>CM030367.1:90221120-90821120 GCA_017893485.1 Hemerocallis citrina
TACTGCTTGATGTTACTTGTTGTCTGAAGCTTACTCTAACGGACATTCCACCACCCCTGATGACGTTCATGCAGGCACAAATGATGAGATACAGGAGGGACTTAATGATCAAAATTTCTAGACGATCATGATGGAGTTACTCGTGTTATCTTTTTTCATTCGCTAAATTATCTACCTAGTCGTAACGAATAGTTTATTTCAATATATTTATTTCAGTTTATTATGTTCTCAGACATTTTGACCCAAAGTTTATGTATATCAGATGATGGTTAGTTATGTAGAGTTATTTCTATTCATGTTCATGTGATCATTATTATTACTTGTGTGGATATGCTTTATTGTTGAGCTTAAGACAACACAGCTTATGGATGATGTAATTGGAATGCTTGTATCACTCACTGGGCCTTAGTTGTGTGGCCATGATTCCATATATTGGGAAGTGGGGTGTGACACCCAGAGAAGCTTCGAACAATACTCCATGCATCCATAAAGATCCTAAATGCTCTTCTAGTTATCCAAAACAGAGCAGATACTCCTCAAAGTTTGCATTACCAACTTTCAGGTGTAAAGAGCTGATGATATGGGTAAATTTGGAGCCACTAGAACTCGACATGCATCTCAAAGCTTCTTAAGGACAGAATGGTATATTCACAATAACAACATGCCTATAAGAAAAGATTGGGCCGTCTCCAGGCTAAGCTCAACCAGGTTCACAATTAAGGCTTACTTAGAGCCTAAAAAAGATGAATTTCCAGCTAATTATGATTATCTGTCAAATCCACTATCTAAAACGAGATTATTAACTAATTATATCTCATCACCATGGGAATCTCCAGTTTAAACTTAAAAGATACCTTTTGAGGTCTCTTTTGGAACTAACTCCTAACCAATAACTATTCTCCCTCCTCATTCAGTCAAAGACAATCAATAATTTCTCCACAAAAATTGTAATCTCCTTTCTTAGTTACTAACTTGAGCGTCGAAGAGTCTTACGTCGGGGCCAACCCCGATATTTGGACTTTGTGCAGGTTCATCAGATGTTCTCAGCCGTCCAGATTCAAATCCAGACGCTTTCAACGATTTAGATCCAGATCAAGGAGCCTTCAACCATCATTCTTCAGATCCTGATGGTCCAGATAGTAAGTTTTTTCTCAAAATAAGAACTCATCATCTGATTGCTCCCATACCGGAAAAGTAGTAAGAGTAGCTGATCAGTTTTTCCCCCATAAACCAAAGGGAGAGAAAATTTTAAAGATGTAATTAATTGATGAGCTTCTCTTCGGGGAAGTCAATCAGTCCCAAATTTGGTGTGCTCCGATGAATGTCGCATATACAGATAAGGTTAAGAGAGAGATTTGAAAATATTATTGGATTGTTGGATTGATTATAACTGAGTACAATGTCTCTTATATATAGGAGATAAACAAATACTAAACTGATACATAACCCGATATAGCACTAAATATAAATAATACAATATCTAACACCCCCTGTCAAACTCACGGTGGGTCGAACAATGTGAGTTTTCCCACCAAGTAACGAAACCTCTGAACAGTGTGGGATTTGGTGAAGAAGTCTGTTGTCTGCTGTGAAGAGGAAAAAGAATGAAGTAAAATGGTCCCAGCTTCAAAACATTTACAAACATAGTGACAATCTATCTCTATGTACTTCGTTTTCTCATGGAAGACCGTGTTGCTTACAATGTGCAGCACAATCCGATTATCACAATAAAGAGGAGTAGCTCCTGTGAGAGTGACACTCATATATGATAACAGCCAATGAACATGAACAATCTCTCTAGTAGTAGCTGCCAATGCTCTGTACTCAGCTTCTAAAGAAGAACATGCAACAACTGCTTGTTTCTTGCTTCGCCATGAAATTAGCGAATCACCAAGAAAAAGACAGAAACCTGTGGTAGACCGTTTGGTAGTAGGATCACCAACCCAATTCTGAATCTAAATATGCACTGAGTTTCAGTTTGGATATAGAAGACATGAATAATGAGCGAGTGATAATGCCTTGAAGATATCTAAGGATCTGAAGAAGAGCACCATAGTGAACTGATGTAGGAGTGAAAACAAACTGACTAACAACACTGACTGCATGAGCAATATTGGGTCTGGTCATGTATAAGTAGACAAGTTGTCCAACAACCTGTCTGTATCTAGTGGGATCGGGAAGGAGCTCACCATCTGTGGGACGAAGCTTCACATGAAGCTCTGAGGGAGTATTAGCTGATCGACTATCAGAGAGACGTGCAGCGGAGATAATATCTTACGTGTAATTCTGTTGAGAAATGAGTATACCCTGAGATCCATGGGTAATCACTAGGCCCAGAAAGTAGCGTAGTCTACCAAGATCTTTCATATGGAACTGCTGGTGAAGGTAGTGTTGGGTGGATGCAATGCTTGTGGAGTCATCCCCAGTAATAATCATATCATCAACATATAGTAGAAGTACCTTCCCCTGTGGTGATGACCGCATAAATAGAGAATGATCCTGTAAACTCTGATGGAACCCAGCCTGGGTGATGACACGACGAAAACACTCAAACTAGGCTCGAGGGGCCTATTTCAGGCCATATATAGCTCGACGCAGATGACAAACATGATGAGGAGGGGTAAGGCCGGAAGGAGGATGCATGTAAACAGCCTCAGATAAGGTACCATGAAGAAAGGCATTCTTCACGTCCATCTGGTATAACGGTCACTAACAAACGGAGACAACATCATGGAGAGTGCGAACTGTAGTCATCTGTGCAACTGGGGCAAAAGTCTCATCATAATCACTGCCATGCTCCTGAGTAAAACCTCGGGCAACTAGACGAGCCTTGTGCCGCTCAGTAGAGCCATCAGGTCGATATTTGATCTTGAAGATCCACTTGCAACTAACAGGCTGGACGCCCACACGCAGTGGAACAACATCCCAAGTGCCAGTCTGATCAAATGCACGAAACTCCTGTGTAATAGCTTTCCGCCACTCGGGAAATCGAATAGCTTTTCGATAGGTTATGGGCTCACATGTGGATTGTATAGCAGCGAGATATGCATGCAACTTTGGTGAATAGAAGGTAAGGGTGGCAAAGCCAAATTGGTTAGCAGGACTAGTGACATCAGGTGTGTAACGTGCCTGTGGGATGCCTGAAGTAGAACGTGTAGACTGATGAAGCAGTGGTGGATGAGCAGTGTGTGTGGGTGAGATAGTTAGAGTGGGTGAATGCAGCTATGAGGATGTAGGTGGTGTAGGTGCTAGATAATGTGGGGATACAGGTGGTGTCTCTGTAAGAGGAACAATAGGTGGAATGTCAGTAGGGGATAGAAAAGGAGCCAAAATAGTGGGATCATATGGAATGAGTGAAGGTATAGCTGGCGAGATAGGCCCAACAACTGGGGAATTGAGAAAACTAGCATCCTCAGTAGAGGTCTAGTAGGGAAAGTCTTCAACAAAGGAGACATGCCGAGAAATACAAACACAGCCTACCACAGGATCAAAACAACATCATTGTTTATATTATGGACTGACCTAGGTGAACACACTTAGTGGCTGGAGCGGTGAGCTTCGTGTGTTCAGTGGGAGGGAGAAGAACATAATAGGTGCACCTAAAAGTACAGAGCATACTGTAGTCCGGTGGTGAGTGATGAAGAGCCTCATAAGGTGATGTGCTAGATAGGGCGGACAAAGGAGTGATGTTAATGAGACTGACAGACGTCATGATAGCTTCAGCCTAGAAAGAACGGGGTACAGAAGAGGAGAGTAGAAGAGTGTGAGCCGTCTCAAGGATGTGACGATGCTTGCATTCAGCTACACCATTCTGCTCATGCGTGTGAGGGCATAATTGCTGGAAGAGTGTACCATGAGATTGAAGGATGATCTCATAGCAGTGGAAGTGTACTCGCAAGCACCGTCTGATCGAAAGGTTTTGATACGGACACCAAACTAAGTGTGAACCGTGTTCGTAAAGAACTGGTAAATTTCAGGTATCTCAGAGCGTTGGAGCATAAGAGACACCCATGTAAATCCAGTAAAGTCATCGATGAAAATAACAGAATAGAAATAACCTTTGTGAGAAGGTGTAGGAGATGGTCCTCATATGTCAGAGTGAATAAATTAAAAAGGAAGGGTGGTTTGAGAAGTTCTTTTGTGATTAAAAGAGAGTGCTATGTGTTTGGCCAAATGATAACTCTGACAATCAGACAAATGAGTAAAAGATAAAGGACCAAGGGCACCACTACGGACTAAAGTCTTGAGTCGAGACTCACTAATATGTCCTAAATATTTGTGCCACAAATAAGCATCAGAGAACATAGAACCAGCAAAATAAGGATGAGTTTATGGATATGAAGAAAATCTAGATGATATAGACGACCTTGTCGACTAGTACCTCCAAACTCTTGACAAGTGTGTCAATCGGTGATAGAACAACCTATAGAATCAAATGTAACAACAAGACCAATATCACATAGCGCACTAATGAAAATAAGATTCATGGATAAATGAAGAGCATAAAGAATATAAGGCTCTGTGAGAGTGGGAGAGCTAATAGACCATGAGTGTGTAGTGAGAAGTTGTGAGTCATCTGCAGTGTGTAAGGATGGAGAGTGAGAGGGAAGTGCAGTGCTGGGGGGGAGGGGGGGGAGAGAGCAGTGTACAATTATTAGTAAGATAATGTGATGCACCAGAACCTAAAATCTATAAAGAATTCTGTAATGCCCCGATTAACATATACTGGGAAACCATGACATAAGCTAGAATCTTTCCTTCAATTAGCCACAATACACAGAAAAAAGGAAAATTTAAAACTTTTTATTCAACACAAATGTATTACAAGTCCGAATGTTATAAACTGCAATACATTACATCAATGTTACAATAATACCTTTATAATTCCAAGTGTTACAACTTTCAACAAATTACATCAGAGTACGATGAATAAAGAACAACACATGGTAGTCACTTGGATGCTTCCCAACAATTAAATAATTTACAACAATTGTTACAATGGAACAATAGTAAACCATATATATTACAATGGAACAATAGTAAACCATGAGTCCTCCTGAATCCTGTACCTGTACTTCTGCAATCCAGTAGCTATTGAAATGGGAACGTCAGTACATATAAAAACGCTTTAAGGCTGATGACTAGTAGCGATTCTCCACTTTAAGCAAACAGATTGATGAAAAGAGAAACATGTATATATAATTGATGTGTCAGTGTATGCTATGACTTAGAATCTAATGTAGGGTTAACTAACTCAATGATGCACTTATTCTAATGCAAGCAAGACCCTGGGACAGTATGCAGCCCATACTACATATGCCCCATATCAAGCCGTTTCTTCATATATAGGGATTTGAACCCGCGCTATGAACTCTACTTTTTGTACTCGACTTGTTTCTGAAGATACAACATGACTGATGAGGTTGTCCTAAAACGGTCTAATCCCGCCAGGTGCACCAGACCTCACTCAAATATCTGACGAATCTTTGAAGTTAACTACAAAACAGGTTAGCTCGAAGCATCCCCTGTGCCTCCTAGCCAGACCGTAGTTTATGGCTTCTCGCCCTTAGATATAAGACCAGACAGAGTTCCGGGGGTCCATCCCTTAGCTCCGACAGGAATCGCTCCCGCTTATCAAGGCACTTCAGAAATTAACATACGAGATACAGATCCCGTGCTTCCAACTCATGAGAAGGCACAAACCCTATCCCTTTGACAAAAAGGGTATAACCCATTAACACTGCCTAGTGTCGACCTATAGGACAGGTCGGATCATAAGGTATCACCCTTAACACCAACTTTTCCCTTTGGTGAAAATGATAATAAGTAAAGGTTAAGTAGTAATAGCCATAAGTTACTACCCTAACGATGTCACTAAACCCAAACAATCTCATGGGGATTTCAATAATAACTTTCTTAAGATTATCCCGATCCAACTCATGGCCTATCGATCGAAGACACCGGTGACGGAATCTCCCTCACTCATCACTACCCTAACTCGGATATCGTCAACAAACTCGGCCCGCGATCAACCCACATCAGTTAAGATCCGTCGGTGCTCGAGATGTGATTTATCCATAGTTTTCAAGGTGGTAAGATGCGAGTCTTGATGGTCGATGACCCCTAGGGTAACTATAAGACCTTAGACGAGCTTTTATCGAGCTAAAAATACTAGTGACTTTCTCAACCATTATTACCCTTATATTGAAGATGAAGCATGTTCACATCATATGGTCCAATTTCAATTAGAACCATATACAACTAGAACTCATGGGTTCTTTTTTCCAATTTGAACTAGGACAATATGCGACCAGGTTCGTGGGTTCTTTCTCAAGATTGAGCTAGAACCACCTAGAACCTAAATGGTTCCTCGCCAAATTGAGCTAGAACTTTCATGAGGCTAGTTTCATGGGTTTCTTCTTAAAAATCGAACTAGAACAACTATGGAATATGGGTTCATTTCAATAGTTCAATTGGATTAGCATGCAACTCATGGGTTTCTTTTAGAATTTAATTAAAACCACTACAACATATAACTTAAACATGCATGGATTCTTTTGAATCTAAAACAACAACATATCTTAAGCATGGGTTCTTTACTAGAACTACTACAACGTCTCAATCACGGGTTCTTTACTAGAACCACTACCATAACTCAAGCATGGGTTCTTTACGAATCCTTCACTACAATACTACTATATACAACTCAAGCAGAGTTCATGGGTTCCTTTAAGAATTTAACTAAAACCACTGCAACATATAACTTAAACATGCATGGATTCTTTTGAATCTAAAACAACCAAACAAACTCAATCATGGGTTTCTTACTATAATCAACTCAATCATGGGTTTCTTACTATAATCAACTCAAGCATGGGTTACTTACTACAATCAACTCAAGCATGGGTTTCTTACTATAATCAACTCAAGCATGGGTTACTTACTACAATTAACTCAAGCATGGTATACAACTTAAGAATGGGTTTCTTTACTATACATCAACCTACAACAACTCAAGCATGGTATACAACTTACGAATGGGTTTCTTTACTACATTTAGCATGATGGGTTTCTTTGCTACACAACTTAAGCATGATTCTTACTACAACAATCTAGCATGAATATTTACTACAACTTAAGCATGAATATTTACTACAATTTAAGCAGGAATATTTACTAGCTATTACAAAGACTACTTCTCTTTTGAATTACAAGTCTTAAAATATTACAAAAATCTAACTTTATGAAAAGAAGTAATCCTTTATAAAATCTAATTACAGATTTCTACATATTACAAAAATCAACTTTTAACAGATTACAAGTCCTACATACAACAAAATTCACTTTTCTTCAATCCTACAAGTTCCTACATACAATAAGAAAAGAAGTAATCCTTTCCATTATAAAATTAAAATTGACATGCTACAAAAGACTAATCTTTTATCATTATAGAAGCAAAATGGAAGCTTAATCTTTCACAACCTAGAAGTAAAAATAGAAGCTTAATCTTTCATGAACTAGATTTACCAAGGACTTGATTTTTAACAAGTAGAGAGCAACCTACACAAAAGACTAATCTTTTGTTAGCTAGTTGAGTTCTACAACCCTAGAATCGGTATGTAAGTATTTTTTTCTACACTACTCTTTATATGCACATAGTTTAGGTCCAAGTTGTAGTTTTGTGTTTACAAAACAACCATAATAACAACAATAAACATAACAAGGTTAAAGGTTCAACCTTTATGTGTTTTATTTAAGTTCCACCATCCATCTTTTTCATGGGATCATTTTGATCCCTACAACCACTTTATGCTTAATAATTAGTCCAAGTTATTTTTGGAGCACGCACACACAAAAGAGGACAAAAATCAACACAAATACAAAGAGAATCACCACCTTGATTTTCAACCATTCTTATGCACAAATCTTAGTCCAAGTAGTTCAAAATAATCATAACAAGTCTTAAAGACTCAATCTTTGTGCCATTTATTTAAGTTCTACTATCTATACTTTCATGGGATCATTTTGACCCCTACAACCTTGTTTATGCTTAGGAATTTAGTCCAAGTTGTTTTAACAACATACAACATCCACCCTTTATAAATAAGAGTTCTATTTTAGCCTACAACAAACAGCCATCAAAAGATGGGTTCTTTTCCACCTACAATAATTAATCCATCCTAAAGATGGTTCTTTTTCACATACATAAAATAAAACAGAAAAAAACCATAAAAGAGAACAAAAAACACACACAAGAGAAGTAGAGAACCCCCACATTGGTTCCTTGTAGGAAGGACTAGCTATCAACCTTTTCCTTCCTCCTAGCTTCTACTACAACTCTAAAGAAAACCTACAATGAAAACTCTCTAGTTAGGGTTTTGTTCTCTCTCTCTTTTTCCTCTCTTTCTTTTTCCTCTTTTTCTTTTTTTTCTTGTAAAAATGAGACAAGAGGTGAAGGGGGGGGTATTTATAGGGTGGAAGATAAGGGCGAGAGTGCAAAAAGCACCAATGGGTTTTGCAAATGCCCCCTTGGAGTAAATCAAGGCCGACCAAACCTAGGGAGGGGGAAAGGTGAGGTGGAGGTAAGGTGGAGGGGTGAGGTGGAGGGGTGAGGCTTCTAGAAGAACACCTTATCTCTTATGTATCCTTAATTAATCCTAGGTTTAATCTTTCAAACAAAACCTAGTCATCCAAATTGATTTATCATGACAAAAAGAGATATTTTTGTCCAAAACACATACTACACGATTTGTACAACGTACAAAATCGGTACATTACTCATACGTATACATGTCTATGTATACCGATAATTTTTCGTTTGTTAAACCACATAATTTGTACAAAAATAAATTAATTCCGAAAAATAATCATAAAATAAATTTTATTATCGGCTCGGAAGATTACAGTACCAATTTCATATATAGGGATTTGAACCAGCGCCATGAATTCTACTTTTTGTACTCGACTTGTTTCTGAAGATATGACATGACTGAGGAGGTTGCCCTAAAATGTTCTAATCCCGCCAGGCACACCAGACCTCACACAAATATCTGACAAATCTATGGAGTTAACTACAACACAGGTTAGCTCGAAGCATCCCCTGTGGCCCCTAGCCAGAACGTAGTCTATGGCTTCTCGCCCATGGATATAAGACCAGACGGAGTTCCGGCGGTCCATCCCCAAGCTCCGACAGGAATCACTCCCGCTTATCAAGGCACTTCAGAAATTAACATACGAGATACGGACTCCGTGCTCCCAACTCGTGAGAAGGCATAGACTGTATCCCTTTGACAAAAAGGGTATAACCCATTAACACTGCCTAGTGTCGACCTATAGGACAGGTCGAATCATAAGGTATCACCCTTAACACCAACTTTTCCCTTTGGTGAAAATGATAATAAGTAAAGGTTAAGTAGTAATAGCCATAAGTTACTACCCTAACGATGTCACTAAACCCAAACAATCTCATGGGGATTTCAATAATAACTTTCTTAAGATTATCCCGATCCAACTCATGGCCTATCGATCGAAGACACCGGTGACGGAATCTCCCTCACTCATCACTACCCTAACTCGGATATCGTCAACAAACTCGGCCCGCGATCAACCCACATCAGTTAAGATCCGTCGGTGCTCGAGATGTGATTTATCCATAGTTTTCAAGGTGGTAAGATGCGAGTCTTGATGGTCGATGACCCCTAGGGTAACTATAAGACCTTAGACGAACTTTTATCAAGCTAACAATACTAGTGACTTTCTCAACCATTATTACCCATATATTGAAGACGAAGCATGTTCACATCATATGGTCCAATTTCAATTAGAACCACATACAACTAGAATTCATGGGTTCTTTTTCCCAATTTGAACTAGGACAACATGCGACTAGGTTCATGGGTTCTTTCACAAGATTGAGCTAGAACCACCTAGAACCTAAATGCATGGGTTCCTCGCTAAATTGAGCTGGAACTATCATGAGGCTAGTTTCATTGGTTTCTTCTTATAAATCGAACTAGAACAACTATGGAACATGGGTTCATTTCAATAGTTCAATGGATTAGCATGCAAGCTAAACTCATAGGTTCCTTTTAGAATTTAATTAATACCACTACAACATATAACTTAAACATGCTTGGATTCTTTTGAATCTAAAACAACTACATATCTTAAGCATGGGTTCTTTACAAGAACTACTACAACATCTCAAGCATGGGTTCTTTACTAGAACCACTACCATAACTCAAGCATGGGTTCTTTACGAATCCTCACTACAATACTACTATATACAACTCAAGCATGGTTCATGGGTTCCTTTAAGAATTTAACTAAAACCACTACAACATATAACTTAAACATGCATGGATTCTTTTGAATCTAAAACAACCATACAAACTCAAGCATGGGTTTCTTACTATAATCAACTCAAGCATGGGTTACTTACTACAATCAACTCAAGCATAGGTTTCTTACTATAATCAACTCAAGCATGGGTTACTTACTACAATCAACTCAAGCATGGTATACAACTTAAGAATGAGTTTCTTTACTAGATCAACCTACAATAACTCAAGTATGGTATACAACTTAAGAACGGGTTTCTTTACTACATCAACCTACAACAACTCAAGCATGGTATACAACTTAAGCATAGATTTCTTTACTACAACAACCTACAACAACTTAAACATGATTCTTACTACAACAATCTATCATGATGGGTTTCTTTACTACACAACTTAAGCATGATACTTACTACAACAATCTAGCATGATGGGTTTCTTTACTACACAACTTAAGCGTGATTCTTACTACAACAATCTAGCATGAATATTTACTACAACTTAAGAATGAATATTTACTACAATTTAAGCACGAATATTTACTAGCTATTACAAAGACTACTTCTCTTTTGAATTACAAGTCTTAAAATATTACAAAAATCTAACTTTATGAACTACAAATTTCTACGTATTACAAAAATCTACTTTTTACAAATTACAAGTCCTACATACAACAAAATTCACTTTTCTTCAATCCTACAAGTTCCTACTTACAATAAGAAAAGAAGTAATCCTTTCCATTATAAAATCAAAATAGACATGCTATAAAAGACTAATCTTTTATCATTATAGAAGCAAAATGGAAGTTTAATCTTTCACAACCTAGAAGTAAAAATAGAAGCTGAATCTTTCATGAACTAGATTTACCAAGAACTTGATTTTTAACAAGTAGAGAGCAACCTACACAAAAGACTTATCTTTTGTTAGCTAGTTGAGTTCTACAACCCAAGAATGGGCATGTAAGTATTTTTTTCTACACTACTCTTTATATGCAGATAGTTTAGGTCCAAGTTGTAGTTTTATGTTAACAAAACAACCATAATAACAACAATAAACATAACAAGGTTAAAGGTTCAACCTTTATGTGTTTTATTTAAGTTTCACCATCCATCTTTTCCATGGGATCATTTTGATACCTACAACCACTTTATGCTTAATAATTAGTCCAAGTTATTTTTGGAGTGCGCACACACAAAAGAGGAAAAAAAAATCAACACAAATAAAAAGAGAATCCCCACCTTGATTTTCAACCATTCTTATGCACAAATCTTAGTCCAAGTAGTTCAAAATAATCATAACAAGTCTTAAAGACTCAATCTTTATGCCATTTATTTAAGTTCTACCATCAACACTTTCATGGGATCATTTTGATCCCTACAACCTTGTTGATGCTTAGGAATTTAGTCCAAGTTGTTTCAACAACATACAACATCCACCCTTCTTAAATAAGAGTTCTATTTTAGCCTACAACAAACAACCATCAAAAGATGGGTTCTTTTCCACCTACAACAATTAATCCATCCTAAAGATGGTTCTTCTTCACATACATAAAATAAAAGAGAAAACAACCATAAAAGAGAACAAAAAACACACACAAGAGAAGTAGAGAACCCCCACCTTGGTTCCTTGTAGGAAGGACTAGCTAGCAACCTTCTCCTTCCTCCTAGCTTCTACTACAACTCTTAAAAAAACCTATAATGAAAACTCTCTAGTTAGGGTTTTGTTCTTTCTTTCATTTTCCTCTCTTTCTTTTTTTTCTTGTAAAAATGAGACAAGAGGTGAAGGGGGGGTATTTATAGGGTGGAAGAGATGGGGGAGAGTGCAAAAAGCACCAAGTGGTTTTGCAAATGCCCCCTTGGAGTAATTCAAGGCCGACCATACCTAGGGAGGGGGAAAGGTGAGGTGGAGGTAAGGTGGAGGGGTGAGGTGGAGGGGTGAGGCTTCTAGAAGAACACCTTATCTCTTATGTATCCTTAATTAATCCTAGGTTTAATCTTTCAAACAAAACCTAGTCATTCAAATTGATTTATCATGACAAAAAGAGACATTTTTGTCCAAAACACATGCTACACAATTTGTACAATGTACGAAATCGGTACAATACTCATACGTATACATATATATGTATACCGATAATTTCCGTTTATTAAACCGCATAATCCGTATAAAAAATTTATTAATTTCGAAAATAATCATAAAATAAATTTTATTATCGGCTCGGAAGATTACAGTACCAATTTGATACAATACAGATGTATACAGACTGGTATATATGTACAGATAATGTTTATTAACAAAACCGGGGGATATCCACCAAAAATATTTCAACTCTAAAAATAAAAATAAAATAATAGTAAATATTAATTTTTAATATCTGTCAGGGATTTTCTAGACATTTTCTCAAAAATGCATTTTACAGGATTTGTACAAGTGCACAAAACCATTACAATACCTGTATATACTTACTAGTATATATTCACAGGTAAGTTTTTATTTAGAAAAAACCAAGAAATTTCCATAAAAACATTTAAATTTTAAAAATAATAAAATAAAAATATAATATCCAACCGGGATATTGCAATACTCCCTCCTTAGAATAGTTCTGTCCTCAGAACTACGTTTAGTTAGGAGAACAGAAAAATATTCATACATTAAATAACTCGGGGAAAGAAAGCTTATACGGCTTTCCGGCTCCCAAGTGACTTCTCTACGAACTGGTTCTCCAAAGAACCCGACCATGATCCCAAAGCTTCTTGCAAACTCTGCCAAAATCGAGATGTAACCATCGAATCTTAGTAAAGTCCACTGACACTGGCACTCCATGCTGCTTCATTGCGCCTTCAATGTGTACTTCCGCTAATTTCTCTAGCGACTAAGTCGTCTTCATTGGAAGAAAAGCACAGACTTTGTCAACTAATCCCCAATATCCCAATTTGTGTCATACATTTCCGAACTTCTTGGTAATCCTGTGTCGATGTCCATACCGACATTCTGAAATTTTTCTTCATCAACTTGCCACTTCAGTGCTTCAATCCCTGCTTCTCCTGCCTAAGCCTTTTGACTTGCTCACTTAGACTCGGTTGTAGCTTCAATCGTGCCAAAACTGAGCTCCAATCTTCAGTAATGACTCCAATACTGGCTTGCCTGATCTCATCATTTAGCTTCTTACTTCCTTCACGATCTTCGGTTGAGGTCAATTCTTCACCTATCTCTATCTTTTGCACTTCGGTAGCCACTCCCTCCTTACAATAGGACATGGCCTACGAACATCACTTTTGACTTCCAGAATTCTCTCCTATAATTTGCTCATAGCTGACGCTCCAGATGGTGTAATTAACAAAACCAAATCTAAAGTTGCCTCCCGTACACATCTCAACTTTTTGAAAAATAATTCAGACAGAAGAATGTGATGAACCACAATTGAACAAAACAGTGGAATGGATTCCATATATATATATATAAATCCAACTGGTTACAAAAAGTGTTACATCATATATTACTTCTTAGTCCAAAATAAATTTCAAAAATACAATTTGTTAGACTTAGTTGCAGTTCCACATGCACATATCGGTACTGGCTCTCCTTTCTTCTTCAACTTGCCTTTAGTAAGTGAGAACTCTTACTCTTGGTGAACATGCTTGTTTCCCTTATTGTTCATCTTTGGGGCTAATCTATCGTCTTTCTTGTGAAACTGGAGACAATTTGGCCTAATATGACCAATCTCCCCACAATTGTAACAGACACGGGTATCCGTCTGAGGGTCCTTCCTCGGGCACTGGATCATGAAATGACCTTGTTCACCACATCGGAAACAACTTTCTGACTTGGCACCTCTAAGTTTGCCCTCCGTTTTCTGAGTCTTCTGCTCCTGACCTCGGTTCTCGAACCCAGATGTTGGTGCAGATCTTTTCCCTTGTAGTCGTGGACAGATTGATTTTTTGTGCCCCGCTTTCCCACAGGAATGGCATACTACAACCTTGATGGTGTCCAGGACTTTCTCCCATTCGTGTTGTAGTCGTGCCAATTCGGTACCAAAGTGTTCCTGCTCCTTTGCTAGGCTTGCTAATATAGCTCTGCAAGCATCACCCAGTTACTTAGATTGACGAACTCTCCTGGTCCGACACCTCCTCAGCTTCTTCATTTCTTGGCGTATGCTAGCTGCCGCCGCTATGCGTTGATCCACACTTAGCCTTTGTGGTGGTGAAGGTGAGTCCGTCTTGAGGTTAGCTTGTAGTGAAATCTCCTTCGGCTCCTCGCACGAGATCATCAGATCCTTCATTGAAATTGGCACACTCACTTCCATCAACACATCCTCAGTTAGGATATCCTCGAATAGCATCCTTAAAACATATACTGGAATTAGTCCAGACATAGAAAAAATCATAAAACATAAGTGGAAAGAAACAACAATATGAATCATAATTGTCTACAACTAGCTAAAATCCGACTCCTAAAAGGCAACCAAGTTTAATTTTCCTACTGTGTTGGACTATAAATTGAAGTCGGCTCTGATACCACTCTGTAATGCCCCCATTTTCATATACTAGAAAACCGTGACATAAGCCAGAATCTTTCCTTCAATTAGCCATAATACACAGAAAAAAAAGGAAAATTTAAAACTTTTTATTCAACACAAATATATTACAAGTCCGAATGTTATAAACTGCAATACATTACATTAGTGTTACAATAATATCTTTATAATCCCAAGTGTTACAACTTTGAACAAATTACATCAGAGTACGATGAATAAAGAACAACACTTGGTACTCACTTGGATGCTTTCCAACAATTAAATAATTTACAACAATTATTACAAGGGAACAATAGTAAACCATATATATTACAGCGGAAATAAAATCGACTCTCGCTTCTCTCACCATGAGTCCTCCTGAATTCTGTACCTGTACTTCTGCAATCCAGCACCTATTGAAATGGGGATGTCAGTACATATACTGACGGTTTAAGGCTAATGACTAGCAGCGATTCTCCACTTTAAGCAAACAGATTGATGAAAAGAGAAACGTGTATATATAATTGATGTGTCAGTGTATGCTATGACTTAGAATCTAATGTAGGGTTAACTAACTCAATGGTGCACTTATTCTAATGCAAGCAAGACTCTGGGACAGTATGCAACCTATACTACATATGCCCTGATATGGCTAAAAATAGGATTAAATCGGGACCGTTCACATCGGACATGAATCTTAAAGCTCAGGGGTAAAACGGTAATTTCACCTACTAACGGGTCTGAAATGGGAACTGGGTCTTTCTTCACGACCCAATAACCCACGAACGGATCCACCTCAACTGGGTACGGGTCCCAACCCGAAACACACCCAGTCCAGCAAGATAAAATTAAGGTCTCTGATGAATCCTAATCAACGGCCCTGATTCACATCTATCTTTTCACTGGGAATTAGGGATTACATTCCTAATCTGTTTACAAGGAGAATATTCCTTATCAGATCACGGGGATTACATTCCTAATTTAATCCCTAAGACGCCTATAAATACCCCTCGTCCATCTCCATTAAGAGGTAATCAATCTCTTGCCAGTTTTACGCTCTTTCATAATCATTTCTGGTTACTGACTTGGGCGTCGGAGGGTGCGTTGCCGGGATCAACCCCGGTGTCTCGCACTTTTTGCAGGTGAACGGCGGGAGTCAACGGTCAAACTCCGGCGGAACAGGTAACAGGCTCGCTGTTCAAGTTTTCCTAAGAATCCACAAATACTATCTGTTTGCCCCCACACCAAATTTAGCGGCAACAGATTGGCACCGTCTGTGGGAAACAAACGAATAGCAGCCTCCCCTCTTCCTGTTGGTCAGATCTTCTCTAGCCATGCATCCAAAACAGAAGGGGAAGGCAGCGGTCTCCAACCGAAGAACCACTTCTCTTCCTCCTCTCCCAACTCCAGTTCAAGGTGCTCCTACTCAACAGGCCCCTCCAGGGTCTCGGGGGGCTGCCCAGGGGTGCTCCCGTCTGAGTCGTCCGAAGCAACATCCTCCTCATGATCAAGTTGCGGGTCCCAATCCTTCAGTTGAATCTGTGGCCTCTCAAAGCCCTCCCGAGCGTGATCTTCGTCAAGTGATTGCCAACCGTCAACAGGGGGTCTACCTTAGAACTTGCCTGAATGGATGACGGGCCCTTGGTCGAGTCCATCAACCCGAGAACTCAGGAGCTTCAAGAATCCGAACCCCCCGACGACCGAGGACTAGAAGATCCCCTCCCCCGAGGAGGCAAAGAGGGTCCCCTCAGCGTCATCGGCAGAGAACTCATTCTCCAGTAAGCCGAGCCACACATAGGGACCGCCAAGCTGGAGAGGCACCAGTCACAAGGGCAAATCTTCAAGACTTCCAAGCGACAGTCTTACGGGCCCTCAATATCACCCCAAAGAACGACCAGAGGCCACCTACTCATAAGCCAACTAGGAGCCATCGCCTTCAAACTCTCAGTCCTCCTCCATCTCCAAGCTACCATCGCCGCAACCCCAGTCCACCCTCGTATGAAGATGAGTCCTAGGGCTCGGCAAGGTATGATCAAAGAGAAGACTCGGTCTACCGCCGTCTCCACGAGATGGAGAGGCGCCTCGGCCGAATTAACAGGGAAGAAGAGTAACGGGTGACAAACCTCTGCCCGAGCAGACCTCCATTCTCCCACACCATCATGGAGGCCCCCATTCCAGAGAACTTCAAGTCGCCTCACTTCGAATCATATACCGGGGAGTCAGACCCCGCAGATCACATAGAGAGTTTCAAAACTCTCATGATGATCCACCATGCATCAGACGCCCTCTTCTGCAAGATCTTCCCTGCCACGCTGAAAGGGTCCGCGTGAGAATGGTACTCTCGACTCGCCCCGGCCTCCATCTTCTCATTCGATCAGTTCGAAGGGCTCTTCCTTACTCATTTTGTGAGTAGCCGCCGAGCTGAGAAAACAAGTGTATCTCTGGTGACCCTCAACCAAGAAAAGGGTGAACGCCTAAGAGATTACGTTCGACGCTTTACCGCCGAAGCCCGGTCCATTCCCTCCCTCAACCAGTCAGTAGCCTCTGCTGCATTCGAGCGCAATGTCACTAATGCCAACCTCAGGGCATCCCTTGCCAAGAAGCCTCCTCGGGACTTCTCAGAGCTCCTACTTAGGGTGGAGAAGTACATACGGGCGGAAGAGGCTCTTAACCCCCTTGCTCTTGAGGAGACATCTTCCGGGAACAAACGGAAGAACACAAGTGAAGAGGGGTCCCAAAAATCCCAAAAGGATAGTAATGGCCAGTGCCGTTCGACTCCACGTTTTGAGAAGTTCACCCCCCTCATTGCTAATATATCAGAAGTTCTTATGGAGGTGGATAAGGAAGGACTACTCCGCGCTCCCCCTAGAATGAATACACCTGGAAAGAAGAGGAACAAGGATAAGTGGTGCCGCTTTCACAGGGACCACGACCACGACACGGATGATTGTCGGGCTCTCAAGGAGGAGATCGAAGAACTCATACAGCGGGGACACCTGACCAAGTTCGTCCAAAAAGATGGGGCCTAGCTTCCCCCCTTTGAGGAACCAACAAATGAACAGAAAGGCTCACCGAGCTTCAAGACTCAGAACCTCCCAGCTCCTCCCAAGAGGTCTTCACCTTATCGTAGAAGTAGGATTTTGATTTTCAATAAGGCCGATGCTTGTAACCCGACCAATAGCATGTAATAATGGCTCGCCCTATTGAAGCGGCCACTTAGTTTATCTCAATAAAACTTTACATTTTTCATTAAAAATCATTGCTCTTGCTTCTTCTCTATCTCTTCGAGTCACATTTATGACTCGTTAAATGGTGAGTTCGGAGTCCAACTTCTTCTACATGGCTGCTCCCGCAACTCACTAAGCTCTAACAACGAGTTCGGAGTCCAACACTTGGCTCGATTCCGCTTCAAATTACTTGCTCATAAGCGGGTAAGAAGTGGTTCGCCATTCGGAATTGCTCCCACAACCATTGAATCCCCCTCTAATGACGAGTTCCGAGTCCAATACTTGGCTCGATTCCGCTTCAAATAACTTGCTCTTAAGCGAGTTAGAAGTGGTTCGCCATTCGGAATTGCTCCCACAACCATTGAATCACTCTAACGACGAGTTCGGAGTCCAACACTTGGCTCGATTCCGCTTCAAATAACTTGCTCTTAAGCGAGTTAGAAGTGGTTCGCCATTCGGAATTGCTCCTACAACCGTTGATTCTCTTACTTAAAAAACAAGTTCGGAGCTCACAACTCTCTCCTAGAGTCAAGCTCTCCTAGAGTTCCTCTCACACTCGTCTCCCAACTGGCTCTCTCCTAGAGCCAAGCTCCTCGCTCCGCTCACCTCCGAAGCGGACCTCTTCTCAACGAGTTCGGAGCTCACAACTCTCTCCTAGAGTTCCTCCTCACACTTGTCTCCCAAATGGCTCTCTCCTAGAGCCAAGCTCTTCGCTCCGCTTGCCTCCGAAGCGGACCTCTTCTCAACGAGTTCTCAGCTCACAACTCTCTCCTAGAGTTCTTCCTCACACTCGTCTCACAAATGGCTCTCTCCTAGAGCCAAGCTCTTCGCTCCGCTCACCTCCGAAGCGGACCTCTTCTCAACGAGTTCAGAGCTCACAACTCTCTCCTAGAGTTCCTCCTCACACTCGTCTCCCAAATGGCTCTCTCCTAGAGCCAAGCTCTTCGCTCCGCTCGCCTCCGAAGCGGACCTCTCCTTAACGAGTTCGGAGCTCACAACTCTCTCCTAGAGTTCCTCCTCACACTCGTCTCACAAATGGCTCTCTCCTAGAGCCAAGCTCTTCGCTCCTCTCGCCTCCGAAGCAGACCTCTTCTCAACGAGTTCGGAGCTCACAACTCTCTCCTAGAGTTCCTCCTCACACTCGTCTCACAAATGGCTCTCTCCTAGAGCCAAGCTCTTCGCTCCGTCCACCTCCGAAGCGGACCTCTTCTCAACGAGTTTGGAGCTCACAACTCTCTCTTAGAGTTCCTCCTCACACTCGTCTCACAAATGGCTCTCTCCTAGAGCCAAGCTCTTCGCTCTGCTCGCCTCCGAAGCAGACCTCTTCTCAACGAGTTCGGAGCTCACAACTCTCTCCTAGAGTTCCTCCTCACACTCGCTCCCAAATGGCTCTCTCCTAGAGCCAAGCTCTTCGCTCCGCTCGCCTCCGAAGCGGACCTCTTCTCAACGAGTTCGGAGCTCACAACTCTCTCCTAGAGTTCCTCCTCACACTCGTCTCCCAAATGGCTCTCTCCTAGAACCAAGCTCTTCGCTCCGCTCGCCTCCGAAGCGGACCTCTTCTCAACGAGTTCGGAGCTCACAAATCTCTCCTAGAGTTCCCCCTCACACTCGTCTCCCAAATGGCTCTCTCCTAGAACCAAGCTCTTCGCTCCGCTCGCCTCCGAAGCGGACCTCTTCTCAACGAGTTCGGAGCTCACAACTCTCTCCTAGAGTTCCCCCTCACACTCGTCTCCCAAATGGCTCTCTTCTAAAGCCAAGCTCTTCGCTCCGCTCACCTCAAAGAATGGGTCTTCCCATGGCTCTTACGTGGGTCTTCCCAGCACATCTTCTCCGCCCCTAGGAGGGGAGCTCCTCTTCAAAAATCCCCAAGACCAAAACTCTCCTCAACCTCATGAATACAAGGATATTGCCTGGCTATTTTGACCATGAAGGAGGGTTAATCTTCATCTCACTCCTAAAGAGAAGTTGTAGATCTTCGAATTAGCTTCGAAACAAGGGGTCGCACGCCCCGAGCCGACTTACGTAGCACCGGGAACATCGAGAAGATCTCTTCATGGAAAGTTGGGGTTCGGCACCAGCTGCCGAGCGCTCTTGACACCGACCATGTTACATGGAAAGGTTGGGGTTCGGCACCAGCTTCCGAGTGCTCTTGACACCGACCATGTTACATGGAAAAGTTGGGGTTCGGCATCAGCTTCCGAGCGCTCTTGACACCAACCATGTTACATGGAAAAGTTGGGGTTTGGCACCAGCTGCCGAGTGCTCTTGACACCGACCATGTTACATAAAAAATCCGACCTCGGCACCCCTTCGCCGAACGCTTTTAGCACCGACCCACAAACAACAACAACAACAACAACAACAACAACAACAACAACAAAAAAAGGAAACTGGTCGGCAGTTCAAGTTCGGACCCGTTAAGGATCCATACCCGAACCCCCCACTGCCACGTCACCCTCCTTCCTTCTCCAATACTCCTGGCGCCAAGACAGAAACCAAACAAAACCAAAAAAGAAAACCCACCTTCTTCTTCAAACAACCGAGCACTTCTCCCTTATAGTCGAGCTCCACTACATCCTCGACGAGCTCCTCCCTCGCCGAACCTAACTCCGAGCGCACCGCCGCTCCAAGCAGACCTCGCCGACCCCCACGCTCGAGCCACCTCTTCGACAACCTCACCGAGCTCACCTCCACCGAGCTCCTCCTCCGTCAAGCTCCACTCCAACTCCAAATGCCGAGTTCTCCACCGCTTCGAGCTCCAACATCGTCAACCTCCTCAACGTCGAGCTCGCCACCTTCCATGGCCAAGCTTCACCTCCTCGCCTCCACTGCCGAGCTCCAGCGGCGAGCTCCTCCACGGCGTGATCTACGATCGCAACCAAGCTCCGAGCACCGCCATGGCCGAACCCAACGCCATCGCCAGCTCCAATGAAGAGCACGAGCATCTCGAGCTCCTCCTTCGTCGATCCCCGAGCTCGGTACCACCTCGTCAACGTCGAGCTTCGAAGCTCCTCCATGGCCGACCACCTCCACTCCTTCACGAGCTCCCCTCGCCGAGCTCGACCACAGCTCCTCGCCGACTTGCCAAACACCATTGAGATCCCGCGCCGAGCTTCCCTCAACTCCGAGCTCCGAGTTCCATTCCCAACTCTCCACAATGCCGAACTCTCAACCGAGCCCCACTCTCTTCGCCGAAGAACTCCATCGAGCTCCATAGCTCCTCCCGCCTCCACGAGCGTCGACCCCGAAGCATCGAGCTCCACGGCGCACGGAGAAGAGGTAGAAGTGGGAGACGAGAGAGAGAGCAGGAGAAGGCGGGAAGGGACGCTCGAAGAAGTCGAAGAAGAACAAAGAAGAAGCAGCAGCGAAGAAAAAAAAAAACAAAAAAAAAAGGTCAACAGTTGATTGCCACGTGGCGTCCACATGGACTTCGGCCACTTTTTGCCGAGAGTTCTTGGAACCGACCTTTTTACACCAAAAAAATGGCCTCCTCTCCCTCCCCCCGATGCGCGCTCGCTTGATCGTGATCAACGCATACGATCACGCCACGTGTCCAGGTAAAATTTAATTTATTTGTTTTAATTATTTAAAAAATCCGAAAAAATATTTAAAAATCGAAAAAAATTAAATAAAAATTCTAAAAATAATTATAAATTCAGAAAATTTATTTTAAAATTCTGAAAAATATAATTATTTAATTAGAATAATTATTTAATATTTTCGATAATTAATTATTTAATTCGGAAAATGAATAAAAAATTCAAAAAAATGAGAAAAAATTCAGAAAAATCTGGAAAAATCACAAAAAATCCAGAAAATTCTGAGGATATTTTTGGATATTTTATGAGCCCAGAATAACACCGTTACACCCCCGAGCAAGATCCAAACTCCCTTAAGAACACCGATAAAATCCCGTACGCCATTAGAACAACAAAACTACTCCTCAAAGACTGAAAAAACTCAGTCTCTAGGAGTGGGGAGCTCGTAATATGGCTAAAAATAGGATTAAATCAGGACCGTTCACATCGGACACGAATCTTAAAGCTCAGGGGTAAAATGGTAATTTCACCTACTAACGGGTCTGAAATGGGAACTGGGTCTTTCTTCACGACCCAATAACCCACGAACGGATCCACCTCAACTGGGTACGGGTCCCAACCCGAAACACACCCAGTCCAGCAAGATAAAATCAAGGTCTCTGATTAATCCTAATCAACGACCCTGGTTCACATCTATCTTTTCACTGGGAATTAGGGATTGCATTCCTAATCTGTTTACAAGGAGAATATTCCTTATCAGATCACGGGGATTACATTCCTAATTTGATCCCTAAGACGCCTATAAATACCCCCCGTCCATCTCCATTAAGAGGTAATCAATCTCTTACCAGTTTTACGCTCTTTCATAATCATTTCTGGTTACTGACTTGGGCGTCGGAGGGTGCGTCGCCGGGATCAACCCCGGTGTCTCACACTTTTTGCAGGTGAACGGCGGGAGTCAACGGTCAAACTCCGGCGGAACAGGTAACAGGCTCGCTATTCAAGTTTTCCTAAGAATCCACAAATACTATCTATTTGCCCCCACACCAAATTTAGTGGCAACATGCCCCATATCAAGTCATTTTTTCATATATAGGGATTTGAACCAGCGCCATGAATTCTACTTTTTGTACTCGACTTGTTTCTGAAGATATGACATGGCTGAGGAGGTTGCCCTAAAATGTTCTAATCCCGCCAGGCACACCAGACCTCACACAAATATCTGACAAATCTATGGAGTTAACTACAACACAGGTTAGCTCGAAGCATCCCCTGTGGCCCCCTAGCCAGAACGTAGTCTATGGCTTCTCGCCCTTAGATATAAGACCAGACGGAGTTCCGGCGGTCCATCCCCAAGCTCCGACAGGAATCACTCCCGCTTATCAAGGCACTTCAGAAATTAACATACGAGATACGGACTCCGTGCTCCCAACTCGTGAGAAGGCATAGACTGTATCCCTTTGACAAAAAGGGTACAACCCATTAACACTGCATAGTGTCGACCTATAGGACAGGTCGAATCATAAGGTATCACCCTTAACACCAACTTTTCCCTTTGGTGAAAATGATAATAAGTAAAGGTTAAGTAGTAATAGCCATAAGATGTCACTAAACCCAAACAATCTCATGGGGGTTTCAATAAGAACTTTCTTAAGATTATCCCGATCCAACTCATGGCCTATCGATCGAAGACACCGGTGACGGAATCTCCCTCACTCATCACTACCCTAACTCGGATATCGTCAACAAACTCGGCCCGCGATCAGCCCACATCAGTTAAGATCCGTCGGTGCTCGAGATGTGATTTATCTATAGTTTTCAAGGTGGTAAGATGCGAGTCTTGATGGTCGATGACCCCTAGGGTAACTATAAGACCTTAGACGAACTTTTATCAAGCTAACAATACTAGTGACTTTCTCAACCATTATTACCCATATATTGAAGATGAAGCATGTTCACATCATATGGTCCAATTTCAATTAGAACCACATACAACTAGAACTCATGGGTTCTTTTTCCCAATTTGAACTAGGACAACATGCGACTAGGTTCATGGGTTCTTTCACAAGATTGAGCTAGAACCACCTAGAACCTAAATGCATGGGTTCCTCGCTAAATTGAGCTGGAACTATCATGAGGCTAGTTTCATTGGTTTCTTCTTATAAATCGAACTAGAACAACTATGGAACATGGGTTTATTTCAATAGTTCAATGGATTAGCATGCAAGCTAAACTCATGGGTTCCTTTTAGAATTTAATTAATACCACTACAACATATAACTTAAACATGCTTGGATTCTTTTGAATCTAAAACAACTACATATCTTAAGCAGGGGTTCTTTACTAGAACTACTACAACATCTCAAGCATGGGTTCTTTACTAGAACCACTACCATAACTCAAGCATGGGTTCTTTACGAATCCTCACTACAATACTACTATATACAACTCAAGCATGGTTCATGGGTTCCTTTAAGAATTTAACTAAAACCACTACAATAGATAACTTAAACATGCATGGATTCTTTTGAATCTAAAACAACCATACAAACTCAAGCATGGGTTTCTTACTATAATCAACTCAAGCATGGGTTACTTACTACAATCAACTCAAGCATGAGTTTCTTACTATAATCAACTCAAGCATGGGTTACTTACTACAATCAACTCAAGCATGGTATACAACTTAAGAATGAGTTTCTTTACTAGATCAACCTACAATAACTCAAGTATGGTATACAACTTAAGAACGGGTTTCTTTACTACATCAACCTACAACAACTCAAGCATGGTATACAACTTAAGCATAGATTTCTTTACTACAACAACCTACAACAACTTAAACATAATTCTTACTACAATAATCTAGCATGATGGGTTTCTTTACTACACAACTTAAGCATGATACTTACTACAACAATCTAGCATGATGGGTTTCTTTACTACAAAACTTAAGCATGATTCTTACTACAACAATCTAGCATGAATATTTACTACAACTTAAGCATGAATATTTACTACAATTTAAGCACGAATATTTACTAGCTATTACAAAGACTACTTCTCTTTTGAATTACAAGTCTTAAAATATTACAAAAATCTAAATTTATGAAATACAAATTTCTACGTATTACAAAAATCTACATTTTACAAATTACAAGTCGTACATACAACAAAATTCACTTTTCTTCAATCCTACAAGTTCCTACTTACAATAAGAAAAGAAGTAATCCTTTCCATTATAAAATCAAAATAGACATGCTATAAAAGACTAATCTTTTATCATTATAGAAGCAAAATGGAAGCTTAATCTTTCACAACCTAGAAGTAAAAATAGAAGCTGAATCTTTCATGAACTAGATTTACCAAGAACTTGATTTTTAACAAGTAGAGAGCAACCTACACAAAAGACTTATCTTTTGTTAGCTAGTTGAGTTCTACAACCCAAGAATGGGCATGTAAGTATTTTTTTCTACACTACTCTTTATATGCACATAGTTTAGGTCCAAGTTGTAGTTTTATGTTAACAAAACAACCATAATAACAACAATAAACATAACAAGGTTAAAGGTTCAACCTTTATGTGTTTTATTTAAGTTCCACCATCCATCTTTTCCATGGGATCATTTTGATACCTACAACCACTTTATGCTTAATAATTAGTCCAAGTTATTTTTGGAGTGCGCACACACAAAAGAGGAAAAAAAAATCAACACAAATAAAAAGAGAATCCCCACCTTGATTTTCAACCATTCTTATGCACAAATCTTAGTCCAAGTAGTTCAAAATAATCATAACAAGTCTTAAAGACTCAATCTTTATGCCATTTATTTAAGTTCTACCATCAATACTTTCATGGGATCATTTTGATCCCTACAACCTTGTTGATGCTTAGGAATTTAGTCCAAGTTGTTTTAACAACATACAACATCCACCCTTCTTAAATAAGAGTTCTATTTTAGCCTACAACAAACAACCATCAAAAGATGGGTTCTTTTCCACCTACAACAATTAATCCATCCTAAAGATGGTTCTTCTTCACATACATAAAATAAAAGAGAAAACAACCATAAAAGAGAACAAAAAACACACACAAGAGAAGTAGAGAACCCCCACCTTGGTTCCTTGTAGGAAGGACTAGCTAGCAACCTTCTCCTTCCTCCTAGCTTCTACTACAACTCTTAAAAAAACCTATAATGAAAACTCTCTAGTTAGGGTTTTGTTCTTTCTTTCATTTTCCTCTCTTTCTTTTTTTTTCTTGTAAAAATGAGACAAGAGGTGAGGGGGGGGGGGGGGTATTTATAGGGTGGAAGAGATGGGGGAGAGTGCAAAAAGCACCAAGTGGTTTTGCAAATGCCCCCTTGGAGTAAATCAAGGCCGACCATACCTAGGGAGGGGGAAAGGTGAGGTGGAGGTAAGGTGGAGGGGTGAGGTGGAGGGAGAGAGCATTCTGGAAGAACACCTTATCTCTTATGTATCCTTAATTAATCCTAGGTTTAATCTTTCAAACAAAACCTAGTCATCCAAATTGATTTATCATGACAAAAAGAGACATTTTTGTCCAAAACACATGCTACACAATTTGTACAATGTACGAAATCGGTACATGCTCATACGTATACATATATATGTATACCGATAATTTCCGTTTATTAAACCGCATAATCCGTATAAAAAATTTATTAATTTCGAAAATAATAATAAAATAAATTTTATTATCGGCTCGGAAGATTACAGTACCAATTTGATACAATACAGATGTATACAGACTGGTATATATGTACAGATAATGTTTATTAACAAAACCGGGGGATATCCACCAAAAATATTTCAATTCTAAAAATAAAAATAAAATAATAGTAAAATATTAATTTTTAATATCTGTCCGGGATTTGCCAGACATTTTCTCAAAAATGCATTTTACAGGATTTGTACAAGTGCACAAAACCGATACAATACCTGTATATACTTACTAGTATATATTCATAGGTAAGTTTTTATTTAGAAAAACCAAAAAATTTCCATAAAAATATTTAAATTTTTTAAATAATAAAATACAAATATAATATCCGACCGGGATATTACAATTTCATATCAGGAGTAATAGAGAATGCAGGGATAGAAGGGCCAGCAGTGACAGACTGACCCAAGAGCTGGAGTTCCAGCTGAGCGAGACGATGCTGAAGTTTAGCCCAATCATTAGGAGTCCGCAAGGCTGGAGTAAACATCATGGTCGAGGATGTAAGGGAAGAAGTACTTCGATGAGGAATGAGACTGATGTCACCTTGGCAGTAATCAAAATGAGGTTGGAACTGCTGCTGATGTTGGGATTGGGATAAGGAGATGGATGGTGTCACTGGTTGTGGAAGAAGGGGTGGGGTAGGGTTAGGGATGGTACTGGGAGGTGGGTGGAGGCTGAAATCAGGATGATGACGATGTTGCATCTGTCTGAATTTGGATGGAGATCGAGATGTGAAGGGGAGTGAAGAGGAAGATGTAGCAGCGAAGAAATCGGTGGTGAATGAAAGAGACTAGTGAGACTGAGGTTTCATTTGAGAAGGAGTACCTGCAACTTTTTTTTAAAATTTTTTTTAAACAACAACGAATAGCTACAGTGGAAGCAACAACAATAGACCAGCAACAGACCTAGCAATAGCAGAGAGAGGAAGGGTCAGATGAGGGTTAGATGAGGGTTTTGAATTTGTGTTTGGGTGTGGGTTTCTAACTTTTTTGGCAATCAGAAAATAGTTTAGATTACGGTATTGGGTTGGGTTATGGTTGGTAAGGTATGGAGTGCGGATGTGCTTTCGGGTTCGGGTAGTGGGTTAGAATTTGGGTTTGGTTAGAAATATAGGGTTAGGGTTTTGAAGAGAGAATGAAGGAAAGGGCGGGTAGGGTTAAGGATTATAGGGTCAGTGTGTGGTGTGAGGAGGTCGCGGCATGGAGGCGGCTAGGGTTTTCAGGAGAAACATGATGTGAAGGAGCAGATGGGTTTCAGAGTTGGATTGGATGGGTTTCAAAAATGGTGTTGGAGTGGATGAAGCATATGGATTTTTAGGAGTAAGGTGATGAGAGAGTAGGGTTACGAGCAGGGGTAGGGAATTTGATGGGCAATAGAAATGGTGGTGATGATGACGGATTTGTTGTTGTTGAATATGGGCTATGGCGTTATGGTGGCAACGATGAAAGATTTTCTATTGGTTTTTTATGCCAACGGGGAAGACATGGGGATTAGGATCTTCAGGGTTGTTGCCGATGAATGTGTTGCCGATGAAGGTGTTGCTGGAGTTGATGTTTTAGTTGCTGTTGTTGTTGTAGTCAACAAGGAAGAGATTAAGTTAGTAATTAGTGAAGAGATAGAAATTTAGGATTGGAGCTCTGATACTATGATAAGGTTAACGGAGAAATTGGAAAATATTATCGGATTGTTGGATTGATTATAACTGAGTGCAAATGTCTTATATATATAGGAGAAAAACAAATACTAAACTGATACATAACCCGTTATGGGACTAAATATATATAATACAATATCTAACATATACAATTGCTTTCTCCCTATTCGAATTAGGTGTCCTTTGAATTTCTAATCACCAATGCAGCTGCATATAATTTCTCAATAGCAAGGCGAAAGAGAAGTTAATCTTGATGCTATGCAGTGGTGGTGGCTGCCAAGAAGAAGAACAAGACGTGTGTGGCCTCAATGGCCAGACGTAATGCTTGAATACAAAAACAGTCCTTCAAAGAAACTGTGTATTTATGAAAGGGAACAGTTTCCAGCAATTGTGTTCTACGGATACTGAGACAGTTATTAACAACTGGATTTATAGCAAGAAATGAAGAGCCAAATAGGGTGGCATATTGCACATTGCACAGAGAGTCCACATAAGATGAATATCGATCAGGAACTTCAAGTGTTACAACAATCGCGTGTTGCAGTGGATTGAACTGCTACCAGGATAGAGGAAACTAACGTCCAAACTGGTACTAGTGGAAAAATGGCCGAACAAGTCTCGATAATTTTGCTGCAAGTAGACACTGCTAAAGAACATGGTCCAGAGTTTCCTCTACGCCGAAAGTACATCCTGACACAATGGTAAATCAATGGACATTCTGGCTATACAACAGAGTGGCGACTGGACATGCTTGATGTACAACTTTCCAAGGAAAACCCCTCGTTGATGCTTGATGCCCATGCTTTATATAAAGAGAAAATACTTAGGTCGCTTTTTCCTCAGTGCAAAACAATATTGAAATATCAAAATTTCTCCTTGCCTAACTGAGCTAGTACTGGGAAACAACAACAATAGAGAAAATGTTCACTCTGTACATCTTACCAATACACCCGAAAAAAGCAAAGTATAAAACTGGTAGGTCTCATAACTGGCAAAGCAGACCAATAGAAATTTGCGGTCCTGCACAATTAGTAGAACTGCTTTTGAGATCATTCACCATCTGTTCAGTGTAGGATTGGCAATCAGCTAACTTACCCCAACAACTAGCTAGCCATTTTGGAGTAGGGGGGGACATGAGCATGGGTCGACACGAAAGCATGTGGGTTGGCACGATTTTACTAGTACATGGACTAGTCCCATTCGAAAATAGGTAAGGTTTGAACCTCTAAATTGAGGCCCAAATTGAATTGAACTGAGCTTCGGTACGCATTGGCCCAGCCCATGGGCGGCCCAGGCACAATCGAGTCAGGCCAATAGTATATTTACCATTATAGGCCCGTGTTACATGTACAATTTAAGGCTTGTGATATATGCAAGGTTTTAAAACTCTTTTTTGGTTTCGCTTTTGCTTTCTCAAATATTGATAAGTTTGGGAGGGTTTCTAGAGGTTTCATTCGAAGTTTTGATTTTGGTTTCTATTCAATATTTATATGTATATGTATATATAATTCAGCGAACTAATAGTTTTCTAGTAAAAATTCCAAAATATACTGGTTAAAATGCAAAATATCGTGTTTTTTAAGTGAATGGATATGCGAGTTGGGTTTGGTTCAGTTCAGACCTGACCCATTTTAGGTTGAATCTGCTCATTTAACTGAACTGGGTTGGATCTGAATTAGTTCTAACCAGATAAGGGCCTTTATTTGAAAACCCAACCTTAATCCCATTTCATCGCACACAGCCACCAAGGAGAGAGTGATTCTTTCTGGAAATAATGAAAATAAAGACAAAAGAAGAATAAAGAATGAAGAAGAACTAGACAACATAAGTGAGAAGGTTTCAAAACTTAAAAAGGTGATTTTTTTTCTTATATGTTTATCTTTTCTAAGCCTACCCCTTCCTTAATCATCTCCAACCTCAAGATGCAGGTTTCTTTTAAAATTTAGAAGCCGTTGGATGGGTTTCGGCCGAAATTGATATTTATCCCTGTTTCGGACTGATTCCTTCCGAAACTGATTCGATTTCTTGAGCCATCAACCACTACTATATTTGCTTGTCGGCCTGATATATGATATAAAGCTAGATCGATTAGGATCTATTATTTTTTGTAATAGAGGACGAATCCTTCCAACAATTATCTTGGTGACCACTTTCTAAAAAAAATACATAATGGAATAGGCCAGAAGTGGCTCAACAATTCGTGGTTCGGAATGTGTGTGATGAGTGTTCGATTCAACCCCCGAGGTATCATTTTCGAAACCTCAATCCATATTTATATATATATATATATATATCCTATCCAATCCTATATTAATATAATTGACTTGAGATTCCAGGAAACTATTCACATGTATATTTTAAGGGCCCTGAAAGTTCACCATGTGTCGTCTATTTATAAAATTAATGTGGTACTTTTTAAAGGCTCTGTAACTTTGACATGTATCGCTTGTTTAAAAAAATTAAAACTGAATTAAAATTTAAATATATAATAAATCATGTATAATGTAAAATTAGGTATATAAAGATAAACATAAATTATATATTCTTTCTTCTTTTATGTATATATCTACATCTTATTATTCCTTATAATTACTACTTTCTCACTCACTTCTCTATTATCTTTCTATCATCATTTATAACAATTCGTAACTAAGAAGTTTTCAAGCATTTGTATTTTTTTTTCAGATTATAATTGTCAAACTCATTTAATTTAGTGGCTTTATTTTTTTTCTACTTTTTTCTTGGAAATATACTGTAAGTTAATAAAAAATCTCTTCACTTTTTGTTGTTGATTTTTTTAGAATTACAGAATGGAGTTACATGGAGGAGTATGTATGGTCTGATGATTAAAAGTAAATCTCTCTTTCTCTCTCTCTCTCTCTTTTATTTCTCTCTGACACTATTTACAGTTATTAGTAACTAAGAAGTATTCATGCATTTTGGTTTTTTTTATATCAAATTATATTAGTCAAACTTATTAGAATTTTATATTTCTTTTCTCCTTTTCTCCTTTTCTTCTTTTTGGAAACATACTATAAATTATTAACATTTTTTTTCCTTTTCTATGTTTTTTTCTTGGTAACAAAATTGAGTTACATGGTGGAGTAAGTATAATATGATAATTAAAGGTAAATATTTGTACAATTATAATTGTAGAATACAACTATATCAACTTAGTTTCTTTTTTGAATCTTTTGGAGACATGAAGTAATTATCTTTTCATTTTTCTTTAATGTTGATGGTTTTTAAGGTTACAACATTGAGTTTCGCCAAAAAGTATGCATAATTATTAACCTATCAAGCAATTATTCACTATTTTTTCGATATCCATGCATTAAAATTTAGACATCAAAGTAAATCTTATTACAATATCTCAAGATTGTCTGTTATAATTATCGTATAGTTTTAAGTGAATACTTTTTTTCTTTAAATAATTATCTTATAATTATCTTGAGATTACTTTGAAAATTATTATAAGGTTTGAACTTTGAAGTAAATCTGAATACTGTAAAAACTATAATGTGTATATATATATATATATATATATATATATAACTAAAATAAAATTGTAGAAATTATTTTGTTATCTACTTATAATTTAAAAAGCGATTTTTTTTACCAAAAAGGAATTTGTACCAATTCGAAAAAGTGATTTTTTATGTATTATATATATATTGAAGTTTCTAGACTAACAAAATTGAGTTACATGAAGGAATAAGCATAATTATTAACCTCCACAACAATTATTCATTGTTTTTACTTTAGCCACGCATTAAGATTTAAACTTTAAAATAAATCTGAATACTATATCTCAATATTACTTTTTATAATTATCTTTCAATTTTAGGTGAATACTATATAATTTTCTTTTTGTAAAGTCTTATAATTATCTTGAGAATTCTTTATATAACTATCCTAAGATTTGAAGAAAATCTAATCTATTTCTATTATAAAAGCAAGAATAAAATCTGTCCTGAGTAGATCTGGATCACACATCTTAATTGTATAATATAAATCTAATCTAGACCATCTAAATCTCTCAAATATTTTAGATCTAGAACACATTTTATTCTTAGCTCTAATCTAGGACATACACATTTCTCCTCAACTAATCCCCCATTATAAAATCAATAGAGTATATTATCCCTAATCCCCTTGAATGTTTTGCCGTAATAGGCAACTTTTTGAAAATATTTGCAATTATGGGCCAGTTTCGAAACTATTAGTTCTCGTGGGCTACTTTGAGCCACGTCAGCAGTGACCGTTATTCTCATTAGTGACCTCTTCATTTTGAATGTCGATAATGGAATAGTGGCCCATGTTTTGACATATTTGGAATTTTTTGTTTACTGTTTCTATTCCCACTAGCGATCTTAGTATATGATATGGCTAAAAATGGGGTTTAATCAGAACCGTCCAAATCGGGCACGAATCTTGAAGCCCAGGGGTAAAATGGTAATTTTACCTACCAATGGGTCTGAGATGGGTACTGGATCTCTTCGTCAAAGATCCAATAACCCACGAACGGATCCACCTTAATCGGGTGCGGGTTTCAACCAGCAGAAAGCCCGATCCAGAGGGATAGAATTAGGGTTTCTGATTAAATCCTAATCAACGGCCCTGATTCATGTCTATCCTTCCACTGGGAATTAGGGATTACATTCCTAATCTGTTTACAAGGAGTATATTCCTTATCAGATCACGGGGATTACATTCCTAATCTGATCCCTAAGACGCCTATAAATACCACCCATCCATCTCCATTAAGAGGTAATCAATCTTTTGCCAGTTTTCACGCTCTTTCTTAATCATCCCTGATTACTGACTTGAGCATCGGAGGGTGCGTCGCCGGAAACAACCCCGGTGTTTCGCACTTTTTGCAGGTGTACGGCAGGAGTCAGCGTCAAACTCCGACGGAACAGGTATACAGGTTTGCTATTCAGTTTTCCTAAGAATCCACAAATACTATCTGTTTGCCCCCACACCAAATTTAGCGGCAACAGTATATATGAGGTCGCACAAATTAGCGACCTCAAATGAATGTATTGAGACACTTAGCAATTTCTAGAGAGCTTTTGCTCTTTTGAATTTTTTTTAAAAAAACTGAGGTCGCTATTAGGAATAGCGACCTTAGTATATTTGGTCGTTATTCACAATAGCGACATCAATAAGAAACTCAATCTCCTTGTTCTTTGTAAAATTTACAAAATAGTCACACAACTAAGACCTTTATCTGGAATAACGACCTTCGTACAATAAAGGCCTCTATTCCGAATAGCGACCTTAGTACAACTGAAACCTCTATTCCGAATAGCGATCTTGGTATAACTGAGGTCGCTATTCCGAATAGCGATCTCAGTTTCAAAAATAAATTGATTGTTATTTTTTTGAAGAACAAATGCTCTCTAAATTTTGCTAAGTGTTAGAATACAGTTTATTAAAGGTCCATAATCCCATTAGCGACTTCATATATGCTTTGGTCGCAATAGGAATAGCGACATCAAACAAAAAATTCCAATTATTTTAAAAGATAGGCCGATATTCCCATTAGAGACTTTCAAAATGAATAGGTCGCTAATGAGAATAGCTGCTGACGTGGCACAAAGTAGACCACGAGCGCTAATAGTTTCGAAACTGGCCCATAATCGCAAATATTTTCAAAAAGTGGCCTATTACGGCAAAAAATGCAATCTCCTTTCTCTTATTCTGTGTTTTCGTCACTCTCTTTCCAGCGTCTCCCCAAATTTTGCAAACCCTAATTTCCTACGCTCTTTCCATCTCCAAATCAAAACCCCAGAATTCCTCAAAATTAATCCATGAGGAAGCGAAAGGAACGCCGCCGAGCTGCGATGAGATCCTCCAACCGCGGAGTCAAGCTCGATCTCACTTAATGGTGACTCAGATTTTTCGATCACTCTCATAAATCTATCATCTTTCTTCCTTCTCAATCCAACTGGATCTCGGATTCTCGACCAAGGTCTTATCTTGATGCGATCTGCGCGAATCGGGAGGAGTTCACTATGTCGATCGACTTCGAGGAGAGTCAGTGGATGTGAGGTCGATCGAAGATGGTGAATTTGCAGAGAGTGAGTTCGATTGTGAGGGAGATTTGAGAACCATGCCTGCATCACTCCCCTACTAAAGTATATTTTTTTTGGATTTTCTTTTTGTTGAAATTATAGGTGGGATCTATGAGGTTTTGAAGGTAGTTGAGCTTTAGTTCTTAATGTTTGGATTTTAGTTTAGTATTTAGTTATTAAAGAGTAATTATGTCATGCCTCGCTTCTCAAAAATACGGAATACAAGTATATGACATTGTCCCAACAAATGACTAACGTCACCCATAAGCTGTTTATCCGATTAACTCAACAATATAATCAATACAAAACAAATGCGTAGGCAATAATAATCTCATGAACAATAATACTTGGAATGAAACAACATAAAATATCCAAATATAATAATAATCCAACATCTGGAAATAAATAACAATATTCGGAACATAAACCCAATACAATAATAATCCAATCCAAATAAAACGCCTCAATACATTAACTTCAATAAAACGATAAGCAATTAGAAAGCATTAAATCTTCAGAATGGTTGTTCTCCAATCCCAGCAGGCAATTTTCCATCAACACCTATAAACACTTCATCTAAAAAGAGGAGACAAATTATCCTTAGAGCAAGTCATGGATAACAAGTAGAGAAAGTAGGGAACAATGGAATAACGATATAATAATGAATTCAATGGATCAATAGGAATCAATAGCAATAATCAATATCATGATAATCGATGCAATGGTTATAAATAATGATTCAATATTCGGTAACAATAATCAATGATCAATATCAATAACACTTAGCTAATATTCGGTATCAATAGAACAATGATGAACAATATGCAATGTCGGTGTGATGCAATTCTTACGTCTATTAATCATTTTAACTCCTAACTAATGCACGTACTACTGTGTCCCATATGTTCCATACCACATGTTCGATGCATACATACAATTCGTTTAGACTCAAGTGGAAGATTCTATAGATCATGTACACGGCACGATAACGGTATTTGCAGCATTGGTGCACACTGGTTGTCTCAATAACAATAAATAATATATGATCAATTGGGATACTGTGTCAGTATTCCAATAATAAACCGATAACAATAACAATAGCCAACACACAATATTTTGGAAAACATGGCCCACACTTCAGTGTACAGTTACTATATCATCATCTACTCCAGTCATTCCCTTAAACCCCGACTTATTAATTATTTTATTAATGCAACAATACAATATGTAATTCGAGATATTTGATGAACAATAATAATAATAGGGAAACAATAGGATGGTAAACAATAACAATAACTCATTAGGATCATGCAATACAACATACATACAATAATTCATGCAATAATACGATATAGAAACAATCAATTTATTAGAAATAAGAAGATAAAATTCTGGACAACAAGAGTAGTCTGTACAAAAATACAGTTTCTTGCTGTTTCAAATATCGAAAACTGAATCCTTTGGAATTTCTGGAAACTAGACTTCCACACGGTTCCAACGCATATTTAAAGTTCAAAATCCGACAATAGTAACTAGGTTAAACACATTGTTCTTTACAGAATGAATGTTCAGGCAGAAATTCGACATCATGTTGTTATATTTTTAGAATCAGTAAAACTCAATATTAAATTCATTAAAATTATTTTCTAGACTCCTAAACATGATTACTACCAATCTGGAATTTATCAGAGCAAAATTTTATCATTTGATTAGCCATTTTACTGTTTAAGCATGCAAGATACAAGAATCCGAAAATTTGAAAGTAAAAACACAGCTGTAGTAAAATGGGCATACTGTTTTCTACACACCTCGGAATTCAAAATTTCAACATGTTCTGAAAACTAGAAAGATAAGGCTACAACTCTTTTGCAGAAAGTAATTAATTTTAAGATCATTTACTAAGTCGAAAATAACAGACAGAAGACAGCCAGTAAGCAATATACATGTTTTAGGGTATTTTTTCTTAAAATAAATTAATTAAACATTATGGGTATCAATTCTATAGTCGATAAACTTCTCAATTAGCATGATGGGTGCAATATAATGATGAATAAAAATAAAATCACATACATACACTAATTTAACATCAATCAACAACAATCGATCAATCAAACATACAACCTAGCAATTCTTTCTACAATCAATTCATTGTGTCATGACTATATGTGTAACCATATTATCAATTCTACATAAATGCATGAAGATTCAATCTTTGGAGTCAAAAGTGGCACGATGTCAAGAATATTGGAATTAGCTCGTGTAAACCCTCAATAGACCCAACGAAGATAATCAATACAATAATACGATAACGAATAGGATCTACTTGCAAGAATTTCAATAAAACTTGAATTTGATACGATGTACAATTCAAGAGGACAGTGACTTGACTAATAAATGACGAAATTGAATACCAAGAATAACGGGATAAGGATCCCAAAGCAACGAACCCACGAACTAGCATAAATTTAGCACGTGCAATATACGTGCAAAAGAGAACCCAAACAAAATCAGCAACAAAGAGAACTCAGCAACAACAGACAGCAGCAACAGCCAAAAGCAATGGCAAAAGCAAGGGCTTCGGGTCTTGGCCAATGCTGGTGGTCAGCAACGCTGGGGCGGCATCGATGGCGAACGGTGCGACGGCGGAGGGGTCGAGGAGCAGCAAAAGTAGCAGCAAAGAGGTTGAACGCTGCTGTCGATCGAAACAGAGCAAGGTGAGGAGAGGGTCGGCGTTAGGGTTTGGTGTGCTGGGCGTCGACAGGAGGCGGCGCCGGGAGGTGTGGCGACGGGAGGTGATGAGGGGGTGGCCAAAGTTGGCCGAGAAAGATGCCAGGAAGGGGGTTTTGCTGTGGCATCGAGAATTAGAGCAAAGGGATCGGGGGAGGTGTTGACGGGGTTTAGGTGGCGCTCAGGAGGCGCCGGAGGTCAAGGGTCGACGGGAGAGGAGGATGACAGGGGGGCTCACCGGAGATGGCACCAGAGAAGATGAAATACAGTGATAGGTGGGTTCTAACGGGGAGAGAGAAAGAGGGAGGAAAGAGAAACTCGAGGAGATAGAATATGATGGCTATCAAATTGTATTTTTGGATTTTTAGGGTTTGTATTAGGGTTGCATTTATAGAATACAAATAGATTATTTGGTTAATGTGTTAGGATCCAATAATAGTGGTTCTGGGTTGAGAACAAACTGCATTTGAATTTTAGGGTTCAATAAGAGGGGGGTTGAAGACAATAGGGTTCAAATAAAATACCCACAATCCAATAAAATGAAATCCACAAAATAGATAGCCCAACAAAAGAGAAAATAGTTCATGAACGAAAATTCAAATCCAAATAAATAAATAAATAATACAAATGAATAGAATATAAATTGGGCTTGAAAATAAATTGGAATTCGCCAGAAAAAATTCAGATCAAATACGAAAATAAAATAATTCGATAAATGAACTTTAAATATCTAATCAAGAAATAACAATTTAATAATCATAATCATAATAATTATAAAATTATATAATAAAATAGTATTCGGGTTTAACAATTTTATTAAAATAATCTAATAATTATAATATATTTGTTTTCGGCTCTAATAGTCGATCAATAAGATATAGAAAATAAGATCAAAATACACCATTATTCGAAATGAATAAAATTTTCGATTAGAAAACACTTTAATAAAATATCCGAAAAGAATTTAGCACAAAATAAATTTATAAAAACCAAATGAAAGAAAATACACGGAAAATAATTATTATCGGGAATGGAGGTTACAAATTAACTACTTGTGAGTTGTGGATCTTGAACCCTTAAGTTTGTAAAAAATTAATTCAATGAATTTGTAGATGTTGAGGTGTTAATCAATGCTGAACACTGATGTGGAAAATATTGGGTGTATGGTGGGGCGTTTTCGGGTTTTTAGGTGGTTTGCATCGAACTGTTGGACTGAGAGATTCAAAGAAGAATCATGTCTTAGTGACGACGTTAATCTGCTATTTATTTGGAGTTGTGTGGTAAGTGCATGGGATTATGATATGGCTAGAATGAGGAAAGTTGCATCCGACGAATATAACTAGTTTGGATTATATAACCTAGGGATGATACATACCTTAAGTAGTTTTTAGGTTATGCCCAAAGTGTCAATTCTAATTTAGTTGCAGTTTCTATTGTTCTTATGCCACCTCGATGATTAACAAGACCATTTAACACTGCATGTGAGTGGATTCTTCTGCTATTTCATATTAATATTTGAAGAAGACGCTTGAATTTTCCTGTTATTCGAGTAGAATTTGTATGTTAAATATTGTTCTATTTAATGCACATGGCTCTATGTAGTGCATTTGTTTTTTTTTCTGCTGCAATTTAGTGCCTGCTTACTTGTACCTTTTATTTTGTTGTTTGTTTGCACAGGGAAACAAAATTCTCAAGCGAGAAAAATGGAAAACACTTTTTGATAGAGAAGGGGAGGTTTTTGGTTTCGGGAAGGTGCTCAAACTTATTAAATTAGGGGTAAGTTGTCTGTACCACTGATTTTTGTTCCATACGATCCTACTGGAAGTCTCTTATTTCATGTAAAACTGAACCCTTTAGTTTAAATTTTCCTTGTTAATTCCTTTTAAGAAGTTTGATAACTATTTCAAGTTTTCAAGTGAAGTTTTTTTCAAATGATTTTTTTTTAAAAGTTCAAATTAACAATGATATTGGCAATAAAAAGAAAAATCAAAATTAGGGGAATTTTGCTAGTCTTGGCTAACAGCATGAAGGTGTGAGACAAAGCCATGCAGTTAACTATTGATTATATGCAAAAAGGTTGACTCATTCATAATATGAAAAACAAAACTTGAAACAGATAGAATACTAGATTATATCCATAATCTAAAAAAATACTTACAGACACAAAATTGAAATTTAAAGTTAAGAGGGAAATGGAGTAACTTGTGTCCTGAATTTTTTTCTTCAGTACAGTGTTCCATATTTTTATTTGATACTGCTTTTCTTGTTTGTATTGTTGCAACCGTTTGATTTGGAGGAAAAAAGGTAGAAATATAAAGAGAAATTATATGCTTCTCATGTCTTTATCATTCTATCAATTTATCTAAGCTCATGCCATTGCGACTCTCCCACCTTAATGGGAGGTATTGGCTTTGAAACTCCCTGCTTACAGTTCAAATGGGAGTTTTTCAAACTTAATGAATGATAGGCCTTCTGAGCATTTCTCTTAGGGTTCGTTTGACATTAATTATGGAGAGATTTTTTGGGGTGGAAAGCTCCTTTAAGGCTCAAAATAGGTAGTTGGCAAACTTAGTTAAAATTGGGTTTAGCCAAAAGTACCATTTCTATATTTTTAGGTTTTTTTTTCTCAAAGCACCTAAAGTGGTGCGTTGAGATTTTCAAAAAAGTGTTTTTACTTACTAGAAAAAAATTTGAAGTTAAACATAATTCTTTTTTACAACATATTTGGTAATAACACATTTCAGCAAAAGCACTCACTTTTTTGTTCATAACAATACCAAACAAAGCTTTTAAAGCACTCCCCACCCTAATGGGAGGTCTTGGCTTTGAAAATCCCAGCTACGGTCCAAATGGGAGTTTTTAAAACTTGAGGAATGCAAAGCATTCTGAGCATTGCGCTTAATGATAGTAAACGTCAAGCTGATGTCCTCTTGTCTTAGATGCTATCAATCCACTTCTTCAATGTAATTATCTTTCTGGTTGTAGTCTTTCTTCTCATGATTTCATGCACTTATATTTTTGCAAAAACAGGGTGTTTGTAACACTCCTCTATTTTATAATTTTAAAATAGTTGTGTGTATTTCATTTATTGTGAGTAGATATTATTATTATTTGTATTATTATGCATAAATATGCAATTTTATTTTATACATATTCTTTAATTAATTTATTTATTTGGTGGAGTGGTTTTTATTGAACTTTATTATGATAAAAGAGTACTTGGGGGACCTAAAAGAAATGTTTGGTCTTGAGGGGGGCTTAAAATTAATTTTCCATAATTTTTTCTTCTTCCCCTACCTCTTCACTTCGTCAGATCGAAACCCCTTCCCCCAATTCCTTTCGGTCGAAACCCATTCACGACGACCTAGGGCTTCTTCAACCCATTAAATCTTCACCCAAATTTTGATTTTTCTTGGGGATTCTAGGAGAGTATTGGATTCTCTACCGCGGCTTAGCATCCATTTCCAGTGAGGAGATCTCTAAGGTATAGAAATTTTTTATTTGTTCACGGTTTGAGTTGTGTTTAATTTCTTATATGGAGAATTGAGGTAGGATGTTTCTTAGAGCATGGAGGAGATGAGTGAAGGGTTAGAATGAATAATAATGGGCTTCATGTGGGTTTTTATTGGAGCTAGGGTTAGGGTTGTCGAAAACAATTTTGTAGCGAGGTTTTGGAAATCTAAAAAGTTTAGAATTATGTTTGTTTGATGTAAAACATATTGGAGGCATTAGATTAATTTTTCGTGATGTTTAAAATTTCCTAGTGTTTGTTAACCGATTTTCTCGGTTTCGAAAAATAGAAATAATTGGGGTTCAGGGTGTAAATTAGCATGTTATGATCTCGTGCACATGCACGTATGAGATAAATGTCTACAGGTCAATTGTCATGTATTTTATGATGAGTTAGAGGTATTTTAAACTTAAGGCTTAAACAATGTGCTTTGTTTCTTTATAGGGTGGTTATAGCCGCATTTGGACCTATTGCTGGGTGGAGCGCTCGTTGATTTCCATCGGCTCGCCAGGTGAGTATGGTTATACTAGGTATACACTATGTTGTGACAAAGTTTTATGCAAATATGATGTGATTTGTGTGGGATATAGCCTAACGAAGATTTACGTGAAAATACGGAACTTTTACATGTTGAAAATGGTGTTATATGGTAAATTTGCGTGATTATGAATGTATGTGATATATATATGGGTGATAATGAGTTGCGATATAATAATCGATGAAATTAATGAGTGAGTATATGTATAATATAGTGATGTTTAAAGTGAAACTAATGGGCGGTAATATGATATAATCATCTACTTAATTTGGCATGTTCATAAGCTATAATAATGTGGGTAAATAAATACTTTGGTGCATTTATGATACAGAATAATATGAGGTAATTATCTTATAAATTAAATAACTGGGTGTATGTGAATATGTGATATAATGAGATAATAAATTACATGGTTAAAGCCAACAATGTGGAAAATTATTAAAATAAAAGCTGAGATGTTGTGCGGTGATAAAAAGATGAAATTAAAATGATAATTGTAACGCCCCGAATCCCAAAATTACTGAGTTCGAGATGTTCTTCAGGATCTTTTCGCTTTTCTCGAGTACAATTTTACAAGGAAATTCAAACTTTTCTTTTTTACATCAGAGTTACAACATCTTACATTTAAATTTACACAGCGGAAGCAAAATATACAACATTTACATAAATGAACAATAACATAATGAGATCTTTATGCATCCATTCCTCTTTACATGTAATTTATCCTGCATACAAAACTGTGGGTACGTCAGTTTATTCAACCGACGATAATTATACATGGCTATCCTCTCTACGCCAGAAACAGTATAATGAATCTCATTTCTTAACAAATCACAATCTTGTTCATAATAAGCATGTAAAATCAAAGGGAACTTTTAGAGATGTCGTGTCGTGATTGTGCACTTAAGCCTTAATGCAATTATTTAATTAACACATGACACTAATGCACACTTGTTCGAATTCTATGCATCCCATACTACATAGGTTCGAGGGCAAGCCTCTTAATCGTTCTTCATTTTTGTAGGGTTCAATCCCCCGCCATGACTTACTCTACTTCTGTAAATTCAATGAGTATCTTAGATGATTCTATGAGTACAAGCATGTATCCTGGCCCCTGGAGTAGAATTTCGCGCCATGTCTTGACTCGTCAAGCATGCATTCTGCGACAATTCAGCCTCCTCCCTGAACACACTCCTCTTGCAGTCACCAAAACATTCCACAAGCGTGACTAGAGTCCGATCATTACTGAGTTGTGCCCGCGCCATGTCTTGACGCATCAAGCATGCATTCTGCGGCTCACACACCCGCACCGTACCCTAGCTCTCATACTCATGTTTTTCTCTCACCTTCATCACCTCCACACTATGTATTAAAGTTACATTAGAATCATGAATAAAAATCAAGCTCTAGAGTTAGCCTCTCCATCAACCGGACTTATCATTTCATTTCACTTGACCAACCTGGTCTATTTCTCAATATCATTTCATTTCACTGCCGGGGAGACTTAGCTACTCCTTCGTTCAATTTCAAATTCACAATATCCAATTGAGCGTCATCAGCTCATGATTTCGTTTTAGAGTCCTACAGACTTTCTCATCATGATTTAGCCTTTCATAATTATTCATTTAATTCTCAATTCTCATCTATGATTCCTTTCACATAATTCATACAGCCATAACCAGAATCCATCGATAAAAGCATAAAGTTCATCATTACCAACAGTAAATAACATGAATCAAATTATCAAAGTCCACTCTGTACAGTCGACTTGGAAGAATACCAGTCGACTTATACAGTCACATACAGGTTCCTCATAAAAGCTCGGGATAGTCGACTGTTGCACTCAACCAGTCGCCTGTCCCGCAACCTTCCATATTCATAATATTATCCACATAACAGTCGACTGTTCATTAATCAGTCGTCTGTCCTGGAGATTCCAAACACATAATTTCCAAGTCCAGATCAGTCGACTTGCTACACGCATTCGGTCGACTGGATAGATCCATTTCAATTAGGGAATTTATTTACAGTTCTTACGTGTACTTGCATCATGATATCAATTAACAGTATACATCAATTCATGTTCAGTAACATTCACAGCATAATTTTCCCAGTTATTAACATGCTCCTTTAGAGAAAACTACTCTAAACATGTATTCGCATTGCTCATACTTTCTTACAATAATGAAGGTACAAATCTCAAGTCATCATAATGGGTCTACGTAAATAGAATATCTTTATTCAGGGGACTTTCAAACAGTCATATTCAGGATGAAGCACCAGTCGACTTAACACCAAGTCAGTCGACTGCGCCGACAACTTCAGATATTTATCACTATTAGTTCTTTTCATTTATTTACCTTCCCTCCATCATATGTGTCATAGGAAAATATACAATTAATAATCACACCATCATGTCTATTGCACACATTTTATCAGCACATTATGAAAAGTAGTGTCTCGTACCAGTCGGCTGGCTCACATGGTAGTCGACTGTACCGACAGTCTTGTCTCAATATTACTAGCATGTTCAAGCAATTTCTACCGCATTCCATTCACTTTTTATAACATAGTATCAATCATAACAATTGCAATATCATTCCTACATTAGAAGTCCTGAGAAACACCCACCTTATATGAAGAAATAATCGAAATCCCGCAAAGTCCTTCAACACCGTACTGCACTCCTTGCTCCTTTGTTCCACACCGAGCTCCTCAGAATGCTGCTCGACTCCACAGAAAAGCTCCCACACAACTCACAGATACTCTCTTGAAATCTTAGGAAATTTTAGTGTAAAAGAGATAGGGAATAGGAGGGGGTATTTATACTAGAATATAGGTGAAATGGAGGGCTGAGATTTGTTGGGGAGTTGGAGATCAAAAGCTGAGATCAGATCGGGAGTTGAGAAAACTACCCACAACTCAAAGGTAACTACCCATGATCTAGCCCATCACTCCACAACCCGGCCAAAAGAAGTGCTCAAAGCACGTGTATGCGAAAGCACGTGCATGCACCAACTACACCCTACAAATAGTATATCAAATACCCGGCCAAAAGAAGAAAAAGATGTCACACATGCTGGTTATAAAAATACAATAGAAGGGGTTTTAAATCCATGGGCTAAAATTAATTGGGTCAAACTAATTATCTTGTAGAAAAACATTTGGGCTTAAGAAACAATATTACACATGCATATCATATGTAGAATTAAATAATCTTTATATATATTTAGAAAAATCGGGGTATTACAATAATAATTGATAAATTTTGTTGACCAGTACCTACAGAAATCCTGGGGGTTTGGGCTAGACCTCCTAACACCCAAGGACCGGCTTGGAATGCAGGTGTTTATTACCCAAACTATGTTTGGGGTGCGGTGTTTTTATCGCCCAAGCTATCGGCTTGAGGCCCGGTTATTACCCAGCTCAGCTGGGGTGCGGTGATATTCCCTCGATGGCAGATGTTGCGAGGAAGTACCTTAGTGAAACTAGGGGTGCGGTGTTTAATTTCCCTCGTTGGTTTTCCCACGAGAATGTACCCAAACTATGTTTTGGGTGCCGTTTTTCCCTCGCTGGCATAGGCTGGGAAGAAGATGTAGCCTCGGACATGTAAGACCCCGAGGGGGGCAGAGGTCCGCGTGTTTACTGGGCTGTCAGCTTTCAGCATATTGGGATACTGTGGCTCACTGGTCGACAAATTAATAAAATGAATAAATTTGGAATGAAAAGGAAAATGAGAAAATGAGATGGTAAAGAAAGCATATGAGGTGATATGTGAATGAGAAAGAAAAGAAAGTATCTGATGTAAAGTGAAAATGAGAAAGTAAAGCAAGTGTGTGAGTTGAAATGAATAAGTAGAGTAAAAGAAAATGTATATAAATGAAGAGGAACATGAAAGAATATGATTCATGAGTATGCAAAGGAAAATGAATGGTAAAAGAAGTATGTGGTTAAATAATTGTGAAAAATGAGGTAATTGCATTATGTAATTATAAATGAAAATAAAGAAATGGTGATATGAAGATAATTATGAAAATAGGAACATCTGTGTTATGGAATGAAATATAAAAGTAAAGGAATTATCTACATGAATTAATATAGTGTTATGTATTTAAGTATATAGTGAATGAAATTATCTATATGAATTAATATGATGTGGTGTATATGAGATTAACCATGAAAGAATTATGTATGAAAAATTGGTGTGAAGCGAAGAAAATGTGGAATGGAAATATATGATATGAATAAATAAAAAAATAAAGTAGTATGTGATATTGGTGTGATACAGAAAGTGATGTGTGTTATGTGATGATATTGAGAATGATTTCAAAACTAAAGATCGATAAGTTGTGATAGAGTGGATATACGTTGATATACCTTGGAATTGTGTCGAGGAACTACTCGTCCACTATTTTCATGGAAACGGTGGGAACTACCTGCCTTGGCACAACTCCCAGTGTGAATTAGTAGTTTGTTGATATGATAGTTGTATTGTGAGAAGAAAAATAAAGTAACAAAAATTGTAAGATGAAAATGAATTATAAAATAAAGTAATACCTGAGCTATCGGCTTGAGATGTGATGTTGTATTACCCAAGTTCTACTTGGGGTGCGGTGATATTCCCTCGATGACACTTGTCGCGAGGAAGTACCTTGTTTATCTGGGGTGCGGTGTTTCCCTTGATGGTTTAGGCTAGGAGGAAGACGTACCCTCGGGGGTGTCACTCTGTGTGAGCAGCTTCCCGCATGTATACTGAGCTATCGGCTTCAGTTTGATGGGTTTTGTGGGCACTTATAAGAAATTGTGTATGTTTGTGTTTGGAAATGGATATGAGAATGGTAAGTGATATTGAAGAGAATGAGTGAAATAAAAGGTATGGAATTGTATGGGTTTACGAATGAAAGGAAAGCAATGATAAGTGTGTGATGGAATAAGAATGGATATAAATAATAAATGTGGGGCACTATAATGAATGTTTTGATCTTTATATGATGAAACAGAACGTATGTGTACAAAGTGAAGAAAATAAGTTAAGTTATGAAGTAAAATAATATTTTTGCTTTTAACAGAAAGTACGATGATATATATATATATATATATATATATATATATATATATATATATATATAAAGATCCGATATGGTGTAAGAATGTTGTAATAGAACTTTATACTTGATATTATGATGATTATTAGTAACAAAGTGAAGTAATATATAGTCGGGAATGAAAGTTAGTAATATATATATATATATATATATATATATATATATATATATATATATATAATGTGGTGGTGATTAAAAGGTGGGATAATTGTTATGTTTAAATTAAGGATAATGAGATGTATGGGGTGGATTTGCAATAACTATACTGTGGGCTATTTGATGATATGGTTACATCATAATTTCAAATGTACTTTTATTCTCGGGCATTTCATTGTTTATAACCTAATTTACTGCCATGTTGGTATTTTAAAAGTTTCTGTTATCATTTATTTTATTTTATTTTATTTTGACTAGTTAAAGGTAGGGAAAGTCCCTACCTCACAATATATATTAATATAAGAGTAGGAAAAAATACATATACACAAAAGGATCAAGCTAGTTAGCTTACAACCTCTGCTGAACTCTTGATCCCAAAATATAGCTTAGTAGTCTATCTTTACCCAAGTAAAATTCATTACAGTGCCCAAAAACAACTTCCAGAAGACATAAAAAAAAACTAATACTGGGGGGAGCTCAACCCGAGCAACTATCTTCTCCACTTCCCCCCCTGATCAATCCTGGTCAGAGCCTTCTTAAGGAGGATATCTTGGGCGCCAACCATTTCCACTGCGCGTACAAGTTGCTCCTTCTTCTTGCTATTCTCGAATCCATCTAGACAAGATAGAAACCAAAAGATTGCATTAGAAATAATTTCCCTTGGTTGTAAAATCTTTGAAGAAAAAATGCGATCATTTCTAGCCAGTCAGATACTCCAACAGATTGATATTGTGAATAGGTCCTAAGTGTGTCTGTGTACATGTGTCCCAAAGCACCATGAAGTAAAGCATTCATGCAAATCAGCAGACAAAGTGTGAATGTAGAAGAGTGTAGTGAAGAAGGTCCAAGTGTTAATGGAAATTGAGCATGCAAAGAAGATATGGTAAGCCGTATTGACAGAACATGCACAAGCTGTGCATGTCATGTCTCCCAACTAGCCTTTGGAGTGGAGGAAATCCATGGAGTCGAGTCTATCCCAACTCAGTTGCCAGATGAAGATCTTGCATTTCAGGGGGGCTGCAGAAGTCCAAGTGGCTTCAAAGTATTGGGATCAGAGACCAGAGATAATGAAGAAGTCGTAGGCTGATTTGACAGTGAAGGTTTCTGAGGGTGTGAGCCTCCATGAAGGGGAGTCCCTGAGTTTGAAGGATGGAAGTCTGCAATCAGATCTAGCAGTCTTTGTTTCTCTCGAATGGTGGGGTTAGAGATGCAGTGAAGCCATGGTCACCAGTGCCAGATGTTATTGATCCAAGCTCCTTGGGAAATAACATCCGCATCCAGGTTCCATGCTGCAGCAGCGAGTGTAGGGCACAAGGAGGTTATGTTGTTGCCATTGATCCATCTTGACATCCAGAATTTGATCTGGTTTCCATTTCCCAGCTTCTAGTTTACATTATGCAAGAATTGCTCCTTAAGAAGGAAGATACCTTTCCAGAAGTTTGAAGCATTTGAGGGGTATATCAAGATGTTAGAATTTCCTTTATAGTATAAGCTCCACAGCGTTTGGCTAGCAAGCGTGTCTGAAGAGACAATCTTCCACCACCATTTCATGGGTAGGGCTTCACTGAAAACTTTCAGGACAAGAATTCCAAGCCCTCCCTGTTGCTTGGGTTGGCAAATATTCTTCCACCTCATACATGCCACCCCTCTCACATCAGTGTCGGAACCACTCTGAAAAAATCTACTTCTAATCTGATCAATTATTTTGATCACCCGACTGGGGAGTCTAAAGAAAGTGGCGAAGTAGACTGGCAAAGCACTGAGTACAGAATTGATTTGTATTAATCTCCCACCTCTAGAAAGCATCTTGCCCTTCCACACTGAGAGTCGTCTTTCAATCTTGAGAATGAGTGGTTGCCAATCTCTTTTGCTAAGTTTCCCTCTAGTGAGAGGCATGCCAAGGTAGTTAATCGGTAAGTTTTCTTGCTTGCAGCCCAGAATGGTCGAGAAAGCCTGAAGCTTTGCTCTTGATTTTCCAAAGTAAATAAGAGAAGACTTGTTAAAATTTATGGCCAGACCAGAGACATTTGCAAATAGTTGTAGTGCCACTTTAAGGTTAAGAACTTCCTGTTCATCTCCTTTGCAGAAGAGAAGAGTGGCATCTGCAAATTACAGCACCGTCAGATTTGCAAGGGAGCCCCTAAAAGGAAGAGGAAAGAAAGCACCATTTCTTCCACCCTAGAAAATCATCTGAGCAAGCACATCAATAGCTAAGATGAAAAGCATTGGCGATAGAGGATCCCCCTGCTTGAGTCCTCTCTTGGAGTTGATTAATCTTCCCCTTCTCCATTTATGAGGATTGACAATTTGGCCATTCTAAGGATCATATGGATCCATCTGCACCATGTTGGTCCAAAGCCTCTGGCGATTAAAAGTTGATCAAGGAATTCCCAGCTCACTGTGCCAAACGCTTTAGTGAAGTCAATCTTGAATAAAACTGTACCAGAGTTGCATCTACTGCAGAGGTTGATAGCTTCATGGGCCACAAGAAAGCAGTCAACAGTTGATTTATCTTTCAGGAAAGCACTTTGAGAGGACGAGACAAGAGAATGGAGGATTGGACTTAGCCTGTTGGCAAGGATTTTGGTGAAGGTCTTGTAGTAGCAGTTGAGCAAGCTGATAGGTCTATAGTCAGAGACGGTATTTGCACCCTCACATTTGGGGATGAGCATAATGTTGGAGTAATTTATTCTATCTAGATCACTGTCCCCTCTCTGCACTGATTGTAGCCTGGAAAATAGGTCATCTTTGATAGTGTCCCAAAAGACCTGATAAAAACTCATCGAGAAGCCATCAGGTCTCAGTGCTTTGTCGCTACTCATACCAAAAACAGCTGTTCGAACCTCCTCCAGAGTGAACGGGGCATTTAAATACCGTAAGTTGATGTCATGAGATGGATAGTGAGAGTGCTAATCAATCATAAAATCGGACTGAGTAGCTGTACCATAAATCTCCTTGAAGTGATTTTCAAAAGCAGTTCTGATAAGAGTGGGAGATGTTGTAAGTGTTCCATCAATAATGAGAGTGTGGATGAAGTTTCGCCTCCTCCTCCCATTTGCGATTGAATGGAAGAATTTTGAATTCGCATCTCCCGCTTTGATCCATTGCACTCTTGACCTTTGCCTCCAATACACAGCTTCGGTCTTGATAAGGCTATGGAGTTCTAGTTGGGTTGCCTTGAGGGAATCATCAGTTGAAAGGTTTTGCTCAGCTTCAATCTCCAGTTTGAGGAGTTTTTCTTGGAGTTGCTTTCTTCGAGTTGGGATGTGACCAAAAGTATCATTCCTCCATCTCCAAATTCTTCTCCTGAGATGTTTGAGCTTGTTTGCAAAAATATCAGCCGGCGTACCAGAGTGAGAGAAGAGCTTCCACCAATCTCTAACCGCAGGTTCGAATGAAGAATGTTGCAACCAGGCTTTCTCGAATCTGAAATAGTGGACTTGATGGGTAATTTCATGAGTGTCAAGGACAATGGGGCAGTGGTCAGTCAAGATTCGGGGGGGGGGGGGGGAGTGCTGAATACAGTTGCAAAAAGATGATTCCCATGCTGCAGAGATCAAGAATCTATCTAGCCTAGCCATTAAGGGTGAGGTTCGGAGGTTAGACCAGGTATACTTTCTGCCTAATAGGGGGAGATCAATGAGAGCAAGATCTTGTATGAATTCACGAAAATATCTCATGTCTCTATTGGAACCCCTTCCACTAGAGCGCTCAATGTCTGAGATGGTGACATTAAAATCTCCACACAGGACTCAAGCATCCTTGAGGCTGCTTCGTAGTTTCCTATCCTCCATTTCAAAAGGTGCATAGACGGTTGTAGTTGACCATTCCTCCGATGAAGTGCAATGCTTGAAGGAAGCATAAATAGAGAAAATATTAGCAGAATAGGTGCAATCAAGAAGTAGGTCATTCCAACCTAGAAGAACTCCTCCACAGCTGCTAATTGCGTCTAAGTGGATCCATCTGGTGATAAGGCTCCCTCTAATTGATAAGAGCTTGCGGGGTCCTGGATGCTTGAGCTTTGTCTCTTGAAGGCAGATTATAGAGGGGGAGGAGCTGCGAATACCTTCTTTAATAAGTGAGCATTTGTCAGGATTGCCCAACCCTCTTACATTCCAGCTAGTTATCTTCATCGAAAAAACAAATTGCATCAAATTGCACAAGAACACAAATAAAAATTTTTGATCCTTAGGACCATAGAATAGGGCATCTAATCAGAATGTTCTAGTTGATCAGAGTGATCAACCACAACCTTCTGAGAGCCCTTCAAGACATGCACCGAGTGTGGCCCTTTAGCATCCACTCCAATAGATTCAGCTACTTCAAGAATATCCTCATTTGATAAAAGCTCGAAAGGATTAAAGTGTGCATTAGTAACTGAAGCAATTGAAGATGAGGTACCTGTCATCTTGTTCTTGATTGTGGTAGACAGATGCTTCATGAAAGGCCGAGTACTTTTGATCTTGCTTGCAGATCTGGAGCATTTCACACTCTTAGAGGGACCATCTTCGAAGCCTGGGGGGACGGAGTTGAAGGAGCTAGCAGATTTGGGCACAGTCCTCCTGGCCAGGAAGTGTGTCTGAAAGCTGTCAGCACAGGGTTTGCTAGTGCCAGCTTGGAAGATCACTTTATCAACTTCACCAGGCTTGGTCATCTCCTCCTGAACTGACTCCCTAAGCACCTCCTCAATCGAATATTCTTTAGATGAGTCAGTAGGGTTGTACGAATCTTGAGTGGGGCGTTGAAGTGCTGCGTTATTATTGTTATTAGAAGATTCTGAAATTGCAACAATAGGGAATTCCAGCTTAGCAGGATTTGAATTCAGGACGGGAACCTCCGCAGACTTTAGAGCAGTTTCAGGATTAGGCAAAATCCCCACATTCAAGCTGGATTTCGCCACGTTTGGAATATTCAAAAAACTTTCCAAAATATCATCTGCATGCGGATATTTCACTGCAGTTGGGCTCACCACCCTGGAATCACGGGATTTCAAATCAGCCCCAGTCTCAACCTGGGTCAGAGGTTGACTTTAGGGGCCGCCTTTACCGGCTTCGCATTGACCTTCGGCCACTTTGGGGTGCCAGAAACTGACACTACCTTTCTCTTCGGAAGATCCCACCATGGTGAAAAGTTGGACTTTGCCATTCTGAACATCTTCTATAGGGATCGAGTCTCCACGGAGCAGTATGGGGAGATCATGGACATGCGTTTCAAGGTTCCAAGGTGCGGTGTACTTAACAGTGAGGGTCTTTGGGATGAGCATCAGATATTCCACTTTAATAAGAGCAAGCGCTTGGTCTCTGGACTCCGCATCTTTCATCTCCCTGCGTAAGGTAATGAGCTTGCCAAAAGGTCTGATGAGGTACTCAAGCAACTCATGGTTCCATAAATGGAAAGGCAGATGAGGGAGGTTGACCAGATGAAACTCCGCTTCGGCCTGAGCCTGGCCCCAAAGTCTAGCGGCCAAGGGGAGAAGGTAGCACTGAATTCTGAAAAGTGAAAGACGCCATCTACAATCTCACCTTCAGCTTCTGTAATTGTAGGAAACCGGACATGATAAACACAATCACTAACCCTCTTCAGGGTCCACCATCTACCTTGCCTCCCTCAGGAGAAGTTCAAGGCGCACTCAAGGTCCTTAGTGAGAGGGATACAGCTGGGATTAATGAGATGAAGGAAAGTGCTTGCATGCAGTGCCGGTAGAGCTTGAGAGATGGCATTTTTGTGGGGGAGCTCTACCTCCAATGCATCATGCCGATTGTTGATTGGACAATCTCGCACCTTGTGGCCATACTTCCTGCGGTTGAAGTAGTGAAACCCCAACTTTCGGCATTCGGCCGCAGCATGATCTCCTTCGCCACACTTGAAACACCTTCGCTCCATCTTCTTCGAATGGGGATTTTTTTGGGTAAGGAAAGGTTGCTTTTTGGGGTAGAGGGCTGAGGGTTTCGGTTGGAAATAGGGTTTGGGGTGAAAGGCAGGAGTGGAGTGGAATGTGAGGGGACAAAGAGATGTGAGGGTTTGGAGTTAAAAAGGGGATGGTGCGAGGATCGAAGGGGTAAGGGTGTAGGGCCATGATGAAAAGGAGATGGGGGGGGGGGGGAGACGCACCTGAGCGTAAGATCTGCTCGAGCCCCGAGGAACGAAGGCATTCTCTCTCCTCACCCCTCTCTCCATTTTTCATTTATTTTAATCATTCTACGTTAAGTTATATTTGATTATACTCACACTAGAAATGGCTAACCCCTAGTGTTTGGGGGGTTAGTGGAGTCCCGGGACTACTCTAGACCCCCTACTATAGCAGGTCTTCAGTAGTGCAGAGGTGAGGCGTGGATTTTGGTTGAGTGGGTTCTTTTCTTTTATGAATTTGGTATAGTTTAGTTATATGAATAGTGAAGTTTATAGTTTAAATTATATTTTGGATGTATAAGTATGTAGATGACGATGATAAACACGGTGTGGGGTAGTATGATATATATTTGACCCATACTCATCTCGTTGTTGAGTACCGGGTCCTGTGATATGTTTTAAAAAGGTTTTTCTAAAAGTTTTGCTACATTTTCTAAAAAAAATATGGTTTTTATTTGATATTTGATACTCTATTATCAGTTTGGCCCCCAGAGCAAGATATATATATTGCATGTGTGATTCTGCTCATTTTGGCCTGGGGAGCCCGTGATAATATCGCCTGTGTTGTGAGCTACAGAATTTAGAGAAGAAATTCATAAGTTTTTAGTGTTTCGGGGCAGAAATTTCAGGGAAAACTCTACCAAAATTTTAGTTGAAATATAACTATCTTAGTTTATGTTTAAAGTGGCATAGAAGTTGAAAGAATTGAACTTGGAGTTATAGAACTGAAAGAAAAAAAAAACAAAAAAAAAGGTAATTTTTGGGATTGTGATAGTGTTGATCATTCTATACAGGTAGAAGTTTGGGAATTTCTTCTCGGATGCTTTGCTTTGAGTAGCACCGCATAGTATATGAGACAATTTAGGATGGCTCGAAGGTTATTGTTTTTTTCTTTGAAAACAATTTTTTCAGTCTTTTGTTTAGCAGTTGCTCATCCTTCAACATAACTCTGAATGGGAGACATGCCATATGTGTCTGTGCATGTTGCTTGCAGATATGTGTGTGTCCACTTTTTGATTGGTCACCTTGTGAATCTAACCTTTCTTTTTATGCTTTTCTCACTTTTATTGTCCTCTTCTATAACTCAAGACATATGTAGCTAGTAGAATCCAAATTTTGTAACTATTACCTACTCGGCACTTTCCATATAGGGTCGACTTTGGAGTCGAAGACTCAATTAAAGAAGGAAGAGAAAACTTGTGTGAAATTCATGATTTTAGTTGAAGAAGTTATCGTAAAAATTAGGTTCATAGTACTTAACTAAGGTGGGAAAGATTCATTCTTGATATCAAAATTTGACAATTTGGGGGAAAACAGACCAAATATTTTTGGATTATTGTGGTTTGCTGCTCTACGTAGAAGGTATAATTCAACATTATTCACTAAGTTTCTTGTTTGATGCTTGACATTGTTTAATGAGTTGGTAGTTTGGTGCATTATAATTATTTGATAAGGTTGTAGGATTTGTTTGTTCAATCAATTTTCCATTCGGTTTTCCATTGATTTATATTTTCTTCATCATAGAGATTAAATGATGCTATTGTTTTTAATTTTTTATTTGCATAACTATAAGCTTATGTAAGAAGAGTGAACTTCGATTAGCAAATATGGTTTTACTTCAAAGGGCAAACTAAGCCCAAATCATTCAATTTTCTTCACATCTGTTGACATCAATTCAGAACAATGATGCATTTTTACCTTAAATTGGTTGCTATGAAGCAGTTGCTGCTTGTTGGTATGAATCTTGTATTTTATTTTGTATTTGCATAACTGTAAGCTTATGTAAGAAGTGTGAACTTCAATTACCAAACCTGGTTTTACTTCAAAGGGCAAACTAAGCCCAAATTATTCAATTTATTTCACATCTGTTTACATCAATTCAGAAAAATGATGCATTTTATAACTTACATTGGTTGCTATGAAGCAGCTGCTGCTTGTTGGTATGAATCTCGTGTTCACTCTACACCCACTAAATTGGTCTCTTTTAATCATTAAAACATGATTTTTGATTCAATACTGTGGTTAGTTTCTTGAATTCCTCCATTTAATAACAATTGTTTTGATAAATGCCCTGAAATTTGTTGATTCTTTATTTTATTTCTTACTGTCTTATGTATGTCTTAAAATGTTTTATCAAAATTTTTGAATTTTGAATCCAATATCCTTAAATGCAGTTAGCCAATCTTTTAGCTATATTTTTAGTTCTAAGCAGTTACTGTAAAACCTTTGGTTTATTGTATAAATAAGCGTTATGTTTAATTATTATTTTAATGTAGTCTGACAATTTAATTTTGTTTATGCACTTGACAGGATCACTTTTCTTGGTGTTTGTAAGAAGTTTAATTAGTCAAGATGGTGAAGTTTACAGCAGAGGAGCTCCGTGGGATCTTGGACCAAAAGAATAATATTTGTAACATGTTTGTCATTGCTCATGTGGATCATGGTATGACAATGTTCTCACACATGCAGCATTATATGTTACATGATAATCATCCTTTTTTTTTGGGGATTGAATTGTTTTATGAGATTTTGGCCATTTTCTATTTGTTTTTGGCCTAATGAGTTTTATTGGACAAATTATATATTAAAAAAAATTGTTTGCCTACTGTGCAAGGGTTGTATTTTTCAGCAAATTTTTGTCACATTGTTTTGCACCATACCTTCCTTTATGTTATCCATATTATGATACTTTTTTGAAAAGACAAATTTTAAGAGTTTGTAATATCATTAGTAAATATACGTGGGTGTCCAAATAATATAATATCATCAGTCAATATAAGCTATTGAATATGCATGTGATGAAGCAGTACTGGACATTTTCAATGTAGATTTGTATCATATATTTAAATTTAAGTATGTAGAATGGTTAATAAAATCCACAATCAATTTATTTGATTACATGCTAGATGTTGTTCATTTATGCATATGTTGGATATACAAGGGTCAAAATTAAAAATAGAAATGTTGGTCAGTTGAAAGAATGGCTTAGCTTATATAATCATTTATTTGCATATTTAATTGTACTTTCTTTTGCATATATATGCATGTAATATAGTAGTATTGCAGTCAATCACCTGGATAACAATATTACTACAGTTATAACAAAAGATCAAAATGTGGCCTCATTCCCCTGTTTCAAATCACACCTATAGAATTTGTTATCTACAATGATTTGGAATCTGTTTATTTTTAAACAAGAGTTATCTTTTTGAATCTTGAAAAGGTTTGCATCCATGTTGCTTGGTTGTATTGTATTGCATCCATTGATTTATTGATCTATCCATGAGGTTAGACATATAATATAGCCAAGTAATAAAGATAATGTTCTTTGTTTTTCTTTTGTGAGTTTGCCGTATTCCAACATTTGTTTTCACTTACTTTGAGTTTTGTAATAATGAAATTTGGTGACCTTTATTTTCACATTGTTCATGTATATATGTTAAATGAATAGGAGTATCTTTTTGCTATGATGTGGTTCTATTGTTTATATCCTTTTGTATGTACTTACTTTTTAATTTTATTGTTGCACGAAAATCTACTCTTACCGACTCTCTTGTATCTGCTGCTGGTATTATTGCCTAAGAAGTTGTCGAGATGTTCGGATGACTGATATTCATGCTAATGAAGCTGCGCATGGTACCACGATCAAGTCAGTTGGAATTTCACTTTACTATAAGATGACTGACGAGTCTTTGAAAGCATACAAGAAATGGAAACATGTATCTCATTAACCTTAATTATTTATTCTCTCGAACACATTGATCTCTCTTCTGAGGTCACAGCTGCTCTCCGATGGAGCTTTGGTTTTCATAGACTGCATTAAAGGTGTTCGTGCACAAACAAAGACTGTTCTCCAACAAGCATTGGGTGAGAGAATTGGGCCTATTTTAACTGTCAACAAGATGGATCTGTAGGGCCCCGAATTTCATAATAGGAAATACAAAACACAGATCCAGATTCTTTACTTCAGTGTAAACCAAACACAGCACAAAATACAGAAAAATTAAAACTTACTTTACATCAATACTCAATACAAAGCACGGCGGAAATTTTACAACACTTTAATACAACTTGAATCAGTAACTCAAATTCAATCTTCTCATAGCTTAAGCTTTAACTCCTACTAAGCTAATCACTTGTAAATCATGCAAAATAAACTAACCAAAAAGTGGGCACGTCAGTTAAATGTAACTGAAGTTTAAGCTGATTAAAGCAGCGACTCTCCAATACCTCACAACTACAAGCTTTTTGCACAACATAAAATAAAACAATCATAGAAAAGATTCATAGAACAACAAGTGAACTAGACCAAAGGAATAAGTGCGTGTTAAAAAGAAAATAAGATGAATACATAAAACAATGTTCAAGAAAAACACAATGCACACGATGCACACTAATGCATACTTGTTCGGATTCAATGCATCTCATACTACATAGGTCCGAGGGCAAGCCCTTAGCGTACTCCACATTATAGGGTTTAATCCCTCCCTATGCACCCTACTACCATGACTTGTATGAGATTTAGATAGTTTGCAAATATTGGCTCTCGCCCCGGAATAGTGGAGATCAATCCCACTTCGCAGATAATTCTAAGGCCTCTTTCATCCCTCGTCCCGGAATACTAGGGATCATCTCACTCCGCAGGTCATCTTGGAGTCCTCATTGCACAAATATCCTATAAGCGTCGCTCTCATCCCGGAATACTCCAGATCAATCCCGCTCCTCGGATCGTTCTTAGACCTCTTTAATTCCTCGTCCCAGAATACTTAGGATTATCTCACTCTGCGGATCATCCTGGAGCCTTTATACTCACGTTTGCTCAAGTTTAATCATATCTCCAACTAGTTCTTGTCCTTACGAGTAAAATAATAACCTAAGCCACCTAGAGCTAGCTCCACCCTACTGGACTTAACTCTATAAAACTAGGAAAACTAGCCCCATAGGCTAAATCCTACAATCAATTTACTCACTGCCGGTAATCCTGGGTCCTGCTCAGCCTCTATTGCTCACAACACAAGGTCTCAACAATATCCTTCCTAGGGTTTCTCACAATAATCCTAACTTTTAACACGAACCACCCATTGGTTCGATATAACAAAATATTCTTTCTCTTATCCACCTCTGGAACATCACTTTTCCACAAAACATCTCAATTAAGATTTGTCTCATTCCAAATATAAACATTCATTTATCTACAATCCTCCTATCATTACTCTTCTATGATTTAATAAACATTTCACTTCCTTAAAGATCCCCTTTATTTATAGATACAAAATAATTTAAATATACATCTTCTAAATTAAGTCACAATGCTCCTTTCCATATTAAAAAACACACTCAAATTTTTGGAAGATTTATCAACTTTAAAATTGAAATAACCCTCCTTCAATTCTGGGATTTATCCCAAAAATCTAAAATTTTGTAGTTTAAAAAATCTGAAATTGACAGCTCTATAAAACTGAGATAAATCTTCAAAAATTTGAAAAGATAATCCTTCAAAACTGAGAATTCCTTCCATAAATTTGTAGCTTTATATATTCGCAATCACCACTCAACTTGTCAAAAACTGAAAACTCATTTTTCTTTAAATATGAAATTTATGCCTTCTTATTCTTAAGAATAGTCCATTTAAAAATGAATATTTAATTCTAAAATAGTTTATATTTACTTCATAAACATAGAATTTGTTGCCAAATTTATAAATCCATTCACCCAAAATAGAAGCTCTAAATCATCAATAAACTAAAACAAGTTCTTTAATAATATCTGAAACTTGCAACTTTAATTCGTGATCAACAAATCATTAAAAACTCCCCATTATGGTCAATTATAATCATGTATATACATCCACAACCCCACCGGGGTATACAACCCTAGTTCACACAAAACCCCTACACAAACACTCCAAAACACCCTAGCGCAGTGCTGGCCGAATCTAGCACTGTGCATACCGCAGCCTTGGGTTTGCACAATGTTCGGGTTTGGCACTGTGCAACCCCAGGTTGGTTGCACCCGAAACCCTAGCCCCTCAGGTTGTGCACGAACCCCTAACTCTTGGTGGCCAAAACCCTAGTTCCATCCAAATTTGATTCTTTTTTATTTCAAAACCCATTATTTTATGCTCCAATCCATGAAAATTAATTTATAAAAATTCTACTCTATAAAAACAGTGAATTAAACATAAAGATCATCTTTTAGTGATAAAACTAATATTAAGGACATATGACAAGTTTTAATCGTCTACATTATTATATGGGTTCATTAGATCCAATTTCACGGGCAAAGAAGTGATCTTTCACACTCAATAATGTTCTTAATTTAAGAGTAGTCTAAACAAGAATACCATGCTATCAAGATTTGATTTTTCATCACATTAAGAAACAATATATCTCTACAACCATCTCATAAACGAAACACCACATTCATGCTAATATAATCATATATCACAAAATCTAAACCCTAGCATGATTTTATATTGTTCATGTGAAATAAAACACATCAAGAGACATGGAGTAGATGCCCACCTTTTTGTAGATTGAACACATGATCAAGAAAGTCCTTCTCCTCCTTAAGAAGTTGATCTCCACTCTTGAAACCACCAAAAATCACCAAGTAAAAGCAGGGAAAATGCAGGCTGAAATTCCACTGCTCTTATATATATGGCCAGGCTCAGTTTCAGGGTTTCTTGAGGGAGTTTTTGTAATGTAGTCCCTCTACAAACCCATATTGCATTATCAATTATTTACTCAATCTTTCCAATTATAATTCAATCTAACATGGATAAATATCCATCCAAGAATATCTCTACTGAAAACTGGCCCCCAAATGTGGCCAACAATTTTTTCTTATATCGTTTAAATTTTGGCTCCATACTTCTCTTTACACCAAAGCCCTCTTCTTTTAAAATATTTACAAAAATAGTTTATCTTATTCAGAAAATACCAAAACTTCCAATAAATCGAATTATAATTAGGAGAATTTATTTAGTAACTCAAAATTTAAAATTTACATTTTAAAAAATATATGCACGTGTTTTGCACGTGCAAAACGACAATAACACAAAAATTCAAAATAGTCAAAATAGTTAATTAGATAATTATTTATCAATTCAAAATATCATATTTAAATTTCTGGGGCGTTACATCATTCCCTTCTTTCCTCATAACTACTGCTAGTATGGGAAAACAAACAATTGCAATACAAGATTTACACAAAAAGTTCGGGAAAATCAGTCTTCATCTGGTCCTCAGATTCCCATGTAGCTTCCTCAAAGAGTTGATTCCTCCATGCCACTTTGACCATCAGTATGACGTTATTTTGCAGAACCTTCTTTCGATGATCCAAGATCTCTAGAGGTTGTTCCTTGTAGCTCAAATTCAGCTGTAGCCACTTGGGTACCTCGGGTAACCGATGATTCTGATCTGGTATGTACTTCCTCAACATGGAAACATGGAAACTGTTGTGCACCTGTGCCAATTCTTATAGTATTTCCAATCTGTAGGCTGTCTTACCGATCCGTTTTAGAATCTTATAGGGTCCAATATACCTTGATGCCAACTTGCCTCCTCTTTCGAATCTGATTACTCCCTTAGTAGGTGATAGCTTTAGGAAAACAGCATCCCCAACCTCAAATTCTAAGTCTCTGCATCGAATATCTGCATAACTCTTTTACATGCTCTGCGCTTCGACCAGTTTCTTCCGAATGAGCTCAATCTTCTCGGAAGTCCGCTGCACGATCTTCAGCCCAAACATCTACCTATCGCCAACCTCATACCAACAGACGGGTGTCCGCACTTCCTCCCGTACAAAGCTTCATACAGCGCCATCCCAATACTCGCATGATAACTGTTGTCATGGGCAAACTCCATCAGCGCTAAATACTTCTCCAAGCTTCCACCGAAGTCCATGACACATGATCTCAACATATCCTCCAGCACTCGATTGACCCTTTCAGTTTGTCCAACAGTTTGTGGGTGAAATGCTGTACTGAAGTCAGTCCTGGTCCCCAAAGCGGTCTGCAACTCCTCCAAAACCTCGATGTGAACCTTGCATCTCTGTCAGAGACGATAGTCATAGGAACTCCATGAAGCATCACGACCTTCTCAATATATGCCTCGGCCAACTTCACCAATGACCACGAAATCTTCATTGACAAGAAATGTGCCGACTTGGTCAATCTGTCCACGATGACCCAGATCGATTCATTCCCCTTCAGATTCCTTGATAAACCAGTCACAAAGTCCATGCTGATATTCTCCCATTTACACTCTTGAATGGGCAATGACTGCAGCAATCCCCTAGGCTTCTGATTCTCCGCTTTGATCTGCTGAAAAATGCAAGCAGCCTGCCACAAAATTCGTAACAGCCTTCTTCATGCCTGGCCACCAAAACAATGCTTGATGTCCTTGTACATCTTCGTGCTTCCGGGATGTACAGACAATAAGGTTGTATGTGCCTCCTTCAATATGATTTCCTTCAAATCCTCTCTTTTTGACACACATAACCTTTCTCCCATCCATAGAACATCATCTTGAATTCGAAATTCTGACAATTTTTTGACGGAAATATGCTATTTCATCTTCTGAATCTCTGCATCTGACTTCTAGCCATCAATGATTGGTGCTATCAAGGTAGGCTGGAGTCTCAACTGAGCCAACGTTGCCCCCAAACCTTGCAAAACCACCTCAACACCTACTCGATCTAGCTCCACGGCCGACTCCTTCTGCATCGTGATTAGACGAGATAGACTAAACTTCTGACTGTGTGCATCAGCCACCACATTTGCTTTTCCTGGGTGATACTTAATCTCAGGACGAATATCCTCCAACACTTCCAACCAAAGCCTCTGACATAGATTCAAATCTTTCTGCTAATCGATATACTTCAAACTCTTGTAATCTGTAAACATGTTGACATTCTCACCATATACATAGTGCCTCCACTGCTTCAAGGCAAAAATGATAGCTATGAGCTCCAAATCATGCATCAGATAGTTCTTCTCATGAGGATGCAACTGCTTTGACCCATATGCAATGACCTTCCCTTCTTGCATCAAAACACATCCCAAACCTCTGAAAGATACATCACTATAGATATCGTAATCTACACCTGCCAGCGGTAATACCAGAATAAGTGTTGTCCTCAACTTCTCCTTCAATTCTTGGAAACTAGCTACACATTTATTCGTCCACTTGAAATCCATATTCTTCTTTGTCTGCCCTATCAACGGAATTGCCATCTGCACGTAGCCTTGAATGAAACGCCGATAGTATCCCATCCAACCTAAGAAACTTTGGACCTCCTTCACTGTTGTCAGTCTAGGCCAATCTTTCACTGCCTTGATCATCTGAGGATCAGTGGCCACTCCTTCCTTAGAAAGGATGTGACCCAGAAAGGCCATTCAGACTTCTAGAATTCACACTTCGACAACTTGACATACAGATCCTTCTCTCTCAGCTTCTTTAAAACTTCTACTGAGTGTTGAGCATGCTCTTCCTCAGACTTCGAGTATACCAGGATATCGTCGATGAATACCACGACGAAAAAGTTAAGGAACGGTCGCAAAACCATGTTCATCAAATCCATGAATATTGCTAGTGCATTCGCCACTCCAAACGGCATCACAAAAAACTCATAATGCCCGTGCCGTGTCCGGAAAGCTGTCTTGTGCATATCTTCCTCCTTAACTTGGACCTGATGGTAACCTGACCGTAGATCAATCTTCGAAAACATAGTCGCACCTTGCAGTCGATCAAATAAATCATCATTCCTTGGGATCAGATACTTATTTTGAATGGTTACCTAGTTCAGTTTCCGATAGTCAATGCACATCCTCATTGACCCATCCTTCTTTTTTACCAATAGAACTGGTGCACTCCAAGGCAAAGCACTTGGTCTGATAAATCATTTCTGCAACAGTTCCTCATTCTGCTTCCGTCAATGTTGCTCTTCTAATGAGCTTGTCGAACCTTCTGATCCCCAATGGTATCATCTGGGACCTAAATTCACTCAGTTCGGCCTTAGGCCCTGCTTGAACTTTCTTGCTTTCTTAGATTCATCTGCAATGAGCTCAGTAGTGTACCTCGACAACTTAGTGAATTTAGTCAAATACTCTCTTACTGACGAGTTGCCCTGCTGTAGGTGATGAACTCAAGAATATTCACATTTAGGAGCAATAATCTTATTGCAATTGGACATTTAAACGCTCTATATGTGGTATTTTACTCTTCTTTTCTCTTTTCCATAGGAAACAACCAAAAGCAGCAAAACGAAGCAGATTCCAGACTGAGAGGATGATATACAGGGAACTGTAGTGCAACAGTCGACTTGCTCTTCATCAGTCGACCGAATAGAGAGATTGCTGGGGCTCGGCACAGTCGACTGCCCCAACATCAGTCGACTTGAATGAGGAATCATGAAGCCACAAATGTCTCAGCACCAGTCGACTTACACCCAACACCAGTCGACTGGTATTTGGCGGAGTGAAAAGATAAGATGCATCCGCATCTAAATCCAAATCTATCTGAACCCAGATTATATGCGAATAACAACTTCTCCAACAAATCAAAGCTAGATACAGGGGATTGGCAAGAGCACGTGGTTAGTAGATAAGGAAGAAAAGAAGAAAAGAGAAAGAAATAAATCGCCGATAAAATAAAGAAGGAAAGAGGAGGACTTTCCTGAAAAATTGGCAAACCCTAATTCTCGTGCCGTGTTCTATAAATATCAATCAAGAGGCATTATTTTGAAGACCCTCCCACCAGCCGAATCACAGAGTTCCAGAATCATCAAGACATCAACCAAGAACATTAATCTATCAGCATCGAAGAAGGAGAGAGGAGATCAAGTACTCCGAAGGGAACAGAGCAGTCGACTGAGTGACCGCCAGTCGACCGATCTGCCGGACTTCATCAATTTATTTCTCCTCTTTTTAGTTCTTTTATGTTAATCATGTATTCGAACTTGCTAATCAATAAAAGTTTAATTATGTGGAACTAATTTCATAGTTGGGTAGATTGAAACCAAAGTTATGTAATGCTTCTATTCTTCTGAGTGCTATTCTGTTACTTATTGATTAAACCTGAGAGTATTGTTATAGATTTATAATAATCAAACATGTTCAGAATTCTAAGGGCAGTCGACTGAGGTGACAGCAAGTCGACTGACATATAGAATCTGAGTTTATCAAGTTTGCGTATTATAAATCTGATTCTGTTATATGAGCATATTGAGACGACTCGTATCTCGTGCTCATAACTTGTAACACAGGAGTCCTTAGGGGTTCTTGGTTTAATCAACTTGAGGGATCTAGATCTGATACCAATTTCTAGAACTTTGAGTGTTTGTTCGTTTCCATCGTTCTTATGTTTTCTTTAAGTGCAACTTAGTAGATACCATGCTAAATACTTAAGGAAAGAAACGAATTAGAGTAGATACCATGCCTAATTCTTGACTAGGGAAACAATACTTTAAGGAGTAGATACCATACCCTTAAAGGAACGAACATGAGTAACTAGAGTAGTAAAGAAGGTGACTTAGCATTACTGACTACAGGTGGAAATCAAAACCCAACTACTTGATAAATATTTGTGATTCAGAACTTCTTGATATAGTTTTTAATCTTTTTATTTCTTTAGATCAACACTTTAAGATTCTTATTTCTATTTTATTGATTAGTAAGTTAATTTCTACAATCTCTGTGGGATCGACCCTTGCTCGTCACTACGCTTCTATAAACGATTCGTACACTTGCGAGGTTTTTAATTTGTGTCTAGTTTAGATCATCTAGATAGCACAACAAGTTTTTGGCGCCGTTGCCGGGGATTGTTAGCATTTTAACTTACAAATCAGTAAATCTTTTCTTTTATTTTATTTTCTTTTATTAATAAATATTTTCTTCTAGGTTACAGGATTTTGGTGGATGCACGGAAGGAGATCACTTCGTCCAGAGCTACTACCTATTAACGCGGAAACAGAACGCACTTTGCACAGACTAGGTCAGCTGTCTGCGACCAACCAGTCGACTGCTACACGGAACCAGTCGACTGCACAGAGCCCCAATTCACGAGCAATAATGGCTGAGGAAGTACCAAATCGTGTACCAATGCAGGACAAATTCACGCCTAAGAATATTGAGCAACCTTCCTGCATTGCGTATCAACCTAATGTCACAGGAAATATGCATCTCTCTCCCCAATTACTTAGCATGGTTCCCCACTTTAGTGGCAAACCAGACGAAGAGCCTCACCTCCATCTGCAAGACTTCTTTGATCTTTGCAGAACACAAAGTGTCCAAGGGCTTACCCCTGAACAAATCAGGTTAATCTTGTTTCCATTTTCTTTAAAACTTAATGCTAAATTGTGGTATAATTCTTTGGAACCAGGATCAATTAATTCATGGTAGCAATTGGCAACAAAATTTTTGAAAGAATTCTTTCCAGCCCAGAAGACCAAACAACTGAAAAGGGAGATTCAACTCTTCCAACAAAAAGATGGAGATCTATTCTTCGAAGCATGGAAGGATTTCAAAAACAAGCTTCTCAAGTGTCCTACACATAACATGCCTAAAGATGATCAGGTACAAGCATTTTATGAGGGCTTAAATGATACTAACAAGGCAATTGTGGATTCAGCTTGCAATGGGAACTTGATGAGGAAAAGTGGTGAGGAGGCCATCGAACTATTTGAAGAACTTAGCGAGAACTCACAGCAATTTTCAACAAGGGAAAGATGCATTTCTAAAAAACAGGGAGTTTATGAAATTTCTAGTAGTAATAACATACAATTATAAATGGCAACCATGAACAAAAAAATTGATATGCTTGTTAATGCAATGACAACAATGGACAGTGTAAAAAATCAAACACAAGAAATTTGTGCAATCTGTTCTCATTGTGATCATACTACTGACACATGTCCCATGTCTTCTTTCACAGATCAGGAGCATGCAAACTATGTGGGACAAGGAGTATTTCCACCAGAGAACAACCCATTCTCAAACACATACAACCCAGGGTGGAGGAACCATCCAAATTTCTCATGGAGCAACAATCAAGGAACTCAATCTTCACAAGGACATGCACGGAATTTCCAAATGGGAAGTGGGTTTGATAGGCCAGTTCAAGAACAGAAGAAGTTGGATTTTGAATCCACCGTTCTTCAATTGCTCCAACAACAACATCAAACAAGCAACCAACAAGGGCAAGCAATTCAGAAATTGGAAACTCAAATCGGGCAAATCGCAAAGGAGTTGAGTGAGAGAAAGGCAGGAGAACTCCCTTCACAAACCATACCAAACCCTAGAGGCCAAGAACAGCTCAAATCAGTAACAATTCTGAGAAGTGGTAAGACAATTGAAAACAAGGTTGGAACACACACAGAAGAAGCAGAAACACAACCATCAAAAGTTTTGGGTTCCAACAAGGTAAGTGAAAAAGAAAGAACAGTTTTGCAACCATTCCCTCAAAGGTTAGTCAAGCAAAAGAAAGAACAACATTTATTTGACATCTTTGAAACTCTCAGAAAGGTAGAAATTAATATCCCCCTACTTGATGCTATTAAACAAATTCCTTCTTATGCCAAATTTTTGAAAGAATGTTGTACTCACAAAAGAACATTTCAGGTTAGGGAGGATGTGGCTTTGACAGAGGAAGTGAGTGCTGTTTTGTTAAGGAAATTACCTCCTAAATTGAAGGACCTAGGTAGTTTTACCATTCCTTGCAGGGTTGGTGAGCACTTCTTTGAAAAGGCACTGCTAGACTTGGGGGCGAGCATCAATCTTCTTCCTTACTCTGTTTATGAAAAGCTAGGATTGGGGGAACTCAAACCAACATCCATCACTTTGCAGTTGGCTGATCGCAGCATCAAAAGACCTAGAGGTATTTTGGAAGATGTCCTAGTTCAGGTAAATGATTTCATATTGCCTACAGATTTTGTTGTGTTAGACATGGAGGACTCTTCAATGCCATCTTCTTTACCAATTATCCTAGGTAGGCCCTTTATGAGTACAGCTGATATAAAAATTTGTGTTAAAAAGGGTACTATAAGTATGAAAATAAATGGGGAAAAGTTGAATTTAAAATGTTTGATATACTAAAATTACCACATGATGACCATGAATGCTATAATGTTGATGTGGTACAGGAGATTGTTGATCAAACATTTCAGGTACATAGCATTGAACCACTACAAGCCGCAATTACACAATCTCTAACTTTATCTCATGTTGAACAAGAACACGATGACTGGAGGATTGTAGAAACAGTACATCATCTTGAAACTCCAAAGTCATATTCAGGTAAACTCGCACCTACATTTGAAAATATTGTGGTTGATGACACTTGTGTTTCTGCAGACCAGTCGACTGGTGGACTGGATAAGTCGACTGTCCCGATTGCGACCAGAACACTAGATGTGGAGCTTAAGCCGCTGCCTGAACATCTGAAGCACGCATATTTGGGTGAGAACAAGACGCTACCAGTGATAGTTGCTGCAAACTTGAGTGCACAGGAAGAAGAGAAGTTGCTGAGGGTACTGCGAGAACACAAAGGTGCAATAGGATGGACCATTGCAGATATCAAGGGAATAAGTCCATCCAAATGCATGCATAAAATACTTCTTGAAGACAATGCAAAACCGAGCAGGGAAGCACAGAGAAGGCTGAACCCACACATGAAGGAAGTGGTAAGAACAGAGGTCTTGAAGCTATTAGATGTTGGCATCATCTACCCTATCTCAGATAGCAAGTGGGTGAGTCCTATACATGTGGTGCCTAAGAAAAGTGGAGTCATAGTGGTGAAGAATGAAGAGAATGAGCTTATCCCTATGAGAGTGACCACAGGATGGAGGGTATGCATTGACTACAGGAAGCTGAATAACGAAACCAGGAAAGATCACTTCCCTCTTCCTTTTATTGATCAAATGTTAGAAAGATTAGCAGGATATAGTCATTATTGTTTTTTAGATGGTTATAGTGGCTATAATCAAATTGCTATTGCTCCAGAAGATCAAGAAAAAACCACTTTTACATGTCCCTTTGGTACTTTTGCATACAGGAGGATGTCCTTTGGATTGTGCAATGCACCAGCTACATTTCAGAGATGCATGATGAGTATATTTTCAGACATGGTGGAAAGGTTCATCGAGGTATTTATGGATGATTTTAGTATTTTTGGATCTTGTTTTGATGAATGCCTTAACCATTTGTAGCTTGTACTTAAGAGATGTGAAGAATGCAATTTAGTGCTGAATTGGGAAAAGTGCCATTTTATGGTACAACAAGGTATTGTCTTGGGACATGTGGTGTCAAAAAGGGGCATAGAGGTGGACAAGGCAAAAATAGACATCATATCAAAGCTACCCCCTCCTACTACAGTCAAGGGTGTTAGGAGTTTTCTTGGACATGCAGGGTTCTATAGAAGATTTATAAAAGATTTCTCAAAAATCTCCAAACCCCTTTGTGAATTATTGGCTAAGGAAGTTGAGTTTGCATGGACAGAAGAGTGCACAAATGCTTTTATTACATTGAAAAATCTTCTCATTTCTGCACCTATTGTCATGGCACCAGATTGGAACCATCCTTTCGAGCTTATGTGTGATGCAAGTGATTATGCTTTAGGAGCTATTTTAGGTCAGAGAATCAATAAGGTACCCCATGTTATTTACTATGCTTCTCAAACTTTAAATGATGCACAGCTTAATTATTCCACTACTGAAAAAGAAATGTTAGCTGTCATTTTTGCTGTAGAGAAGTTTAGATCATATTTGATTGGTTCTAAAGTTATTGTTTTCACTGACCATGCTGCTTTGAGATATTTGTTTGCTAAAAAGGATGCTAAGCCTAGGTTGATCAGATGGGTGCTGTTGCTTCAAGAATTCGATCTTGAGATTAGAGACAAGAAAGGAAGTGATAATGTTGTGGCAGATCACATGTCCAGATTACTGCATGAGGAAGGAAGAATTGTGCCCCCACTTAATGAAAATTTCCCAGATGAAAATTTATTTGAAATAAATATACAACTTCCATGGTTTTCAGATATTGTAAATTATCTCACTGCTCATGTTTTCCCTCCAGGTATGACACTTCAGGAAAGAAAGAGACTGGTGGCAATGTGCAAGCACTATTATTGGGATGATCCTTATTTGTTCAAATTTTGCCCTGATCAAATTATAAGAAGATGTGTGGCAGAAGAAGAGCAAATGAGTATTCTACAACATTGCCATCAATATGCATGTGGTGGACATTTTGGACCAAAAAGAACAGCACTCAAGGTATTACAATCTGGTTTTTATTGGCCTAATGTATTCAAAGATGCTTTTTCTTTTTGCAGGACTTGTGACAAATGCCAAAGGACAGACAATATCTCTTCTAGAAATCAAATGCCACTGCAAAACATCCAAGTAATCGAGCTTTTTGATGTTTGGGGAATCGACTTCATGGGTCCCTTTCCTAACTCATTTGGTTATTTATATATTCTTATGGGTGTGGATTATGTGTCTAAATGGGTCGAGGCTGTCCCCTCAAAAACTAATGATCATAAAGTTGTTGTCAAGTTTTTGCAGGAGAACATTTTCACTAGGTTTGGTACACCACGAGCAATAATTAGTGATGGAGGGAGCCACTTCAATAACTTTCCATTTGCTTCTTTGATGAAGAAATATGGTATTACACATAGAGTGGGTACTCCATATCATCCTCAAACTAGTGGGCAGGTGGAGATTAGCAACAGAGAAATCAAGAGCATTTTGGAAAAGACAGTAAATACAAGGAGAAAGGATTGGTCGCTACGCCTGAACGATGCATTATGGGCCTACCGAATAGCATACAAAACACCCATCGGCATGTCACCATACCGTTTGGTTTTTGGAAAAGCATGTCATCTGCCAGTGGAGTTGGAACACAAAGCATATTGGGCCATTAAAAGGTTCAATTTTGATATGAAACAAGCAGGCAACAAAAGAAGATTGCAACTGAACGAGCTTGAAGAGTTGAGGCACGACGCATATGAAAATGCAAAATTGTACAAGGAAAGGACCAAGTTGTACCATGATAAACAGCTAGCAAGGAAGGAGTTTTATGAAGGACAGAAGGTATTGATATACAACTCAAGAGTAAGACTTTTTCCAGGAAAGCTTATGTCACGATGGTATGGCCCATACATTGTTACAAAAGTCTTTCCACATGGTGCATTGGAGGTTCATAGCAAAGAGAAAAATCAAACATTCAAGGTGAATGGGCATAGGGCGAAGCCGTACATTGAGATGAGTTTAGAGCCGCACGAGGAAGATGTGAATCTTCAAACCATTCAATACATTGCATGAACTCATCAAGTCTAGCTGAAGACAGAAAACACAGCGCTTATTGGGAGGCAACCCAATTTTTCAGGGGAGTACTTACACTCTCTATCTATTTATTTTTTTAATCATTTCTTTATTTCTTTATTTTCTTTCCTTCAAACTAGTTGGTAACACATGCCTATATTTTAAGTTTTGTGCGAACATTGAGGACAATGTTCCATCTAAGTTTGGGGGTATTAGTTAGTTACATTTGGAGTCTTTTGATTTTTTTAGGATAAACAATTTCTTATAAAGTAAGAGGAAGGATACTTATTTAGTTTAGGATTGTTGAGTTTCATAATGCCTTATAAAATTATATGAGTCATGCGATTATACATAAAAAAAAAAAAATTGTGATGCCTTTTCTAGTGATTATTCCCTTTGATCTAGTCCTAAACAGAGTTTAAGTAAATAGAGTAAAAATGAAAAGAATATATATATGAATAAAGTCAATCTACTCAATGTTTTGAGTGCTTAGTAACTAGGGGTATTCATCACCAATGTTTACTTTTACGTCAAACGGCAACTTGAAATATGAGTATGCAAAGCACTAAAATTTTGTGACTTGTTGAGTAACCGGGTGGATTCATCACAAATGTCATGCACTCGCGTCAAAAGGCAAATGACGACTTAAAGAAGAGACTAAAAAAAAAAAAACTCTAATTTGCTACTCGGTTTGTAGTAGAGAAAAGGGATAATCACAGATTGGGTAGTTACATACTATAACTATAATTAATTGCATGGCAAGTGTGGTTGAGTTTGGAATTATGAATAGACAATTGCACTAGAGAAAGTGGGTATGCTTGTTTTTATTTTGTTTGCAAATTATTTATAATTTTGATTGCAAAATTTTGATGCTTGCACAATGAGACATTTTCTTGGAGTGATGGGTTGAGACTATTATTTTTCCCCTTTTTCATAATTTCATTTTTTGCTTGAGGACAAGCAAAAGCTAAGTTTGGGGGTATTTGATGAACTCAAGAATATTCACATTTAGGAGCAATAATCTTACTGCAATTGGACATTTAAACGCTCTATATGTGGTATTTTACTCTTCTTTTCTCTTTTCCATAGGAAACAACCAAAAGCAGCAAAACGAAGCAGATTCCAGACTGAGAGGATGATATACAGGGAACTGCAGTGCAACAGTCGACTTGCTCTTCATCAGTCGACCGGATAGAGAGATTGCTGGGGCTCAGCACAGTCGACTGCCCCAACATCAGTCGACTTGACTGAGGAATCATGAAGCCACAAATGTCTCAGCACCAGTCGACTTACACCCAACACCAGTCGACTGGTATTTGGCGGAGTGAAAAGATAAGATGCATCCGCATCTAAATCCAAATCTATCTGAACCCAGATTATATGCGAATAACAACTTCTCCAACAAATCAAAGCTAGATACAGGGGATTGGCAAGAGCACGTGGTTAGTAGATAAGGAAGAAAAGAAGAAAAGAGAAAGAAATAAATCGCCGATAAAATAAAGAAGGAAAGAGGAGGACTTTCCTGAAAAATTGGCAAACCCTAATTCTCGTGCCGTGTTCTATAAATATCAATCAAGAGGCATTATTTTGAAGACCCTCCCACCAGCCGAATCACAGAGTTCCAGAATCATCAAGACATCAACCAAGAGCATTAATCTATCAGCATCGAAGAAGGAGAGAGGAGATCAAGTACTCCGAAGGGAACAGAGCAGTCGACTGAGTGACAGCCAGTCGACCGATCTGCCGGACTTCATCAGTTTATTTCTCCTCTTTTTAGTTCTTTTATGTTAATCATGTATTCGAACTTGCTGATCAATAAAAGTTTAATTATGTGGAACTAATTTCATAGTTGGGTAGATTGAAACCGTAGTTATGTAATGCTTCTATTCTTCTGAGTGCTATTCTGTTACTTATTGATTAAACCTGAGAGTATTGTTATAGATTTATAATAATCAAACTTGTTCAGAATTCTAAGGGCAGTCGACTGAGGTGACAGCAAGTTGACTGACATATAGAATCTGAGTTTATCAAGTTTGCGTATTATAAATCTGAATCTGTTATATGAGCATATTAAGACGACCCGTATCTCGTGCTCATAACTTGTAACACAGGAGTCCTTAGGGGTTCTTGGTTTAATCAACTTGAGGGATCTAGATCTGATACCAATTTCTAGAACTTTGAGTGTTTGTTCGTTTCCATTGTTCTTATGTTTTCTTTAAGTGCAACTTAGTAGATACCATGCTAAATACTTAAGGAAAGAAACGAATTAGAGTAGATACCATGCCTAATTCTTGGCTAGGGAAACAATACTTTAAGGAGTAGATACCATGCCCTTAAAGGAACGAACATGAGTAACTAGAGTAGTAAAGAAGGTGACTTAGCATTACTGACTACAGGTGGAAATCAAAACCCAACTACTTGATAAATATTTGTGATTCAGAACTTCTTGATATAGTTTTTAATCTTTTTATTTCTTTAGATCAACACTTTAAGATTCTTATTTCTATTTTATTGATTAGTAAGTTAATTTCTACAATCTCTGTGGGATCGACCCTTGCTCGTCACTACGCTTCTATAAACGATTCGTACACTTGCGAGGTTTTTAATTTGTGTCTAGTTTAGATCATCTAGATAGCACAACAGTAGGCTCATAAACTTCATTACCTTCTTCTCTTGCACGTCCATGGGGAAGTAATGGTCCCTTAACTCTTCTAGGAACGCATCCCAAGTGATCGGCTCCTTACTGAAAGTTCTCTTTACGGACTGCCACCGAACACTGGTGTCCTTCTCCAACTGCATCGTAGCTAACTTCATCTTGCTAGCCGTGGGGGTCTCCAACACTCCAAAGACAGTCTCCATCTGTCTAATCCAATTATCAGCCTCATTGGGATCGGCTTGACCCTCAAAGACTGGCGGCTTCATCCTCTTAAACGGCTCCACTTGCTTCACGAGATCCATATTTGTGTTTTCTGGTCTCGCTCCCATGTTCCACCCCATTCCAGCATTCATGAAAGCATTTAGAGTCTGGTAGACTCTGGCAATCTCGTTCTCTAAATCGAGTCTGCCACTATTGGAGCTTTCGATCCCCACACCATTGCTTTTAGTTCGTGGCCCTACCATTTGTTTTGAGTCTACAAAACACACCATTTGCATTAGAAGAATAATCTCATAGAAATTCCACATCAATGCTTTGAACATAAAACATTGCCAAAAATTCATACACCAAAATATCACTAAATAAATTTATTCATCAAACTAGTTTATACATCTCTCGAAAAATAACTAGTCAGTTTTATTTAAAATCTAGAAAAACTCAGGATCACAATCATAACAATAATCAGTCTTTACGGCTCCTCTTAGCCTCTCAAATCTCATCTTGTAGTGCATTAAGTCTATTCTCCAATCTATCGCAGCGTCGGCTGTAACGTTCTCCCCCTCACTTGGCGTATTCGTCCAACTTAGTGAAATGCTCGTCTACTGCACATTCCCCTTCTTCGAGACATTTCATCTTCTGATGCATAGATGCAATGCGTTGTTGGTTCTCCTTATGATGCTCCTTTAATATGCCACTGATAAACATGCATTTCTCTTCAAAGTGACGCAATCATGCGATCCTTTGGGGTTAGTCTAGGTGATTCATCTAAAGATTCACCCAAAGATTCCCTCGGAGGGGGAGACTTCTGTGCCTCCTCCTCTTCTGGTTCTTCTTCGGATTCCTCTCCTGGGTCCTCCTCGGAGTCCTCTAAAGGGTCCTCAAAGAAGTCATCTTCTTCTACATTCTCCATAGGATTGTGATTATCCGTCATCCTACAGAAAATGAAAAAATGAACACTAGTACAAGTATAGAGTAACATAAATGCAAGTACAAAAAACTTTACATTCATGACTCTAAGACCGATACACACACTCTAATGTCCACCTAGGTTAATTTCCCATACCATATTTAGTGTTACTTATTGAAGCGTGTTCTGATACAACTTTCTGTAGCGCCCCGAATTTCATAATAGGAAATACGAGACACAAATTAAGAATAATTACTTCAATGTAAACCAAACGCAGCACAAAATACAGGAAAATTAAAACTTTCTTTACTTTAATACTCAATACAAAGCACAACGGAAATTTTACAACACTTTTAATACAACTTGAATCAGTAACTCAAATTCTATCTTCTCATAGCCCAAGCTTTAACTCCTGCTAAGATACTCACTTGCCAATCCTGCAAAATAAACAGACCAAAAAGTGGGCACGTCAGTTAAATGTAACTGATGCTTAAGCTGATTAAAGCAGCGACTCTCCAATACCTCACAACAACAAGCTTTTTGCATAGTATAAAATGAAAAAATCATAGAAAATATTCATAGAACAACAAGTGAACTAGACCAAAGGAAAAAGTGCATGTTAAAAAGAAAACAAGAAGAATACATAAAATAATGTTCAAGAAAAACACAATGCACACAAATGCATACTTGTTCGGATTTTGTGCATCCCATGCTACATAGGTCAGAGGACAAGCCCTTAGTGTACTCCACATTATAGCATTTAATCCCTCGCTAAGCACCCCTACTACCATGACTACTACGAGGTTTAGAAACTTTGCAAGTATTGGCTCTTGCCCCAGGGATACTGGAGATCAATCCTACTCCGCAAATCATTATGGGGCCTCTTCCATCCCTCGTCCCGGAATGCTGGGGATCAGCTCACTCTGCAGGTCATCCTTCAGGACTCATTACACTAATATCCCATGAGCGTCGCTCTCATCCTGGAATACTGGAGACCAATCCCGCTCTGCAGATTGTTCAGGGACCTCTTTCATCCCTCATCACGGAATATTGGGGATTATCTCACTCCGTGAATTATTCTGGAACCCTCATACTCACGTTTGCTCAAGTTTCATTATATCTTCAACTAATGTTTGTCCTTACTAGTAAAAGAGTAACCTGAGCCACCTAGAGTTAGCTCCACCCTACCGGATTTAACTCTACAAAACTAGGAACACTAGCCCCACAGGCTAAATCCTATGATCAATTTACTCACTATGGATAATCCTGGGTCCTGCGCAGCCTCTATTGCTAACAACACAAGGTCTCAACAATATCCTTCCTAGGGTTCTCACAATAACCCTAACTATTAACATGAACCACCACTTGGTTCAATCTAACAAAATATTCTTTCTCTTATCCACCTCTGGAACATCAGTTTTCTACCAAACATCTTAATTAAGATTTGTCTCATTCCAAATATAAACATTGACTTATCCACAATACTCCTATCATAACTCTTCTATGATTTAATAAACATTTCAGTTCCTTAATGATCCCCTTAAATTATAGAAACAAAATAATTTAATTATACCTCTTCAAGATTAAGTCACAATGCTCCTTTCCATATTTGAAACACACGCAAATTTCTGGAAGACTTATCAACTTTACAATTAAAATAACCCTCCTTAAATTCTGGGATTTATCCCCAAAAATATGAAATTTCGCAGTTTCAAAAATCTGAAATTGACACCTCTATAAAACTGAGATAACTCTTTAAAAATTTTAATTAACAATCCTTCAAAAATGAAACGTATACACCCCTCAAAACTGAGAATTCCTTCCATAAAATTTTAGTTTTATATATTCGCAATCACCACTCAACTTGTCAAAAAATGAAAAACTCATTTTTCTTTAAATCTAAAATTTATGCCTTCTTATCCTTAAGAACAGTCCATTTAAAAATGATTATTTAATTATGAAAAATTGAGTTTATATTTACTCCATAAACATAGAATTCGTTGCCAAATTTATAAATCAATTCACACAAAATAGAAGCTCTAAATCATCAATAAACTGAATCAAGTTCTTTAATAAAATCTGAAACTTGCAACTTTAATTCGTGATCAACAAACCATTAAAAACTCCACATTATGGTCAATTATAATCATGTATATTGTAACACCCCGAATTCCAAATAAGTCTGAATTCGAAGTTCCACAGGATCATTACACTTCACTTCGTACAATTTTACAAGGAATTTAAAAACATTTTATACAACAATGTTTCCATCAACGCAACGGAATTATAATTACAACATGATACATGAAATAAATAACAAATTGAACATTTCTTTAAGCAACATTCCTTCTTTAGTCCTTTCATTCAATTTATCCTGCATAGAAACTGTGGGCACGTCAGTTGCATACAACTGACGCTAAAATATAATACATCAATTTCTCTTACTTGAAAAACACACACTCGATCACAAAAAAAGCTAAGGGGACTATCTTATTGATTTCGTGTATGAATGTGCACTTAGTCTTAAATGCAGTTACTTATTATTTCATGACACTAATGCACACTTATTCGAACTTATGCATGCCATTCTACAAAAATCCAAGGGCAAGCTCTTAACCGTTCTTCATCTTGTAGGGTTGGATCCCTCGCTACGAGTTAAACTACTATGGTAACTATGGCAAGTATCCTAGATGTTCTATGAGTTACGAGCCCATGCCCAGACAGCCTGGAGGGGAATCTCACGTCATGACATGACGCATCATGCAAACAACCTATGGACAATTCGTCTCCATCATGGAACGATGGCACTACGTAGTCACCAAATACCCCACAAGCATCGCCACGTTCCCGATAATTCCGGAGATATATCCACGTCATGACATGATGCATCATACAAATAGCCTGTGAACACTCTCACACCGTAGATCCGAGGCCCTCATACTTGTGTTTTTCTCTTACTTTCATCACATCTTCACTATGTGTCTAATCCTTAGATAATTGAATCATGAATAAAAATTAACACCCTAGAGTTAGCGTTACCTCTACACCGGTCTTAAACATCAATTGTTAACCACGACCCAAACTTGGTCTTTTATTATCACATTTCTCTTTTAAAATTTCATTCATGCCGATGTAAGGACTTAGCTAAAACTCTAGTTTCAATCTCTTTCCATGTTCATCGAAATGAGTGTTTATACTCACAAATTTTCACATTTCATCATGCTTTTTTTATTTCATTTCCCATGCCCCTCAAATTTCATATTTAACTTATTCAAATTCTCCATGTCAAAAATCTCATTTTAAATCTATACACAAAAGTTCTTTACATTCAAAATATTCCCTTTCTTTAATTATTCAAAATCATATTTTAAGAAAATTATCAAGTTTTTCTTACCAAAATTACTTCTAGTTCTCATTGTAATATGTCAAATATTGTAGAAATAATTTTCTTGAAGTCTAGGTAATTTTTAAAAAATATTAGTATTTTTTCATATTTAACTTACTCAAATTTTCCATGTCGAAAATATCATTTTTAATCTCTACACAAAAATTCTTTACATTCAAAATATTCCCTTTCTTTAATTTATCAAAATCATATTCTAAGAAAATTTATTAAGTTTTTCTTCCAAAAATTACTTCTAATTCTCATTGTAATATGTCAAATATTGTAGAAATAATTTTCATGAAGTCTAGGTAATTTTAGAAGAATATTAGTATTTTTCTCAATTTTTTTATACTCTTAAAACTATTATAATACTAAAAAATCATAATATGACAAAACAATCAAAACCACAAACAAAGTGGCAAGGGTCAGATTCGAACCCAAACCAAACACCCCCGTCCGTGAACAGTAACAGACCCAAAGCGCACCCAAAGACCCATTAAGTCCTGAGTGACTAACCGATATAAGAGGGGCTTAGTTTATACTTAAAACGTGGTTCGGTGTTTTTGATTAAAAAACGAAATTTCATAAAAAGAGTCTCTTCAAGACTCGAACCCGAGACCTCCTGCACTGTACACAGCGCTCTGGTCTCACACCGAAAACCAATATGCCCAAACTCAATTTCTGTTATACTCATGAATTAAAATTGTTTCATCCTAAGATTCTATATCTAACTCCTTTTATAAACTCGATTTATCAATCAAATTGTACTTATTGAAAGTTTATAATTTTCCAGAATGTATTCTTTTGAAAAACAGTAAAGTATATTTGTTTAGATTTCCAAAAATCCTCATTTTTAACAACATGAAAGAACTATTCTCCTCATTTGTTTTGAAACATGAAACAATAGTGTATTTTTTGACATTGAAAATTTCTATTCTAGATGAATTTTTTACATACTTATTCCCCCTTTATTCACAATGTGTTTGTACAGTTTTTTTTCATTCTTAACATAGTTAATGCCCTTAAGTTAATTTTATCTTTTATAAAACCAACCCATTTCTTATGATTCAAAGAGATCACATATTTGACAATCAAGTGAAATCTAAACTTACTAATATAATACAATTTAAATCAACACTTATTGCACTAATCAATTTATTTCACAATGCATGGATATTATTTTGCATTCTACAATTCATTCACAAGCACAATTTTCATATAATCATGATTCATCAATTCATATGTATTCTAGCATGCAAATATATTAATAAAGCATCATAACAAATCTTAATTAACAAATTTCAATTCATTTTGCTAACTTTCTCATATAGCCAAACAAGAGTTTTCCCTTTTTCTTACTAGTCTTTTCAAACAAGTATATGGTAACTTTTCTATTTATTTCTAACATGTTCATAAATTAGATTCCTAGCATGGTATCTACATTAGAAGTAGAGAAATCACCCACCGTTTTGAAGAAACAAAGGAAAACTCCTAAAAAACTCCTTGAAAGCACGATCGTCTTCCTTCTCCTCCTAGTTTGTGCAAAAGTTTGAGCTCCTCCTCCTAGCAAAGCATGAACCCGAGCCTTCTCCTCATCTTCTTGCTTTGGCCGACCTCTAATGGAAAGAACACACATACTCTTTCTTTTTCTCACACAAATTTCTTTTCTCACTCAATCTTTTCCTCACAAATGCCTTTTTTTTCTTTCTCTTTCTCTTTGAAAATTCGAATGCAAGTGATGAAGAAAGACAAAGGAGGGGTATTTATACACATTTCAAGAGTGAATGAAGGGTTGAGATGAGTTTGGATGAAGGGCTAGGATACATTTGGGAGTTAGAAGAACTACCCATCATCAAGTAACCACTCTCCACACTCTCCATCTCTTCCACTCAAGCCAATGGCTGGCCACTCCCTTTGTTCCATTGCATGTGGATGTGCAATGCACATGCCAACACATGCACACTAGTTGTTTTGTTCACTTAATTGTTAATTTATTTGTTACTTGAATATGACTACCCTAAAAGTTGTCTTAATTAATATTAGAATTAATTAGTAGGCTAGTTTAGGTGGGCTAAAATCCATGGGCTCTTTAATTAATTAATTTATTTATTTTAAGTGGGCTAGAATTAGACTATCAGGCGTAAGAATTATTAATAGGCTTTTAAAAGAGAATAAAATATTTGTTCATGACATAAAAATAGTTTTTAAAGCCAAATACATACATTAATTTTCACGTGCAAGACACGTGAAAACAAATGAAAATTTAATTATAGGAAAAAAATTCAGAATGTTACATATATATATACATCCACATCCCCCCTAGGGTTTACAACCCTAGTTCACACAAATTCCCATACAAACACTCCAAAACACCCCCAACACAATGCTGGCCGAAACCAGCACTGTGCAAACCACAACCCTGGGTTTGGTCAATGTTCGGGTTCGGCACTGTGCATGCCCGGGTTGGTTGCACTGGAAACCCTAGCCCTTAGGGTTGTGGTCGAAACCCTAGCTCCATCCAAATTTGATTCTTTTTTATTTCAAAACCCATTATTTCATGCTCCAATCAATGGAAATTATTTATAAAAATTCTACTCAATAAAAACAATGAATTAAACATAAAGATCTCATCTTTTAGTGATCAACATGAATATTATGGACATATGACAAGTTCTAATCATATCCAATTTCATGGGCAAAGAATTGATCTTTCATACTCAATAATGTTTTTAATTTAAGAGTAGATCAAACAAGAATATCATGCCAACAAGATTTGATTTTTCATCACATTAACATTCAATATATCTCTACAATCATCTCATAAACGAAACACCACATTCATGCTAATATAATCATATATCACAAAATCTAAACAATAGCATGATTTTATATTGTTCATGAAAAATAAAACACATCAAGAGACATGGAGTAAACGTCCACCTTTTTGTAGATTGAACACAAGATCAAGAAAGTCCTCCTCTTAAAGAAGTTGATCTTCACTCTTGAATCAAAATCACCAAGAAAAAGAAAGGAATATGCAAGACGAAATTCCCACTGCTCTTATATATATGGCCGGGCTCAGTTTTAGGGTTTCTTGAGGGAGTTTTAGCAATAAAGTCCCTCTACAAACCCAAATTGGATTATTCAATTATTTTAGCAACCTTTCCAATTATAATTCAATCAAATATGGATAAATATCCATCAAAAAATATCTCAACTTAAACCAGCCCCCAAATGTGGCTAACTAATTTTTTTTGAGTTTAAGTTTTCGCTCCAAACGTCTCTTTACACCAAAGCCCCCTTCTTTTAAAATATTTACAAAAACAGTTTCTCTTATTTAGAACAATCACAAAACTTAAAATCAATCCAATTATAATTAGGAGAATTTATTTAGTAACTCAAAATTTAAAATTTACATTTCAAAAAAAATTTGCACGTGTTTTGCACGTGCAAAACGACAATTTCACAAAAATTTAAAATAATCAAATTAATTAATTATAAAATTATTTATTAATTCAAAATAGCATATTTAAATTTCTGGGCCATTACAGGATCAATGCTTTTTGGAGCAGTAGGTTGATGGTGAAGAGGCGTATCCAGGGGCGTAGCTATGCAGTCCCCAGGGGGTGCGGCTGTGCCCCCTGAGATTTGATTTTTTTTTATTATATATATAGTAAATAAAATTTTATGAAGGGGTTATGTGTAAAGTTTGAAATATAAGTTTAAAAAAAACAGCCCAAAAGCCCATTTGATTCTCTCCTAGCCCTCTTTCTTTTTTCTTTCTCCCGTGACCCATCCCCAACCCGTCTTCTTCTTATCCCTTTCCCCCCAAACCAAACCCTAATCCTAAAAATTTGAATCACAACACAATCGATGTTGAAATCTTCATAAAGTGAGCTTGTTTTCCCTTCTTCAATTTGGAATTAATCCAAGGTCGAAGAAATTGATCCAATCCGTTCCCTTTTTTCTTTTTTTAATGCAGGTCGAACTCGAAGAGATTGCGTTTTAATCCAAGCTCGAAGAGTTTGCCTTTGTGGCCTTCACTCTCTACTTTCAAAACATCCAAACAAGGTACTTATAACATTAGTTCACCGTTTCAAGTTGTATCGCTTCATATTTGTAGGTATTTGTTGTGCTATGATCGTATACTCAACATTTTAGGTGTTGCCTGTGGGGATTCTATCCCCCTCATTAGAATTACTTGCATTAGAACATGATTAACTTGTCAAACATATTGAGGACAACTCGACGAGCCTAATTTTCAATCACATTCTAGCATCTGATAAGAATTTGTCAAGGATGATTTTCAAATAAGAAATGTGGTGAAAAGTTAGAGATTTTTTTAGCTTTTAAAATTGCAGGATATTTTAAAAGTTAGAGTTTATTAAAGAGATTAAAGGAAGAAAGGAGGGTGCTTTTCACATTGATGGCTTTATATGTTGAAGAGCAAAATGGAATGTTTCTTCAGGTTCCATTTTTTATTGAAATTGCTAATGATGAGGTTACGAAAGATGTATCTGTAGAAATCATGACAAATATTTGGACAATTCAACTGGTGAAGTCTAGTTCTTATTGATCAAATATTAGATCTAAAAGCACTAGTGAAGTTGAGAGGACTAACAATATAATATTGATCAAACATTAGATCTAAAAGTACTAGTGAAACTACATTAGTGTATCTATAAAATTATAATTGTGATTTCTTTTCGCATTTATATCTTAATACTCATCTTGAGATTCCCTTACTAAAATATTATGCACTTAAAATTTGACATTGAATATAAGTTGAAATTGGACCAAATATTCATCTTGATATTGATTTGTTGAAATTGGATATAATTTCAGAATAAAAAATACTACAATATTCAAGTTTTTGAAAAATCTCAAGAACAGGTTGCTTCAAGCAGCCAAGAGCCTTCACTCTGGCCACCCCCATCCCCAAATGTGTTTATTATATATTTTTTTAAAGTAAGTGCCGCGCCCCCTAGACGAAAATCCTAGCTACGCCGCTGGGCATATCAGACCTTCCAACGTGTTATTATGAATGATAATGTCATCATGGCTACTTATGAAGATCCCCTCGGATCCCCTCCTTGGTGATGTCAAGGTCTACACTGGGAAAGGGAATGTTCCTTAATCTATAGGTTTGCAGGTTGGGCATTCACCTTGACCAACTTTGCCAAAATGTATGCTTCCAAGTTTGGTGTTGACGAAACCAAGATGATGTAGAGGCTCTGGGGTGAAAACTACTTCGACCCAACTACTAAAAAGGGGATGACTTAGAACACGAGTTCTCCTACTTGAAAACATGGTTCTGTTCAGTCTATTATGAACCCATCAAGTGTATCATCAATGTAACTCCTCGGATCCTTATTACAGGACATCCGTGACATCACCAAAATCTTTTCCATCAAATGCATCTCAACACAGTAAATAACACGGAAATTTAAAAATTTTATTGCAAAATAGAATTATTACATTAATAATTACAACCATTATATTGTTCTTGAACAAGGAATACAAATTACATAAACTTATTACAACTGATTACAAAAATATTCAAACTCTACTTGTGAAGCTATCGGCTGTCTTCCAGATCAGCAATCGATTTGTCACTACCGAAATCCCGCGGAGTGGTCTATTTGTCTCCCTGGGACTTGCCTTTCGGCTTGAGCCTTCTGCTGCGCGACTCTGATATTCTTGCACCTGCTTGAACGATAGGTATGTACACTACCGTCCCACTTGGATGCCCTGCTGGCCTGGCTCTCCTGCCCTCATGACCCAGTATCTGGTACCTAATTAAGTGGGCACATCAGTAATTCTACTGACGCAATGCTGATAAGAAAACTGTGATCTTTAACTAGCACACCCACAATTCGTCTTGAATGGAAAAGAAACGTGTACCCTGATTTCCTAGCGTTCGTGTATGCCATGACTTGAAATCTAAAACAAAAATACAGAGTACAGAAATAGTTGCCTTAATCTAATGTCAGCGAGACTCTAGACACACATGCATCCCATACTACATGTGCCCCAGATCAAGCCGTTCCTCTAGTTTCAGGGATTCGATCCCTCACCATGCAATGCATTGTATTATTGTACACTTCCTGTTCCTGATAGTAGAGTGTGGCTGAGGAGGTTGCAGATTAATCGGTCTCATCTATTCAACAGTCACTTAGTGGTGTCTCGGTTTGCCACTAGTGCCCGGTGCCCGGACCCCACTCAAAAGTCGTGACGAACCTACAAATACACTGTAGCATATCCATTATGCAGAAGATCCAATATAATCTGTTCGTGTCCACCACATATAACATGACGGACTCGAAGGTCTAAAACCCCCTATTCGCCAGGAAATCAACATCCCGTTCTTACCATGGTACTTCAGGAATCAACAGTGCAAGATACACACAGCAGCACATATCCCTAATGACAGGAAGAGACAACCCATAGTATCACCACCTAGTGCTAACTCTCAGAACGAGTTGGATTATAGGGAATCAGCACTAACACCAATTCGGTCTTTGAGCGAAACAATAAAGGAAAACTTAATCAATGCAGTTTACTTAAAACATGTTGTTACCCAAAATATACACGACATCGATCAAACAATGTTGAGCCTGACTGGTCTGTCAAAATAACAATCATCACGGGAATCACATCCACTGCTTCCTAATACCTTCACAGGTCAGCGACCAACAATTCTGGCTCGTGACCCTCAGCGAGTAGTCCAATAGCGCCCCAAGGATGAAATATAATTTGAATGAAGGTAAACACACACATAACCATCAATTCTTCACCATTGATAGACTCAGGCATCAAGATACCAAACACAAACCGACCAGAGCTATATCCTAACTCACTCATATCCACCATGAGTACTAAGCGCAGGAACTTGTCTAAGTTCCAAATGAAATGCTAAACATCATCAAAAACTCGATAGCTCATGATCACCATACTGTGGTATGCAGAGGGTTCCTGATCAATTGTCCGATGAAATAGTTCAGGAAATAGCAGTAGCTGACCCAAGCTGCGCTCATCGAAATCCAACATACTCAGAATTTTCTAGAGGGGTAAGGAGTTCCACTGCAATCCTCTAGTGGAAAATTGCCTCAAATTCTTTAAGAAACTCAAGTTCCCCAAGCTAACTTAAGCTCAAAGTAAACTAAAAACATGTTGCTAAACTTGCAACGACCATAACTTCTAGCACACAAGTCAGAATTGCCTGATATCCCCTATTCTAGAAAGATAAGATCCTAGTCTACAACTCTCCAGTTAACCATTTCCTTAAATTCAATCATCTGGACACTGTATGAACCTCATATACTCTCAGCTGCATAGCCTTTAATGTATTTGTTGCACCCTTCCTAACATCATATAAATTTACTCGCTCATCGGAATTATTCGATTTCAGGTTCTATGAAAAGGTGGGAGTGTCTACTACAACTTCCTAGCTGTACACATCCTCCGATTCAATCATTAAGGTCCTCAAAAACACCAAATTCCATCAAGTGCACAAATAGGGGAAAAGTTGATTTTTTCAATAAAAAGGGCATCGACAAGACTGGATCTGCCCTAGTCTTTGAAAAATCATAACTCTCATCCTACAAACTGGAATTACAAAATCCCAGTTGGGTTAGAAAGCTATTACTCCCTACTACAAATCTCTAGTTGGTCAATTTTCCAAATTCTTAATAAATAATTCCAGAATTTTCCATCATCACAGACTAGTCGATTTGTACTCAGCTGAACCCAGTTCACTTTGAAATTCAATAATAAATCAACCTTAAGTCCAATGCTCATGAAATTTGAGATCCTTAATCCACACATATACTATTCCATTGTATCCAAAATTTGTATTCAGATTCATCTCACACAATGAGTTATGACTTCTTAAACCTAGCACAAATTTCAGCTTCCTCTTTCCGCAGGGTATTTTCTACCCCTTACTAAATAATTTTGAAACCTCTTCAAACGACCTCTAAAATTTCTAAAATTTGAGAATCATCAAATAGACTTATACCAAAAGCTACTACAGATATTTCATAGCAAGATCAGATACACACAAGTAGTTATGGCCTTTGAACTTCAGTCCAAAACATAGACAGCTATTTGCCCTCCAAGACCAGTTGCACTCCACAAATTTTTTGAGGTATCAAACAACCTTGAAAAATTATGAAATTTAAGAATATAGTTGTGAACACATACAAGAGTGTCCACAAAAATTTTCAGCTCAAAATTACCAACCTACACTGAGTTACAAGGTCAGGAAGACAACCAAAATCCACACAACAGCAGAACTTCTGGCTGCTCTCTGTCCTGACTTTGGCTAGGTGTTTGGGCTACTAAATTGCATCCATATATTATGAAAAAAATCATTGATATTCTACATACATAGAAGAACAATTTTCCAAAATTTTGGTCCGACGTTCCTAACCGTTTGGGAGCAAGAAATTCCAAATTTACCCTCACAACCATGCTTCTTAACAAAGCTTAAGAAAAGTTGTTCTTACCATACAACTATCTCTTCCTAGCACTTCACATGCTCATATTTGGTAACAACATCATAGCTACTACTACAAAACATCCATTTCACACCCAAAAAAATAAATACCAAGTTTAGAGTTTAAGAGATCACTCACTTCTTGATTTTGCAAGAGAATCTCCTTGTAGCTTGGCTCCTAGCTTTGCTTGCTTGCTTTCCTTCCTTTGCTTTGTAGAAGCTTTGGCCAACACCTTCTCCTTCTCTACTAATCTTCTCCTTTACCACTACTCAAGGTCTCCTTATTTTTCTACTTCTCCTTCTCTACTTTTATTTCTTCTCTTTTTTTTTGAAGCAACCACAAGACAAGAAGAAGAAGGGATGAGAAGTGAAGTGGAGTAAGGACTTTATAGGAGATGGAGAACTAGGGTTTGTAGTGTTTGGCCGTATTTTTGATGGAGGGCCAAGATGGGAGGGTTTGAGTTTAGTGGAGATGGGTGGTGAGATGAGGTGCCACACAATATCTTCTAGAAGCTCTTGGGAAACTTCTAGGAAGCTTCTTGGAAATCTCTAGGAAACTTGCCATTCCCTTAAGTCAACATACACATTGTGAAATATCTCCACCATTGGATCTTTATCAAGATCAAGCCATGATCACATGATGCTAGGGTTCCTAACCCTAGGTTAGGTCAAGGAACCCTAGGTCACCATACCCTAGGTTACCATACCCTAATGCACAATTCCAACATATTCAATTCAAACACTTAGTTTGAATTAAAATGACCAATATATATAATTTAAAATCTACAAAAATCCATGTTTTATAGAAATTATATTTTTCTCCCGAAAATTGTCTGGTCAAAACAATCAGGACAATTCCACAGTTAAATTAAGAAGATATCCTGAGTCTGTCTTATCAGGTTCTAAACAGCGCATATGTCTGAAATCTCTCAATTAAAATTGATAATTTAGAAAAATATGTAATCGTGTGCAATACACAGACGTGCACGGATTACTATGCAAAAAATAGCCATATGCTATTTTGCAGGGTATTATATCACTTCCTCCTTAGAATCATTCTGTCCTCAGAACGAAGCTAGGGGAGGAGACAAACATCCATGAGCAGAAGACACCTTCCCCTGATCATCTCAAATTCCTCGAGGAGCATCCTCGACAACTGACTCTCAAGTGCTCAACACCGGCTCACATGCCTTAAGTGCTCAACGCATCCTTCCATCCCGGAGATTAATCCCATCGCGTGGATCATTTGGGGATCTGTCATATCTCACATCCACTGTACTGGGGATGAATCACCTTGGAGAAAGTCGCTCTCGTCCTGGACTACTGGAGATCAATCCCTCTCCACGGACAATCCTGAGGCCTATTTCATCTCGCATTCCGGAATACTGGAAAATATCTCGCTCCGCGGATTATTCTGGAGCCTCCCTTATCATTAATTTCCCCATGGGTATTACTCTTGTCCTCGAAATACTGGAGATCAATCCCTCTCCACAGAACATTCTGGGGCCTATTTCATCCCATGCCTGGAATACTGGAGAATATCTCACTCCTTGAATCATTCTGGAGTCAATGTTCCACTAGCCTGCTCGTGAATGTTGCTCTCGTCCCTGGAATACTTGAGACCAATCCCGCTCCACAGAACATTCTGGGGCTTATTTCATTCCACCTCTGGAATACTGGGGAATATCTCACTGCCTGGATCATTCTGGAGCCAACATCACACAATCTTTCTGATGAGCATCGCCCTCGTCCCCGAAATACTGGAGACCAATTCCTACTCCACAGAACATTCTAGGGCCTATGTCATCCATCGTCTGGAATGCTGAGGAATGTCTCACTCCATGGATCATTTTGGATCCAACCTCACCATGCGAACTCCCCATGAGTATCGCTCTCATCCCTAAATACTGAAAATCAATCCCACTCCATAGAACACTCTGAGGCATATTTCATCTTCCGGTAATCGATGCACATCCTTATCGAACCATCCTTCTTCTTTACCAACAGCACCGGTGCTCCCTAGGAAATGCACTCGGTTGAATAAAGCCTTTCTCCAATAGTTTCTCAATCTGCTGTTTGATCTCATCCTGCTCCACAGGCACCATCCTATACGGTGCCTTGGAAATGGGTGCACTCCCTGGTTGAATAGTGATGCTGAACTCCATATCACGATGCGGGGGTAACCCAGGCAAATCTTCCAAGAACACAGTCGAATAATTTCGAACCACAGGAATTTGCTGCACCTCTACCGGAACATCCCTCTTGCTAATAACTGCCACCAGACCAGAACATCTCTTCTTCCCTTGGAAAGTGACTTCAGGACCTCCTGGAGCCTTCACTGTTACTTCCTTGGTCTTGAACTTGATGCTTGCACTATACACCGACATCCAATCAATGCCAATGATCACATTGACTCCCACGACATTCAGCTCGATCAGATCAATCCCGAAAATTATGTCCCCAATCTCGATCTCACAGTCCGCATAGTACCGATCAGTGGTCAGAGTCTCCCCTGATGGAGTAGCCACTGCCAAGACCTTGCCTGGAAAGACTTTCGGTTCGAATCCCAAAACTTTAGCAAACTTAGGTGATACAAAAGTGTGAGAGGACACAGTATCGAACAAAACAATAGCTTTCTTTCCATTCAAAATAAGTTCTCCTGTTACATAACACACACTCGTTACATACAGTTCACCATATAAACCGGGAAAAAGAGAACAACAAAAACACTCCTAAACATCCTCCCTCATACCAGTGATGACGTGATCCACCTCATCAGCATCAGCTTCAGTCAAGACAAATACTCGCCCCTGCTGGAACGGCTTCTTCCCAACTTGCTGCGTTGGTCCACTACGGGTGACATTCTGCGGCTTGGGGCATTGAGAATTGTAATGTCCCGTCTCACCCAATTGTTTCGGGTCTCCCAGCTGCGTTGACAGCATTTGCTTCATCGGTTTGAACCTCTGAGCCGGCGGCTGTCCTCTGAAATTGTCAGAAACTGCGGGCCTCTTCCCAACGTTCCAGTTGGTCCTCCAATTCTAAACAGCATGGAACTGCTCCATGCCCGCCTCCGTGGCTGCAGCTCATTTGACCAACTTGTCAAATTGCCTGATACCAAGGGGTATCATCCTGGATCTCAGACTTGGCCTCAAACCAGGCTCGAACTTTCGAGCCTTCTTCGCCTCGTCCATCACCAGTTCGGGCACATACCTCGAAAGCTGAGTGAACCTTGTCTCATACTCCCTGACCGACATACCGCCCTGCTGCAGCCCCAAAAACTCCATGGCTTTCTTCTCCTGGACGTCTGATGGAAAGTAATGACTGCGGAATTTCTCCAAGAATTCCTTTCAGCCAAGAACAATATCCCCCATCGTCCGGTACATCGAATGCCACCATACAGCCGCATCCTTCTCGAACTGCAGCGCAACCAGCTTCACCTTGCTGCCCTCCGGAGTCTCCAAGACTTCGAAGAAAGTCTCTACCTATCGGATCCAGTTATCAGCCGCGTCAGGGTCTGACTTACCCTCAAATACGGGTGGTTTCATCTGCTTGAATGATTCCACAAGTTTGATTGCTTCGGGTACTGGATTCACAGGCACCCTCCCTTGGTTCTGATTCATAGGAACGTCATTGAGTGTGTGGTAGACCCTCGCTAGTTTCGTTTCTAAGTCCAGACCTTCTCCGCTTCTAGATCTTCTTCTGGCCATATTCTGATGCAAAAGATCCATTAAATTTGAAGTATAAAATATGAATTTAAATCAACTTTTCATTTCATTGAATTCCAAACTTTATACATTCGAATTGAAAATATTTCTGATATCAAATGAAAGCAGTAGGAAGATACAACAGTCTAGTTCCTACGATTCCTCTTGGCTTCTCGAAGCTCTTCCCGTAGTTCCGCCACTTCTTCCTTCAGTACATCGTACATGTTTTTCCTCTTCTTGAGTTCCCAAACATGATGACTGAGAGTTGCAATATTCTCCTTGCACTTTGCACATTGTGCCTGCAACAGCTCCGCTCTCTCCCTCTGAGTCTCTACCTGCCTCTGAAGAGACACAATGAGATTACTCGGAACTGGTTCTTCCTCGTCGGAGGAATCATCAGATGAATTCGAAGGTGGAGTGATCTCTCGGGACTCAGGCTATTCCTTTTCAAATTCTTCAGGATCTTCTTCATCTGAATCAGCTTGCCCGGGATAGTAATCCTCTTCAACTATGTGCCAGTCGTCATCTCCAGCTGGGTCGAAGTGGTCCGCCATCTTAGAGAAAGGAGAAGAAGAAGCATAAATCATAGAGCAACACAAATGTAAGTGACTTACATTTAAATCTCTAGACTCAACACATGCCTTAATGTCCACTTCTAGGGTGTTGTTCCTTATAAATTTGTACTACTTGGAAGCGTGGCTCTAATACCACTCTGTAACACCCCGAATTCCAAAATAAACTGAACTCAAAGTTCCACAGGATCTTTACACTTCTCTTCGTACAATTTTACAAGGAAATAAAAACGTTGGTTATATCAGAGTTTACATTTACATTACATATTTACAGCGGAAGCAAGTTACAATAATTTACATGAATTGAAATGTAAATACTTGAATCATTCTTTAATCAGCATGCATTCTTTAGTCTTGTTAATCACTTTACCTTGCATAGAAACTATGGACGCGTCAGTTGCTTACAACCGACGAAATATTATACACGGCTATCCTCTTTATGCCGAACAGTATAACGATTCTCAAATACTTAAACAAACCACAAACATGATCACAAACAGAACTATAAGGGACTACCCTATTGATGTCATGTTGTGCAGTGCACTTAGTCCTTAATGCAGTTATGTATGTTACATGATACTAATGCGTACTTGTTCAGATTCTATGCATCTTATACTACATAAGTCTGAGAGCAAGCCCTTAACCTTTATTCACCTTGTTGGGTTCAATCCCTCGTCATGACTTAAACTACTACTGTAACTACGATAAGTATCCAAGATGCACTAAGAGTTACGAGCTCATGTCCAGACAGCCTGGAGGAGAATCCCACGTCATGTCACGACGCATCGTGAAGAACCTATAGAAAATTCAGCCTCCGTCATGGGACATGACACCACCCGCAGTCACCAAATACCCCACGAGCGTCGCCTGCAGTACGGACTCCTAGAGACATATCCACGTCATGACACGACGCATTGTGTAGACAGCCTGTGAATATTCTCACATTGTAGCTTCGAGGCCCTCATAATCGTATTTTTCTCTTATTTTCATTACATCTTTACTATGTATCTAGTCCTTAGTTATTTGAATCATGAACAAAATTAATTCTCTAGAGTTAGCCCTTCCACTATACCAGTCTTAAACACTTATACAACATGACCCAAATCTTGGTCTTTTCATTTCAAATTTCATTTCAACATATTTCTTTTCAATGCCGGTATAAGGCTTAGCTACACTCTAGTTTCTCAATTTCACTTCATAATCACAAAATTTGAGTCTTCATACTCACAAGTTCTTTTTCACAATTAACATGATTTCCATTCTTTTCTATGAATCAAATCTCATATATCAAGTTCATTTTCAATTCATGCATTTCATAGTCAAAATTTACTCCAATAAACACATATGTTTTTCACTTGTAATTTCTTTTCTTTACTTGATTCAAACTACAAGGTCGTATTTCTCATTCATATACAATACCCAAATTAAGCAATAAAAGTCCATAAATAACACACTTAAATTTTCTTCCATTCAAAATCCTCTTTTATAACATAGTATAATCTTCTCATGAAAAATAATCACTTTTTCATATTTATACAAATGTCAACTTCATGCAATTCTACTTAATTTTCACTTCTAAATCACCTTTATTTTAGTCAAATCATGCACACATATTTTTCATAAGATCTACATATTTTTAGAATAAGTATAGTATTTTTTTTCGAATTTTTAAAAGCCAAATAATCAATTTAAAACCCAAAAAATCAAAAAATTTTAAACCTGCTGAAACCAGGAATCGAACCAGGACCTGAGACTAGCCAACCGCCATCGAAAGCCAACTGAGCTAAGGCGCAACCACGATATGGCATGGGGTTTAATGGATAAGGGATTTAGGTTTTGGTTTGAGGTTTTATTCAAAAATGAAAACAAAAGGGTAGAGCCCAGTTTCGATCTCAAGACCACAGACACCCGCAAGCTACAGTAAGCGCCCAAAGCACCCATTAACCAAATGGTCTAAGAGACCTAACTGATATAGAGTGGGTTTTTTAGGGGTTTAAGTCTGAGACTCAGTTATTTCGAATTTTTACAAAAATGAATGTTTTTGAGTTCCCTTCTTCTCCAAATTTATTCAAAACTCCAAAATTTATTTTGTATCTTATTACAGTAATTCAGTATAATAAAATTTGATTTTTGATACAAAAACATAATTTTGCTCTATACTTGCATATTGTTCTTCAATTTTCGAAACTTTGGGAAATGAGCATATTCTCTTTATAAAATGCACTTAAAATTTCCCCAGTTCCCTTATAAAATTTTTCATTAATGTTATACATTTATTTCAGTAATAAATTTTCTTTTTCAAGCCATTTAACAATCAAGTAGTCAAATCATATTTTCCTATGATTCTTATTTAATTATTTGACATACAACCATATCTTCTTAATTTAGCATATAACAAACAAATAAAGCATGATAGCATGGTAAATTCTAAATTAACAATCACAAATTTTGCAATCAATTAACATACTTTAACATACAATTCTACAAATATCAATTTGTCTCATTTTCACATCACATGGCTAGATTAGTTATAGTTTCTTTTAATCTTATCAAACATACCCTAGCATGATGGCTACTTAGAAGTTTAAGAGAAACACCCACCTTTAATGGAGAGAAAACACACAAAATTTCCTAGGGATCTCCTAGAATGAACAAGAAAATCATTTTCCTCCTAGTTTGAGCCACCAAGTTGCTTCTCCTCCTAGTGCTAGGTAGAACCCGAGCCTCCCCTTCTTGATCTTTGAAAATGCCGGCCTCCTCTCCTTGGTTGAAGAACACACTAGCACTCAATCTTTTCAACTCACAAACTCCTCAATCTTTTGTCTCACTAACATGTATTTCTTTTCTCTCTTTCTTTTTCCATTTTAGGTGCAAGGATAACTAGTGTGTGTGTGTGTGTGTTGGGGGGGGGGGGGGGGCGGGGGCGCGGGGGGGGGGGGGGGGGGGGGGGGGGTATTATATATTTATACAAATGTTAAGGGTAAATGGAAAGCTAGGATGAGATCATATGGTTAAGGATCATGGGCCAAGATGAAGTAGGGAGTTGTAATAACTTCCCATGATGAAAGTAACCACCCCACTATCTCATCCACTCTCCCTCCTTCCCATGCACAATCCGACCTACAATAGAGTGTGCACATTGCACATGCTAGTGCATGCACGTGCCATTCTAGTGCCCCCCACTTACAAATTTGTTCATATGAAAAATTATAATTGTTCATGAAATGAGTCTACACTACCAGTTAGGCCATTTAAAAGAGGATTAAGTTAAATGGGCTCACTAATGGGCCAATTAACCATGGGCTCGACCAATTAATTTAATTAATTAAATAAGAATGAGCTAAAAGAGACAAATAGGCCTAGAATTTAATTAGGCTTTTAAAAAATAGTCATTTGGAAAATAAAGAGAACAAAAACTATATAAGAAATATTTTTATAAAAGAAATTATACAAATGAAATTATATGTGCAAAACACGTAAAATCACAAATTCTTCATAAATAAAATTTAGGGTGTTACATTTCTGAACCCTTGTAAATTGATTTTCTCTTAATGGAATTCATGATTGCCTTCGACTTAATTTTATTTCCCAGTCTATTTAATTTGTTGATTTCTGTTGAGCCAAAAATTTGTTGTTCGTCTTATTCAAATTCTTGCATATTGTCACTCCCAAATTTATCTTATTATAATCCTATTTATTGTTCTTCGTTTTTCCCATTGGATCCTAAACCCTATACCCATTTACCCATCAACCCAAACCCACATCCTAACCCTAATTCTAATCCTATATATACCCTATTAACCCTTAATGATCATCCTAACCCCGATCACCTCGGCCTAAACACACAGGTGCCTAATCCCCTATTCCTCCTCTTATCTGCTCCCGAAGAACCCATCCCCGTTTTATTCACCCTGTTCCTCTAATCGCATCAGGCCTTGCCACCCCCTTCCCAACCCTGTCCACTTCCACCGCTTGTCCTCTTCCTCTCCTCCATCCACCGTAGTGCCACTGCTGCACTTCACCATCCCGCCGCTCCTCTGTTCTTCCGCAAACCCATCGACCACCACCTCTTCAACCCACTGCTAGTCACCCTGTGTCGTCGAGTCCCTCATTGCTGCCGCCCATCCCATCAACCATCACCATTGCCATCCCTCGACTGCTTCTCAGTCGACCTCCTTACCTCGCAACCTTTCTCCGACATCCCCTGTGCACCGCCCTCGCCAGTGCCAGCACCACTGTGACCACCGCTCGCATCCCCTGCTTCTCCCTCTGTCTCCACCTCCATGACCCACTCCGATCACCAACTGCCCTGCCTTCGACTGCATACCCCCGATCACCCTTGCTTTCTCTTCCATCCACCACCGAACATCTGTCGCCTGTGCTATTCCGACCACCGCCATCGTCGATCTTGCCGTGTGCTTGTTGTCTCCCCTATCACTGCTGACCACCGTCGATGCATGTGTTGTTGCTGCCAGTTGTGTTGCTGCTGTCTTGATTGTATGTGCACCGCACATATAGTTGCGGCCTCGTGTGTACGGGTTTTGGTTGCACGTAACTCACACGTGCTTCGTTGCCGGGACCCTAGTCCCGTTATTCTAATTTTTATCGGAATCATCATCTCGTAAGGCAAGTATCTTGCACGAATCTCTTTTATTTCCCCGTACAAGCACTTTTTTGAAATACCACAATTACATCTTCGTTGTGACTCGTTCTTCATGTTTTGCTCTTTGATGATCTTGACCCTACCCGTTTGATTTGTTTCTATCAATCCCATAATTTTATAAAGGTCACAAACATTTCGTTATTTCACCCATTACACAAACATGAATTAGAGCTAGTTATTTACCTATATGAATGTATGTCCATGAATCACTATGAGTTATAGATATTTTGGTATATGCTAGATATGTTAATAATGTTTCCCTCTTGATGAGTTTGAGAATAGTCATGGTTTGCTGACTTAATACCTGTTATATTCTGATTTACATTATACACCATCTTGGATACATCGAATTACTATTGATGTTATAATTCATGCAAAAGTGATTTCATTTACTGCTGTCCTGATTTTGCACGATAGATTAAACCCTGTAAATTTCAGAATAATAACTAACTTTGTGAATATGAAATGTAGGTCCTTGTTTCTAGTTTCCAAAACTTTTAACGGATCTGAAATCCGATCTATAACTTGTGAGATATCACACTTTTAATACTGGTGGGTCGCAATTTCCAGATTTTTGATTACAAGATTGTTGGCATGAATTATTGATTAAAATAGATGCTAACAGTAAGATTTAGAATGATATTAATCTGGACATGACTAGACATGATTAGGAGTCATCCTAAATTTTTGTAGAATTAAATGATAATTTTTCATGACTTAATATATTATGCAAACATGATGCTAGATTACTGCATGCATGCTTGTTCAGTAAAGAACCTCAGTTTTGACCTGATTCTATTTATCATTGATTAAAACTTATTAAATGAGAATCGTAGCTCTGTGTGTCTGGAATCTAGAACATCTGACGATTTTACAATTCGATTTATGAGTTGCAAGATATTCAAATTTTCGTACAGTGACGTCTGAATTCCAGAATGCAATCTAAAATATACATCACCCTGCTTAATTAGCTGAAACAGTACTTTAATATAAGTATTAAAATTTGAGATTAATTATACTGCTATTTAACATTGTTAGGAGTTTAAAAATGATTTTTATGAAATTTTTAAATGATTTTTCAAGTTACTTTTGTTTATAAGTATTTAACTCTTACCAGTTAACTAAACATATAATCTGTAAAGAATAAGAATTTGAACCTAGTTTCTGTGACTTCTATATATCGCGTGTATATGCGCTAGAACCGGCAAAGAGTCTAGTTTCTAAAAATTTCACGGATCCAGATTTTCTTTTCTGCAGCAGCGGAAATTCCAGTTTTGGTGCGGCAACGTCTTGCTATCCAGAATTGGAGTTCCTGTTGTCCCACTATCTATAAGTTTGTTATGACACCCGAACATGTTTTTCATTCAGTCTGAACCTGTTTTATGTCCCTATCATGTTTATATGTTCCTGATTGTGCACATTCATGTCTGTGTTGGTAAAACGAATGAGTAATCAAGCTGGGGTTAAGGGAAAGATCTAGTAGTAGACAATATAGGAAAGTGTACTCAGAAGGGGACCCGTGTTTTCCATCTGTTTGCATAAATATATGATTATATGATTCATGAGTCTGTTTATCTGTTTCGGTTTATCTTCTTTGCCTGATTGCATTCTTTCCTATAGGAAGGTGTACTCGAAAGGGGGTCCATAGGTCTCATCTGTTTGCAAGAGTACATGATTACATGATTCATGAGTCTGTTTATCTGATTCGATTTATCTGTTTAGCCTAAGTACACGGCTCTATAGAATCCACTACTAAGTCTAAACGCAACTTGTTTGTATCAGCAACCATGTGGTATGGGATACATGGGTGATACATTAGTTAGGATTAAATAAAAGACTTAAGAATAATATGTTCACCTGCAAATTCCTGATACAAGTTTACATGTTATCTTATATTTGTTACAAGTTTATCGGTTATCTGTTACAAGTTTACTTGTTATCTGTTATCCCAATTCTGTTATCTTATTCTGTTTACTCACTTATTAGTTTGTTTGACTTTACTTACTTGTTACACTTCTTTCATGCTTAGTCTTGCACTCTTGAATCTTGTTTCCTGTTATGCATTCTGTTTACCTTATTCCTATACCCTTTTTTGCTTGTACTACTTGTGGCCCATAACTTGCTCTAACGGGCATATTATTTTCCTGTTTCTCTGTTTCATTCAAATGATAAATGTACAGGTTTTGGAGATGAGTTACCTGCAGGAGTAAGCGATCAAGTGTTCTAAGCTTTTTTCTAGGATCTTTTATGCTTTAGTTTATTCTGCATCAAGTTTATAAATTCCGTTTTGTTGGTACTTGATACTTTGTAATTGGGCTTGTTTGACCAGAAGTTTATTGTTTTGTTTCCTAGATGTTGTTTTTATTTGAGAATTATGTATTTAATTTCAAGTAATTCTTTTGATTATGAGATTTGTTTCATGTATGCGTGGTTGTATCTTTCTGTTTACTGTTGAGTTGATACGTAGAACTTATGAATGATGAAAATTATTCGCTGGGTTTTGTCACGTACTCGTATTCCGTATTCTTTTAGGAAGCGGGGCGCGGCAAAAGCTCTGGCGATCCTACCCCTTGGACCAGATGCTGCAGCTGTAGCCCAAAAAAAATGCATGGTATGAATTACATTCCCAGAAATATTATTACAAGTTTCACGAGAGTAAAAGTTATTTCTGTCTAGCCATAAAACCCAGGTCGTTGCAGCGATGGTGATGTACCGAGATTCTTTCATGTCTTTTCTTTCTGATATAAACATGGGGCCTCCTCACAATGCCTCAAATGACTGGGGGTATGTTGTTGCACCGAGGGCTCTAAGGACCTCAGATAACACCTATCAATGATTGGTAATCAATTAATGTGACTTCTTTAGTCTACCTAGGAGAATTGGCAAACCCAGGTATCTGAGTGGGAAACTGTCTAGTTGGCAGTTTAGGGCGGATGCATGAATCTGTGCTTCCTCATCTGACATGACAATAGGAATATGGGCACTCTTATGATAGTTTACGCGCAGTCCGACCCAAGCTTCAAAGCAATACATAGCTCCTTTGAAGGAAATTGTTTCCACCAACTCTCCATTACCAAAAAGTAGGGTGCCGTCAGTGTATTGGAGTATTGTGCAGCCCGGTCGGTTTCGACCACTAGCTATCGAGGCGATCCACCCTGTACGACTGCAGTTATCAATCATGCATTTAAGAACATCCACCACAATAGCAAATAGGAGGGGGGATAAGGCATCTCCTTGAGTGTCCTAACACAACTATAGATGTGTGATGACCTTGGAGAGCAAGAGCAATTAAGAAAGAAAATTGAGTAGTGTGGGACATTTCTATAGCTACTTCCATGTGGACAATATATATGACTAGACCGAACTGGATTCTTGTTTCTGCAATTATAACTGTAGATTTCCTGTCATGATGCATAAAACTTTTGCTCTCATTGATGTTTGGTCAGGTCAAGCAGGTGCTAGGATGAGGCTCCACATGAAGAGATGGCTCAAGTCAGGATCATGGGACTCAAGAATAATTCCAGTGACTCTTCCATCTATTAGCGTGAGGATGGTCTAGGTGGAGGCCCCTGTAATAGCTCATTGTGATGGTTGTATCAGGCTTTTATTCGGTAGTAGTAATTGATGTAGTCGACTTTTGTGATGATTTTGGGATGTAATATTCTGCACTCCTATTTTGTTTTGTTTCGTTAACTGTTTATTAATGAAATCGAGGACCAATAGTCACCTTTATCTTAAAAAAAAATAATGATCCATGTATGGAAGTTATTTAAATGTATATCCAGTCTCGCATATTCTCTGATTCTTCCCTTGCATGAAAGTTCATTTAATTGTATAATTTTCCTACATTCATGAATAGGATGGCTAATGCCATCTAGGGCTGGCCCTGAGTTCCCGGAGGCCCGAGGCAAAAGGCCCAAATAAATATTTTTGGGGGCCCATAATAGCAATATAATTTTTTTACGCAAAAAATACGAGCTTATATTTACAAGAAGAATGCAAATTTGGGGCCCCTAAAATTACAAAAAATTTGGGGGCCTGAGGCGGCCACCTCACCTGCCTCAAGGTGAGGGCCGGCCATATTGCCATCATATACTGCCCAATATTCTGTGCATTTTACTTTGTATCAGAGCACTACTCTCTGTAACATATAATCACCTTCTTTCTCCTAAAAATGGATGCCAATGGATCTTACGTTGTTACAACCATTCCTGAAGCCAATGGATCTTCTGGTATTACGACTGCACCTGTTGTTCCTCCCTTTACCTCAGCGCCTTCTTCTAATGATAACAACAATAACTCATTCTTCATTCACCACTCTGATAGTCCTAGAACCATTCTCGTCACCAACCTCCTAACAAGTCTTGTGCTGTGACTATAGCTTTGTCTGCCAAAAACAAATTTGATTTCATCGATGGAACGATTCCCAAGCCCTCCTCCACTGAACCAAAGTTTTCAGCTTGGCACCGAGCAAATCACATGGTCTCATCCTGGCTCCTCAATTCTCTGCATCAAGGTCTTGCCACTAAGCGTCCTATATGCTGATTCTGCTACAGCAGTATGAAAAGATCTTCATGATCGTTTCTCCCCAAGCAATGGTCCTAGAGTTTTGTCCTTCAATGATCGGTTTCCACACTCCAGCAGAACACATATTATATTGTAAAATACTACAACTGTCTTAAAGGTTTTTGGGATTAGCTCGATAGCTATGCCCCCTTGCCAACTTGCTCAAGTGGTGGGAGCAAATGTGGGATATTGAAACAATTCTCTAACTTCCTTCAACAACAACGTTTAATGCAGTTCGTGATGGGTCTTTATGAGACTTATTCTCATGTACAAAGTTAGATCCTACTTAAGGATCCCCTGCCATCTCTTTCTCAACAGCTGATCCAACCATCTTTACAAAACCCCCCCAACCTCCCCCCCCCCAAACAAGCAATCAACAAGTTGAATGTGCTACTCTTCTTTCAAACAAACCTTTACCTGGTCTTCTACCCACTCCAAGTGTCACACCTCCACCGGCTGTAAATGTTTCCAGTAGGCAACATCTGAATGATAGAAACAAAACTAAGGATCAGTTTACACATTGCAACATCATCAGTCATACTGTTGAAGTTTTCAACAAGCTTAATGGGTATCCACCTCACTACAAGCTCAGTGGGCGCAACCAACTACCGAGAGATGTTCGGACTAATTCTAATGTTTAAACTCAACAGCTTATTGTGGTTCAATATAAGAAACTTCTTCACCGACTGAATAAGGTAAATTTAACCAATCTGCTGGCCATAAATCGTGTGTTGCATGTCCCTTGTTTCAAATTCTATTTAGTGTCTGTTCACAAACTCATTCAAAATTTCCATTGTTCTGTCACATTTTTTCCTAATAAATGTGTTTTACAGGAGCTCTCGACGAAGGAGGTGATTGGAATGGGGCATGAACGTGATGGTCTCTACTATTTCATGGCTCACAACCAAGCCTCTTAACTTCTTGCTACCAAGCGTTTGTTTGATTTGTGGCACAAGAGCATCGGTCACCCATCTTTCTAAAGATTAAATAAATTTTCAGAAATAATTTCTTTTCCTTCAAATAAAACATATTGACATATGCCCTTTGGCTAAACAAACCCTATTATCATTTTCTTCTAGTTCCATCTCCACTCATGCACCGTTGAAATGATTCATTGTGATATTTGGGGTTGTTATTGTATTCCTACCAATTATGGTGCTCATTTTCTATGAAGCACGGATACGGATACGGGGTGCAGGTACGATATGACACGGGTATGAAGATACGTGATTTTACAAAAAAGTAGGATATGGGTGCGTTGTTGGTACGTTAAATATAAAATATTTTATATTATATTTATAGATACAAAAATATTTTTCTTGTTAAAAATTCAAACATTTAAACCATTTCATAGAACTATAAGAATACATTATAATTATGAGCATTTTAGAGAAAAGAAATGATAATCTAACTATTAAATCTTTGGGTAGTCTTGTTTTGTGTTTGACCATAATTGTAAACAACAAACTTTTGCAATTACTAGTACCCCATGCATTTATCTAAATATAATTGTGTCTAAAAGTTGTGAAAAATGCATTTAAAAATTGGGTGCTCCTTGGGTACGCACCCAGGAGTACCCAAGGAGTATCGGCACTCGATACGCACCCGACACGGGTACGTCGACCATTTGAAAGTATCCGTGCTTCCTAGCTCATTTCTTCTTAACTATCGTTGATTTCTTTTTTTACACGATGTACTTGGGTTTATCTAATGGGATTTAAAAGTGAAACTCATCCATTTCTGAAATCATACATTAGTTATGCTCAAACCCAATATAACAGTATCATCAAAATTGTTCGTGCTAATAATGGTACTAATTCTTATCTAAATCCACTCAATCCTTGTTCCAAGACCATGGTATAATCCACCAACATAGTTGTGTTGCCACATCACAACAAAATGATGTTGTTGAGCGCAAGCACGGTCATCTCTTAAATGTTTCTCGTGCTTTGCTTTTTTAATCTAGCCTCCCTACCTCCTTTTGGGGCAATTGTATTTTAACTGCTACCTATCTAATCAATTGAACACCCACATCCCTTCTCCAAGGTCGTACTCCTTATGAAGTTTTATTCAACAAAGATTCTACATATCACCATTTAAGAGTGTTCTGTTGTCTTTGCTATGCATCTGTTGGTCATTTACATCACAAGAAAATTGACCCTTGAGCTTGACGTTGCATATTTGTTGGATATCCTCATGGACAAAAGGCCTATAAACTTTATCATCTTCAGACTAACAAATATTCCTTTAGTCGAGATGTTGTGTTCCATGAAATCTCATTCCCATTTCATTATTCTCCTCCAATTAATACATCCCTGCAACTAGATGCTGTAACATCCTGAACTTTTAATTATAATTAAATGAGAATTTATTGATTTTTACGTGTTTTGCATGTACAAATTCATATGCATTTTTCCTTAAAAATTATCTCTTTATAACATGAACAAATACTTATTTTAAATCTTTCTCTTTATTTTTTAAAAGCCTATTTTAAAAAAGCCTAATTAAATCCTAGGCCTAATTGTCTCTTTCTAGCCCATCATAATTAATTAATTAATTAATTTATGAGAGCCCATGGTTAATTGGCCCATTAGTGAGCCCATTAACTTAATTTCCCTTTTAAATTAGTCTAACTTGTAGTGTAGACTAATTTAGTAGATAATTAATTAAATTACATGAACAAACTTATAAATGGGGGTACCAGTGTAGCATTTGCATTGCACTAGCACGTGCATGGAGCACCTTATAGGAGTGGCCGGATTGTACAGAGAGAGAGAGGGAGAGATGGGTGTAGTGGTGAGTTGGTTATCTCATCATGGGTAGTTGCTACAACTCTCTAATTCATCATAGCCTTTGATCCTTAACTATTTGGACTAATCCTAGCCTTTCTTTTGCACTCAAAAATTGTATAAATACCCCCCCCCCCCCTACCCTCTTCATACTCACACCTAAAGATTGAAAGAAAGAAAGAAAAGAAGAGACAATTAGTAAGTTAAAAGAGTAGGAGAGTTGTGAGTTAAAAGATTGTGTGTTGAGTTTGTGTGTGTTCCTCTTCCAAAGTTGGTCGGCCTACCATAGGAGCAAGAAGAAAAGAGTTTCAAGTACCATCAAGCTAGGAGGAGAAGTCAAATTGGTGGCTCAAGCTAGGAGAAGAAGGCTTCAGTTGTTCATTCTAGGAGACATTAGGAGTTCTTGGTTATTTTCTCTCCAAATAAGGTGGGCAATTTTTTCATACTTGTAATTAGTTACCATGCTAGGTTTATGTTTGTGATCATGTTAGAATAAACAAGAAAATATTGCTTTATGTTTGTTACCAAGATTAAGGAAAAAAAGAACCCCAATTGGACTTACATGAAATGATTAGTAAAATGGATTGAATTATGTGAATGAAAGTGTTGTTGTGATAACTTGATAACACATTGGCATGTTAATTTAGAAATTATGAATTTTTGATATGAAAGTGTTCACGTATGTTTGTAAAATGCAATATGGAGAAATATGTTCATGAATGAATTGTGATTTATGGGTAACCTTCATGCCATGAAAATAGATTGATTAATGAGTAAAAATACACATGGTTATTGTTACATGAGATTGGTGCTAAAATCCCTAATTTGCATATTTGTGTCGTTGGAAAAGAGAAATGGACATATTGTGAATTAGGAATAATTTATTTAAAAGAATGGATTTTATTAATAAAGAAGAAAAGTAAGAAATTATAGTTTACTAAAATGCTATTTGAAATTGAGAATTATCAACTAGTAGTTATTTTTGAAAAGAGACAATTAGTAGAACATAAAGCTAGTACGACCACTTTTATATAAATGAAATAATAGTTTATTTTTATGTTAAAAATGAGAGTTAAATGTTTTATAAAATTTCAAGTTACTGTATATTTTCTAAATAAATACAATCAGGAAGATAGTTAGACTCTTATAAGAACAAATCGTAATTTGAAAGAAAACGAGTTATTTTTGTGAACTAGAAGTGCTATAGTCAGACACAAAATTAATTGTAATCAATTTCTATACGGATTAGTCACTCTGTCCATTCTGGTCAGTGGGTGCACAATAGAAACATTACTGTAGCTAAGGTGTTTGGAGATCTTGGGTTCGAGTCTCTTCATAGACTCTTTATTTTCTTAATTGAAGCTTTAACTCATTACCGAACCTTAAAAAATAAATGGAAAATACTTTCTCCCTATGTCGTTGGGTGCTGTTGGCCTTTCTGGTCTTCAGCTGTGCCATGGTAACGTTACTGTAGCGCAGCGGGTCCGCTGTGCTTGGTTCGAAACTTGGCTTTGGCCATTACTTTTGGAAATCCGATTCTTTTTTAGGAATTAAATGTTTTTAAATGGTTTTAAGTGTTTTAAATTCATAAAAGGATTATTATAATTATTCTAAAATTATTTAGATCTCATGAAAAATTTCTATAGCTTGATTTACGATAAATTGAGAATTAAAATTTTAAAAAAAGGGCCATATTAGAGAAGTTGTTGTTAAAAAATTCTAAGAGTATATTATTGAGTAAATGAGGGCAACAAATAGTTTGTCTTTTAAAAAGACATTGTTTAGAGAATTTTTTTAAAGGAAATCGTAATTCGATAATTGTAAGTACAACAAATGTGAATATTTGGGCTTAACAAAATGAGATCTTTAACCTTAGGAAAGAAAAGAAATTATTGTGAGATTAAAATTGTAAGTTGGGAAATTGTGAAAAAAATCAAATAGTCATGTCTATTGTATATATGAGAATGATGCCTGAATTGAAATGAAAATCATGATAACTTATCAGAAAAATTGGTGAGTGTGAATACTCAAATTATGGACATGAAATGAGATTTTATACTAGAGGGTAGCTAAGTCCTTATACCAACAATTGAATAAATTTTTGAGATGAAACGTTGAGATGAAAAAACCAAGTTTGGGTCATGTTGTTGAATTAATGGTTAAGACCAGTATAGGAGAAGTGCTAACTCTATGGGATTAATTTTATTCATGATTCAAATAAATTAAGGACTAGACACATAGTGAAGATGTGATAAAAGTAAGAGAAAAACATAATTATGAGGGCCATTAGATTGGCGGCATGAGAGTATTCACAGGATGTCCTCATGATGCATCATGAATAGGGCATGGAAACTATTCCAGAGTACCGTCTCGGTGGCGACGCTTGTGGGGTATTTGGTGACTACGGGTGGTACCACGGTCTATGGTAGGATGTGAATTGACCACAAGATGCCTGCATGATGAGTCATGTCTCAGTGCGAGAGATTCTCTCCAGGGTGCCTGGACGTGGGCTCGTAGCTCATAGAATACCTAGAATACTTAACGTAGTTATCGTACTAGTTTAAATCATGGCGAGGGATTAAACCCTACAAGATGAAGTACGATTAAGGGCTTGCCCTCGGACCTATATAGTATGGGATGCATAGAATCCGAACAAGTGCGCATTAGTGTCATGTAATATAAATAACTGCATTAAGGACTAAGTGCACAGCACAACACGACATCAATAGTATAGTCCCCGTAGTTTTGTTTGTGACAAGTGTGTGCTTTCGAAGTAAAAAAAATTGATGTATTATATCCTTGCGTTAGTTGAATGAATTGACGTGCCTACAGTTTCTATGCAGGATAAAGTGCATGAAAGAGACTAAGGAGAAATTGATGCTTAAAGAATTATTCAAGTGTTATTTTATTTCAATCATGTAATTGTTGTAAATTGCTTCCGTTATATAAGTGTAACGTAAATGTAACTCTGATGTAATGAAAATTTTTAATTCCTTCTAAAATTGTACGAAGAGAAGTGTAAAGATCCTGTGGAACTTCGAATTCAGTCTTATTTGGAATTCAGGGTGTTACAGATTAGTATCAGAGCCACGGTTCCAAGTAGTACAAATTTATAAGGAACGACACCGTAGAGTGGACATTAGAGCGTGTGTTGAGTATAGAGATTTAAATGTAAGTTACTTACATTTGTGTTGCTCTATGATTGATGTTTCTTCTCTCCCCTTTCTAAGATGGCGAACCACTTCGACTGAGCTGGCGGTGATGACTGGAACATAGTCGAGGAGAATTACTACCCCGAACAAGCTGATTCTGACGAAGAAGATCCTGAAGAATTTAAAGAGGAATGGCCTGAGTCCCGAGAGATCACTCCGCCTCCAGATTCATCTGATGATTCCTCCGACGAGGAAGAGCCAATTCTGAGTAGTCTCATTGTGTCTCTTCAGAGGCAGGTGGAGACTCAGAGGGAGAGAGCAGAGCTACTGTAGGCCCAGTGTGCAAAGTGTAAAGAGGATATTGCAACTCTTAGTCATCGTATTTGGGATCTCGAGAAGAGAAAGAATATGTACGATGCACTAAAGGAAGAAGTGGCAGAACTACGGGAAGAGCTTCGAGAAGCCAAGAGAAACCGTAGGAACTAGAATGTTGTATCTTCTTACTGCTTTCATTTGATGTCAGAAATGTTTTAAATTTGAATGTACAAAGCTTGAATTCAATGAAATGAAGAGTTGATTTAAATTCATGTCTTCTACTTCGAATTTAATGGATTTTTTGCATCAGAATATGGCTGGAAGAAGAGCTAGAAATGGAGAAGGGCTTGACTTGGAAACGGAGTTAGCGAGAGTCTATCAGACCCTTAATACCATTGCCATGAATCAGAACCAGGGGTGGATGCCTGCAAATCCAGTACCTGAACCAATCAAACTCGTGGAATCATTCAAGAGGATGAAACCACAAGTGTTTGAGGGGAAGTCAGACCCAGATGCGGCTAACAATTGGATCAGGCAGGTCGAGACTATCTTTGAAGACTTGGAAACTTCGGAAGCAAGCAAGGTAAAGTTGACTGCACTGCAGTTTGAGAAGGATGCAGCTGTTTGGTGGCAGTCCATGAAGCGGATGATGGGAGATGTTGTTCTTGGCTGGAAGGAATTTTTGGAGGAGTTTTGCAGTCACTATTTTCCATCTGATGTCCAAGTGAAGAAGGCCATGGAATTCCTGGTGCTACAGCCAGGCGGCATGTCAGTTAGAGAGTATGAGACAAGGTTTACTAAACTCTTGAGGTATGCGGCCGAACTGGTGATGGACGAGGCAAAGAAAGATCAGAAGTTTGAGCATGGATTGAGGCCGAGTCTGAGATCAAGGATGATACCCCTCAGTATCAGGAGGTTAGACAAGCTAGTCAAACGAGCTGTAGCCACTGAGGCGGATATGGAGCAGTTCCATACTGTTCATTATCGGAGGAACAATTGGCAAGTTGGGAAGAGGCCCGCAGTTTCTAGGAATGTCAGAGGGCAGCCGCCGGCTCAAAGGTTCAAACCTACTGGGGCGAATGCTGTCAATGTGGCTAGAAGACCCGGGAATGTTTGGGTGAGACCTCCTGTGACTTTTTTTAGCTGTGGAGAGACAAACCACTACAAGTCTCAGTGCCCTAAGCTGCAAGATGTCCTCCGTAATGGACCAACTCAGTAGGTTGGGAAGAAGCCGTACCAGCAGGGCCGAGCATTTGCCTTAACTGAGGCTAACACTGATGAAGTGGATCACATCATTACTGGTACGAGGGAGGATGTTTAGAAGTTTTCTGTTGTTCTCTTTTCCCTGCTTTATTCAGTGAACTATTATGTAACGAGTGTGTGTTATGTAACTGGAGAATTTTATTTGAATGGAAAGAAAGCTGTTGTTTTGTTCGATACTGGATCCTCTCACACTTTTATATCACCTAAATTTGCTAAAGTTATGGGAGTTGAACCGAAGGTCTTTCCAGGCAAGGTCTTAGCAATAGCTACTCCATCAGGGGAGACTTTAACCACTGATCGGTACTATGTAGACTGCGAGATCGAGATTGGGGACAAGATTTTTGGGATTGATCTGATCGAGCTGAATGTCTTGGGGGTCGATGTTATCATTGGCATTGATTGGATGTCGGTGTACATTGCAAACATCGAGTGTAAGACCAAGAAAGTAATAGTGAAGGCTCCAGGAGGTCCTGAAATCACTTTCCAGGGGAAGAAGAGGTGTTCAGATTTGGTGGCTTGTATCAGCAAGAAGAAGGTTCCTGCAGAGGTGCAGCAAATTCCAGTGGTTCGGGATTACCCGACCGTATTCTTGGAAGATTTGCCCAGTTTATCCCCGCATCGTGATGTAGAGTTCAGCATCACCATTTAGCCAGGGAGTGCACCCATTTCTAAGGCACCGTATATGAAGGCATCTGTGGAGCAGGATGATATCAAACGGCAGATTGAGGAACTATTGGAAAAGGGCTTTATTCAACCGAGTGCGTCGCCATGGGGAGCATCGGTGCTGTTGGTAAAGAAGAAGGATGGTTCGATGAGGATGTGCATAGATTACCGAGAGCTGAATTAGGTCACTGTTCAGAACAAATATCCTATTCTACGAATTGATGACTTATTCCATCGTCTACAAGGAGCAACAGTTTTCTCCAAAATAGATCTTCGATCAGGATACCATCAAGTTCGAGTGAAGATTGAAGATATGCATAAGACTACGTTCAGAACTCGACATGGGCATTACGAATTCTTAGTTATGCTATTTGGAGTGACGAATGCACCAGCAATCTTCATGGATGATGAACAGAGTGCTGAGGCCGTTTATTGATTCTTTCGTCGTGGTGTTTATCGACGATATTTTTGTGTACTCCAAGTCAGAGGAGGAGAACACTGAGCATCTGGTTGAGGTTCTGAAGAAGCTTCAGGAGCATGAGTTGTATGCCAAATTATCCAAGTGCGATTTCTAGAAATCTGAAGTGGAATTTCTGGGTCACATCCTTTCTAAAGAGGGAGTGGCGACTGATCTGCAAAAGATAGAGGCAGTGAAGGATTGGGCAAGGCCTACTACAGTGAAGGAAATTAGGAGTTTCCTTGGGCTAACTGAATACTACAGAAAATTCATTCAGGGCTATGCTCAGATAGTCGTACCGCTCAATGGTCTAACCAAGAAGAATGTGAACTTCAAGTGGACTGAGCAGTGCAAGGCAAGATTTCAGGAGTTGAAAGAGAAGCTGACTACTGCTCCCATTTCGCCTTTGCCTAGAGAAGGTGATGATTTGATGTCTACAGTGATCTTGGTTGTGTCTTAATGCAAGAAGGGAAAGTGATCGCTTATGGATCTAGGCCACTAAGACCGTATGAGAAGAATTATCCGACTCATAATCTGGAGTTAGCTAGGATTATCTTCGCCTTGAAGCAATGGAGACATTACGTGTATGGTGAGAAGCTGAACATGTACACGGACCACAAAAGCTTGAAGTACATCTACCAGTAGAAGGACCTGAATCTGAGGCAATAGAGATGGCTGGAGGTACTTGAGGACATTCGTCCAGAGATTAAGTACCATCATGGGAAGGCTAATGTTGTTGCTGATGCACTTAGCCGTAAGAGCAGTCTGGCTAGTTTGATTACAACTCAGAAGCATCTTGTAGAGGAGTTGGATCGGGCTGGTATTGAAGTTGTTCTGCAAGGTTTGGGAGCATCCTTAGCTCAATTGAGGCTCCAGCCAATACTGAATGAAAGGATTATAGCATGTCAGAGGGAAGATGCAGAGATTCAGAAGATGAAGGAGCAGGTTGGTGCTGGAAGGTTGTCAGAGTTTCAGATCGGGAATGAAGTGTTGTGGTTTGGAGAGAGGCTATGTGTTCCGGATCAAGCAGAATTGAGGGAGAGTATTCTTCAGGAGGTACATGCTACTCTTTTGTCTATACATTTTGGGAGTACCAAGATGTATAAGGACATCAAACAACATTTTTGGTGGTCAGGTTCGAAGCGGGATGTGGCCGACTTCGTGGCGAGGTGTGAGATTTATCAGTAGGTGAAGGTCGAGAATCAGAAACACGGAGGTTTATTGCAACCGTTACCTATTCCGGAATGGAAGTGGGATAACATCAGCATGGATTTCATCACGGGTTTGCCCAAGAGTTCAAAGGGCAACGATGCGATTTGGGTCATAGTCGATCGACTAACCAAGTCTACTCACTTCTTGGCTATGAAACTCACTTCGTCCATGGACAAGTTGGCCGAGCTATATGTTGGAGAAATCGTCAGGCTTCATGGTGTTCCGTTGACCATTATGTCTGATCGAGATGCGCGGTTTACTTCGCATTTCTAGTGGAGTCTTCAGACAGCTTTGGATACCAAGACGGATTTCACCACTGCTTTCCATCCTCCGACTGATGGACAGACTGAGAGAGTCAATCAAGTCCTGGAGGATATGCTTCGGTGTTATGTTCTAGATTTTGGAGACAGTTGGGAAAGGCATCTAGATCTGGTAGAGTTTGCCTACTACAACAGTTTTCAGGCTAGTATCGGGATGGTGCCCTACGAAGTTCTGTATGGAAGGAAGTGCAGAACACCCGTTTGTTAGTTTGAAGTCGGAGAGCGGCAGATGTTTGGGCCTGAGATTGTGCAGCAAACCTCTGTAAAGATCGATCTGATCAGGAAGAGGTTGGTGGATGCTCAGAGTAGGCAGAAGAGCTATGCAAACAACCAGAAGAGGGACCTTCAGTTGGAGGTTGGTGACTTTGTCTTTCTGAAGATATCACCTAGTAAAGGTGTGATTCGCTTTGGCAGAGGCGGGAAGTTAGCCCCAAGGTTCATAGACCCATACAAGATATTTAAGCGGATTGGGAAAACGGCTTACCGGTTGGAGTTTTCGGAAGAGTTGTCTCAGGTGCAAAATGTCTTCCATGTGTCTATTCTAAGAGATTACATTCCAGATCCGAGCCACCATTTGCCCGAAGTGCCGGAGGGTTTGCAGTTGGATCTGAGTTACATTGAGGTCCCGGTTGAGATTTTGGATTGTCGGGAGAAATTCTTGAGGAACAAGATGATGCCGATGGTCAAAGTAGTCTGGAGAAACCTGTCGGTTGAAGAGGCTACTTGGGAATCTGAGGAGAGGATGATGAAGGATCAACCTGAGATTTTTGTTTGATTTATATTTTGCTTTTTCTTCCTGTAGTGTTCTGTCTTTCTCACTCTTTAAGCGTATTTCCGGAGACAGAACTATTCTAAGGAGGGAGTGTTGTAACATCCTGAACTTTTAATTATAATTAAATGAGAATTTATTGATTTTTACGTGTTTTGCACGTACAAATTCATATGCATTTTTTCTAGAAAATTATCTTTGTATAACATGAACAAATAATTATTTTAAATCTTTCTCTTTATTTTCTAAAAGCCTATTTTAAAAAGCCTAATTAAATCCTAAGCCTAATTGTCTCTTTCTAGCCCACCATAATTTATATATTTATTTATTTATAAGAGCCCATAGTTAATTGGCCCATTAGTGAGCTCATTAACTTAATTCCTCTTTTAAATTAGCTTAACTTATAGTGTAGAATAATTTAGTAGACAATTAATTAAAATACATGAATAAACTTATAAATGGGGGTACTAGTGTAGCATGTGCATTGCACTAGCACGTGCATGGAGCAACCTATAGGAGTGGCCGGATTGTACAAAGAGAGAAGGAGAGATGGGTGTAGTGGTGAGTTGGTTATCTCATCATCGGTAGTTGCTACAACTCTCTAATTCATCATATCCTTTGATCCTTAACTATTTGAACTAATCCTAGCCTTCCTTTTGCACTCAAAAATTGTATAAATACCCCCCCCCCCCCCCCCCCCCCCCCCACCCCACCCTCTTCATACTTACACCTAAAGATTGAAAGAAAGAAAGAAAAGAAGAGACAATTAGTAAGTTAAAAGAGGAGGAGAGTTCTGAGTTAAAAGATTGAGTGTTGAGTTTGTGTGTGTTCCTCTTCCAAAGTTGGCCGACCTACCATAGGAGCAAGAAGAAAGGAGTTTCAAGTACGATAATGCTAGGAGGAGAAGTCAAATTGGTGTCTCAAGCTAGGAGAAGAAGGCTTCATTTGTTCATTCTAGGAGACCTTATGAGTTCTTGGTTATTTTCTCTCGAAATAAGGCTGGCAATTTTTTCATACTTCTAATTAGTTACCATGCTAGGTTTATGTTTGTGATCATGTTAGAATAAACAAGATTGTTACCATGATTAAGGAGAAAAAAGACCCCAATTGGACTTACAAGAAATGATTAGTAAAATGGATTGAATTATGTGAATGAAAGTGTTGTTGTGATAACTTGATAACACATTGGCAGGTTAATTAGGAAATTATGAATTTTTGATATGAAAGTGTTCATGTATGTTTGTAAAATGCAATATGGAGAGATATGTTTATGAATGAATTGTGAATTATGGGTAACCTTCATGCCATGAAAATAGATTGATTAATGAGTAAAAATACACATGGTTATTGTTACATGAGATTGGTGCTAAAATCCCTCATTTGCATATTTGTGTCGTTGGAAAAGAGAAATGGACATATTGTGAATTAGGACTAATTTATTTAACAGAATGGATTTTATTAATAAAGAAGAAAAGTAAGAAATTATAGTTTACTTCAAACCTATTTGAAATTGAGAATTATCAACTAGTAGTTCTTTTTGAAAAGAGACAATTAGTAGAACATAAAGCTAGTACGACCACTTTTATATAAATGAAATAATAGTTTATTTTTATGTTAAAAATGAGTTAAATGTTTTATAAAATTTCAAGTTACTGTATATTTTCTAAGGAAATACAGTCAGGAAGATAGTTAGACTCTTATAAGAACAAATCGTAATTTGAAAGAAAACGAGTTATTTTTATGAACTAGAAGTGCTACAGTCAGATACAAAATTCATTGTAATTAATTTCTCCACGGTAGTCACTCTGTCCATTCTGGTCAGCAGGTGCACAATAGAAACATCATTGTAGCTAGGGTGTTTGGAGGTCTTGGGTTCGAGTCTCTTCATAGACTCTTTATTTTCTTAATTGAAGCTTTAACTCATTACCGAACCTTAAAAAAATAAATGGAAAATACTTTCTCCCTATGTCGTTAGGCGCTGTTGGCCTTTCTGGTCTTCAGCTGCTCCAAGGTAACGTTACTGTAGCGCAACGGGTCCGCTGTGCTTGGTTTGAAACTTGGCTTTGGCCAATACTTTTGGAAAATCCGATTTTTTTTAGGAATTAAATGTTTTTAAATGGTTTTAAGTGTTTTAAATTTAGAAAAAAAATTATTATAATTATTCTAAAATTATTTAGATCTCATGAAAAATTTCTATAGCTTGATTTACGATAAATTGTGAATTAAAAAAAGAAGAAGAAAAGAGCCATATTAGAGAAGTGGTTGTTAAAAAATTCTAAGAGTATATTATTGAGTAAATAAAGGCAACAAATAGTTTCTCTTTTAAAAGACATTGTGTAGGGATTTTTTTTAAAGGAAATCATAATTCGATAATTGTAAATAGAACAAATTTGAATATTTGGGCTTAATAAAATGAGATCTTTAACCTTATGAAAGAAAAGAATTTATTGTGAGATTAAAATTGTAAGTTGGGAAATTGTGGAAAAAAAAACAAATAGTCTTGTCTCTTGTATATATGAGAATGATGCCTGAATTGAAATGAAAATCATGATAACTTATGAGAAAAATAGGTGAGTGTGAATACTCAAATTAGGGACATAAAATGAGATTTTGAACTAGAGGGTAGCTAAGTCCTTATACCGGAAATTGAATAAATTTTTAAGATAAAATGTTGAGATGAAAAGACCAAGTTTGGATCATGTTGTTGAATTAATGGTTAAGACCAGTATAGGGGAAGTGCTAACTCTAGAGGATTGATTTTATTCATGATTCAAATAAATTAAGGACTAGATACATAGTGGAGATGTGATGAAAGTAAGAGAAAAACATACGTATGAGGATCATTGGATTGGCGGCGTGAGAGTATTCACAGGATGTCCTCATGATGCGTCATGAATAGGGCATGGATACTACTCGAGAGTATCGTGCCAGTGGTTATGCTTGTGGGGTATTTGGTGACTATGGGTGGTGCCACGGTCTATGGTTAGAGGTGAGTTGACCACAGGATGTCTGCATGATGAGTCATGTGTCAGTGAATGGGATTCTCTCTAGGGTGCCTGGACGTGGGCTCGTAGCTCATAGAATACCTAGGATACTTAACGTAGTTACCATGTAGTTTAAATCATGGCGAGGGATTGAACCATACAAGATGCAGTACGATTAAGGGCTTTCCCTCGGACTTATGTAGTATGGGATGCATAGAATCCGAACAAGTGCGCATTAGTGTCATGTAATATAAATAACTGCATTAAGGACTAAGTGCACAGCACAACACGACATCAATATGATAGTTCCTATAGTTTTGTTTGTAACAAGTGTGTGCTTTCTAAGTAAGAGAAAATTGATGTATTATTTCCTTGCGTTAGATGAATGAACTGACGTGCCCACAGTTTCTATGCAGAATAAAGTGCATGAAAGAGACTAAGGAGGAATTGATGCTTAAAGAATTATTCAAGTGTTGTTTTATTTCAATCATGTAATTTTTGTAAATTGCTTCCGTTGTATAAGTGTAACGTAAATGTAACTCTGATGTAATGAAAGTTTTCAATTCCTTGTAAAATTGTACGAAGAGAAGTGTAAAGATCCTGTGGAACTTCAAATTCAGTCGTATTTGAAATTCTGGGTGTTACAGATGCTTCCATTATCCTTCTGTTACCCATCATTGATGATTCCACCTCCAATGAATCATATCCAATGCATGATTTAGTTGGGTCTTCTACCCCATCTTCTAATGATGAACTTGTAATACCCTCCACTACCTCACAATCATATGAATATCACTCACCACTTGAGCCAACTTATGAAATTATCCCTTTTGTTCCACTACCACAAAACCACCCTGAACCACATCGCACTGAATGTGTTCAAAGATCTCCTATTTAGCTCAAAGGTTTTTTCTATAGTGCCTCCAATCACCGGCTCCATCATCAAGTATTAAATATCCTCTCTCTAATTACAGTTCTTATAACAAATTCCATAGTAATCATCGTGCTTTTCTTACATCTATTTCCTCTCATTCTAAACCTACCTATTTTTCATTGCCTGTCAAAGATCCAAATTGGAAAAATTCTATGGAAGAAGAAATCAATACCCTTGAACTAAATAATACCTTGACTATTACCTCGTTACCTTGTGGAAAGAAGCCGATTGGCTGTAAATGGGTTAACAAAATTATGTATCGCTGGGATGGTGCCATCGAGGGTTATAAGGCATGACTCATGGCCAAAGGGTTCACTCAAATTGAAGTACTTGACTATCATGAAACTTTCACATAGTTGCCAAACTAGTGACTGTAAACAATGCTTTTCTCCATGGAGAATTGAATGAAAAGGAATTACATGAAGATACCACCCAATTTCTCTAACTAGGGGGAGCACAGAGTTTTCCATCTCAACAAATCCTTCTATGGCTCAAACAAGGTTCACGTAATTGGTTTGTTAAGTTCTCTTCAACACTTCTTGATGTCTGTTTTCAACAATCCAAGGCAGATTTGTCATGCCCTGCTTCCCAAAAAGGAATACGGAATACGGAATACGAATACGCAACAAAAGTTTAGCGAATGGTTTTCACCATTCACGAGCTGTAAGGTTCTTTACAACAATACACAGGAATAAACATGAATAGACAGGAAATAATCAACCACACATGAATGAATAAATTTCTAAATCAACAAAATTTACTTGAAACAAAAATACTTAATCTCAAATAAACCAGATCCAGAAACAAGTTATAAGTTCTGGAAAAAAGTGCCCAATACAAAATCCAAGTAGCAATAAATACAAATTTATTCAAGACAGTAAAATAATAATTCAAGCAGGAACTCTAGCCAAGACTAGAACACTTGGTCACTTACTCCTTCGGGCAGATGGTCACCAAAATCTACAAATTTAACAATTTGCAGAAAAAGAAAACAGAAAACAAAATGCCCATCAGTGCAAGTTACGGGCCGCATGTAGTGCAGGAAACAAGTACGAAAAGCAGATAAACAAGGTACAGAGTAACATCAAGAAGCAAGTACTGAAGTAAGCATGGAAGGAATGTGACACAAAAATAGAGCAACTATCTCTTAAGCCAAGAATAGAGTCAAGTGACATGATTAGATAACAAGGTACAGGTATCATGTAACAGGTGCCAAGTAGCATCCAAGCAGGTAAACAAGTAACAGGTGCCAGGTAGCATGTACAGGTAAACATGTAACAGGAATGTGCAAGTGATCTGGTATTCACAAGTCTTTTAATTAATCCTAACTAGATAGCACTTCACGCGTCCCAAATTTTACCACATGGTTGCTACATTCAAACAAGTTGCATTTAGATTTCGTAGTAGAATGTATAGGGCTGTGTACTCAGGTATCAGGTAAACAGGTAAACAAGAGCATATATCATGTATTCATATAATTATATAACAGGTAATCAGGTATCAGGTAGGACCTACGGGTCCCCTTCTGAGTACACATTCCTATAGGAAAGTATGTAGCCAGGTAATCAAGTAATCAGGTAATCAGGATCATGTATCATGTAATTATGTAACATGTAACAGGTCGGAAACATGGGCCCCATTCCAAGTACACTTTTCTATATTTTCCACTACTAGATCTTTCCCTTAACCCCGGCTTGATTACTTGTCATTATTATTAATGCAGGCATATATATGCACAAACAGGGCAAGAAAAGCATGACAAGAACAAGAGACAGGTTCAGGTCGGACAGAAACATGCACGGATGACAAACAACTCATAATAGACTAGGACAACGAGACTTTCAATTCTGGACAGCAAGACAATACTGCACCAAATCTAAGATTCTTGTTGTCACAGGAATGCAAATTTGGATCCGTCAAAAAATTTAGAAACTAGACTCTCAGCATATACACAAATCATATAACATCTACAGAAATAGGGCTCAAAACAACGTTTTATACAGAATTCAAGTTTAGCCAGAAATTGCAGAGTTTTATTTATAAGCATGAAAATGGCATTAAAAAACACTAATTAAATCTAGGAAAAATATGGAAGATTCCCTAGCATGTCTAGTATCAGCATATAAAATTTCATAAAATTCCATTACAGATAGTATAGTCAAATTAATTTGGAAAACAGAATGATGCAGCGAATTTATGAATCTGAAATTTTAGACACAGCAGTACCAAAATAGCGATAAATCAAAAAATACAATCGGAAATCAAATCCGTCAAAAGAGTTGTAAAATAGATATACTAGGCTATATTACATGTTCACAAAGATTTAATCGAAAGTGACTGGAATCAGGTTGAAAATGGAGTTCTTTATTGAACAGCATGAAGTTTAACAATTATATGATTAGTTTCACAAGCATGAAAAAAGTTATGAAGGTCATTAAACAAATCTACAAAAATTAGAGGTAGATCCCAGTCATGTCTAATCAAACCCAGAAAAATATTAAGTCCAAATTTTACTTTTAACATCAGTTTTAAAATAATAGACCGTGTAACGATCTTATAATTCAGAATCCGTAAACTTTGACACAGCTGCAGTAAAACAGCGATAACCCACACATCAAAAATCAAAATTGAGATCTATCGCAAGTTCTGGAAATATACACCGAGGCTTACGAATCATATTCACAAAATAATTTATTTTACTGACCTTAATAGGGTCTAAAATGCTGAACCAAATCAGGGCAGCAGTAAACAAAATTTCTCTCATGCATTTAACCAAACAACTCATCTACAAAAAGTACAAATCAGAATATAATGCAAAACATGATGTATTAGATATTCAAATCAACATGGCATGGGTATTAACAAGTCTACAACGACATAACACATCTAGTACACCAAGCATGTAATAAATACACAATATACCACGAATCACGAAAGAGTATATATATAGCAAGAGTCTATCTAGAACTAATTATTTTCATGTAGTGTGTGTGACAACTTATTATGATGGGTCAGGACTACGAATGGATCAAACAAATGAGATCAAGATTTAATAAGGAATAATCATGAGAACATACACAATACGAGAGCGAGACTACATGCCGTATTTTGTACTTGTATATACAACAAAATAGTATACAAGTTACTTGCCTTGACGTAGATGACGAATCCGATGAGAAATAAAATAACGGGAACAGATCCCGGCACACGGCAACGATTGCGAACCAAGCGAGTCTTGATGAGATGATCACGATCGGGCACGAATCGCGATGCTGATGAAAATGATGAAGATCACGATCTTGATGAAGGATCAGATGGCTAGGATTCAAACGGCAAGATGATGATCACGATCGACGATCGGACAGCTGAGAATCGCTGGCTGATGATGGACAACCAGAACAGGGGGTAGCAGCTTGACAGCGACTATGGTGGGCAAGGTTGACGGTGAGGAGCACCAGGGTGAAGTGACTGCGGCAAGTGCGGCTCGACGGCACGAAGCTGTGGCAGGGATGAGGCATTGGCGGCTCTATTTTGGAAGAGAACAGTGGAGATGAGGTGGGTGATGGTAATGGCGGTCAACGGAGGAGATGCTGTGGTGGTGGTATGATGACGAGGAGATGCTCAGGATTGAGGGGTAATGGGTTTAGGAGGATGACGAGATGAAGAGGAAGGTAGTCAAAGGTGAAAGACGATGGGTTTCGGAGCTCGTTGATGGGAGGAGAATGGCTCGAAGGGGATGGTGAAGTCGATGCAGGGGATGGAGGTGCTGGTGAGGAGAAGAACGGATGACGAGGATATGGGTTGAGCAAGAGGAAGAGGAGGGTGAGCAGAATCGATCAGGGAAGATGAACAGGAGGAGTAGGTGTTTGGCGTCTAGGGTTGGGGGTAGAACAGCAGCTAGGGGGTAGGGTTTAGGTTAGGGTTAGAGTAACAGAATATTTATATATGGGGTTATTGGGTAATAGTGTTATTGGGTAATATGGTAGGATCCAATAAGCAAAAGGGTTTGGGGTAGAATTGGATCCAACAGGGTTGGAAGCAAATAATAATTAATTAGGCCATGAAATAAATCAATTTAGAATTTAAACAATTCATCCGGAGACAATAATTTGACAGAAATATTTAATCAAAAGATTGAAAATTACAGAACTGAATCGACGACAAAATAGATGGATTTATTGAGAACAAAGAAATAGTCACACGTTTCAGAAAGAATAGAAGAATACAATTAGAATAAATACTCAAAAAATTAAATACATACAAAAATACAAGAAAAGAGAATACAGGGTTACAAGATTACTCCTTTTTTACAGATGTTCATGGATCTTCATTTACTGTTGTCCAAGTTTATGTTGATGACATTATTGTCACCGATAACAATTCCACCTCCATCAACATCTTAAAGTGGTATCTTTATTCTCTTTTCCATATCAAGGATTTACGTACTTTGAAATGTTTTCTTGGCATTCAGGTTGGTCAATCCAAGCAATGTATTTTCTTATCTCAATGAAAATATGCCTTGGATATTCTCGGTGATATGGGTACACTTGGTGGACGCAAGGTGACTTTCCGATGGAACAGAATGTCAAACTTCTCCTAGATGAGGGTTCCTTATTGTCCAATCCATCATGCTATCACAGATTGTTGGTCACCTCCTTTACCTTACTATCTGATGCGGTTTATTTCTGGGAGACGTGTGGATGCACCAGGTGTGAGTTCGGACTCAATTTGTATTTGAAGGAGAATGCTGCTCGTCTGACGACCCTTGGTTGACCGGGCGGAACCTGCGGCGACCTCGGGATGGTTCGGAGATCTGGACTCGGATCAGAGGATTCGGATCCGAGGTCTTGTGTACCTGCAGACGGTCCTGAAACACCGGGGTTTGTCCCGGTGGCGGACCCTCCGACGATCTAGTCAGTCTCTGTGAGAGAGTAGCAATAACTAGGTGAATTTAAGTGGAAAAAAGATTGATTACCTGAAAAGGTGGGTGAGGGTCTAGTATTTATAGAGAATCCCAACCGGGTTTGGTTCCGCTTGGGGGCCGGGTCTGGACCCGAAAGCCCATGGGCCTGACGTGGCAGAGGGCCCAGGGGGTTTAGGGCAGACGTGGCAATACCAGGGGTGGTATAGGGCTGACGTGGCAAAACCCTGGGTGGTATTTGGAGCTGACATGGCTGATCGGGGGTCTTCTGTGCTTCTGGGAGAATCGGAGGGCCTAGGCTGTGCCAGGTCACCCCCCTGCTTCGCCAGAGAGGGGGGACGGCATGTGGGGCTTTCACGGATCGGAGACCGAGGACCACTGAGGCTCGTCGGATACGAGGAGGCCGGTTCTGTGGGGGTGAACTTGAGGTTCGGCGCTGACCCTGTGGTGGTTCGAGGCCGGACCAAATTGCTATTTTTACCTTTCTTGAGTGAGAGTTGTATTGGGCCCTGGTTGGGCCTTCAGGCCATTTTTACCCTACCACACAAGCCCCCCACTCCTGCGGGGGTGCGGGAGCTAGCCGGGGAGGAGTGTTTATGGTCGTGAAAATGGGATGGCGGATCGCTGGGCCCTCATGAGGGAGCCGCCCTGGGGCTTCCTGGGAAGATTGCCTAGGTGCCAGACCTAGCCTCGGGAGGGCGAGGGATTCTAGGTCGGCACGGTTGAAGGCGAGTCGTGGAGCCTTCCTGAGAAGACTACCCTGGTGCTGGACCCGACCTCGAGCAGGTGAGGGACTTATGGGCCAACAAAGGGGGTGGCGAGCCGTTGAGCCTTCCTGAGAAGACTACCCTGGTGCTAGACCTGACCTCGAGCTTGGCGAGGGATTACGGGTCGGCAAGGGCGATGGCGAGCCGTGGAGCCTTCCTGAGAAGACTACCCTGGTGCTAGACCCGACCTCGAGCAGGCGAGGGACTTATGGGCCAACAAGGGGGGTGGCGAGCCGTTGAGCCTTCCTGAGAAGACTACCCAGGTGCCCGACCTGACCTCGAGCTTGGCGAGGGATTACGGGTCGGTAAGGGAGATGGCGAGCCGTGGAGCCTTCCTGAGAAGACTACCCTGGTGTTAGACCCGACCTCGAGCAGGCGAGGGACTTATGGGTCAACAAGGGGGTGGCGAGCCGTTGAGCCTTCCTGAGAAGACTACCCTGGTGCCAGACCTGACCTCGAGCTTGGCGAGGGATTACGGGTTGGTAAGGGCGATGGCGAGCCTTGGAGCCTTCCTGAGAAGACTACCCTGGTGTTAGACCCGACCTCGAGCAGGCGAGGGACTTATGGGTCAACAAGGGGGGTGGCGAGCCGTTGAGCCTTCCTGAGAAGACTACCCTGGTGCCAGACCTGACCTCGAGCTTGGCGAGGGATTACGGGTCGGTAAGGGCGATGGCGAGCCTTGGAGCCTTCCTGAGAAGACTACCCTGGTGTTAGACCCGACCTCGAGCAGGCGAGGGACTTATGGGTCAACAAGGGGGGTGGCGAGCCGTTGAGCCTTCCTGAGAAGACTACCCTGGTGCCAGATCTGACCTCGAGTTTGGCGAGGGATTATGGGTCGGCAAGGGCGGTGGCGAGCCGGCGAGCCGTGAAGTATTCCTGAGAAGACTACCCTGGCGCTAGACCCGACCTCGAGCAGGCGAGGGACTTATGGGCCAACCTAGGGTGGGGGGCGAACCGTTGTGCCTGAGGAATGTTGGGCAGGGTAGCCTACCGTCTTTTGCCGAGTATTGAAGGTGCCCCGGGATTTGTGCGACGTACCAATTTCCCAGGGGCCTTAATGGCGCCGCCTAATAAATGTATGGCGCATGGTCTTCCGTCGTTTGGTTTTCCCCACGTCATAAAAGCTGGTTTATGGGGGAGGCTATAAGTACCCCTTTCCGCAGCGGGTTGGATCTCAGCAAGAGTGGTCTATTGGTCCTCCAAGGTGTCTGCTACGGCGGACGTCTGCCTTTTGCAAAATTTTTCCTTTGGTTGTGTTGGAGAGGTGGTTTCTCTGTCGCCCCGATCTTCTCTTGGATCTGATCGCTCTGATACTGCCGCCAGATCCAGGGGGGATCGGGGTGAGAGGGGTACCGACCAAAATTCAGACCAATAGATGAGTAGCCTCGGATTGGTGATGCTTCTGCCGTCTGGATCCTTTTTCGGGACAGACGACCCTGATATGGTTGTTTGGCCCGAGAGAGATCCAGATGGGAGGGGCATCTCCCAAACCTCAGGCTTGGGGCCGGGGTGCCCCGGATAGGTGGGTCGTCTCCGATTGGAGGTCGGCCGCTCTGTCTTCAAATAGGGCCCCAGGTGATGGCGGTTTCCGTCTCACCCTCGAACAGTTTGGGGTTTCGGCCGACGAGGCTGTAAGCCCCGAACTGCTCGCGGGTGAAAGGGGAATCGGCCGAGTCCTGGAGCCCGGGGCGTCTGTCTAAGGGCGGCACCTTAAACCTTTAAGAAAAAACGTTCTCTTTGCCGAAGGCCCTCTCTGAACTGACCCCCTCGTCTGGCTGCCAGCCTGGCGTTGGATGACGTCAGCAGCGCATGTTTTGAGGTCGTGGCGCGATTTCCCAGGCGGCAGTTGCACGTCAAATAGGTGAACAGTTCCTGCGGGAATCGAGGAGTCGCTTTCGTCTTTTATAAATACTCCCCCCTCTCCCCTTCTAGCCCACTCCTTTCTTGCCTCCATTTTTTGTTCAAAAATTTCCCCATACTTTAGCGCTCGCCCCCGCAACTTGTTGTACTAGACTCGCCCTTCCGAAGTGACCCCAGGTGAGTTGGTAAGTTTGTTTAGTTTTAGGCACAGATGGATAGGGCTCAGTCTGGCTCGTCGGCTTCGACATCTAGGGGGGAAGTGAAACCTATTTCCGACTCGACTTCGTGGGAGGAGCCCGTACTTGAGGGGGAGTCAGTATACGTCGAGGAGTCTTCCGATTCGGTTTCGTGGGAGGAACCCGTAGGTAAGGAGGAGGAGGTACATGGTGTGAGGCCGTTACGCTCCCGACGTCCCTTTGTGGTGGAGAGTAGTGAGTCGGGGGAGACGAATGATGGCTCGGGCGGCGTCCGCGTTTTGGAGTTGACTTTCGAGGAAGAGGAAGGCGAGGGTGGTATTGTAAAGAGATCCACAGTTCAGGGTGCGGGTCCGAGTTCCATGCTGACCGTCTTGGGGCCCTTATTCACTCCCTCGCCGGAGCGAACCAAGACGAAGAAGAAGAAGGCTCCGAGGAGGGCAGGACCAGGGACTGGTGGTTCGAGCCAGGCGCCCGTATACCTCAATTTGTGGACAGGTTCGCCCGTGCAGCCGAAGCCTTTCCGTCAGTATCCTGACGACCTATCTGACAAGGAGCTCTTCGGTGTGCAGGCTTCCTCACCGAGTCGGAAGAGGGGGACGATGGACGCGATTCTGACCGTCTTGGAGGGCGGGGACTTGAAGGTTTTGCAGCTAGCGTACCACATAGGTCCTGGCTACGAATTGATGCTGCCGAGCCCTACTCTGCGCCCAACCGATCCCTTATCTGCTTGGTGTTGCGTCTTCCCAGTAGACGCCTTCATCTCTGGACTGAGGCTGCCAGTCCACTCGTTTGTTCGGGAAGTGTTGAACTGGGCCTCCTTGGCTCCGATGCAGTACGGGCCGAACTCTTGGAAGCAGATAATCTGTTTCATACTGATGTGCGAGGCACGGAAGGTACCCCTGCGGTTGAACGTGTTCCGAGCGATGTTGATGATCAGTTCGGCGGCTGAGGGCATTTACTATATCTCCCCCCGGAGTAAGAGGAAGGTTGTACATAGCCACCCGGACTCTATTAAGGATTGGAAGAAGAAATATTTGGTGATTCGGAGTGCAGAGCCTTGGGACATTCCGACTAGATGGAACTATTCCAAGCCGAGCTATCCTGCGCCGAGGCAGGGGGATCTATCGGCCGAGGAGTGGGGGTTTGTCGAGCGCCTCCGTTTGTCCCCTAGTATCGATTGGACGAAGGTGACGGAGGCCCATCTGGCGAGCGTCGGACTGAGCCCAGCTGTTCTGCGTATGTAGTTGTTTCTTTTCTCTTGGTCTTTTTGTGCTTTCCTGCTTATTGCTTCTTAATGGTTTTTTCCGCAGATATGGATGAGGCATCGATCAAAGCCAGGAGGCTCGCCATGAAGAAGGAGAATTCCGAGAAGAAGAAGGGGGAGTTGGTGAAGAGGCCGAGGGAGCCGCCCCTGGTAATCTCTGAGGTCCCGCTCGAGCCGAAGGCCAAGTGGGCTCGCTCGGAGACGAGCAAAGGGGCGGCCCCTTCGAGGGGTAAGGGGTAAGGGTCCAGCGAGGGCGTCTGATCTCGACAAGGGGAAAGGTCCCTTGGTAGAGGTGGAGGAGGAGGACCCGGAGGTGGAGATGTTGCGGCAACGGTGGGCACCGGACTGGTCGGTTCGGATGGGCGACTGTCTGACCGGGGAAGCCCAGGCTGTTGAGGTGGCGGAGAAGCTGGCGACCCCTCGTGATCGCCAAGCGATGGAGAGTGAGCCCGTAGAGGTGGCCTTTACGCGCCTGGCGCAGGCCACCGTGCTGGTAAGCTTGTCGACCCCATCTTTCTCGTTAATCTTGCTTCGAGAGTTCTTCCTTTATCAGTGTTATGTTTGGCCGCAGGCTTGTATGCAGGGAGCTAATGTAAAGAATCTTTACGAAGCGTCCCTGTCGCAAGAGCGGGCTCGGGCGGACAAGAGCGAGCGGGAAATGAAGGAGATGCGGATCGAGCTCGAGGGTTTCGCATAAGAGGGAGCAGAGGATGAAGCTCGAGCTCGAGGCTCAGGACGCCGAGTGGGGGAAGAGGGTGGTCTTCTTGAAGAAGAAGTTTGCCAAGGAGAAGGAGGAGTTGACGGCTGGGTTTGCCAAGGAGAGGGCCGAGCTGACGGATGCGGGTCAGCGGATGGTGATCAAGGCCCAGGATGAGTGCTATGCGAAGGCCCTCAGCCATGTGAGGCACTTCTACCCGTCCGTCGACCTGTCCGGTTTCGAGTATGAAATGGAGATTGAGGGGATACTGAAGACTCCGGCCGAGGAAGGGCCCGTTGGCAACCCGGCCGCCGACCCTCCTGCGGACCCGATCGATGCCGAGACGGGAAATCAAGTTGTGTAGTTTTATCTTTCTTTTTTCTCTCCTCTGATTGTATGCGCCTCCCGCTGACTGGCCACCGCCTTTTTTGTAAGAAGTAGTACACTTTATAAAAAGTATTTTTGACTGGCCAAGTGTTTTGACCTTGGGTATTTCCGAACCTCCTTGCTTATGTGCGTTGAGTCGATACTCTTGCAGGTTGTGGCTTCCCTTCCCGAGGCGGACCCCCGTCGTCCTGATGCGGCGTGGCTTTGGAGCGAGGTCGAGGCATTGGAGACCACTTTGGCTCGGTACCTTGAGAGGGCCCGTACCGTTGACGCTGCCTTCGACTATCACAGGAACATGTCTGAAGCCTTTGACGAGGAGGCGAGCCGGCTGCGAGCCTTGGACCGGCCGTGTTGGGTGTCTTGGTCCACTTCTGGGAGGTTACTTCGTGATGTTTTTCTTGAGAAAGAACTGGAGATACACCGCCATAATATCATGTTGGGTGCCTCGGCATCTTCCTCGGTCGGGTCGGCAAACAGAGGGGTTTCCTCTGCGAGGCTGCTATTATTGCGTATGCGATCAGATGACGCCCAGAGCTCCGTGGCTGGGGAGTCGACCGTGGCTGAGCTTAAGGACCATTATAACAAGGAGAGGGATTTTAGTCGCTCGTTCGGAGTAATCCCGTTCTTCCAGTTTGAGATGAGTGGAGTGGTCCTGTAACCACCATCGTTCACCACACCACCAGCCGAAGTAAAGATCGTTACAAGGAGAGCCCACTGACCCGCAAGGGATCGAAGTGGGGTCTTAGGGAGAGTCCCTAGCTCGGATTCGGTTGGAGCCTATCGAGGCGTTGGGGACGATACCGGAGTGAGGACTCAGGCGCCGATTTCATTATCCGGCGTTTAGGGTTTCAACAAAAAGAGATCTCTTTCGTATAAGGTACGGAGGGCCGCTAAGATGGTCCTGTACACAAGAGTGTTTACACAAAAAAACCGGTTTACATTAAGCCAGGCTAGAGCCTATGTTTGCCCTTCGAGGAGTTTTATCCGGCACTTGGCTTCGACTAGGGCCTTCTCCCACTCGGCGACAGATTTGGAAGCAGGGTCGTCCCTCTCGGGATTGAACTTGACGGCGTCGAGGGAGAACACACCCCCCCCCCCCCCCCCCCGACGGTGGTCATGTAGCACGATCGCGCTGCTTCTTGGCTACCTCGGACAGTGCCGACCCCTTGCGGGGTGGGAAATTTGAGTTTCATATGGTAAGCCGAGGGCACCGCTTGGAGGGAGCATAGTCTGGGTCGGCCGAGTATAGCGTTGTAGGCTGCCTTGACGTTGACCACCATGAAGTCCATGGACTCGGTCCTTTTGATAGGAGCCGATCCTGCGGTCACGTCGAGGGTGACAATCCCTTCTATCACGACAGGGACACCGGAGAACCCCTGCAAGGTGTATCCGGCCGGCTTGAGCCTGCCCCTAGGCAGCTTGAGATTCTCGAATGCTTCGAGGAAAAGGATATTAACTGAGCTGCCGTTGTCGACGAGGACTCGGCGAACTTCACAATTAGCCATGTGGAGACAAATGACGAGGGCGTCGCAGTGGGGTAGGCGGACGCCCTCGAGGTCCTCTCCCGAGAAGGAGACCGGCATCGGTTGTATCTTGGGCGAGGAATTGTTGCGGACAGCATTCACTTCCCGGATGAAGGCTTTTCGGGAAGTATTTGAATTTCCTCCCATGGGCCCTCCGTGGACACAATGCAAGATGAAGGGCGCCTCCACGGCTCCCTCGGAGTCGGGATCCTGACCTTGGATGCGGTGCGGAGTAGGGTTTGGAGGCGAGGTCCTCTGGTTCCTAATGTCTCGCTGATCCCGTGGGACTTCTCGGGTGAATTCTCGGAGGTACCCCCCTGGAAATGAGCTCCTCAATCTCGTCTTTCAGGGCTCGGCACTGGTCGGTTTCGTGCCCGTGATCTCTGTGGAAGCGACAGTAGAAGTGCTGGTCTCGGTTCTTGCCGTTGTTAGGCCGGGGGGGTAATCGAACAATGCCTTTGTCTTCGATTTCTAAGAGGATGGCGGATACGTTATGTGTCAAGGGAGTGTACCTCTCGAAGCGGGGGACCGGCGGGACCTTCTCCAAGGCCCCCGCGTCCCTTGGAGCTTTCTTCGATGGTTCAACCTCTTCGACCTTCCGCTTTCCCTTCCCGGTGGCCTCCTTGGTATCTTCGGGGTTAAGGGCCTCTTCTGCCCTAATGTATTTCTCGACCCTGTTGAGGAGGTCGGGAAAGTCGACGGGGGGTTTCTTCACCAGAGAAGCCTTCAGTTGTCCATGACGGACGTTGTGCCGAAATGCCGCAGAGGCGACGCCCGGATCGAGGGAGGAGACCGATCTAGCCTCTGCGGTAAACCTCCGTACGAACACTCTGAGTGACTCCCCCTCTATCTGTCGGAGCCCCAGTAATGAGGCGCTGGTCCTTTCGGCCTTCCGGCTAGTGACAAAGTGGGCAAGAAAATTGCCCTCTAGTTGGTCGAAGGAGTAAATGGAGCCGGGGGCGAGCTTCGAGAACCATTCACGAGCCGGGCCCCGAAGGGTGGCCGGGAAGGCTCGGCACAGCAGGGGGTCTGAGGCGCTGTGAATCATCATGAGGGTTTTGAAGCCTTCCATGTGATCAGCAGGATCTCCCTCGCCGTCGTAGGTCTCGAATTGAGGGGGTCGGAAGTTCCGGGGTATTTCTGCCTGGAGGATGGGGGCGGAAAAGGGAGGTCGGATAGGCATGTACCCCTGAGCCGCTCTTTGGCCGCCGTCCCCTATGTGATCGAGGCGATCTTCCATTTCTTGGAGGCGCCTTAGGAGTACGTCATCGTCCTCTGGCTGGATTGTTGATGGTCGGGACACGCTGGCCTCGGTGTCCGACCTGGTTTGGGAATGGAGGGTTTCTCCCCTGGGGGCCCGTCGGAGAGCCCCAAGAATTTCTCTTCGGAAGTCCTGGAACTCCTTCTGAGTGACGGGGGCTCCCTCGACCCTATTCGGCTGGCCTGAAGGTTGCCTTCCGATGCGGCTGAGTGCGGGCCTCCGTCTCTCGGGCGGTGGTCGTGGATGGTTCGGGGCCGGGATGGAAGCGGCCCTTCCTCTGTTGCGGGTGACTTGACGATTGACGATTATTCCTCGTAGGTCGGGCTGGACTGTACGGGTGGCGCTTCGTCGGGATCCCTGATGGGAATCTTCGTGCCTTGATGCGCGTGGCCCAGCATTGGTATTTGGTGGGGGTGTGTCCCGTCAGTTGACGGAGGACGCGGCCCCCTGGCCTCTGGAGGCCATGGGAGTTCGGCTGTCGAGGTCGCTCGATGGTCGGGCTCGGGTCGGCTTCTGAAGCAGTGCTTCCCACAGACGGCGCCAACCTGATGCGGTTTATTTCTGGGAGACGTGTGGATGCACCAGGTGTGAGTTCGGACTCAATTTGTATTTGAAGGAGAATGTTGCTCGTCTGACGACCCTTGGCTGACCGGGCGGAACCTGCGGCGACCTCGGGATGGTTCGGAGATCTGGGCTCGGATCAGAGGATTCGGATCCGAGGTCTTGTATACCTGCAGACGGTCCTGAAACACCGGGGTTTGTCCCGGTGGCGGACCCTCCGACGATCTAGTCAGTCTCTGTGAGAGAGTAGCAATAACTAGGTGAATTTAAGTGGAAAAAGATTGATTACCTGAAAAGGTGGGTGAGGGTCTAGTATTTATAGAGAATCCCAACCGGGTTTGGTTCCGCTTGGGGGCCGGGTCTGGACCCGAAAGCCCATGGGCCTGACGTGGCAGAGGGCCCAGGGGGTTTAGGGCAGACGTGGCAATACCAGGGGTGGTATAGGGCTGACGTGGACAAACCCTGGGTGGTATTTGGAGCTGACATGGCTGATCGGGGGTCTTCTGTGCTTCTGGGAGAATCGGAGGGCCTAGGCTGTGCCAGGTCACCCCCCTGCTTCGCCAGAGAGGGGGGACGGTATGTGGGGCTTTCACGGATCGGAGACTGAGGACCACTGAGGCTCGTCGGATACGAGGAGGCCGGTTCTGTGGGGGTGAACTTGAGGTTCGGCGCTGACCCTGTGGTGGTTCGAGGCCGGACCAAATTGCTATTTTTACCTTTCTTGAGTGAGAGTTGTATTGGGCCCTGGTTGGGCCTTCAGGCCATTTTTACCCTACCACACTATCATTCACCCAGATATAACCTACTCTGTCTATATGCTTAGTCAATTTATTAGCCAACCAAGAGCTTCTCACTGGCAGGCTGCACTTCACTTTGTTCGGTATATTAAATCCTACGTAGAAGTGGTATTCTCCTCTCCACTTCTAGTCCTCTCCAACTTCAAGCCTATTGCGATTTAGATTGGGGAAGTTGCCCAATATCGAGATGCTCCATCACTGGATATTGTATTTACCTTGGAGACAGTCCTATTTCTGGAAAACAGAAGAAGCAAAGTATTGTTTCCCGTTCTTCAGCTAAATCAGAGTATCATTCTATGGCTTCAACAGCTTGTGAAATAACATGGCTGAATTATCTTATGTCTGACTTGCAGGTACCCTCTCTCCATGTCATTTTATATTGTGATAGCCAAGCTGCTCTACATATTGCCTTGAATAATGTTTTTCACGAATGCACGAAACACATAGAAATTGACTGTCATTTGATCTGTGAAAGGTTCAGGCTAACTTAATCAGGACAACAAATGTTCCTACTATTGTTCAACATGCTTACGTGTTCACTATAGCCTTGGGTCGTGAGCAATTTCACAATCTTATCTCCAGGTTGATTTATTCTCTCCATTGAGGGTGAGTATTACTATTGATTGCTAACATGGTCCACGGATTATGGATCATAATTTTTTTCTGTACTAATCATTGATTGGTACCCAAGAAATCGAGGTCAATCTTTCTTAATATAGCATAGTCAGCCAATAACTTACTATGTAAAGATGATCCATGTATAGAAGTAATTTGAATGTATAGCCAGCCTTGCATATTCTCTGATTCTATCCTTGTATGAAAGATTCATTTGATTGTATACTTTTCCTATATAAAGGAATCAAATGGTTGATGCCATCCTATACTGCCCAATATTCAGTGCCTTTTACAAATATACATCTTTTTAGACATATTGATCCATATTAAATTTAAATATGGTTTTTCCTTTTATTTCCGAGTCATTCTTTTTATTGATGGTTTGGCGAGAAACATACTTAGTGATATCTAAAGTAAATATCCAACTGGTAGTTCTTAACTGATAGAAATGGATGACTAAATGATGATAAATCTGTTAATGTCCACATTTTGGAGCAATAATCTGAATGCAATTAGACAATTAAACTCTCTATCTTTGGTAATTTATTCTTCTTTTCTCTTTTCCATGGGAGACAGCCTAAAAGCAACTAAATGAAGCGGATTCAAGATTTACTCAAGACTAATCCATCACCATGAAGATGATACACTGGAATGAAGAACCTTAATTTTGCACTTGTTAGAAGCTCCTGAGTACAGTCGACTGATTCCTTAACAAAAGTCGACTGAACAGAGTGGGTTGAGTTTCTGAAGCTTTGCATAACAGTCGACTGACTCATAGTCAACAGCCGACTTCTCTGACTGGTTTGAGTTTCCAAAAGTTCGCGGAACAGTCGACTGATTCTAATGCCAGTCGACTGAACTGGCATTTAACGGGAATTAGAGATAAGATCAGTTGAGATACACCCTCATCCAAATCTGCATCAAAGTGAGCTGTCAAAATTCGGGAAACAAATATTGGTTAACTGTAGATAACAACTTCCCAAAAATCAAGAGATCTGATCTTGTAGTTAATGAAAAGGATTTGACTCAATCCATAACCAGCAGTTGAGGAGATTGAAATCTGGAGCTTGAGATCTGCAGATAGGGGGAAAAGAAGCTATTAAAAGATCATCGAACAAGAGAGGGTATCATCGAACAAGAGAGGAGATTGAGAGAACGTAAGGGCAAAGGAGGGATCAAGTACTGCAACTCGGCATTGAAGGAGAGGAGAACAAGTCAACTTCAGAAGGGATTAAGTCGACTCAGGCTGATTGGTTTCAAGCTGATCATCACACAAATCAGTGTTTCTTCTGCTCTCTTTAATCTTTGTTCTTTGTTAAATTCATTAGAGTCATGTATTCAAAACTGTTAGTAAATAAAGGTTGGATTATGTGAAACTAAATTCATTTTGGGCAGATTGAAACCTTAGCCATGTAATAAATCTTCTTTTGCATTACTCCGATCACTTATTGATTAAACCTGGTAGTTCGTGATCAAATTTATAATATGCAGCCTTTGATGCTTGACATTCTTACTATTCAAGTGTTGTTAACTCTACGTATTTGTTGATGAACAGTCGACTGACTCCCTACGACAGTCGACTGGATTGACGTTCTGGTTAACACAACCAAAGTTGAGTTATCAAGTTTGCTTATTATAAAATTGAATTTGTTACATGAGTAGATTTAGATGATCGAATCTAGTGCTCATGAGAAGTAACAGAAGAACTCATTTGGATTCTAGGGTTTAATCAACTTGGAGGATCTAGATTTGATACCAACTTCTAGAGCTTTAAATGTTTGTTAATTTCCATAGTTTCTATGATTTCTTCAAGTGCAACTTAGTAGATATCATGCTAAAACACTTAAGGAGAGAAAGGAATTAGAGTAGATACCATGCCTAATTTCTTAGCCCAGGGAAATCTTTAGTTTAAGAAGTAGATACCATGCTCTTAAATAAACAAACATGAGTGATCAGGGTAGTGTAGAAGTTGATCGAACATTCTTGGCTATAGGTGGAAATCGAGCCCAACTAATTCAATAGATATTTTTGTGACTTAAATCTCATTTCCTTTCAGGCATACATTTAGAAATGAAACTTAATAAAGGCTTTCTGATTATTGATTAGTAAGTTAATTACTACAATATCTGTGGGATCGACCCTTGCTTTTCACTACGCTTCTGAAAATGATTCGTACACTTGCGAGGTTTTATAATTTGTGTTTAGATTATCTATTCATTTAGATAACTGAGCTATCAACAAGTTTTTGGCGCCGCTGCCGGGGATTGTTTAGTATTTTAACTTGCAAATTAATTTCTTTTTATTAACTGAAAACTATGAATCTTTTCTTTTAGGTACAGTCCAATTAAAAGGCAACAAGTTTTTTTTTGCGTATGCACGGGAGACGATCACTTCATCCCAAGCTACTACCTATTGACCAAGAGATAGAGCACACTCTGCACAAACTAAGTCAGTCCAGTCGACTGTCCTTAGGGTGTAAGTCGACTGTACTGCAAAACATTCCAAAGGCAACAATGGGTTAGGAAGTACCAAATCGAGTACCAATGCAAGACAAATTCACTCTGAAGAATATTGAGCAACCTTCTTGCATAGCTTATCAACCTAATGTCACAGGGAATATGCACCTATCACCTCAGTTACTCAGCATGGTTCCCCACTTTAGTGGCAAACTAGACGAGGATCCTCATCTCCACTTGCAAGATTTGTTTGATCTTTGCAGAACGCAAAGCGTCCAAGGGCTTACCCCTGAACAAATCAGGTTAATTTTGTTTCCATTTTCATTAAAACTTAATGCTAAATTGTGGTATAATTCTTTGGAACCAGGATCAATTCAATCATGGGAGCAATTGGCAACAAAGTTCTTGAAGGAATTTTTCCCAGCTCAGAAAACCAAACAACTAAAAAGGGAAATTCAACTCTTCCAACAAAAAGATGGCAATTTGTTCTTCGAGGCATGGAAGGACTTTAAGAACAAACTTCTCAAGTGTCCTACACACAACATGCCTAAGGATGATCAGGTACAAGCATTCTATGAGGGTTTAAATGACACTAACAAAGCAATTGTAGATTCAGCTTGCAATGGAATCTTGATGAGGAAGAGTGGTGAGGAGGCCATCGAGCTATTCGAAGAACTCAGTGAGAACTCAGAACAATTCTCAGCAAGGGGAAGGGGTTTTTTGAAAAAACAGGGAGTTTACAAAATTTCTACTAGTAATAACATGCAATTAGAAATGGTAACCTTGAACAAAAAAATTGATATGCTTGTTAATGCAATTTCGACACTAGGTGGCGTAAAAAACCAAGCAAAAAAAATTTGTGCAATTTGTTCTCACTCTGATCATACAACTGATGCATGTCCCATGTCTTCTTTCACAGATCAGGAGCATGCAAAGTACGTAGAACAGGGAGTATATCCACCCAAGAACAACCCCTTCTCGAACACGTACAACCCGGGGTGGAGAAACCATCCAAATTTCTCATGGAACAATAATCAAAACAATCAAGGCACTCAAATCGCACAAGGGCCTGCGCGACACTTCCAGATCGGGAATGGATTGGATCGGCCAGTTCAAGAACAGAAGAAGTTGGATTTCGAATCCACCGTTCTTCAACTGCTCCAACAGCAACATCAAACAAGCAACCAACACGGGTAGACCATTCAAAAATTGGAGACTCAAATTGGTCAAATCTCTAAGGAGTTAAGTGAAAGAAAGGCAGGAGAACTCCCATCACAAACTATACCAAACCCTAGAGGACAAGAACAGCTCAATACATTGCATAAACTCGTCAAGTCTAGCTGAAGACAAGAAACGCAGCACCTATTGGGAGGTAACCCAATTGTCAGGGAAGTTTTTACACTTTTCTCTTTATTTATTTCTCTTATTCATTTTCTTTCCTTTAAACTGGATGGTGACACATGCCTATTTTAAGTTTTTGTTTCAAACATTGAGGACAATGTCCCATCTAAGTTTGGGGGTATTTATTCACATTTGGAGTCTTTTAGATTGGGGGAAGAAAAAAAAACCCTTTCTAACAATAATGATGAGAACATGAGCTCAGTTACTATAGGTAGAGAGTGGAGAACAAGTATTAATTGTGGTCTTTATCTTTAAAAATGTTAATAACTTATCATATGGATCATGCTTGAAACTTTTATTCTTTTGGCCATGTCAATTCGACGAATTTTGAAAGAGAATAGCGAGTTCAACTATCAGTAAACTTAAATACATAAATTGTGAGTTTTGAGCCTAACATATATATTTTTTTTTTGAGAGAGTCATACACTTGAAGATCTCAGTTGACTACATGAATCTACATTCTTGAGATGAGCTAGAACTTGTTTTTGTTACTTTTCGAAACTTATTTTGGATTTTGCATGAAAACTTGGAAGTGATTAAGGCAGCTAAGAATCTATCACCAAAGACAAATAGCCTACCCAACATCAATTATTCACTAGTTGCCCCTTTGAAGCCTATAAAAGCTTTCTTTTTGTAAGACACATCATCCTTAACCATGCCTAGATAAATAGGTTACCTTACCTGTATCTATTTAGTTAGTAGAGCAAAATTTGTAAAAGAGATGTAGTATGTCAAGGTGAGGGGTTGAATTATATATGAAAATGGAAAGAAAAGTTGGAGGATTTGTCGTAAGAAATATGAAAAGTTGTTCATCAAATGAAAAATGCTGAGTTGTGGGTGGTTGAGGGGTGTTGGTTGGTAGAAATAAAGTATAGGCCTATGATATATGGCCTCATGATTGTGCAAAATAAAATAAAAAAAGGGAAGAAATATAATCTCTTAGAACAATACAAGTTGCTCTACTAATTCCTTAGAAATTTTGTATTCCTTTTTCCCTTCAATTGTTTAACCCCCACCCATGGCCCCATTACAACATATACAAGACCTTTTGATCCAAGTATTGTGAAAATTAATGGAGTGAAGATGTAGTAGCAAGATCAAGCATATGGTTTTATTTCATCCAAGTAATGAATATTTGTCTAGAGATCTAATTTGAACTACCCATGTTAATGTGAGCTATTATTTTTATTGGGAGAGTATGCCATGGTGAGATTTTGGAGTTGAAATGTAGTTGAACTTGCTAATCTTAATCATGATTATGTTGCATAGGCATTGGTCACCCTACTTATTGATGTTCAAGTTGAGTATTCTTGTGAATAAGTGATTAACATTTGAACTAATATTTTTTTTAGGCCTGTCTTAATGCTTGTTCTAATCTTGATACTAAAAGTAGCAAGTTCTCTGAGGTAAATGTTGGAAGGGTCAAGGTGTTCTTGCGATGTGTGTAGTGTCAATTTTCATTTTTACTTGAGGACAAGCAAAAGCTAAGTTTGGGGGTATTTGATAAATCTGTTAATGTCCACATTTTGAAGCAATAATCTGAATGCAATTAGACTATTAAACTCTCTATCTTTGGTAATTTATTCTTATTTTCTCTTTTCCATGGGAGAGAGCCTAAAAGCAACTAATTGAAGCGGATTCAAGATGTACTCAAGACTAATCCATCACCATGAAGATGATACACTGGAATGAAGAACCTTAATTTTGCACTTGTTAGAAGCTCCTGAGTACAGTCGACTGATTCCTTAACAAAAGTCGACTGAACAGAGTGGGTTGAGTTTCGAAGCTTCGCAGAACAGTTGACTGACTCATAGTCAACAGTTGACTTCTCTGACTGGTTTGAGTTTCCAAAAGTTCGCGGAACAGTCGACTGATTCTAACGCCAGTCAACTGAACTGACATTTAACAGGAATTAGAGATAAGATCAGTTGAGATACACCCTCATCCAAATCTGCATCAAAGTGAGCTGTCAAAATTCGGGAAACAAATATTGGTTAACTGCAGATAACAACTTCCCAAAAATCAAGAGATCTGATCTTGTAGTTAATGAAAAGGATTTGACTCAATCCATAACCAGCAGTTGAGGAGATTGAAATTTGGAGCTTGAGATCTGCAGATAGGGGAAAAGAAGCTATAAAAAGATCATCGAACAAGAGAGGGTATCATCGAACAAGAGAGGAGATCGAGAGAACGTAAGGGCAAAGGAGGGATCAAGTACTGCAACTCGGCATTGAAGGAGAGGAGAACAAGTCGACTTCAGAAGGGATCAAGTCGACTCAGGCTGATTGGTTTCAAGCTGATCATCACACAAATCAGTGTTTCTTCTGCTCTCTTTAATCTTTGTTCTTTGTTAAATTCATTAGAGTCATGTATTCAAAACTGTTAGTAAATAAAGGTTGGATTATGTGAAACTAAATTCATTTTGGGTAGATTGAAACCTTAGCCATGTAATAAATCTTCTTTTGCATTACTCCGATCACTTATTGATTAAACCTGGTAGTTCGTGATCAAATTTATAATATGCAGCCTTTGATGCTTGACATTCTTACTATTCAAGTGTTGTTAACTCAACGTATTTGTTGATGAACAGTCGACTGACTCCCTACGACAGTCGACTGGATTGACGTTCTGGTTAACACAACCAAAGTTGAGTTATCAAGTTTGCTTATTATAAAATTGAATTTGTTACATGAGTAGATTTAGATGATCGAATCTAGTGCTCATGAGAAGTAACACAAGAACTCATTTGGGTTTTGGGGTTTAATTAACTTGGAGGATCTAGATTTGATACCAACTTCTAGAGCTTTGAGTGTTTGTTAATTTCCACAGTTTCTATGCTTTCTTCAAGTGCAACTTAGTAGATATCATGCTAAAACACTTAAGGAGAGAAAGGAATTAGAGTAGATACCATGCCTAATTTCTTAGACCAGGGAAATCTTTAGTTTAAGAAGTAGATACCATGCTCTTAAATAAACAAACATGAGTGATCAGGGTAGTGTAGAAGTTGATCGAACATTCTTGGCTATAGGTGGAAATCGAGCCCAACTAATTCAATAGATATGTTTGTGACTCAAATCTCATTTCCTTTCAGGCATACATTTAGAAATGAAACTTAATAAAGGCTTTCTGATTATTGATTAGTAAGTTAATTACTACAATCTCTGTGGGATCGACCCTTGCTTTTCACTATGCTTCTGAAAATGATTCGTACACTTGCGAGGTTTTATAATTTGTGTTTAGATTATCTATTCATTTGGATAACTGAGCTATCCACAAATGATTAAAAGCAATCGGTCGTAGAGATATTTGTACAGTTGTTTAATTATTTGGCCAACATTCTAATTCACTTATTCCAATCTCTGTTATCCATAATAGCTTACGATAAGGAGCTCGCTAGCTAGAAAATGAAAAATAATGAGCATAATGTTTTAAAAAAATTTAAATGACAATTTTATTAAAATTATTAAAAGCTAGCCAAATGCATCATTTCGAAATTTTGTTGTACTTCTATTACCTTGGGTTTTTTGTTTTGAAGAGGGTTAAAAACTAATTAAATTAGGGCCACACTATTGTGGCACGAATCTCAAAACTTCTAAGGGAAAAACAGTAATTTTACAACAAATACAGGCATGTATGAAAAACATGGGATGTTTTTAGGCCCATCAACTCAAAACAGACAAAAAAGTAAGGAGTAATCTGCAGTCTAATAAGAGGAGTCCTAGTTAATTAAAAGCACTTGACTAAATATTCTGTCCAAAGTAGCATTATCAACTAACTCTATCTCATTATCGTGGGAATCAACAATTTTAACATAAAAGATGTTTTTTGAAGCTAATATTTTGTATCTAGCGTCTAGCCTATAAAAGTCCTCCATCCTCTTCATAGTCAGATCATTATTTTGCCACGGAAAACTCCATTATTATTCTGAGTTCTGACTTGAGCGTCGGAGAGTCTTTTGTCAGGGAACACCCAGTGTTTGATATTCTTGCAGGTTTGCTGGAGTGATCTTGGCCGTACAAATCAGACCCAAGCATCCACAATAGTCGGAAAATTAGATTAAGTAGTGGTTAACAGTGATTAGTTCCAATCAAAGTAAATGTTATATTTTGATAGTTTTCCATTAAAGAATTCACATCATCTGTTTGCTATCATAGAAAATGTAATGCCCCGAATTCCTAACCTAGGAACTCATGACATTACTCCAAGATCTTCCTTCAAATGAGTCATAATACAACAAAAATCACAGGAAATAAAAAAAAAACTTTTATTACACCAAATGTTGTTACAATGCCCAGTTTAATTACAACAATTACCAAGAATATAATATTACAACAATTTACAATGAGTTACAATAATGGACAATGTCTTGACTTGGATGCTTTAACCAACTTGAGTCTCTGCAGCTCCAACACAACGGATGGTCCTGCAACTGAAGAGTGGGCACGTCAGTTGAATACAACTGACGCAATGCTATATATGGCCATCCTCTCTATGCCATAATACAGCGATTCCAAACCTCAACAACCACAAAATTTGATGATAAAGAAAATGTGAGCAAACACAAGTGTCGGTGTTTGAAATGACCTAGAACTAATGCACGCCCAATGCACACGATGCTCTTAGTCCAATGCATGCTTGGTTGGAGAGATATGCTTTCCATACTACACATTCCCTAAACAAACGACGTTCTCCACATTATTGGGGTTTGATCCCCCGCCATGCAACCTATCTTGTGCTTTATCCTGTTTCGGTTATTTAGTGATGAAGAAGTTTCAAACACCGCGGTCACTGCAGTCAATAGTGGTGTCAGGCAACTCCTGTTTGTTTCCCATTATGCCCAGTAGTAGTCGTACGATTTCTATTTTACGTCGCTACAGTAAAAATATAATTATCATAGTAAACTCTCAAGCCCCTGGACCTCTTCAAAAGCTGTGATTCGGGCATAAAGGCACCCTGCGACAAACGCCCACCAAGAGCATTAGAGTTGTACGTACAACGTCTTCCTCTGAGCCCCCTGCTCGCATTGAACACAATAGGACATGGAAGATCTTTAGGGTTTCCACTAATCTCCGACTTCACTCTCGTCCTTACTAAGCCGAGCTTGCAGATGAGACAACGCCGCTACGCCAGTCCTTATCCAAAGTTGTTACGGGCATAAAGGCACCTTGCGATAAACTTCTGCCAAGAGACACGGAGCCTAACCCCCTTCTGGAGCCCTACTCGATGCTCCCTGCCCGTGTTAAATGGAACTTAGGACTTGTCCAGACGTGACGACGCCATCCGTCCCCCTGACAGGATAACACAAGACCCTCTAGTGCTTGTCCTTACATTCGACAATGACTCTATCTATCCCAAAACTCTACCCAACACCGGTTGTACGGATATTATTCACAACTAGGGCCACAACTATAGAAATGGGGTTGAATCTATCATTATTTTATTACTATTTTACCCGATTCTAGTGGCTCTAAATGAGGTTCTGATCCACTCTATTATTCCACATCTCAACCTATCCAAGGTCACATTTGGGTTGTAGAATTAAGGGTTTGACTCATGGACTAACCTTATGCAAATTTTCCTATTTACCGTTATTAACTTACTAGGTGATCTAGTTCTACCTGATTGTCAATTAGCTAGGTGATCTAGCAACTAGTCTCTTACCTAACCCTGTGGTCACAACTAGATGTTTTATAACCACAAGTTAAGTTTTAGTTCATTCTAACTACTCATTTGAACTTAACCCAACACGCACTAGGGTTCAATTGGGCTCTCAAGCCTGGCCCACTACATGGGCCTAAGAAGACTAGTGAATCGACCATGTTGATCGCCACCGTCTGTCACGTTTGGAATCACGCGCCACCTCAGCCCGAACAAATCACTGCTCCCGCTAAACATCGCGCTCCATGTCCTCCCGACAAATAGTGGCTCCTACAATGGTGGATTTGCCTCTTTAGACAGCAAGCACGTTGGCATCTGAGTCGTCGCTCCAACACGTGCGTGGGTCACGGGTCTCTAAATTGCCCGACACAAATCTCATACAAACGGACTTGAATCCGAGGGTCTCTAACTCAACCAAGTGACCCTAAGTGACTTAAACACAAGCAATTCCTAGATTGAGACCACAAAAGCGGTTAACAATCAACTCAAATCCTAACAACAACACACATCAACATATCTCAACTCCATTCTACTCCATCACAAAGGACCTAGGAATAACCATGTCATGGATAAGATGACCTAAATTGGTGTACAATTATTTAACATCAGTACCCAAGCAAAATATGGCTTATAAATAAAACCTACAACCTTCAATTAGTCATACAAGGCTCCATCACATCAATGTCACTTTAAACAGTAAACTTGGGTTCAGGTCTGACAGAACTATTACACTATAAAAATCATATAAAATAGCACACTGCATCAAAATTTACATTCTTAGGCTTTCAGGAAAGCTCTAGGTGTGCTCTCCAATGTCCTAGTTGAACATTTTCACAAATTTGGATGTTAACAAGCTAAAAAACTTGGTTCTTTAACATGGAGCAAAATTATTTCCAGAACAAAATACTTTGTGCACAGTGTTAAAGAAAATTATCTTATATATATCAAATGTTACTGGATTGACATGAAACTTAAGAATCAAACATCTAACATACATTCACAACACATATCCAAAATTCAAGTTCTTTCATAAAGTTGATCTTGAGTTATGCCTTTTTTATTAACACACAAAACTGAGCATTCAACAACAGCAGTTCTGTTTATCATTTTGACTAGCTGAGTTTGCATGATTTATTTACCATAGCTATATTGGTTCAAACTTTATGAAATTTGAAAATTAATTTCTAGGAAGGAAATAGAACAACATAAATTAATTTCAAGTCATTCCCATTATCACACAGTGAGTTCCAAGTACTTTAATTTAAAACAGTAATATGCAGCAAGATCTGTTCTGTTTTTGACCAACATGTAAGTTCGTGTATTTATTAATTATCAGGAAAAATCAAAAAATTCTAGAAAAGTTACGTAAGCTGTAATACAAATATATGACCTTCCTCTAAAAATTTCAGACCATAATATCAATTAGTGTTCATGCTATTAACTTCGTACTGACAGGCAAAAATTTTGCTTTTTAACAGTGTAACTGTTTTGGTTTCTTTGAGCATGAATCTAGCCTTTAGACTCATAATCTTTTGCATGCATTTAGTTTTAGGCATCATAAACAAGTTAACACTACAATCCAACCATTTCTCAACTACAAAAACAACCATGAGATTAGAATCACCCACCTTGATGATATGAAAATGAGGCCCTACAAACTCCTATCTCCAAACTTGACCTTCTTGCTCCTAGCTCCTTGCCTCTAGCTCTCTCTCTTTCTCTGTTCTTCTCTTAGAAAAAAACTCCAGAACTTTGTGAATGAGAGGGTTAAATAAAGAGGAGAGTGAGAGGGGGTGTGCTTGTGGGGGGGGGGGGGGGGGCTAAGAAATGGCAAGAAGGAGAGAGAGAGAGGCCAAGTGTCCTGTGGTTTCTCAAAGCCATAAGCTCTTGTGCTTGGGGTGATCCATGGTTTGATTTTAAACCATTGGATCAAGGATGAGTAGTTGATGGAGGGCTAGGTCTTTGTGCATGCAAAGGGTATATTGATTTGTATTTTTAATAAATACAACATAAGTAGGATGTACATTATTATGTACAAGTACATTCATTCATATACACATATATTTACATATATATATGAAACTAATTGGAAATATAATTCAAAATATAATATTATTTATAATAGAAATTTTGCATACAAAATTTAGGGTTGTTACAGAAAACAGCAGCAACATATTTTAGCGTCGTCTATGGAAAATTAAAATCTAACTAACATATCAAATTTCGCAAGCAAAAAACAACTTTTTCTCAGCCATAGCTCTAAGGAAAAATGGGAAGGCCGCATCTGCTAGCCGACAAGCCAAATCTCTTCCCTAACCTCCTTCTCATACGGAGATCCCCTTTTTGCCCCTCAGCATGATCAACTTCCTCTACTGAAACAAGCTCCTCAACCAGATCAACCTCTTCATCAGTGTAGCGCCCCGAATTTTCAATATGATATCTCAAAAATACGTAGCACAATTTCCAGCATCAACCTCAATTGTAATACTAAACATAACCAAAACACAAATAATTTTTCAACTTTTATTACATTAATTCATTACAAAACACTGCGGAAAAACAAATACCTTGAATTACAATCTTTTCTTTTACAACACATTCTTTTACAATTTACATAATCCATAACATCAATCTAGCACATGCATTTAAATCCCAAAGCAATAGACACCTACCTGTAAAATATGAGGCTAGAGATAACCCTAACCTCCAAAACTACAGTGGTCAGCCATAACGGTGTGAGTGACATCAAAAGAAAACAACATAAATAAAACATAAGGCATTGAGTCATAAACAACATGTATTAACATCAAGAATAAATGAGATAAGAAATAACAATAAATAAATATGAAAACATCAAGTGAGACTAGACTAAGTGTCGAGTGTAGGAAAAAAAGAAAACAACATGCATAAAACCAAGTCAAGAAAACACAGATGTTATATGATGACTCTCTAATGCATACTTGTCGGATTCTATGCATCCCACAATACATAGGTCTGGTGCAAGCACTTATCGTTCTCCACTTTATAGGGTTGAATCCCTCGTTATGCAACTAATGCTACTATGGTGATGGAAACAAGATCCAGAATACTCTGCGAATAGGCATTATAATCCTTAACGCGCAAGCATCATGTAAGAATAGCTCAAAAACCCAGAGAATCACCTCCCTGTCATGTACCCCACGAATAGGCTTGCGAGGCCCTCGACTTGCAGATACACTAGGTACATCCCGTGAATAGGCTCGCCGACCCTCAACAGGCGAATGCACCCTACATGCTCAGTAAATAGGCCTGCAGACCCTCGACACACGAACATACAAATGTCCTATCGAGACAGAACAACACACAAGTCCTGGAACGCATCCGTTGGACCAAAACCAAGAGCATATACTAATATTTCCCAAGTTCCATCACATCTCTACAAGTGCCTGTCCTTAAGTTGGTTATTATTAAAACACAAAAATCTCTCCTCCCTAGTGTTAGTGTATCATGCTGGACTTAATTCCACAAAACAACCCCAATGACCTCAACTGGTCAAAATTCACAAAATCTCATCTGTCGGTTCACAGGACTCCTACTCAACTCCTAGAGATTCAAAAAACGAATATCAACACCAAAACTTCCAATAAAACTCTTATCATCATTAAAATGTTTATATTAATAAAACTTCTTCAATCAATCAAAAATCCAAATTTATTTAATATGCTTGTAAAATTCCAGAATTGAAATAAAATATTAAATTCATTAAATAACCGGGAATCATATTTTGAAATCACAGAATACCACAAAACGTCAATTACTTCAAAGAAAACATATTTATTTTACTATATGAAGTTATAGAAATACAAATTTGAACAAAATACAACCTTTTGTAAAATACTGTAATCCGTAATAAAACATCATTTAAAACAATAAATTAATAATCCATAATCAAAGAAATAATCATTTAAAGAAACATCAGAAAACTCAAGAAATCCATCAGATAGAACAATGACACGCGACTGTCGCAAATAGTCGGTCGAATGTCCTGTGAAAATTTGAAAACTCAAGAAAACCCATCAGCAGTGACAGTGACAGTCGACTGTCGATAATAACCAGTCGACTGTCCTGCGAAAATCCAAAAACTTAATCAAACTCATCAGCCAGGACAGTGACAGTCGACTATTGAACATGGTCAGTCGACTGTCCTGAAAATCCAAAACTCAAGAAAACCGATAGTCGACTGTCGACTTTAGTTCAATGACGAAGCAGTCGACTGTTATTGCAAACAAAATCCAAAAATCCAGTAACTGACTAGTCGACTGTCGACTTTAGTTCGGTCGACTGTCAACTATAGCAGGTTGTAGTTTGAAAATATGTGCATGTTTTAGACTGATACGACGATAAAACTTTTGTAAAATTAAAATTAAACTTCCTAAGATGATCAAATATAACTTGTATAATATATAGGAGTTTATAAAACAAATCAAAACCATATCAAATCCATAAAAGAGCAAATTCCATCGAAATCTTCAAAATAGTGAATACAGATACATATATGTGTATATGTGTGTGTTTTGCATCAGTTAAAGCACCAAATCTCATCAATAAGAGTGGTAAAAGGTTCAAATCAACTCAGTTTCAAAACAATTCAAATCTCAATCGAAACTTCATAATAATCACAAAACCCAATTTTGGCCATAAGCATCAGACCCGAAATTCTAAATACTCAACCGCACTTCAAATTTGATTCTTTTGATTCAATAAACCCTTCCATAACTTGCTATACATACACCCCAACTAATTACACTAGTTACTTATGAACATATGCACTCACAACATGCCAATAACCAAGTTTTATTCATCAAAACATCAAGAACTAACTCAGCATATGCATACGCACAGTAAGTTCATTTTAAATCAATTTTGTTTACCTTTATGCAATAATATCATACCACTCAACATATATATATTTAAATCAGCAAAAATATGATTGGAAACATCCTACTCATGATTTCTATTAGGTTCTTTAACAAATCTCAAGCCATTAAATTAGGGTTTCAAACATCAATATTGTAGTTTCATGAAAGATTCAATTTTTATTCATCCACTTTTCAACAATTCATTATATCTTCATCCAATACCTTAGATGTTTTCTAATAGACAACTCATCACATACAACATGCATAGAACAAAAGAAAACAAATATGTGTCACTCACCTTATTTAAGATTCAACCGAAGAAAAATAAAGAGAATAAGAAATTCCTTCATTTCGCAGCAGAACCAAGATCCTCGCTTGAAACTCCAAGAAAATAATAATAAGAAATTCCTTTGAGTTGTGCAGCAAAGAGACAGTTGCACCCCACTTTTAAATAGGCCGGAAAATAGGGTTTTAGGGTTTGTGAATAGATTTGCAAAATACCTCTTTTAAATATATCTTTACATATATAAATCCTTATACTTGGAAGTTAAATGAAACCAACTTAATTGAGATTTGGAAACAAGAATAATCTTTTTATTATCAACCGGCACTGTTTAAAAACCCACAAAAAACGAAATTGCACTTTTGCCCCTCTAAGTGGCAATTTTGCAAAAAGACCCTTCTTAATCAAAATTTGCAAAATAAACCAAATTCATTAAAACAAAAAGTAAAATCTTTACCTCTGAGGTGACTAGGCATCATGTCCAGCCCAAAAATCCGAAAATCTGGAGTTTCTACTTCAAGTGGTAATATTGCTCAAAAGTCCCTCTTTTTGTAATATTTGCAAATAGGTCAAATAATTTTCAGAAAAATCCAGAAAATTCACAAATAATATATAATAATAAATAATGTGTTTCCCCAAAACAATTCTTGACTTTGGAACTTCCCAAGAAAATATTTGCCCGTGTTTTGCACGTGCAAAAAGGTAAATTTCAAAAAAATATTTATTAAGTCACCAAAAATCATTTTAATTCATTTATTAATCTTAAAAACATTATTTAAAATAATCTGGGGTATTACATCACTCCCTCCTTAGAATAGTTCTGTCCTCAGAATTACTACTAATAGGGTCCAAACAAAATAAGCAAAAGGAATTGAAATTTCATAAATGGAAACATACCCTTACACAAGAGAATGTAATCTAACAAAAGGAATACAATTCAACTCATAAAGTACAATCATACAAAAGAATACAATCATACAAAAAGTTCAGGAAAAACATTCCGTATGCGATCCTCCGACTCCCACGTAGCTCCCGCTGCGCAATTCTGACAACTTGCCTTCAGAAACCTGCTGCAACATCTTCTGAATCTCTGCATCTAATTTCTGACCTTCCACCATCTTCTTCTCAAGGAAGGTTACAGCCTCGACTGAGCCAAAGACGCGCTCCAAAACTCCGAGAGATACATCACTGAAGATATCATAATCCTTCCTAGCTTGCAGTCGTGAACTTCTCCTTTAGCTCAAGGAAACTCGCCTCACACTTATCAGTCCATGTGAACACCACATTCATCCAAGTTAACCCTGTCAAAGGAACTGCAATCTGCACATAGCCCTGAATGAATCTCCTGTAGTCCCCAGCCAAACCCAAGAAACTCCCGACTTCTCCCACTGACGTTGGCCTGGGCCAATCGTTCACTGTTTCAACCTTCTGAGTACCAGTGGCCACTCCCTCCTTAGAAAGGATATGACCAAGAAAAGCTACCTCGATCTTCCAAAACTCACACTTTAACAGCTTTGTATACAAGTTATGCTCCTGCAACTTCTGTAACACCTCTGTCAAGTGCATAGAATGCTCTTCCTCCGACTTCGAACCTGATGACACCCCTTTATTCACCAATTCTTCAACCTGCTTCTGACTTCATCTGGAATCGTCAACTTAGATACCATAGCAGTCACTTTCAGGTCCTTCTTCTTCTCCCGAAAAGTCACTACGGAACCACCTGGTGCTTTCACTAACACCTCTTCCTCTTGCATTCAATTATGGCATCATATATTGCCATCCAATCAATGCCCAAAATTACATCCACACCTCGAACTTGCAGCTCAAAGAGGTCAATTCCAAATAATCTCCCACAAATCTCGATATTACATCCTTCGTGATATCGATCGGCAATCAATTCTTCCCCTGATGGTGTTGCCACCGTCAAGGCTCTACCTGGAAACAACTTAGGTTCCACACCTAAGACTTTAGAAAAAATTGGGTGACACAAACATATGCGAAGAACCAGTATCAAATAAAACTTTTGCTTTTATTCCATTAAACAAAATAAATTCTGTTACATGGAGAATGATACTTAAATCCCCAATTTATTCTTAAACAAAGTTTTACTTAATACATAAATGAATGAATTCAAAATTCTTGCACACCCTGGATCACATCCTCTGAGTTACCCACATCCTCCTCAGTCAATGCGAACACCCGCCCCTGCCTCTGAAATTTGCCTCCGCATGCACCATCCTTCTTCAACTGCGGACAGTTTGGTCTAAGATGCCCTTCACGACCACACTGATAACAAAATTGTGCCTTCCGAGGCTTGGTGCATGCTGCCTGATAATGACAAGCCTCTCCACAGTTGAAACAAGTCACGCCTTGAATTGCGGGTGCCTTCTGCATTGGCCTACTGATCATGCCCTGCTTCGTTGGGAACTCCTTCTCACTCTGACAAACTGCTGGCCTCTTGTTCTTGTTCCAGGTCTTTTGATTCTTCTGAAACTGGTCCATATCCTCTTCTGTCATAGCTACTCTCCTGACCAGCTTATCAAACCCTCTGATGCCCAATGGGATCATCCTTGACCTCAAATTCGGCCTCAAGCCCTGCTCGAATTTCTTGGCCTTCTTCGCTTTATCCATAATCAGCTCCGGTGTATACCTTGACAGCTGAGCAAACTTAGTCTCATATTCATGCACTGTCATGCTGCCTTGCTGCAGATTCAAGAATTCCGTTGCCTTCTTCTCCTAGATATCCAGAGGAAAGAAACGATCCCCAAACTCATCCAGAAAAGCCTTCCAAGTCACTTGCTGTTCTCCAAAAGTCCTCTTTACTAAATGCCACCAGACGCCAGCATCCTTCTCTAACTGCATCGTAGCCAATTTCACCTTATTGACTACTGTTGGATCATGTAGGCAAGACAACAAACACTAGAGGGCGGGTGAATAGTGTTTAATAAAAAAAAACTGCGGAAATTTTTCTCGGTGCAGTCGACTGAGGTAAGGACCAGTCGACTGATATGTTCAAAATAACTGAAAATAACAACTCTGTGCAGTCGACTGCTGAAAGAGACAGACGACTGAAGGCACACTGAAATTACAACTACAAACGGCACTGACCAGTCGACTGATGGTGCAAGGAGTCGACTGTTCAGAAACTTTTTGCAGAATTAAAATAAACCAGAGTAAATGCAAACACAAGATAATCAATCACAGAGTACACAAGATATATCCTGGTTCGGTCCTCCCGACCTACATCCAGTCCCCAAGCAACCCACTTGAGATTTCCACTATTCTTGAAAAATTACAAGAATACCCTACGGCGTTACGACAACAACCTTGTCTAACCCGTAGTCCTTTCTCTCAACCAGAGAAAGCAACCCACTCTTCCACCAAGAGTGAAAAGACACCGACTCTACAACCAAGAGTCAAAAACACTCTCCAACCGAGAGCAAGAGTACAAGAATACTTTACAGTCAACATATAGCCTTGTTGTTGTATGTGTTGATGCACGTGGCTAAAAGAATAGGTCGACTTCTATACTCAGTCCAGAGCGAATTCAATGCTATACTGGACTGAATGTAGAGAACCAAAGTGTATGAACTTGAAAGCTTTGTTTCTCACAGAAAATCACTTAAAATGTTCTTCAAGAGTGCTCGGAAATCAGAGAAAAAATTCTGTGTAAATTCTGTATAAATTCTGTAGATCTTTTCAGTGAGATCTGAACTCTACTTAAAGAGTTTGATCTCCTGAACGTTGGGAAAATAGTTACTCAACTGTCAACCAACGGATCTGAGCTTTTGAGTTTGAAAAAATTCGATTTTGAAAAACAGAAAACGGTCAAAAGCTCTCGAACAGTCGACTGGGTTGCCATATGAGTCGACTGATCAGAGTTTGAATAATTTTAAACAGTTTTGTACTATCAGTCGACTGGCAGAAGCTTAAGTCGACTGGTACTTAAAAGTTAAAATTCTTCAAACTGTTTTGACTTCTTTTTGGGGGTTTTTAAGAGACACACATTATAAAATTTTGAGTGTGTGTGTGTGTGTGTTGACAAGGCTTTACATCAGACTAAGACTCAACAGAAAGTAAAATACAATGTTTACAAGACACAACAATATAACACATTTGAGCTTGAAGTCTTGAGTCTTGAGTCTTGAATTCAGTCTTGATCCTTGTCTTGAAGTCTTCATCTGTATCTTTTTGAGCTTGTTCATTTGTTCAGCTAGAATTGTCTTTGGTCTGTGCACTGCAATGTTAGCTGTATAACCTAGACACATGTTGCACTGTGTTGTGATCATCAAAATCAAGAATCAACATTCTCCCACTTTTTGATGATGACAACACAATAGCTGATAACAATTTATATAGAAACATACAAGCATAGGTTTTAAAAAGCTCCCCCTATTAAAAACACAATATGCATACATAAAACAAATTCTTGACATAAAGAATGTATCAGTCGACTGAACAATAGATCAGGCGACTGAACAGAACATGAAAATATATCCAAAACAGTTAACAAGTATCACAGATGCAGCAAGTATCACAGCTGCAGCAGCAGCCGACTGTATCCTTGGGGAAGTCGACTGACCAGAGATATTTCAATACTCAGAATACGCTGAACAGTGTAACAATGTTTAACAAATGCAGAATATAACACATAGCATGCAGAATATAGCACATAGCATAAATAGAACATAACACAGATAAATAAAATATAACTCATCTTTCTTTCTCTCCCCTTTGGAATCATCAAAAAGCACAAAGTAACAAGGTTTTGCATTAAAGAGTTAACAAGTATCACAACAAATGCATTAAAAGGAAAATTACATAAATAAAAAAGAAAATAAGTAATCTTCAATCATCTTCATCGGAGTCTTCGTCATCATCTTGAGAAGGAGGATGAAACTGAGAAGTGAAGAGATGAGTTAGGTTGTCTAGTTTGGAGTCGAGGGTATGGAGTTGGGTGTCTACAGAGACTGAGTGGTTCATAAGGTAGGACACACAGTCGTAGAGAGTACGAGGGTCATCAAAATTGGCTTGAAGAATAGGTGGATCATCAGATGTAGATGGTTGAGAGGGTCTGGGTCTAGAAGTAGAACCTAAAGGAGCTTGGGAGAGAGGAGGAGATCTAGGGGGTGATCGAGTAGGAGCATCAAAGAGTTTCATACGTGCCAAACTAGCACGATCAAAACACTCATAACGAGAAACAACATTTGTCTCCGAATCAAGATCAACTCCAAAGGCGATAAAAACTCTAGTGAGAAGACCGCCAAAAGGTAAAAAGTGAGTGTGGTCTTGATTAAGTTTTGAAAAGATAACTTGACCCCAATTAACAGCAATTCTACCAAAAATTGCATATATAGCTTTTTGTAATTCAATAGAATATTGGTCATAACTACCCTTTTTAGGAAGGATGTTATAGGCTAATATTCTACCGACAAGCTTAGCAATTGGTTTGATATTTTTGCTTGTCATTGGAGGGTTTGAATTAGGTAGGAAAATTCTAGATAAAATAGAAGGATTATCTAAAAGAATTTCATCAAGAGGTAATCCCACATCATCAATACCCAAAATTTCATTAATCCTAGTCGGTGTGAGTGTCATTCTAACATTCTTCACAGACGACCGGATTTGGACATCCCCATTAGGTTTTTGCACAACTCTCATATTTGTGTAAAACAAATAAATGAGTTGGGGATAGTAATTAGGTTGGTTTGATAATGAGAGAAAGTCATAAAGACTGCAATTTTGAAATAGTGGAATGAGATTAAAACGGTCTAGGTCATCAAAATTTACAAATCCTCCAGGGAAGATTTGAATGGTACAAAAGACATACCAACGATCAAGAAGATCGGAACTCAAAAGATATTGAGTGTATTCTTGTGAAGAAGAAGTACCCTCATGAGATCGTTTCGATCGTTTGGGTGCCATGAGAAAAAAGTCGAAAGGGTTATACCTAAGAAGAGAGAGAGAGTCGAGCAGGAGCAAGCACAAGCACCACGGAGAGAGCAGATCACCTTCTTCTCCAAAAGCTAGGGTTTTGAAATTGGGGGTAAAAAACTTTGGAACGGTAAGGAGTGAAAGCGGCTGGTGAAAAGGGGTTTTAACTGTGAGGGAACGGCTGAGATCAAGGAGAGGTGAAATCGACGGTGAGGATTAAAGATCACGGGTGAAAAATGAATGAATTCCATCTCAAAATACGCGATGAATAGTCGCTGAAGATGATTTAGCTCGCGACAGTCGACTGGTAGGGAGATCAGTCGACTGAGTCGAGAAGAAAATAAACATTTTATGTCGACTAATCAGTCGACTGGTAGAGGAACCAGGCGACTGGTTAGAGAAAAAAAAAATTGGTATGTATTAAAAAATCAGTACAGTCGACTTACTCAAAAGTATAGTCGACTTAACAGTAACAATTTTCAGCAAATATCAATAAAATCACAAATTCCAAGTTCTCTTCTTAAATTAATGAAAGTATCTTCCTTAAGGGGCTTGGTAAATATATCTGCTACTTGTTTATCAGTAGAGATAAAGTCTAAAGATATATCTCCTTTTAAAACATGATCACGTAGAAAATGATGTCGAATATCAATATGTTTCGTACGTGAATGTTGAATCGGATTTTTAGAAAGATTAATTGCACTGGTATTATCACACAGAATTGAGGGTTTCTCAAATGAAATACCATAATCTAATAAGGTTTGTTTCATCCATAAAATTTGTGCACATGCCAAACTTGCAGCGATATACTCAGCTTCTGTGGTTGATAGGGATACGGAGTTTTGCTTTTTACTGCACCAAGATACTAGGGAATGTCCCAAAAAGTGACATGTACCACTAGTACTCTTGCGATCAGTTTTGCTTCCAGCAAAATCGGCATTGCTATAAGACAAAAGTTGAAAATTATCGATGCGTGGATAAAATAAACCATATTCAGATGTGCCTTTAATATATCTTAAAATTCGTTTCACTGCTTTTAAATGAGACTCTTTAGGACTAGATTGATATCTAGCACATAAACATACGCTGAACATAATATCTGGTCTACTTGCGGTAATATATAAGAGTGAACCAATCATACCTCGATAGAGTTTTTGATCAACACTCTTACCTAATAAGTCTTTGTCAAGAGTAGTAGTAGTAGCCATAGGTGTGGATTTACTACTAGTACTATCCATGTTAAAACGTTTGAGTAATTCCTTTGCATATTTGCCTTGATTGATAAATATGCCATTTGAGGACTGTTTAATTTGAAGTCCAAGGAAATAATTGAGTTCACCCATGTGACTCATCTCAAATTCATTTTTCATGGTATTAGCAAATTCTTGACATAGATTATTATTAGTAGAACCAAAAATTATATCATCAACATATATTTGTATGATTAAGATATCATTCTTAACTCTTTTGATAAACAAAGTAGTGTCTACTTTACCTATTTCAAATCCTGTTTCTAAAAGAAAAGTTTTCAGACGATCATACCAAGCACGAGGTGCTTGTTTAAGACCGTATAAAGCCTTTTTCAATTTATAAACATGATCTGGAAATTGTTCATGTTCAAAACCTGGTGGTTGTTTAACATAAACATTTTCCTTAATAAACCCATTAAGAAAAGCACTTTTCACATCCATTTGATAAAGTATAAAATTCATAAAACAAGCAAAAGATAATAAAATACGAATAGATTCTAGTCTAGCAACAGGAGCATATGTTTCATCAAAATCTATACCTTCTTCTTGATTATATCCTTGGGCAACTAATCTAGCCTTGTTCCTTACAACTTGTCCTGATTCATCTAACTTATTTTTGAATACCCATTTGGTACCAATAATAGTCTGTTCAGGAGGTCTAGGAACTAAATCCCATACATCATTCCTTATAAATTGGTTTAGTTCAACTTGCATGGCATTCATCCAATATTCATTCTCACAAGCTTCTTGTATATTTTTCAGTTCAAAATCCGACAAGAATGCTGTATGAGAGATCATTAACATGTGAACGTGTCTGAATACCATGGGAGATGTCACCAATTATTAAGTCATGAGGATGATCTTTAACTTCAACAAATGACTTTGGTAAAGTTGAAGATATCTCAATCGGATCAGTCGACTTGACTTGTTCTTCAGTCGACTGCTTTACGTCCGTCGACTGGGAGACCTTATCAGTCGACTTATCAGACAGATTAGTTTGCTTTAAAGATTTAATCACATTATCTAAAGGTGATAAATCAGTTTCATCATCTTTATTTAAGGTTGATGAAAGTAAGGATTCATCGAATGTAACATGCATTGATTCTTCAATAGTCATTGTAGACTTATTGAAAATTCTATATGCTTTACTCCTATTTGAGTATCCCAAAAAGATACCCTCATTAGATCTAGGATCAAATTTGTCTAAATTATCTTTTGTGTTTAGAATAAAACACTTGCAACCAAATGTCTTAAAGTAAGAGACTTTAGGAATTTTATTAAAAAATAACTCATAACAAGTCTTCTTTAGTTTAGGTCTTAGAAGAATTCTATTTAAAACATAACAAGCTGTAGCAACAGCTTCAGCCCAAAAATGCTTTGGTAAATTGCTTTCAACAAGCATAGTACGTGCACATTCTTGCAAGGTCCTATTTTTCCTTTCAACCACTCCATTTTGTGGTGAAGCTCTAAGGAATGCAAATGAATGTGTTATACCATTCTTGTTGCAATATTCTGTAAATGTTTCATTTTCAAATTCTCCACCATGATCACTTCTAATAGTGACTATGGTTAGAGATCTTTGATTTTGAACACGTTTACAAAAATGTGCAAATTCTTCAAAAGCATCATTTTCATGTTTTAAAAAGAATGTCCAGGTGAATCTTGAAAAATCATCTACTAAAACAAACACATATCTACTTTTATTTAAAGAAGCAACTCTAGTAGGGCCAAATAAATCCATATGAATTAATTCAAGTGGCCTACTAGTAGAGATTACGTCTTTTGTTTTAAAAGTGGATTTGATTTGTTTTCCTAGTTGACATGCATCACATAACTTATCCTTTTTAAAGGATAGTTTTGGCAGTCCTTTAACTAGGTTATATTTAGATAATTTTGAGAGATTTTTCATGTTCACATGTCCAAATCTTCTATGCCATAACCAAGATTCATTGTTAGAGGCTATTAAACAAAAATCATTTGAAAAATCAATTGCATTCAAACACAATTCATAAATATTATTTTTACGAAAACCTTGAAAAACAACATTTTGCATAGTAGAATCATAAATCAAGCATGCATCTTTTTCAAAAACTATTTTATACCCTTTATCACACAATTGACTAATGCTTAAAAGATTATGCTTTAAACCATTAACCAATAGCACATTTTCTATAATTGGGTTAGATATTTTACCGACCATGCCAATACCGATGACTTTGCCTTTGTTGTTATCTCCAAAGGTGACGGTTCCTCCATCTATACTTTGAATGGTGGATAGTAGGTTGGCATGCCCTGTCATGTGTTTTAAACAACCGCTGTCTAATATCCAGCGTTCTTTCTTGGGTACCTATAAAAAGTTTAAGGTAAATATGGTACTCTTTTTATTGGGTCCAAAACACATTAGTTTGGGGGAAACCAAACCCATAAAGAGTTTGACCTTCCTCCATAAGCAGGAATATAATAAGTAGAATTACACACATTTAACATATATGAGTTAATATAAGCAATTCTATCATTCTGTTTTAGACTAACTGGAACCCATACTAACTTGTTCTGTCCAGTCGACTTACCAGTGTTATTCAGTCGACTGTTGGTGTACATCAGTCGACTGGTAGATACACTAGGTCGACTTATAAGAGGTTTTGATCTCGTGGAATAAGATCCACTTTCTCTGGACAGACGACTGGTTGTATGGTTCAGTCGACTTAACCGAATGTTAGTTTTGCTTTTATCACTGAAACTTACAACTTTTGGCTTTGCAAAGAAATCATACAACTTGTGTGTAACACTAGAAATAGCTGCTGATTTATTCTTACTAGTGTTTACTACAGGAGATTCTTTTACTGAAGATTTTTTAAAACCAAGTCCATATTTTTGACTAGATGTAACTTGATGATGAAGCATATCATTTAAATTGTCTTTGCCTTTGTTAAACTTAGATACGTTCTTTGAAATCTCTTCATAATTCTTTTTAAGAGTTTCAAGATCAGGTATCTAAACTTGCAATGCGAGAATTTAAGGATCTTACTTCCTTATCAAGGTTAAGATTTTCTTGATTAAGTGTTTGATTCACTTTCTCAAGATTCTTAACTCTAATCTTTTCTTTCTTTAACTCTTGGAATATTTCATTAAAAGCATCAAGAAGATCTTCGGAATCATAATCATTACTTACATGTTCTTGTGCAGCCATAAAACACACATTTGCCACTTCGTTATTTTCATCCGTTTCTTCTTTGGAAGATGAATCACTATCATCCCATGTAGCTTGATAAGCCTTCTTGTTTTTGGCAAATTTGTTCTTTGGATATTTGTCCTTCTTGAAGTTGGATGATTTTTCCTTGTTCTTTGCATTTTCTAAGGGACAATCCTTCTTCATGTGACCTATTTTATTGCACCTGAAACATGTAGGAGGGTCATTAGAATCTTTAACTTTAGAATGAAACTTACCCTTCTTTAAGAACTTCTTGAATCTCCGAGTGAACATTGCTATTTCTTCTTCATCTTCTTCCTCATCTTCTGAGTCTGTCATGGCTTTAAAAGCCAATGATTTTTTCTTTGCTTGGTGTGATTCTGTATCTTTCTTTCGATCTTCAAGTTGGACCTCATATGCCATGAGATTGCCAACAAGATTCTCGAGAGTAAGTGTTGACAAGTCATTCGCTTCCTCTATTGCTGTGGTTTTCTTCTCCCATTCTGGAGTGAGTGCACGTAGAACTTTTCTAACCATCTCTGCTTGAGTATAAGTCTTTCCAAGCGCCACAAGAGAGTTTGTGATGTCTGTGAATCTGGTAATCATCTCGGACACAGTCTCATTGTCCTTCATTCTGAACATCTCAAACCTGTGGACAAGAACAGAAATTTTAGACTCTTTTACTTTATTCGTTCCTTCATGTGTTACCTCGAGTGTATGCCAAATTTGATGTGCGTTTGTAGCATTGGATACACGGTTGAATTCTTCTTTTGTAAGTGCACAAAATAAGGCATTCATTGCTTTGGCATTGTTCATAGTCTGATTCTTTTGATCATCATTCCATTGTGCATATGGAATGGTAGGGGCAGTATATTCCGTCTCTATCATTTGCCATATCTCATAGTTGATTGATTGGAGATAAATTCGCATTCGGCATATCCAATAATTGTAGTTTGTTCCGTCAAATAGTGGTGGTCGTTGTGTAGATTGGCCTTCATGGTACTGATTTGTATTTGAAGTAGTTGCCATAGCCTGTAACCTTGCTCTGATACCAAGTGTTGGATCCTGTAGGCAAGACAACAAACACTAGAGGGGGGGTGAATAGTGTTTAATAAAAAAAAACTGCGGAAATTTTTCTCGGTGCAGTCGACTGAGGTAAGGACCAGTCGACTGATATGTTCAAAATAACTGAAAATAACAACTCTGTGCAGTCGACTGCTGAAAGAGACAGACGACTGAAGGCACACTGAAATTACAACTACAAACGGCACTGACCAGTCGACTGATGGTGCAAGGAGTCGACTGTTCAGAAACTTTTTGCAGAATTAAAATAAACCAGAGTAAATGCAAACACAAGATAATCAATCACAGAGTACACAAGATATATCCTGGTTCGGTCCTTCCGACCTACATCCAGTCCCCAAGCAACCCACTTGAGATTTCCACTATTCTTGAAAAATTACAAGAATACCCTACGGCGTTACGACAACAACCTTGTCTAACCCGTAGTCCTTTCTCTCAACCAGAGAAAGCAACCCACTCTTCCACCAAGAGTGAAAAGACACCGACTCTACAACCAAGAGTCAAAAACACTCTCCAACCGAGAGCAAGAGTACAAGAATACTTTACAGTCAACCTATAGCCTTGTTGTTGTATGTGTTGATGCACGTGGCTAAAAGAATAGGTCGACTTCTATACTCAGTCCAGAGCGAATTCAATGCTATACTGGACTGAATGTAGAGAACCAAAGTGTATGAACTTGAAAGCTTTGTTTCTCACAGAAAATCACTTAAAATGTTCTTCAAGAGTGCTCGGAAATCAGAGAAAAAATTCTGTGTAAATTCTGTATAAATTCTGTAGATCTTTTCAGTGAGATCTGAACTCTACTTAAAGAGTTTGATCTCCTGAACGTTGGGAAAACAGTTACTCAACTGTCAACCAACGGATCTGAGCTTTTGAGTTTGAAAAAATTCGATTTTGAAAAACAGAAAACGGTCAAAAGCTCTCGAACAGTCGACTGGGTTGCCATATGAGTCGACTGATCAGAGTTTGAATAATTTTAAACAGTTTTGTACTATCAGTCGACTGGCAGAAGCTTAAGTCGACTGGTACTTAAAAGTTAAAATTCTTCAAACTGTTTTGACTTCTTTTTGGGGGTTTTTAAGAGACACACATTATGAAATTTTGAGTGTGTGTGTGTGTGTTGACAAGGCTTTACATCAGACTAAGACTCAACAGAAAGTAAAATACAATGTTTACAAGACACAACAATATAACACATTTGAGCTTGAAGTCTTGAGTCTTGAGTCTTGAATTCAGTCTTGATCCTTGTCTTGAAGTCTTCATCTGTATCTTTTTGAGCTTGTTCATTTGTTCAGCTGGAATTGTCTTTGGTCTGTGCACTGCAATGTTAGCTGTATAACATAGACACATGTTGCACTGTGTTGTGATCATCAAAATCAAGAATCAACAACTACTGGGATTTCCAAGACTTCGAAGACCATCTCCATCTGTCTAATCCAATCATCAACCTCATATGGATCAAACTGCCCTTCAAGCACAGGCGGCTTCATCCACTTGAAGGACTCAACCTGCTTGATCGGATCAGTGTTAACAAACACTGGTCCAGCCCCCTAATTCTGATTCTGATTCTGTGACATGCTAGCTGCCATGAATGTGAACAAGGTCTGATACACCCTGGCAATCTCAGTCTCAAGATCGAGTCCTGCCCCATGGGAACCTTCAGCCCCATCACCATTACCACAATTCCTAGTCCTGGGTCCTGCCATTATACTGAATACTGCAAAATTAGGGTAAAGTTAGAGCATCACAACACAATCCATATCCACATCAATACCTCATGGCAAAACCTCAACCATACCCCAAACCAAAACATCATGTTCTAACTCTATGTGATACTCACACTCTAATGTCCACACCTAGATACTCACGCTCTAATGTCCACACCTAGGTTTATTTTTATACCATGTTTATTATTACTACAGAATCATGCTCTGATCCCAATCTTTGTAGTGCCCCGAATTTCCAATATGATATCTCAAAAATACGTGGCACAATTCCCAACATCAACCTTAATTGTAATAGTAAACATAGCCAAAACACAAATAATTTTTCAAGTTTTTTACATTAATTCATTACAAAACATAGCGGAAAAACAAACACCTTGAATTACAATCTTTTCTTTTACAACACATTCTTTCACAATTTACAAGAGCCATAACATCAATCTAGCACATGCATCCAAATCCCAAAGCTATAGGCACCTACCTGTAAAATATGAGGCTAGAGATAACCCTTATCCCCAAAAGTACAGGGATCAGTCATAACGGTGTGAGTGACATCAAAAGAAAACAACATGAATAAAACATAAGGCATAAAGTCATAAACAACATGTATTAACAGCAAGAATAAATGAGACAAGAAATAACAATAAATAAACATGAAAACATCAAGTGAGACAGACTAAGTGTCAAGTATAGGAAAAACAGAAAACAACAGGAATAAAACCAAGTCAAGAAAACACAGATGCTATATGATGACTCTCTAATGCATACTTGTCAGATTCTATGCATCCCATAATACATAGGTCCGGTGCTAGCCCTTATTGTTTTCCACTTTATAGGATTAAATCTCTCGTTATGCAACTAATCCTAGTACGGTGATGGAAACAAGATCCAGAATACTCCGCGAATAGGCCTCACAACCCTCGACGCGCAAGCATCATGTAAGAATAGCTCAAAAATCGAAGAATCACCTCCCTGCCGTGTACCCCACGAATAGGCTTACGAGGCCCTCGACGTGCAGATACACCAGGTACATTCCGTGAATAGGCTCGCCGACCCTCAACACGCAAATGCACCCTGCATGCTCCGTGAATAGACCTGCAGACCCTCGACACGCGAACATACAAATGTCATCTCGAGATAGAACAACACACAAGTCCTGGAACGCATCCGTTGGATCCAAACAAAGAGCATATACTTACGTTTCCCAAGTTCCATTACATCTCCACTAGTGCCTATCCTTAAGTTGGTTATTATTAAAACTCAAAAATCTCGCCTCCCTAGAGTTAGTGTATCATGTCGGACATAATTCCACAAAACAACCTCAATGACCTCAACTGGTCAAAATTCACAAAATCTCATCTGCCGATTCACAGGACTCCCACTCAACTCCTAGAGATTCACAAAACGAATATCAACACCAAAACTTCCAATAAAACTCTTAATATCATCATTAAAATGTTTTTATTAGTAAAACTTTTTCAATTAATCAAAAATCCAAATTTATTTAATATACTCGTAAAATTCCAAAATATAAATAAAATATTAAATCCATTAAATAACTGGGAATCATATTTTGAAATCACAGAATACCACAAAACGTCAATTACTTCAAAAAAACATATTTATTTTACTATATGAAGTTATAGAAATACAAGTTTGAACAAAATACAACTTTTTGTAAAATACTGTAATCCGTAGCAAAACATAATTTAAAACAGCAGATTAATAATCCATAATCGAAGAAATACTCATTTAAAGAAACCGCAGAAAACTCAAGAAATCCATCAGTTAGAACAATGACAGTCGACTGTCGCAAATGGTCAGTCGACTGTCCTGCGAAAATCCGAAAACTCAAGAAAACCCATCAGCAGTGACAGTGACAGTCGACTGGTTATACAGTGATAGTCGACTGTCGATAATAACCAGTCGACTGTCCTGCGAAATTCCGAAAACTCAATAAAACTCATCTGCCAGGATAGTGACAGTCATTTATTGAACATGGTCAGTCGACTGTCCTGAAAATCCAAAACTCAAGAAAACCGACAGTCGACTGTCGAATTTAGTTCAAAGATGAAGCAGTTGATTGTTATTGCAAAAAAAAATCCAAAAATCCAGTAACTGACCAGTCGACTGTCGACTTTAGTTCGGTCAGCTGTCAACTATAGCAGATTGTAGTTTGAAAATCTGTACATGTTTTAGACTGATACGACGATAAAACTTTGTAAAATGAAAATTAAAGTTCCTGAGATGGTCAAATATAACTTTTATAACATATAAGAGTTAATAAAACAAATCAAAACCATATCAAATCTATAAAAGAGCAAATTCCATCGAAATCTTCAAAATAGTGAATATAGATACATATATGTGTATATGTGTGTGTTTTGCATCAGTTAAAGCACCAAATCTCAGCAATAAGAGTGGTAAAAGGTTAAAATCAACTCAGTATCAAAACAATTCAAATCTCAATCGAAACATCATAATAATCACAAAACCCAATTTTGGCCATAAGCATCAGACCCGAAATGCTAAATACTCAACCCCACTTCAAATTTGATTCTTTTGATTCAATAAAACCTTCCATAACTTGCTATACATACACCCCAACTGATTATACTAGTTACTCATGAACATATGCCCTCACAACATACCAATAACCAAGTTTTATTCATCGAAACATAAAGAACCAACTCAGCATATGCATACACTGAGTAAGTTCATTTTAAATCAATTTTGTTTACCTTTATCCAATAATATCATACCTCTCAACATATATATATATATATATATATATTTAAATCAACAACAATATGATTGGAAACATCCTACTCATGATTTCTATTAGGTTCTTTAACAAATCTCAAGCCATTAAATTAGGGTTTCAAACATCAATAGTGTAGTTTCATGGAAGATTCAATTTTTATTCATCCACTTATCAACAATTCATTATATCTTCATCCAATCCCTAATATGTTTTCTAATAGAAAACTCATCACATACAACATGCATAGAACAAAAGAAAACAAACATATGTCACTCACCTTATTGAAGAATCAATCGAAGAAAAATAAAGAGAATAAGAAATTCCTTCCTTTCGGAACAGAACCAAGATCCTCGCTTGAAACTCAAGAAAATAATAATAAGAAATCTCTTTGTGTTGTGCCAAAGAGACAGTTGCACCCCACTTTTAAATAGGCCGAAAAATAGGGTTTTAGGGTTTGTGAATAGATTTGCAAAATACCCCTTTTAAATATATTTTAACATATATAAATCCTTATACTTGGAAGTTAAATAAAACCTAAATTAATTGAGATTTGAAATAAGAATAATCCGTCTATTATCAGTCGGCACTGTTTAAAAACCCACAAAAAACAAAATTGCACTTTTGTCCCTCTACGTGGCAATTTTACAAAAAGACCCTTCTTAATCAAAATTTGCAAAATAAACCAAATTCATTAAAAAAAAATGTAAACTCTTTTCCCCTGAGTTGACTAGGCATCATGCCCAGCCCAAAAATCCAAAAATCTGGAGTTTTCACTCCAAGTGGTAATTTTGCACAAAAGTCCCTCTTTTTGTAATATTTGCAAATAGGTCAAATAATTATCAGAAAAATCAAAAAATTCACAAATAATATATAATAATAAATAATAAATTTCCTCAAAATATTTATTTACTTTGGAACTTTCCAAGAAAATATTTGCATGTGTTTTGTAGTGAAAAAAAAGGTAAATTTCAGAAAAATATTTATTAAATCACCAAAATCATTTTAATTCATTTATTAATCTTGAAAGCATTATTTTAAAAAAATCTAGGGTGTTACAATCAGTTGGAGCAGCCCCCTCAACAACTAGCTCTCACTTCAAAGGGACTGCACCGGGGGACTAAAAACATTTTCATTGGACTAAAAACATGAGAAGAGGTCTCGACTACTTCCTTTCCCTTCTCCCCTACTTCTTCCCTCAAGCTCCCCAATAACTCATTTAACCCATACAATGAGTTCTGTGCTCTACTTGTTACTCAAGCTACTCTAACAACTCACTGACTACATATAATGAGTTCGATGTTCCGCTTGTCACCCAATCTACACCAGCAACTCGCTAAGCAGCAAGTTAGTACCTTGGCTCATCACTCGTACTGCTCCCAAAACTCGCTTAACTCTCAGAAAGTTCAAAGTCCACATCTTCTCTAAAGCTTCTCCCTTAACTCGCTTACTCTCAAACAACAAGTTCAGAGTGCAATGCCTCCTCAGGGCTAGCCCTACAACTTGTCAACTAGAAAACACTAATTCTGTAGTCCAGGTCATCACTAGAGCCGCTTCTCCAACTTATGGACTTATAGAAACCAGCTGCAACACAAAAGAGTCGAGACAAAAATGCTTGGGAAATCCTTATCAACCTTCCGGTATAGGTGCAAAGCTCCCCACTGGCAAAGCTCCTCTTCTTAGATTATCGGGAGCAAGCTCCTTTGTTACAAATCTCCTTTTCTTAGCTCGTCAGGACCAAAGCTCCTCTTTATAGCTCCTTGGTGGCAAAGCTTCTCTTCTTAGCTCCCAGGTGCAAAGCTCCTCTTCGTAGTTTCTCAGTGGCAAAGCTCATCTTCATAGCCCCAGTCATGCCCCGCTTCCCAATATACGGAACTACGGGCGCGCAACTAAGGCCCAGCAAATGATACAAATATCATTCATAAGTTGTACGGTTATAAACTCAACAAGATATTCATAAACACATCCATACATGCAATAAAGTGATCATATAAACGAGGAAAGTAAAATAATTCTTAGATAACCATCATCTGGAATAACATAAACATAAACTTTAGGTCAAAACACACAAGAATACAATGTACTATAATGAAATTAACACGATAAACAGTTTGCTATGATAACTAGATAAAATAGCTACTGAAAATAAAACAATATAAAGTAACAATGATGCACCAACTAATCACGATCGTCTAGAATGTTTGTTCGCCAAGTTCCTTCAGTAACTCATCTTCTGTACTTGCATAAACATCATCTGAGTTTGTGGGGGGAGGGGAGGTGTCTATTAGAACAAGTTTTAGATGGCAAGTAGTAACAAGCAGTATAGTAACAAGACAGTAAAACATGATATGCAAGAACAAGGGGTAGCAATACGAATACTTGGATGATGTGATCATGTACTATGTAAATAACAAGTGTGAGATAATGCATTCATGACTATAACGTATAACCAATCGGGAATAGGGGATCAAGAATAAGGAATCATGTAATCAGTATCAGTGTCAATGTTTAGTGTCATTCTTAAGTCTATCAGTTTAATTAACCTGTCCAATGCACGCAATCCTACATCCCATATCACAGGTTCAGGTGCATAACAATCAAGTAAACGTTTGGACTTAAGTGGTGAATTCTACATGATTATGTACTTGGGATCAGTAATCAGTAAATAGTAAACAATAGATACTTGTCAGTATACAGTAATCAGTAAACAATAAATATTTGATACCCATCTGTATACAATGATCAGTAAACAATAAACAGTAGATACCCGTCGGTATACAATAAACAGCAGATACCCGTCGGTATACAGTAATCAGTAAATCGTGAACAGTAATACGGGAAACACGAGCCACTTTCTAAGTACATTTCTTATATTGTCCACGACTAAATTATGCCCTTTATTACCCCAACTTGTTATTCTTTTAATATGATTAATCATGAACATGCAGTCGGTGTAATCAGTGGGAAAAGTTGTATCAAGACAGTCGTATATGTTACTTCTTATGATATTGGAGTCTAAAGGTGGCACCCACGGATTCTAAAGTTAACTACTACAGATTCTAGAAGTGGCCCTTGCTGATACCTATGATATGGCACTTAGTTCAACGTGGTACTTAGCTCCATGTGGCACTTAGTTCCGTCACTCAAGACAATATATAACGACGATATCAAGATGGTAATCAAGAAATTATCAAGGGTGGTAATCATGAGCATGTCAAGAGGTGAAAGCAATGAATATAACCTAAATCATTGTTCGGAACAACGACTTAGTTTTAAAATAAACGAAGCCGTTGTTCCAAACAACGGCTTAAGTGATTTGTGTATATATATATATAAAGGGAGAGAGTCAATCACCATCCATTGTGCATTAGCGATGGTGTGCACTCCATGTGCACTCAGCCTTCAGGCATTCATATCGACGTTCCGAACCGTTCACATTAATCTATATGTCTAAATTAGTCTAAATATGTAAAATCAAATCATTTGAAATTCATTTGCACATTCATCATGTCATTATATAAAAAAATTCAACCATACAATTTTGTAACACTTCAATGCATGGACAAATGAATTTCAAATAACTTGATTTTACATATTTAGACATAATTTAGACATGTAGATCAATGTGAACGGTTCAGATCGTGGATACGAAGGCCCGAAGGCCGAGTGCACACGGAGTGCAAATCATGGCTTGTGCACAACGGAATGAGACTATATATATATATATATATATATATATATATATATATATATATATATATATAGAGAGAGAGAGAGAGAGAGAGAGAGAGAGAGAGAGAGACACTATCAACAAATCTGGACAGCAGCACATGTCTGCACTAAATCCACTTTTTTGCTACTACGAAAAAGCAAAATCACTACCGGTAGCGGTTCCAGAAAAAAAGCCTATCCTATGAATCCAATGCCTATTCACTTGACACATTCTAAGTTCAGTCGCAATGTCTATCAGTCAGTTATTTGTAGGCCTAGTGTTCAGGCAGAAACATATATAGGGTCAAATCCGCATGCATATAATTCCACTGAAAACTCATTATTAAACCTCGCAAAAATTATAAACTAACTCCTAACAGTGTCCATTAACAATAAGGTTAATCTGAGGTTTAGTTCCATTAACAGTCTATATTTCAATTAATTCATTTGGAAGATACACCTCAAACAATATTCTGAAAATTTAGATGTCACAGTACTAAAACAACAACATCTCATAATCTAAAAATCGGTTTGCAAAACCGAAAGATGTTTTGGATTCTACACTCAGAGGGATACAACATACGCATATAAAGTTCTAAATTTGGCTACAGGGGAGTGGGTCAAACACTCAGTACAAAGGCAGGCAAGAGACAAGGCAGAAAATCTAATACATATGTTTTAAAATCTCGATTCACAAAAATATAAATTTATTACCAAAAATACGTTAATACTCATATTCAGTAATTAAATCAGAAAATGACGATCAAACATATCTAGAAAATTATTACTTTCACAATATAAAATTCAAGAATTCGATTATACTATCTCATGACAATACAATCAAAAAATTAAATCGTGTAACAAGATAGATATCTATATACATATATATCTCTCTCTAAGTTGTGCTTATGTGGTGTATGGAATATGGTGTCATGACAATGAAATTAATGGATTTTTCCATGAATATCGAATCGAAGGGAAATCAAATAGGACGGTCAACATGGGTATACAATGAGTGATTCAAGATTCATATCAATCAAGAAAGATTATGAACAAGAGTCGATAATAAGATAGATCAATGAGAATTAGAACTACTTGCAAGATTTCAAGAAATGCTTGCCTCTTACATGAAAATTACAAACGGGGAAGGAACATCAGGAAGAATAAAGGCAGCAGTAACTGCAAGGACCGGGCTACGGCAGCAAGCAGCAACAATGACAGCAACTGTTGGGTATGCTCTAGAGGCCAATTGTGTATTGACATTACTAGTTTACATTGTATCATGACGTTTATTTCCTTTGAGTCATTTTATTTATTGTGAATTAAATGAACATAATAATGTCCTTAGAATAGTAAGGTTAATGCCATAGGATATCAAGTGCATGACTTGATTATGAGATCTTATTGGCTGAAATCAGAAAATTATTCTTAAATGTCCTTAGTCAAGTATTATTGTGAATTAGGACAACGATAATACATAGTGACTAGTGTGAGCGTAAACTGATGACCATTCTCACGGGTCATGTATATGAGATATCAAGTCTTTACATGGATACATATTAGTGTAATAATGTACTAGAATGACCCACCATGAGAATGATACATGGATCGTTACGTGAATGTCATAAGCGGTTCTCACATTGACCATGGTGTACGTAGTCCTTTGACTTGAAGTCACCACGGTTTCCTACATGAGAAGTTATATATTTTAATGCCGTCAAATGTTGCCTGTAATAAGGTGATTATAAAGTCGACTGCTGGATATACTACAAATCATGCGAAGGGATGTGAGTGACTTAGATAGAATTTGTCCTTCCTACATAACAGGAGCGATATATACGAGCCTTGATTGAGTGAGACTGCAAATTGTATGGACGGGCTCAAATGAGTCAATATGAGATATTGAGCTCATTTATTTTAGTAAGTCTACTCGGACATCAAGAAACCAAAGATTGAACCATACAAGGGTGACACGCTTTATGCATTGTGGTCAGTTAAGATATCTGGATAAAATGACTAGTGTAACCCCTGTTCCTGTATAAATGTATTTTTCCATGTATTTCGGTATTTAAAATTTTTATAACTTTCTACTCGCTTTTAATTTTTTTTCAACAATTACATTTTCAATTGATCGAATTTTAACAAAATATTATTCTAGTTTCTAAGAAATTTTCTATTTCATTTTATTATTTATATTTTGGGCAAAACAAATTATATTATTCTTCGTCGATTATGTTAACTATTGTAAGTTGGACTCCTAATTCATTATATATTATTATTTGTTATATTGAGCCAAGTCCATATATTATTTGATAAATTTTTATTTGCAACTAGAGAACGAAAAAACTTTTTATTTATTATTGGATTTGAGCCCAGGAAAAAAAATCCATTTATATATAATTAATTATTTAATATGAAGTGCCAATTTTATATTTATTTTATTGCATTATTTATATATATATAACCTAAGCCCAACCCAATACCCATCCTCTTTTTGGATCCAAATCCTATTAAACCCGCTACCCAATAACCTTTTTACCCAGTCTCCCTCAAATCTCACCCTCATGTTTCCCTCTATCTTCCTAACTGCACAGATCACTCTCCCCTCAATCCCATGATTTTCTCCCTTAACTCTTCAAATCCTAACTTATCAAATTGCATTCAATCATAATCATATTCCTCTCTCTCTCTCTCTCTCTCTCTCTCTCTCTCTCTCCCTCTCTCTCCCCCCCAAAAACCAAGCACCAAAGCCTACTCTCCCCAACCTTGTTTACTGTGCAACCCCCTAACCCTACCGTTGAACCCCGACTGTTCATCCCTACCCCCCAATCCCCTGTGCAACCCCCCCTATTCACCGTCTTCTTCACCGAGCCCCTGCACCTCCGAGTCTCCTCAACCCTTGCATCGTCACTGCTGCTGTCGAAGTCCACCATCGTCGACCTCGACTTCCCCTCAAGCCTCCACCATGGCTCCGAAATCCTCAGCCTCGCAATCCCTTGCTTCACCATCACCTTGATCTTATCTAATAGATCAAATCACGACCGTCCGAACCCCTCCCGATTGTGATCTTGATCATCTCCATCATCATCAGCTCTTGGATCATGGCCATCATTTTGATCATCATTAAGATTTGGACCTTTGATCTAGATCGTGATCGTGAACTTTGATCATCTTGATCTTGATCATCATCGAGATCCGTGCCAATTCGTCCGACCGTTGTTTCATCATCTTGATCATCATTAAGATCCGTGCCGATCTATCCGATTGTTGATTGATAATCAACATCGAGTTCTGTGCCCGATCGTGATCATCTCATCAAGATTCGCTTGGTTCGCGATCGTCGCCGTGTGCTCGGATCCGTTCCTGTTATTCTATTCTCTTTGGAATCGTCATCTCGTAGGGCAAGTAACTTGTATGAATATTTTTGTTCCTCGTATAAGCATAAATTGCAAGTAGATCTCCATTATAATTTGTTTTTCATGTTCTTGCTCGTTGATAATCTTCACCATATCCGTTTCGATTCATTTCTAATATTTCTTTAATCATAAAAGATCATAAACACCAAATGTGTATTTCTGTCCTGTCGTATGTTCTGACTTGTAGCCTGATTTTGATCCAATTACACTTTGAATATGTTAGAACTTTCTGACTATGAAATATAGCCCCAGATGTCTAGTTTACAACACTTTTGACATAATCGAATTTCGAATTGTATTTTGTGAGTTACCGTTGTTTTAGTGCTGCTCTGTCTGAAATTTTAGATTTATAAAATTGCTGTGTCACTCTATTTTTCAAATTAAATTGACTATGCTATCTATAATATAATAACATGAAAATTGATATTCTAAGACTAGACATGTTAGGAGAAATTCTAGAATTTTCCTTGATTTAATTATTAAGTTTTTAGTCCTTTTTCATGCTTATAAACAAAACTTTGCAATTTTTGGCTGAACATGAATTCTGTATAAAACGCTGTTTTGAACCCTGTTACTGTAGTTGTTATATGACTTTTGTATATGCGTTGGATTTGGCAAAGAGTCTAGTTTCTAGAATTCCTGATGGACTAGATTTGCATTCCTTTAGCAACGGGAATCTCAGTTTTGGCATAGCAACGTCTTGCTGTCCAGAATTGGAAGTCTCGTTGATCTAACTATTATAGGGTTTTTCGTCACCAGCTATCCAACTTGAACTTGTTCCTTGTTACTTGTTATATTTTCTTGCCCTATTTGTGCACGTCTATCCCTGCTTTAATAATAATAACAATTAATCAAGTTGGGGTTAAGGGAAATATTTAGTAGTGGAAAATATATAAATGTGTACTTGGATGGGGGCCCGTGTTTTCCACCTGTTACATGAATACATGATTACATGATACATGATCCTGATTACATGATTACCTGACTACGTACTTCCCTATGAGAAGGTGTACTTGGACGGGGGCCCGTGTTTCCCACCTGTTACATGAATACATGATTACATGATACATGATCCTGATTACCTATTTACATGATTACCTGATTACATACTTCCTTATGAGAAGGTGTACTTGGAAGGGGGACCGTGTTTCCCACCTATTTACCTGACTGCATACTTTCCTAAAGGAGGGTGTACTCGGAGAGGACCCGTAGGTCTTACCTGATACATGATTACCTGTTATATGATTACATGATACATGAAACTGATTACCTGTTCACATGATATCTGAGTATACGACCCTATATAATCCACTACGAAATCTAAACACAACTTGTTTGAATATAGAAACCATGTGGTAAAATTTGGGACGCATGAAGTGCTACCTAAATAGGTTTAAATACAAGACTTGAGAATAATATGATCACTTGCACATTCCTGTTACCTGTACATACTACTTGACACCCTTTACATGTTTACCTACTTGCATGCTACTTGATACCTGTTACAAGTTTACACGATTCTGGTTTACAAGATTACATGACTCATGTTTACAAGTTACATGTTACATGTTTACAAGTTACAAGATTTCTATTTACAAGACATGCTTCCTGTTACATGATTCCTTGTTCCCAATTACTTACTTTTTAGACTTGTTCAGTTCTTGTTTTCTTCCCATTATATATGTTGTTTCTTGTTATCATGTTGTTCCGTATTTGAATTCCCAATTCTTATTTCTTTCGCTTTTATATCTTGTTCCCGTTCCTTTTTGCTTGTACTACTTGCGGCCCATAACTTGCTCTAATGGCTACTCCATTTGTCTTTCTTTGAGTTATGTTGTACAGGTATAGACGATTGAGAGTACTCGTCGAACTGTTACTGCAATGCATATTCTCTGGCTACTTGGTAAGTCCTTATATTTCAGATACTAGTTATTGCATTATATTCCTGTTTATGTGATTACTATTGTACTGTTGAGTTACCTGGTACTGTACAGTTTATGGATGATATGAATTAGCATACTTATATCATTCGCTGGGCCTCAGTTACGTGCCTGTATTACCATGGAATGGGAAGCGGGGTGTGACAGGTTTATGGTGGTATCAGAGCCTAGGTTTGGCTAATGTGTTAGTCATGTTCGGCTGATATGTTAGTCAAGTTTGGTTTAACCAGGTTAACTCAACATTATGCACATCACAATGATCACATGAACATGTAATAACCAATTTGCATCTGGATACCAGTCTTACCCTATTCATTTTGGTCCCTTCATATTCGGCCCCTTGATTTCTTATTTCCTTCCGTCTTTGTAGTCTCCCACATTGCTGATTTCTTCTTGGATATAAATTCATTCTTTCGTACCCATATTCTTTTGATTCCGGTGCAAGGAATCTCTTATTTTTGCTTGCCTCGTTGATTCCTTCTTATTTTAGCTCGTGTGTTGTTCATTACTTTCCGTGTCTTGCATTTATCTTCATTTGTTAATTCATATTGAGTATCATACTAGTTGATTCTTCACAATCTTGTTCTTTTCAAATTTCAGTGCTGCCGTTCTGTTGTTCTTGTGCAGTTCGTCGATCGGCATCACGGGATCTACTACAACATGTCAGAGGCTTGGATCATCACCAGGAAAGGAAGTGTCGTCTTTGCTCCAAGAGGTGCATGCAGAGGCCCAAGATTTCAAGAAGTGTTCAGAATCTAAAGTTACCAGGAGTTCGAACTTCATGCTAGAGAGATGTTATTTGGACGTGTCAAGAATATGGTAAGTCACGAGGCAGACTGCTAGAGTTGATGAGTCTTCCCGATCAGAGTGGCGCAGCAGAAGCGTGGTGGGCTCATAACCCACATGTCCCAGGATTTTCTTGTTATTTATCCTTCCTTGCATTGTTTGCTTCTCTCTATCCCTTTCATTCGTCCTCATCCGTTGACTCATTGTAATATCCAGTCTTCCCTATCCATTCTCTCTTTGATTCCAACTCTACCTACTTCTTCATCTTTTTGCTTTGTTATCTTGCAAGTCTTGTATTGTTCTTTCCTTCCGATACCGTTCACTTTCTTCCTTTTGCGTCAGTTCATCATTGACATCATTGTTATCCACTCGCTTCTTATTCTGGTGTTGCTACCATTTTGTTCTTTCGCTTTAATTCTCTGTTTTGTTACCCCAATTTTGCTTTTGTCCTATCCTATGTACCGCCTAAGCAAATTTCGAGGACAAAATTTTGTTGTAAGATGGATAGGATTGTAACCCCTGTTCTCGTATATATGTATTTATCCGTGTATTTCTGTATTTAAAATTTATATAACTTTCTTCTCCCTTTTAAACTCATTTTTTTCAACAGTTACATTTTCAATTGATCAAATTTTAACAAAATATTATTCTGGTTTCTAAGAAGTTTTCTATTTCATTTTATTATTTATATTTTGGCCAAAACAAATTATATTATTCTTCGTCGATTATGTTACCTAATGTAAGTCGGACTCCTAATTCATTATATATTATTATTTGTTTTATTGAGCCAAGTCAATATATTATTTGACAAATTTTTATTTGCAACTAGAGCCCGAAAAAACTTTTTATTTATTATTGAATTTGAGCCCAGAAAAAAATCCATTTATATATAATTAATTATTTAATATGAAGCCCAATTTTATATTTATTTGATTGCATTTTTTATATATATATATAACCTGAGTCCAACCCAATACCCATTCTTTTTTTGGATCCAAATCCTATTCAACCCGTTAACCCGCTACCCAATAACCCTTTTACCCAGTCTCCCTCAAATCTCTCCCTCACGTTTTCCTCTATCTGCCTAACTGCATAGATCACTCTCCCCTCAATCCCATGATTTTCTTCCCTAACTCTTCAAATCCTAACTTATCAAATTGCATTCAATCATAATAGGATTCCTCTCTCTCTCTCTCTCTCCCTAAAAACCAAGCAGCCAAAGCCTACTCTCCCCAACCTTGTTTACTAGTGTAACCCCCTACCCTTACTGTTGAACCCCGACGGTTCATCCCTACCCCCAATCCCCTGTGCAACCCCCACCCCCCCTCCCCCCCCCCGTTCACCGCCTTCTTCACCGAGCCCCTACACCTCCGAGTCCTCAACCCCTGCATCGTCACCACCGCTATCGAAGTCCACCATCTTCGACCTCGACTTCCCCTCAAGCCTTCACCATGGCTCCGAACTCCTCAACCTCGCGATCCCCTGCTTCACCATCACCTTGATCTCATCTGATTGGGATCTGATCTAATAGATCAGATCACGACCATCTAATCCCCTCCCGATCGTGATCTTGATCATCACCATCATCATCAACTCTTGGATCGTGACTGTCAATTTGATCATCATCAAGATCTAGACCTTTTGATCTAGATCGTGATCGTGATTTTTGATCATCATCGAGATCCGTGCCAATCCGTCCAACCATTGTTTGATCATCTTGATCTTGATCATCATCAAGATTCGCTTGGTTCGCGATCGTCGCCATGTGCCGGGATCCATTCCCATTATTCTTCTCTTCGGAATCGTCATCTCGTAAGGCAAGTAACTTGTATGAATATTTTTGTTCCTCGTACACGCATAAATTCCGCAAGAGATCTCCGTTATAACTTTTTTTTTCATGTTCTTACTCGTTGATAATCTTCACCATATTCGTTTTGATTCGTTTCTATTATTTCCGTAATCATAAAAGATCATAAACACCAGTTGTGTATTTTTGCCCTGCTGTATGTTCTTACTTGTATCCTGATTTTGAGCTAGTTACACTTTGAATCTATTAGAACTTTCGGAATATAAAATTTAACCCCAGATGTCTAGTTTACAACATTTTTGACGGAATCGAATTCTGAATTTTATTTTGTGAGCTACAGATGCTTTAGTGCTACTATGTCAGAAATTTTAGATTTAAAAAAATTATTGTGTCACTCTGTTTTTCAAATTAAACTGACTATGTTATCGACAATATAATAACATGTAAATTAATATGCTAAGACTAGACATGTTATAGGACCTTGCAGAATTTTCCTTGAATTAATTATCGAGTTTTTAGTCCTTTTTCATGCTTATAAACAAAACATTACAATTTCTGGCTGAACATCTATTCTGTATCAAACACTATTTTGAACCTTGTTGTTGTAGTTGTTATATAACTTTTGTATATGCGCTGGATTTGGCAGAGAGTCTAGTTTCTAGAATTTTTTATGGGTCTAGATTTACATTCCTGTAGCAACGGAAATCTCAATTTTGGTGCAGCAACATCTTGCTGTCCAGAATTGAAAGTCTCGTTGTTCTAACTATTATAGGTTGCTTCGTCACTCGTTTATGTTTGCTATCCAACTTGAACTTTTTCCTTGTTACTTGTTATATTTTTCTTGCCCTTTTTGTGCACGTATATGCCTGCTTTAATAATAATAACAAGTAATCAAGTTGGGGTTAAGGGAAAGATCTAGTAGTGAAAAATATAGAAATGTGTACTTGGAAGGGGGCCCGTGTTTCCCACCTGTTACATGAATACATGATTATATGATACATGATCCTAATTACCTGTTTATATGATTACCTGACTACATACTTCCCTATGATAAGGTGTACTCGGAAGGGGCCCGTGTTTCCTACCTAGTTACCCGACTACATACTTCCCTATAGGAGGGTGTACTCGGAGGGGACCCGTAGGTCCTACCTGATACTTGATTACCTATTACCTATTATATGATTACATGATACATGATCCTGATTACCTGTTTACATGATACCCGAGTACACGGCCCTGTATAATCCACTATGAAATCTAAATGCAGCTTGTTTGAATGTAGCAACCATGTGGTAAAATTTGGGACACATGAAGTGCTACCTAGATAGGATTAAATACAATACTTAAGAATATCATGATCACTTGCACATTCCTGTTACCTGTACATGCTACTTAATACCCGTTACATGTTTACCTGCTTGCATGCTACTTGATACCTGTTACAAGTTTACACGATTCCGGTTTACAAGATTACATGACTCATGTTTACAAGTTACATGATTTCTGTTTACACGACACGCTTCCTGTTACATGATTCCTTGTTCCTGATTACTTATGTTTGAGACTTTTTCAGTTCTTGTTTCCTTCCCGTTATGTATGTTGTTTCTTGTTATCATGTTGTTCCGTATTTGAATTCCCTATTACAGCTTGTTCCCGTTCCTTTTTGCTTGTACTACTTGCGGCCCGTAACTGCTCTTGTAATACCCTGATTTTTCAATTAATGGAAAAATTATTTATTTTGCACGTGTTGTGCACGTGCAATATTTTTATTGGATTATTTTATCATGATGTGTATGTTTGAATATAATTTTCTCAAATTATTTTAGTACAAAAGCCTTCTTTAAAAGCCTTATTTGATTTAACTAAAAAGCCTTTTCTTAAAAAGCCCAAAAGCATTTTATTTTATTTATTTTTATAAATTATTTTTTGGCCCAAAAAGAAAGCCCATGAATTAATTAATTTTAATTAAACTTGTCATGTAGAAGACCTTTTTAAACAAAATTATTTTTATACAATTTTAGAATGTACAAATTTGGCCTAGTTGCATGCACTTGCACTACACGTACACGTGCAAATGCACACTCTCTATTTTGGGCCGGTAGCATTCTTTTGGGAGGGAAAATTGAATTTTTGGTGTGGAGAACATGGGGGTAGTTTCAAGGAAGTGGGTAGTTCTTGTAACTTCTACTTTGATCTAAACCCTTCATCCAACAACCACCAAGATGATCTTAGCCCTCCATTCCCCTCATTTTTTTGTATAAATACCCCCCCCCCCCCCCCCTCATGGCTAACTTTTCATATGCAAAGTGTATTTCTAAGTTATAGTATTATTATTATTGTGGGAGTTATAAAAGATAAGAGATTGTGTGGGCTTTTGTGTGCTTGGAGTGGCCGGCATCATCAAGAGGCATTCGGTTGGAGCTTGAAGGAAGCATTCGGCATAGGCTTGGAGGCTTGGAGCTTGAGCGCTTTTGGCTAGGAGGTGGTGCGTTCATCTACAAGGATTCAATTACTTTTGTTTGTGTTTCTCTCCAATTGAGGTGGGTAAAACATTTTATATTTCTAAAGTAGATCCATGTTAATTTTACACCATTAAAGTTGCATGAAAAATATTATAAAGAGCCCACTTAAATTGAGTAGTTAGCATGTGAATTGATTAAAATGTGTTGATTAACTTATATGGCTCTAATGTTAAGATTAAATTGTGTGTAGATTGCCCCATGTTTACTAGTGTAAAGTTGTGATAATGATTAAGTTAAATTAAGAGTGTTGTTATTATGACTAGAGACATAATGTACACTTGTTAATTGTGATAGATGGACTTTCATGTTGATATGAATGTGGACTATGGAAATCATATGTGATTGGTTGAATTAAGAACTAATAACAGTAGATTATCTCCATGAAATTATTTAATAAAAAAAAGACTAGTAGATTGATTGTATGGCAATGTCGAAAATGCAATAATATATTTTAATAAATAATTTTTGGGTCTTGTATGTGAAAAATACATTGTATTAGCACCAAAAAAATTATATTATTTTACTGGTATGAACTTTTATGACTGAGGACTTAATCTGGAAGTTTTTATAAAATTTTACTAAAGTAATAAGAAGCTATGGCTTATTGAATATCGAGTTATTTTTAAAACAGTACGAAAATAATACAAATGGGATTTTATTTGGGTTAGTGACAACCCGAGCCAGTGGCTCAGGTGGTCGGGACCCCGGTTGGCTTCTCTGTGTCGCACGGTTCGAACCCCAGGCCGAACACTTCTTTTTAAAATTTCCCTAAAAAACTATAGCAGCGAACTCAGGGGTATAAATATACCCCAGTCGCTTATATGACGTGAGCCGAGATCGGCCTAGTGGTCGGAGCTCTGTTTGGTCTTGGTGCGGCGCCTGGTTCGATTCCTGCCTTCGGCATATAGGGAAAAATTATTTTTTTGGGTGTTTTTGAAGTCCAAAAATTATGAAATAAATATGGTAATTCTCATAAAAATACAAGAAATTTTCTAAGAGTGATTTGGGTATTTTTAGAAGGAAATACAATATGGTTTGTGAATAAAAGGCATAAATGGAACTTTGGTTATGAGATATACACTTGTGGATTTTATAACTTATAAAGATAGGCTATTATAAAGTAATTGGCATAAGTGCTTGTGGCGTGACATGATTTTATTTATTTTCATTATGAGTATTGTGCAAGATATGAAATATGAAGGTTGAAATGTGATTTTATGAAGTTGTATAAATTCATGTATGGTTATGAAATAAAAACCATGATTTATGAAAAAGGAAAAGAAATTGTTGGCTATAAGCAGGAATTGTTTTCTTTATGAACTCTTGAATTAAAAGTATTCATCGTGGACATGTGAATAAAGTGTAATCATGAATTGAAAAAGAATGAGTATAAAACTCGACATGGAAATTGTCAGGAGTTAAAGATTGTGAAATGAAATTTGAAATAGAGTAGCTAAGTCTCCCCGGCATTGAGAAAGATGAATTGAATTGAAATTAGACCAAGGTTGGTCATGTTGAAATAAATGAATAAGTCCGGTTGATGGAGAGGCTAACTCTAGTGATTATTTTGTTCATGATTTTTAAATAAAACTAAGGACTAGTACATAGTGGAGATGTGATGAAAGTAGAAGAAAAACACGAGTATGAGGGCCAACGGATAGCGGTGTGAGAGCGATTCACAGGTTGCCTGCTTGATGCGTCAAGACAGTGCGTGGGCGCTACTCCGGAATTATCGTCCCGGTGGCGACGCTCGTGGGATGTTCGAGTGGCTATGGGTGGTGCCATTGTTCCATGGCGGAGGCTGAATTGTCCATAGGTTGCCTGCTCGATGCGTCGTGACAGTGCGTGGGATTCCCCTCCAGGCTGCCTGGACATGGGCTCATAGATCATAGGACATCTAAGACACTACCGTAGTTACAGTAGTAGTTAAGACATATCGGGGGATTGAACCCTATCAAGATGAAGAACGAATAAGGGCTTGCCCTCGGACCTATGTAGTATGGGATGCATAGAATCCGAACAAGTGTGCATTAGTGTCATATAATTAACTGCATTAAGGACTAAGTGCACAATCACAACACGACATCAATAGGGTAGTCCCTTTAGTTTGAAATGTGACAAGTTTGTGTTTGCTAAATATGAAATGTTAAGTTATACTATTTTCCGGCAAAGCGAGGACGGCCGTGTATAATGATCGTCGGTTGAATAAACTGACGTACCCACAGTCTAACATGCAGGTAAATGTTATGCTAAAGATTAAAGAGACGGATGCTTAAAGATTTTATCAAGCTGTTGTACTTGTATCAAATTGTTGTATTTTACTTCCGCTGTGCAAAAGAAAGATGTAATTATGATGTAAACTCTGATGTATGATGCAAAGTTTTAATTTCCCTGTAAAAGTGTGCTAAGAAAGTGAAAAGATCCTGTAGAACATCTCGAATTCAGTGTATTTGGGATTCGGGGCGTTACAGAGTGGTATCAGAGCCACGCTTTTCTACACTTTCACACTTGTACAAATTTATAGGGAACGACACCCTAGAAGTGGACATTAGAGTGTGTGTTTGAATCTAGAGATTTAAATGTAAGTGACTTACATTTGTGTTGCTCTAAGATTTATGCTTTCTCCTCTCTATTTCTAAGATGGCTGATCACTTCGACCCTGCTGGAGGCGACGACTGGCACATCATTGAGGAAGAGTACCATCCTGGACAGGCTGATTCCGAGAACGAGTACTACCCTGGGCAAGCTGATTCTGATGATGAGGAGTACCCTGAATCCCGAGAGATCACCCCACCTCCGGATTCATCTGATGATTCTTCTTCCGACGAAGAGGAGGTACCAGTTCCAAGTGGTCTTGTGGCTTCTCTTCAGAGGCAAGTGGAAACCCTGAAGGAGAGAGTTGGATTGTTGGAGGCTCAGCTGGAGAAGCGGAAGGCTGACTATTCTGTTCTTAGCCATCGGATTTGGGAACTTGAGAAGAAAAAGAACCTAACTGATGTGCTGAAGGATGAGGTTGATGAACTGCGGGAAGAACTTCGAGCAGCGAAGAGGACCCGTAGGAGTTAGAGTGTTGTAGCTTCTGTTTCTTTCATTCTGATGTTTAGAGATGTTTTTAAATTCGAATGTATAAACTTTGGGAATTCAATGAAATGGAAGTTGGTTTAAATTCTTGTTATATACTTCGAATTTGACGGATCTTTTGCATCAGACTATGTCGAGAAGAGGAGCAAGGAATGGGGAAGGTTTGGATCTGGAGACTGAGCTTGCTAGGGTCTACCAGACGTTGAATGCAGTGGCTCAGAACCAAGCTAGGGGGCCGGCAAATCCAGTGCCCGAGGCGATAAAACTGGTGGAATCGTTCAAGAGAATGAAACCACCCGTATTCGAGGGAAAGTCAGACCCAGATGCGGCTGACAACTGGATACGGCAAGTGGAGACTATCTTCGAGGTGTTGGAGACACCGGAGGGTAGCAAGGTCAAGCTGGCAACCTTGCAGCTGGAGAAGGATGCAGCGGTTTGGTGGCAATCCGTGAAGAGGACCATGGGAGGTCTGTTGTTTGGCTGGGAGGAATTTCTGGAGGAGTTCCGCAGCCATTATTTCCCCTCCGACGTCCAGGAGAAGAAGGCGATGGAGTTCCTGTCGCTTCAGCAAGGCAGCATGTCGGTGAGAGCCTATGAGACCAAGTTCACTCAGCTCTCCAGGTATGCTCCAGAACTGGTGGCGGATGAGGCCAAGAAAGCTCGCAAGTTCGAGCATGGTCTGAGGCCTAGCTTGAGATCTCGTATGATACCCCTTGGTATCAGGAGGTTCGATAAGCTGGTCAAGAGGGCGGCAGCGACGGAGGCGGATATGGAGCAGTTCCAAGTTGTTCAGAACAGGAGGAACAACTGGCAGCCCGGGAAGAGGCCTGCACAATCGGGGAGTTTCAGGGGGCAACCATCTGCACAGAGGTTCAAACCGACAGGGGCGAACGCTGTTAGTGTAGCTGGAGGACCTGGAAACAATGTGGCGAGACCTTCTGCGGTGACTTGCTTTAACTGTGGGGAAGCGGGACACTACCGATCTCATTGTCCCAAACTTCAGCGCGGTAATAGCAGCGCACCAACGCAGCAGGCTGGGAAGAGGCCGTACCAATCAGGGCGAGTATTTGCCTTGACAGAAACTGATGCTGAGGAGGCGGATCAGGTCATCTCTGGTACGAGGGCTGGTGTTTAGAGTCTTTGTCATTTCTTTTCCCTTTGTTTAGTGAGGCTGTTATGTAATGATGTATATTATGTAACAGGCGAACTCTATCTTAATGGAATTAAAGCTGTCGTATTGTTTGATACTGGATCCTCTCATACTTTTGTGTCTCCAAAGTTTGCTAAAGTGTTGGGAGTTGAACCGAAGGTTTTCCCAGGCAAGATCTTATCAGTAGCTACTCCGTCAGGGGAAACTTTAACCACTGATCGGTATTATGCTGATTGCGAGATTGTGATTGGGGATGGAATCTTTGGCATTGATCTGATTGAGCTGACTATCTTGGGAGTCGATGTTATCATTGGCATTGATTGGATGTCGGTGTACAGTGCGAGCATCGAATGCAAGACCAAGACAGTAACAGTGAAGGCTCCAGGTGGACCTGAAGTCGTGTTCCAAGGGAAGCGGAAATGTTCTAAGCTGGTGGCAACTATCCCCAAGGAAGAGACTCCTGTGGAAGTGCAAGGGATTCCTGTGGTTCGGGACTATCCGACCGTGTTCTTAGAAGATTTTCCTGGGTTACCTCCGCATCGTGATGTAGAGTTCAGCATCACTGTTCAACCGGGAAGTGCACCCATTTCTAAGGCACCTTATAGGATGGCTCCAGTGGAACAGGATGAGGTGAAACGGCAGATTGAGGAACTGTTGGGAAAAGGCTTTATTCAACCTAGTGCGTCACCTTGGGGAGCACCAGTGCTTTTGGTAAAGAAGAAGGATGGATCGATGAGAATGTGCATCGATTACCGGGAGCTGAATAAGGTCACTGTTCAGAATAAGTATCCGATTCCTCGAATTGATGACTTGTTCGATCGTCTACAAGGAGCAGCTGTATTCTCCAAAATAGATCTTCGATCAGGTTACCACCAAGTTCGAGTGAAAGCTGAAGACGTGCATAAGACTGCATTTAGAACTCGGCATGGGCATTACGAATTCTTAGTTATGCCATTCGGAGTGACGAATGCACCTGCAATCTTCATGGACTTGATGAACAGAGTTCTGAGGCCGTTTATTGATTCTTTCGTCGTGGTGTTTATCGACGATATTCTCGTGTACTCCAAGTCTGAGGAGGAGCACACTGAGCATCTGGCAGCAGTGTTGCAGAAGTTGGAAGAGCAGCAGTTGTATGCCAAGTTATCCAAGTGTGATTTCTGGAAATCTGAAGTGGCATTCCTAGGTCACATCCTTTCTAAGGAGGGAGTGGCAACTGATCCTCAGAAGATAGAGGCAGTGAGAGATTGGGCGAGGCCTACTACAGTGAAGGAAGTCAGAAGTTTCCTTGGGATGACTGGGTATTATCGGAGATTCATTCAAGGTTATGCTCAGATAGCTGTACCGCTTACAGGGCTGACCAAGAAGAATGTGAGCTTCAAGTGGACCGAGCAATGTGAGGCGAGCTTTCAGGAGTTGAAAGATAGACTGACTACTGCACCTATTTTGGCTTTGCCTAGAGCTGGTGTCGAGTATGATGTTTATAGCAATGCTTCACATCGTGGGCTTGGTTGTGTCTTAATGCAAGAAGGAAGAGTAATCGCTTATGGGTCTAGACAACTACGACCGCATGAGAAAAATTATCCGACTCATGATTTGGAGTTGGCTGCGATTATCTTTGCTTTGAAGCAATGGAGGCACTACGTGTACGGTGAGAAGTTGAATATGTACACGGACCACAAGAGCTTGAAGTATATATATATCAGCAGAGGGATCTCAATCTGAGACAGCGGAGATGGTTGGAAGTGCTCGAGGATATGCGACCTGAGATCAAGTATCATCCCGGAAAGGCTAATGTTGTTGCTGATGCACTTAGCCGCAAGAGCAGTTTGGCCTGTTTGATCACAACTCAGAGGCATCTGATTGAGGAGCTGGACCGAGCTGGTATTGAGGTTGTCTTGCAAGGATTGGGAGCATCTTTGGCTCAGTTGAGGCTTCAGCCTACTCTGAATGCAAGGATCATTGCAAGTCAGGAAGTTGATGCTGATATTCTGGAGATGAAGGAGCAGGTTGGTGCTGGCAGGTTGCCCGGATTTCAAATCAGGGATGGAGTGCTGTGGTTCGGAGATAGGCTGTGCGTTCCAAATCAGGCGGACCTGAAAGAGAGTATTCTTCAGGAGGCACATGCTACTCTTTTGTCTGTACATCCTGGGAGTACTAAGATGTACAAAGACATCAAGCAGCATTTCTGGTGGTCAGGTTTGAAGCGGGATGTGGCTGAATTTGTCGCGAAGTGTGAGGTTTGTCAGCAAGTCAAAGCCGAAAATCAGAGACCCGGAGGTCTATTACAGCCGTTACCTATTCCGGAATGGAAGTGGGATAACATCAGTATGGATTTCATTATGGGATTGCCTAAGAGTTCTAAAGGCAATGATGCAATTTGGGTTATAGTCGATCGACTTACCAAGTCCGCTCACTTTTTGGCGATGAAACTCACTGCTTCGATGGACAAGTTGGCTGAGATGTATGTTGGTGAGATTGTCCGACTTCATGGCGTTCCTTCGACCATTGTGTCTGATCGAGATGTGCGGTTTACTTCGCATTTCTGGAGGGGTCTTCAGGCAGCTTTGGGTACCAAGACGGATTTCAGCACTGCTTTTCATCCGCAAACCGATGGGCAGACCGAGAGAGTCAATCGTATTCTTGAGGATATGCTTCGGTGTTGTATACTAGACTTTGGAGGCAGTTGGGAAAGGCATTTACCTTTGGTGGAGTTTGCCTACAACAACAGTTTTCAGGCCAGTATTGGGATGGCGCCGTACGAAGCTTTGTATGGCAGGAAGTGCAGGACTCCTGTGTGTTGGTATGAAGTAGGGGAGCGTCAGTTGTTTGGTCCTGAGCTTGTGCAACTGACTTCTGAGAAGATTGATCTGATCAGGAAAAGGTTGGTGGAAGCTCAGAGCAGGCAGAAAAGCTATGCAGACAACCGGAGAAGGGACCTTGAGTTTGAGGTTGGTGACTTCGTCTTTCTGAAGGTATCACCCAGCAAAGGTGTGGTTCGTTTTGGCAAAGGCGGGAAGTTAGCCCCGAGGTTTATAGGCCCGTATAAGATATTGAAAAGGATCGGGAAAACTGCTTACCGGCTTGAATTACCGGAAGAGTTGTCTCAGGTGCACAATGTCTTTCATGTGTCTATGCTGAGAGGTTATATTCCGGACCTGAGTCATCATTTGCCTGAAGTGCCGGAAGGTTTGCAGTTAGACCTGAATTACATCGAGTCTCCTGTTGAGATTGTTGACCGTAGGGAGAAAGTCTTGAGGAATAAGACGATACCGATGGTCAAGGTAGTCTGGAGAAACCACTTGGTTGAAGAGGCTACTTGGGAATCTGAGGAGAGGATGTTGAAGGACTATCCTGAGCTTTTTGCTTGATTGTATTTTGTATCTTTTGTTTTTGTTGTGTGTGTTGTATTTTGTTTGTTCTCTCGCTCTTGATTGTAGTTCCGGGGACGGAACTATTCTAAGGAGGGAGTGCTGTAATACCCTGATTTTTCAATTAATGGAAAAATTATTTATTTTGCACGTGTTGTGCACGTGCAATATTTTTATTGGATTATTTTATCATGATGTGTATGTTTGAATATAATTTTCTCAAATTATTTTAGTACAAAAGCCTTCTTTAAAAGCCTTATTTGATTTAACTAAAAAGCCTTTTCTTAAAAAGCCCAAAAGCATTTTATTTTATTTATTTTTATAAATTATTTTTTGGCCCAAAAAGAAAGCCCATGAATTAATTAATTTTAATTAAACTTGTCATGTAGAAGACCTTTTTAAACAAAATTATTTTTATACAATTTTAGAATGTACAAATTTGGCCTAGTTGCATGCACGTGCACTACACGTACACGTGCAAATGCACACTCTCTATTTTGGGCCGGTAGCATTCTTTTGGGAGGGAAAATTGAATTTTTGGTGTGGAGAACATGGGGGTAGTTTCAAGGAAGTGGGTAGTTCTTGTAACTTCTACTTTGATCTAAACCCTTCATCCAACAACCACCAAGATGATCTTAGCCCTCCATTCCCCTCATTTTTTTGTATAAATACCCCCCCCCCCCCCCCCCTCATGGCTAACTTTTCATATGCAAAGTGTATTTCTAAGTTATAGTATTATTATTATTGTGGGAGTTATAAAAGATAAGAGATTGTGTGGGCTTTTGTGTGCTTGGAGTGGCCGGCATCATCAAGAGGCATTCGGTTGGAGCTTGAAGGAAGCATTCGGCATAGGCTTGGAGGCTTGGAGCTTGAGCGCTTTTGGCTAGGAGGTGGTGCGTTCATCTACAAGGATTCGATTACTTTTGTTTGTGTTTCTCTCCAATTGAGGTGGGTAAAACATTTTATATTTCTAAAGTAGATCCATGTTAATTTTACACCATTAAAGTTGCATGAAAAATATTATAAAGAGCCCACTTAAATTGAGTAGTTAGCATGTGAATTGATTAAAATGTGTTGATTAACTTATATGGCTCTAATGTTAAGATTAAATTGTGTGTAGATTGCCCCATGTTTACTAGTGTAAAGTTGTGATAATGATTAAGTTAAATTAAGAGTGTTGTTATTATGACTAGAGACATAATGTACACTTGTTAATTGTGATAGATGGACTTTCATGTTGATATGAATGTGGACTATGGAAATCATATGTGATTGGTTGAATTAAGAACTAATAACAGTAGATTATCTCCATGAAATTATTTAATAAAAAAAAGACTAGTAGATTGATTGTATGGCAATGTCGAAAATGCAATAATATATTTTAATAAATAATTTTTGGGTCTTGTATGTGAAAAATACATTGTATTAGCACCAAAAAAATTATATTATTTTACTGGTATGAACTTTTATGACTGAGGACTTAATCTGGAAGTTTTTATAAAATTTTACTAAAGTAATAAGAAGCTATGGCTTATTGAATATCGAGTTATTTTTAAAACAGTACGAAAATAATACAAATGGGATTTTATTTGGGTTAGTGACAACCCGAGCCAGTGGCTCAGGTGGTCGGGACCCCGGTTGGCTTCTCTGTGTCGCACGGTTCGAACCCCAGGCCGAACACTTCTTTTTAAAATTTCCCTAAAAAACTATAGCAGCGAACTCAGGGGTATAAATATACCCCAGTCGCTTATATGACGTGAGCCGAGATCGGCCTAGTGGTCGGAGCTCTGTTTGGTCTTGGTGCGGCGCCTGGTTCGATTCCTGCCTTCGGCATATAGGGAAAAATTATTTTTTTGGGTGTTTTTGAAGTCCAAAAATTATGAAATAAATATGGTAATTCTCATAAAAATACAAGAAATTTTCTAAGAGTGATTTGGGTATTTTTAGAAGGAAATACAATATGGTTTGTGAATAAAAGGCATAAATGGAACTTTGGTTATGAGATATACACTTGTGGATTTTATAACTTATAAAGATAGGCTATTATAAAGTAATTGGCATAAGTGCTTGTGGCGTGACATGATTTTATTTATTTTCATTATGAGTATTGTGCAAGATATGAAATATGAAGGTTGAAATGTGATTTTATGAAGTTGTATAAATTCATGTATGGTTATGAAATAAAAACCATGATTTATGAAAAAGGAAAAGAAATTGTTGGCTATAAGCAGGAATTGTTTTCTTTATGAACTCTTGAATTAAAAGTATTCATCGTGGACATGTGAATAAAGTGTAATCATGAATTGAAAAAGAATGAGTATAAAACTCGACATGGAAATTGTCAGGAGTTAAAGATTGTGAAATGAAATTTGAAATAGAGTAGCTAAGTCTCCCCGGCATTGAGAAAGATGAATTGAATTGAAATTAGACCAAGGTTGGTCATGTTGAAATAAATGAATAAGTCCGGTTGATGGAGAGGCTAACTCTAGTGATTATTTTGTTCATGATTTTTAAATAAAACTAAGGACTAGTACATAGTGGAGATGTGATGAAAGTAGAAGAAAAACACGAGTATGAGGGCCAACGGATAGCGGTGTGAGAGCGATTCACAGGTTGCCTGCTTGATGCGTCAAGACAGTGCGTGGGCGCTACTCCGGAATTATCGTCCCGGTGGCGACGCTCGTGGGATGTTCGAGTGGCTATGGGTGGTGCCATTGTTCCATGGCGGAGGCTGAATTGTCCATAGGTTGCCTGCTCGATGCGTCGTGACAGTGCGTGGGATTCCCCTCCAGGCTGCCTGGACATGGGCTCATAGATCATAGGACATCTAAGACACTACCGTAGTTACAGTAGTAGTTAAAACATATCGGGGGATTGAACCCTATCAAGATGAAGAACGAATAAGGGCTTGCCCTCGGACCTATGTAGTATGGGATGCATAGAATCCGAACAAGTGTGCATTAGTGTCATATAATTAACTGCATTAAGGACTAAGTGCACAATCACAACACGACATCAATAGGGTAGTCCCTTTAGTTTGAAATGTGACAAGTTTGTGTTTGCTAAATATGAAATGTTAAGTTATACTATTTTCCGGCAAAGCGAGGACGGCCGTGTATAATGATCGTCGGTTGAATAAACTGACGTACCCACAGTCTAACATGCAGGTAAATGTTATGCTAAAGATTAAAGAGACGGATGCTTAAAGATTTTATCAAGCTGTTGTACTTGTATCAAATTGTTGTATTTTACTTCCGCTGTGCAAAAGAAAGATGTAATTATGATGTAAACTCTAATGTATGATGCAAAGTTTTAATTTCCCTGTAAAAGTGTGCTAAGAAAGTGAAAAGATCCTGTAGAACATCTCGAATTCAGTGTATTTGGGATTCGGGGCGTTACAGCTCTAATGGGTACTCCATTTGTCTTTCTTTGAGTTATGTTGTACAGGTACAGACGATGGGTTATTGATAGAACTTGTCGAACAGTTTCTGCACTGCATATTCTCGAGCTACCTGGTAAGTCATTGTATTTCAGATACTGATTATTACATTATATTCATGTTTATGTTATTACTATTGTACTTTTAGTTACCTGATACTGTAAAACTTATGGATGATATGAGTTGGCATACTTATTTCATTCAGTGGGCCTCTGTTATGTGCCTGTATTCCCGTGGAATGGGAAGCGAGGCGTGATAACTAGACTACATGGTAACATTGGTGACAGATAGGTTTTGTCAAATCACTGATATTCCCGTTACTTGAGTAGTAGTGATATATTGCTAGATACCGGTCATTGTTTGTAACACTTGAATAGGATTTTACTATTACTGTCAACATAATGGAAACCTACAGGGTCACACACTCAGAATAGATCGAAATTGGTATTTAAATTCATGTGATGAATTTCACATGAATTTAATTGGGAATCCTAGTAAGACTTGGGCTCCTGTCATGGTTGTGTAATTAATTAGATTAAATGAGCCAACTAAAGTTAAAAGGACCACACACGGATCTGACCTAGGTCAGATTGTGAGTCCAACTACCTCACCACTCATTTAGGGTTGATATTCTGCACTTATATATATGATATATTTCTGTGGAAAAGATACATGAGAGAACCCAATGGAATATCCCGGTCGGATATTCTATTTGTATTATTAATATTTTTTAAAAATTAAAATATTTTTATGAAAATTTCTTGGTTTTACTAATAAAAACTTATCTGTGAATATATACAAGTAATTATATATATGTATTGTATCGGTTTTGTGCACTTGTACAAAATCGTGTAAAATGCGTTTTTGAAAAAATGTCTGTAAAATCTCGGGTTGGTATTAAAAATTATTATTTTATTATTATTTTATTTTTATTTTCAAAATTGAGAAACTTTTGGTGGATATTACCCGGTTTTGTTAATAAACATTATCTATGTATACATCTGTATTGTATCAAATTGGTACTGACATCTTCCGAGCCGGTAATAAAATTATTTTTATTATTATTTCTAAATTAAAATATTTTTGGTAGAAATTATTTATTTTAACTAATAAAAATTATCTGTGTAGACAGATATATGTACGTATATGTACTGTATTGATTTCATACGTATGTACAAAATCATGTAGTATGTGATTTGGAAAAATGTCTTTTATTTTTTTTATCATCATGATCAAATAGAAGGCTAGGATTGATTAGGGTGTTGATTGCAATATTTATTTGCAAATATATCTCAAAATTGATGAGCCATGAGAATGAGAACACTTGTTCTCTTCTTAACCACAAACCCAACTCTCCCCCTCCTATAAAAACCCCCCTTTTACCCCATGGCCGGCCACATTCCAAAGGGGAAGAAATCCTTTCATTTTCCTCCATCTCCTTCTCATTCTCTCCTTCTTTACTTATTTTAATTTTAGAAAAAAAATTGAGAAGAAAGAAAAAGAAAGAAATCAAATCAAAAGAAATAGTGTGGGTTTTTTTCATGGGTTCTTTCATGAAGTGTTCTTGAACAGGAGCAAGAACAAGGAGCAAGGAGGAGAAGGAACAAGTAAGTCCTTCCAACCGACTTTTGGGTGGGGGTTTCTCATTCTCATGCTTGTTTTAGTTATTATTATTGGTATTATTGTTAAATAAATTGGACTAATTTCATGTGCATAATCATGTTCATGGACTAGAATAAAGGGCACATAAAGATTGAAGTGGTAGGACACAAATAAGGCGATTAAGATTCAATCTTTGTAGTTCTAGGTTTAGAACTAATTACCTATGCTAAAGGTGGAATCTTGAGCCCAAATTAATTTTAGAGGTTCCCATATGTGTTATTAGCATGCTCTAATTTTTATAAATTTTTCTGAGTTAGTTTGATGTTTGAAAAAAAACGTTTTCCCAAAACAGCGAAAGTTTAGCAAAAACAGCAACTTGCTGTTTTGGGTTAACTTTTGTTATGTGTTCAACGGACCAAATTTGGAGTTTCTCACGAAATTTGGAAAAGTGATCAACTAGGAAGTTGTACTAGATGTTCTCACCTTTCCAAAATGTTCTATTTGGTTAGATTCTGTTAAGCGGAGCAAGAGTTATGACCCTTACAAAGTTACAGCAGCTGGCCTCTTGGCTGAAAGCTCGCTGTTTGGATTGTTCGATGTTTTTGGACCTCTTACTTACTGAATTTGGAAAAGTGATATACTAGAGAGTTGTAGTAGAGACTCTCACCTTTCCAAAATATCCGATTTGGTTAGAATCCAATAAGCAGAGTAGGAGTTATGACTTTTACAAGTCATAACAGCTAGCTGTTTGGCTGAAAGCTCGCTGTTTGGATTGTTCAACTAGAGAGTTTTATTAGATGCTCTTCCCTTTTCAAAATTTCATATTTCGTTAAATTCCGACAAGTATAGCAAAAGTTATGAGCTTGGAAAGTTTCAGCTTTTGGCTGTACTATTATTGTTAAATGGTGTTTAACGGACCCGATTTTGAGTTCCTTACCGAATCTGAAAAAGTGTTCAACTAAAGAGTTGTAGTAGATATTCTTCCCTTTTCAAAATGTCCTATTTCGTTAAATTTCGACAAGTATAGAAAAAGTTATGAGCTTTGAAAGTTTCAGCTTTTGGCTGTACTGTTATTGTTTGAAATGGTGTTTAGCAGACCGGATTTTGAGTTCCTTACCAAATCTGAAAAAGTGTTCAACTAGAGAGTTGTCTTAGATGTTGTCACCTTTTTAAAAATTCTAATTTTGTCGAATTCCGATAAGCACAGCACTGTCTGCTTCTAGGTCGTTAGAAGGCTTTTTATGTCGCTTTTGTATACTCATTAGTAGTATGCTTATATTAGGCTGTTAGAGGATTCTTCTGTTGCTTCTAATTATACAAGATCAAGTTTTGCTAGTAGCATGTTATTTTGCTTCTAGGTTGTTAGAATACTTTTATGGTTACTTCTATATGATTCATTTGTCGCATACATAGCCAGTCGGCTCGTACATAATTCATTTGGCTCATACGTAGCTAGTCGGCTCGTATGTAAGTTGTTTTGCTCGTATGTAGCTTATTAGCTAGTACGCAGTTATTGTGCTCATCTAGGGTGATATCATTGCCTTAGGAGCAATCGACCATCAAGACGTGTATTTATTTGACTCCTCGTGGACTGTGGACAAGTCACCCCTCGTGCACCGTCAGATCTTAACCGGTGTAGGTTGATCACTAGCCGGGAGTGTAGACGGTATCCAAGTTCAAGGTAGTAGCATGCGAATATGTTCGTATTGCCGGGGTCTTGGATCGATAAGCTATGAACCTAGTAGAGTTCTCTTGCAAAGTCTAACTTAAGACCTAGCATGTTGTGTTACTACTGTTGTCATCCCTCGGATTGTTTAGGGTTAGCGACATCGTTAGGGTAGTAACTTATGGCTATTACTACTTAACCCTTATTTATTATCATTTTTCGTCGAAGGGAAAGAGTTTGTATTAAGGGTGATACCTTATGATCCGACCAATTCTATAAGCCAACACTAGGTGGTGTTATTGGTTGTACCCTTCCTATCAAAGGGATACGGTCTGTGCCTTCTCACGAGTTGGGAGCATGGGATCCGTATCTCGTCTGTTAATTTCTAAAGTGCCATGATAAGGCCGGGAGAGATTCCTGTCGGAGCGAGGGGATGGACCCCCAGAACTCCGTCATGCTCTATATCAAGAAGGGCGGACAAGCCATACACTACGGTCTATCTGTTAAGGGATCTACAGGGGATGCTTCGAGCCAACCTATGTTGTCCGATACCCTACGTTCGTTAGATTTTTTAGTGAGGTCCGGTATGCCAGGCAATAGTGGTAAACGGAGACACCACTATATGACTGCGAATGGTGGGATTAAACCGTTTCAGAGCAACCTCATCAGTCATGTTGTATCTTCAGAAACAGATTGAGTACAAGAGTAAAATTCATAGCGCGGGTTCAAATCCCTATATATGAAGAAACGGCTTGTTATGGGCGTATGTGGTATGGGACACATACTGTTCCGGAGACTTGCTTGCATTGGAATATGAGCATCCTTGCATTAGTAAATCTTGTATTAGAGTTTAAGTCATAGTATACACTGACACATCAATTATATATATACACGTTTTGCTTTTCATCAATCTGTTTGTTTAAAATTGAGAATCGTTGCTAGTCATCAGCCTTAAAGCGTCAGTATATGTACTGACGTCCCCATTTCAATAGGTACTGGATTTTAAAACTACAGGTACTAGATTGCAAAACTATAGGTACAGGATTCAGGAGGACTCAAAGCAAAAGAAGTAAAGTGTTGATTTCAGTTGTAATATATGTTGGTTACTATTGTAACATCTATTGTAATTTATTTATATTGAGAAGAAACCAAGTGAAAGTACCAAGTATTGTATATTATTCATTGTACTCTGATGTAATTTTCATTGAAAGTTTGTAACACTTGGGCTTGTATGGCATTATTTAAACACTGATGTAATGTATTGCAGTTTTATAATATTCAGACTTGTAATACATTTGTGTTGAATAAAAAGTTTCAAATTTTCCTGTTTTTCTGTGTATTGTGGCTAATTGAAGGAAAAGATTCTAGCTTATGTCACGGTTTTCCAGTGTATAGAAACCGGGGCGTTACACCCTAGCCGTCACATAAACTATAAGCGAGAGAGATCATGAGGAACCTCCCCTTCCTGCAGCTAGCATCGCTGCGTAAGGGAGAGCTTGATTTGATCCGTTCGTGTGGATATAGTAGAGGCACTGCAACCATTGTAGTGCTGTAATTGGCATATTTTGGAGACACTAGATCCATCTTCAAGGTATAATTCCTAAACATGATTTATGGTTTTTGCATGGATCCACGGCTAGGTTTCGATATTTTGTGATTTTTCCGCTGTGTTTTTTTATCTGTGGTTGCCCTCGAAATATAACAGCAACAAAGTCAGCAACAACGGCGAGGACAACCTCAACACGGCATTACACAATGCATCAGGTTTGAAGATGAAGCTAGACTGGTGGAGATGGCTATTTTGAGTTTGGGATGATGGTGAAGTTGCTGACTGGTGGAGGCAGCAAGGTGGTCCTGGTCGGGTTGGTCAGAGGGTGGTTTAGGCAGCAAGAGGAGGTCGGGGTGGTTGGCTGTGGAGTTGATGGTGGCAATGGGTTGACAAGGTGGCTGACAGATTGGTTGCTTTAGAAAAGGCAGTGGAGTTTCGGGATGGATTAGGCAGCGATAGGTTGAAGATGGAGTTGATGATAGGGTGGCTGTCGGTGGTAGCGGATGGTGCTGTCGGGGGTAAAGGTGGTACTAACTGGTCAGTTTGAGATGGGGCTAAAGGTAAAGGTCGGGATGCAGGAGGGGCTCGGGATGGCAGCAAGTAGGGTGGTCGGGTGTTGGGTTTGATGGTGCTCGGGAATAAGCAGCAAGGGGGTGGTCGAATGTCGGGTTTTGGAGTTGGCGGCTGATATCGAAGGTGGAAGCTGTAGAAAATGATGAAGAAGCAGATTAACGTGATGATTAGGGTTAATAGATTGTGATTAGGGGGCTAATAATTAGATGGGGTAGTGGGTTAGGATCTCATTTAATTGTGTTTTGGGTTTGGGTTTGAATTAGAATTGGCCTAAAGAATGGGCCTTTCGATTAATATTTGATTAGATAAAATGCAAATGAGTACACAAGAAGGAAAATATTGAAGATTACCGAAATAAAAATATGTAGGAAAAATAAGTACGGATGGATCATGAAGTTACAGCCCATTGGGAGCGAAACTCCTTTTTATAGCTCCTCGGGGCGAAGCTTCTCTTCTTAGTTTCTCTTCAAGGCTACTCTAAGGAGAAGCTCCATTTCTTAGCCCATCGGGAGCGAAACTTCTCTACATAGCGAAACTTCTTTTTAGTCTGTGGTTCCTCTACAAAGCGTGCTCATCTATGGAAAAGCTCCTCTTCAAATCTCATTTGTGGCGAAGCTCCTCTTCTTAGCCCCTTGGGAGTGATACTCTTCTTCGTAGCTCCTTCGTGGTGAAACTCCTCTTTGTAGCTCCTCGGGGATGAAACTTCTCTTCTTAGTTGTTCAGGGGCAAAGCTCATCTTCATATCTCCTCATTTATGGTGAAGCTCCTCTTCTTAGCCCCTCGGGAGCAAAACTATTCTTCGTAGATCCTTCGTGGCGAAACTCCTCTTCGTAGCTCCTCGAGGGCAAAGCTTCTCTTCTTAGCTGTTCAAGGCTAAGCTCATTTCCGTATCTCCTCCATGGCAAAGCTCATCTTTGTACCACCTTGGGGGGGGGCTCCTCTTCGTACCTCTTTCATGATGAAGCTCCTGAGAATCTCATCTTCTTAGCCCCTCAGGAGAGAAACTTTTCTTCATAGCACCTCATGGGAAAATCTCCTCTTCGTAACTCCTCCATGGTGAAACTTCTATTCGTAGCTCCTCGGTGAAAATTACCCCGAGTTACTCGATCATGTTGGGCAGACGCCTCCCCGGGGTCAAGCAATGGGTAGACGGTGCTCCGAGTTGCTCAAAGAAAACTGTAATTCTTGGCCACTGGATCTCCTCCCGAGCGCTGTCAAAAACACATGCAAGTCGGGGGCCAAACTGGCTTTAAAATGCGTGCAAAATGTGTGACAAAGCAACCCCAACATATGTCATAAAAACATGGACAAAATGCATGATAAAAAGAAAGGGAATAGAAAAGAGGATGAAAAGACAAAGAGAAAAAATACAAAAGGAGAAAAATACAAGAAGAAAAAGACAAGGAGAAGAGAGAAAGGTTAGCGGCACGTGTGCCGCACATGCCCACTGCCAGTCAGAGGCACGTGCGCCGCATGTGCCTCAAGTTGTCCCAAAAATGGGGGGCCACGTGGCACCGCGTGGAGCACCACGTGGAGCCACGTCAGCCAGGAGCGCGCACCGGGTTGCTCTGCCACTAACCAACTCGGCGGAACACAAATGTTTTGGACTGGCCAATCGCTCTGAAATCCATGCTCCTCAATTCCGCCGTTCGATCTCATCAAAATTCGCGCCAGGTTTGATTTATTATTTATAAATTCTGAAAAGTTAATTATAAATTCTGAAGAGTATTTAAAATTTTGAAATAATTATTTAAAAATTCTAAAAATACTTCTAATTTCAAAATAATTATAAAATTTCTGAAAAATAATTACAAATTTAGAAAACTTAATTTATAAATTCCAAAATTTAATTAAAAACTCTAAAAATAGTTTAAAAATTCAAAAAAATGATCAAAAATTGAAAAAGAAATTCAAAAAATAAGGAAAAGTTTCTGAAAATCTTATAAAATCTCCACTACCCCTAGAAGCTCAGAATGAGGTTCCTAACCTCTCCAATCATCCTAAAAGACAGATAGCTCATTGGATCATCCGAAACTAGGCGAACTACTTCTTGGAGGCTGCGATACCCAACCTTTAGGAATGTGCAGCTTATGACGAGGGTGAAAATCTAATTGAATCAGAACCTTAAGATTGTGGCACGTATCTTAAAGCTTCTAATAGCAGAACGATAATTTTACAGCGAATACAGGCCTATATGAAGACCATGTGTCGTTTTCAGGCTCATCAACTCAAAACAGGCTTAGAAGCAAGGAGTGATCTGCTAACTAATAGCTCTTGACCAATCCTCTATCACATGTAGAGTTATCAACTAACTCTATCTCCTAACAATGGGAATAAGAAATTTAAACATAAAGATGGTTTTTTCAAGCTAATCTTTGTAACTAACTCCTAGCCGACCAGTCACCCTCTTCAAAGTCAGGTAATCATTATTTTGCCACAAAAACTCCACTATTATTCTAAGTTCTGACTTGAGCATCAGAGGATCTTTCGCCGGGGAACACCCCGGTGTTTATACTTCTTGAAGCGATCGCAATTGTCGAAAAATCAGATTAAGGAGCGGTTAACGACGATTAATTCCGATCAAAGTAAATGTTAGATTTTAATAGTTTTACATTAAAGAATGCACATCATCTGCTTGCTCTCACACAGAAAATAGTAGCAACAGGTTTCTTCACAGGTATAAAATTGTTTACTTACTCTAGCATGATTCAAAGCGATAGTGTACGACTTTTAAAAAATAAACCAAAGACAGTGTACGACTAGGTTCTATGCCCATCGTGTAGAGAATCTGAACCACTTGCAGTGCTAATGGTGGTACACATACCACAAGAAATAGAAACATCCAAGAACTATATGCACCAAGAACAAGTTAGCACAATTGTAACCCTTGTTTCCTGTATTTGTATTTTCTACTGTTTTTCATTTTACTGTACTCTTTTATCAATCCAAGATTCTGTATTTTGTTTCCAATTCTAATAAAAATCATTTCTTTTGTTTCGACTCAATTTTGTGCCAATATTTATTTCAATTGCATCTTTCCTATCCGCTCTAATTTGTTTTTCTTCATGGGGATTTGACTATTTCATCTCATCTAATTCATTTTTCCTAATAATGGTGAATTTTGACTCAATCTCCTGTTGGATCCTACTCAAACCTGCTTCCATTAACCCATTACCCATAACCCTACTATATAAACCTATCCTAATTCCCTAACCTTAGAACCCTTAACCCTATACTGTTGAAACCCAGATTAACCAGCCGCCAAACTCCCCACTGTTCATCTCCCACATTCTCCGCTTCTTCACCTTTCGACCTCTATCCAAGCTCCAACCCTGTGCATTGCCCTAGCCCTTCGCCATCGTCCCACTGCTTCACTCTCACCACCATCCTCGTCCCCTTCGTCCAAACCATCGTCTTCCTCGCCTCACTCCCGAACCCATCTATCGCCATTGTCGAAACCATCAAATTGTCGAAACCATCAACCTCGCCACTTCATCACCACCGAAGCCCATTACCCCCGTTCGGCCTATCATCCTCGTCGTCATCCCCCACCTCTACTCACCCCCTCGTCGCCTAGCCCAAGCAAGAATCCCCGAAGCTTTCCCCCTGCCATCGCTCCCCTGTTTTCGACCCAAAACACAGCACCTCTTCGTCCTTCATCACCGTCGTCGCCCCTTCGCCGACTGCTCCCCAGTCGAGTCTCTCGCCGCTGCAGTCACCCATAGTCCACTGCTCGTGCTGCCATCGAAGTTGGGCTCCCGCCATTTCTCCCTATCGCTATGGAGAAGAAAGGTTGGCTGTTTGAATTTGAGCCACCCGGTCGCATCAAGATCCGATCCAACATCTTGATCATCACCATCAGATTAGATCTGGGCCATTGGATCTCTTTGCGATTGGGATCTCCTTTTGCATTTGGCTGTTTTGTAAGGAGTATGGGATCCGATTGCTGTGCTGCTGTTTGGTGAAGGAGTGAAGTTGCTGTTTTGTGTGGCTTGATTTGCTGGGTGGGTATTCGCACATAGCTTGCATGTGCGCGCATGTGTCCGTGTTCATGCCTCGCCTCTCGAGTTTCTCATCCCTTCATTTATTCGTGTTCGGATTTACCGTCTAACCGGCAAGTGTCTTCTTGTACATTTCGTTTTCTAGTACAAGCTCTTCCTTGAAAATACTGCAAGTATATTGTAAATGTGACTCCTCTTTGTTTATTGTTGATGATATCATGTTTCACCTTATTTATTACATGATCTAAGAGTCACAACCCTTCGTTGATACACTTGTTCACAACTAGTATAATTATGATACATTTCATGCAAAAAGTGTCTTAATTGGTTTCTGTCCTGTCTTGGCTTGCTGTTTTGACCCCGATTAAATCAGAATCTGAACTTGAGTCATGAATATGAAACTTAGGCCTAGACATCTAGTTTATCACCCTTTTGAAGGAATTGAATTCTGAGTTACGGTTTATGAGATATTGCGGTTTTACTACTGCTGTGTCTGTAATCGCAGATTTATAAAACTAATTCACCACTTTGGTTTACAATTATTTTAACAATTCTAACAGTAAGTAAATGACTTGAAATTTTGCATGCTAATACTGGACACCCTAGAGAACATTTTCTAATTTTCTTGGAATTAATTAATGAAGTTTCAACCCTGTTTCATATGTATAAACTCAGTTTCACAAATTCTGGCTGAACACAAATACTGTATAGTTTGCTATTTTGACATCAATTGCTATAACTTTTATGTGTCTTAATTATATGCGTTGGAACCGGGCATGAGTCTAGTTTCTAAGCCTTCAGATGGATCCACATTTGCTATCTTATAGCAATAGGAATCGCAGTTTTGGTGCAGCAACGTCATGCTGTCCAGAATTGCAATTCTCGTAGTTCTTGATAATGTTAATTTGTGTTGACCCTCAAATATGCTTTATAATTATCTTAAACTTTTTCCATGTTCTTGATCATGTTTACTTGACCTGTTTCGTATACTTTCATGCTTGGTTGATAATAATAATAATAAATAATAAGTCGGGGTTTAAGGGAAGGACCACAGTAGTGGACAATATAGGTAAGTGTACTCGGAAGGGGGCCCGTGTTTTCCAGTACTTGATTCATGAACTTATTGTATCTTGAGCGTATTCATGAACTCATTACTTGGTTCATGAACTTGTTGTATCTTAAGCGTATTCATGAACTCATTACTTGGTTCATGAACTTGTTGTGTATTCATGAACCCACGGTTGGTTCTTGAACTTGTTACTGCATTCACGAACTTGGTTCGTGAACTTGTTATATTATTTTTTTATTCATGAACCATGCTTGCTTGATACTTGATGCCTGATGCCTGAGTACACCGCCCTATAAAATTCACCACTAGGCCTAAACGTAACTAATTGTGTGTAGCAACCATGTAGTAAAAGTATGGATGCATGAAGTGCTACCTAGATAAAATTAAACGTTAGACTTAAGATTAACTTGTCACTTGTACACACTTGATATCCTACTTGAGTCTCGTTACTTGAGACTTGTTTCTTGAGACTTGTTATTTGTTACTTGACACTTGTACGTGATACTTGTTACTTAATACTTGATACAACTACATGCTCACTTACTACTTGTTCCACTACTTGTACTTGTTACCCAATCTTGTTACTTGAATTGTCTTTCTTGCTAGCTAGTTTCTTGAATCCCCCTGCTTGTTGCATACCTATTATATTATGTTATACATTCTTGATTCCAAATCTTGTTCCATATTTCTTGCACTTGTTTTCATACCCTGGCTTGTACTACTTACGGCCCTAACTTGCACTAAAGGCATTTGTCTTGTTTTCTCTTTTTTTTTCTTTTTTTTTAATATTTATATATATACAGACTTTGGAGATGAATTGCCTGCTAGAATCGGTGAGCATACGTTCTAGACTTCACTTGGAGAAAAGACTTGCTTTAAATATTTTGTTTTTGAGTTATTTATTCTTTTGCTACTTGAATCTTGTAACGGACTTATAGTCCTGAGTTTTATTTTTTGATCTAGATTTGAAAATTATTTGGGATATTTTTTTTTTTTCAATTGTTTCTGTTGATTAATAAATTATTCATGCATGCGTGGTTGTGTATATCTTGTTATATTTCTTGTTATGATGCTAAGTCGATCCTACAGCTTATGAATGATAAAAATCATTCGCTGGGCTTCGTCACGCGCTCGTATTCTGTATTTTTGGGAAGCAGGACGTGACAATAATAATCTTAAGATCTCACAAGAACACAGTAATATGCATAGATAACAAATACTTCTTATTCCCCAAGAAATATAAAGATTATAAAGAGATCACAACTCTCAATCTCTCTCACCTTTGAAACACTCGGCACTTTCTCCTCTTGAAGTTGAACAATGACAACAGCTAACCTTGATACACCCTAGAGTTCTCATCTATTGTTATATTTATAGCCCCAAGCAAACCCTAAAAGATAAACACAAATACAGCTTATTGGATCCAAAATTTGTCAACCCAAATAACATACAACACCGCTTTCGGTTGACCGCATCTAGTTGCGGTCGACTGCAACTTGTCTCGCCAAGGCCCGAACATTGGACGGTCAACTATCCCTTTCTCTGTTGGAACCATGTATAGTCGGTCGTGGGTGGGGTCGATCGCAACTATGGACAATAGACTGCAACTCTGCCTGCAGCTGCTGGCTGCTTTCTCCTCACTTCTTCGTGTCTTTTATTCTTCTTCTTGAACTTTCGTGCCTATGTGTATTTAAGGCCAAATACACAACACTTCAAATTTATTGTAATCTTACCTCGCATTATCTCTGTCAGTCTCCCACAACTATGAAAGACCCAAGTACTCCCCACTTTCATGAAGTGCACCTCCACCACTCCACCATGTGGAGTGCACCAACCATCCCTCATAGGCTCATGAAGGATGTTCCCTACCAATCGCATAGAGCACGAAAAATGGATAAACAAACTTCTGTGTCGGATTTCGTGTCACAAGATTTCCTAACTCGCAAAATCTCCATTAACACCGGACATGGTTCAAAGCATCTTAATGCACCATCTGCACTAGCAATCTTCGTGGACGAAACATACACAAAATCCGTAGACTGTTCAACCCCTACAGCCTCATTTCGGTTACCTTTATCGACATCACCCCGCATATCGATAACCAGTGCGCTCTACCTTATAAGAGCTACTTGAAGCTTCATATACCACATCACACAGAACCCTCACTGCATCAACGTCTTGCTCTCTAGGATCCCTCTCATAATCAGCAGCACCCACTAAATTAGTAACTTTCACTTTTGCCCAGCAACTGAAAGAACTCCGTTGCACCCTACACAACCTACTACTCGATTCCGACTGAGAATCCACTGCAAGAGAAACGCCCCTCACGTCTCTAAGTAAATACAGTGTTCCCTCACACTTTTCTCTTGCTATGAAGTTATACATTACTCCCCATTACCAACTGTAATAGACATACCCTCGTTGTCTAGCCTTCCTACCAAGATAAGATTTTCTTCAAGTCCGAAATATGCATTGTCTCCAGCAAGAGAATACTCTGATCATCATTGGCTTTCACGCGAATAGTACCTACCCCTTGTACAAGACACCTCTGACCGTTCCCCATGAACACATCTCTGAAAGAACCCTCTCTGTGGTCCTCGAACACCTCCCTCCTCGAAGTGCTATGAAAAGAAGCTCCCGAATTAATACACCAATCTCGTGTTTCCATCTCCACCTTAGCTGACAAGAAGAACTCACCAATTTCATTTGACACCACATTGGCTTCTTTTGGTTTTGCTTCCTTTGACTTTTCCTGCTTCTTCTTTATATAAGCCTTACAACTGTGCATCATGTGATCCCTCTTGTGACATTACCAACACTCAGGCCCATGCCCCTCATCACTGTCATCAGATCCACTCTCAGACAAACTACTCTGATCCTTTCTTCTTCGACTGCTCTTAGATCTCTCACATTTTTTCCCAACTGACATAGCAGAATCCTTAGAAAATGATGCTGAAAGATCCCCGTTTCTCACCCATCTCACATCCTCGTTCAGAATGATACTCAACACATCCTGTGTAGTCGTCGAATCTATCATAGTGCGTGTAATAGTCTGTTTCACCGTACCATAACTATCGGCAAGGTAGATAGAAGTAACAATGAATGTCCCCTCTTTGAAAACTTCAATCCTACAGCTTCCATCTGGTTGTAAATCATACAGTAATTATCCACATATTCTTCAACTGAACCCACTTCCCTCAACTTCATATTAACCAAATTCTTCAGATGAAGAACTTGATAAGTTGTCGACGGTTTCTCATACATATCCGTAAGAATCTTCATAGCCTCCTTTATGGTCTTTTCCTTCGAGATATGAAACAATGCCTTACTACTCAGTCGCAACTGAATCTACCCTAGCCCTTCTGATCCAAACGATTCCAATCCACCATGATCTTTGGATCCTTGTCTACACCTTCCCCTCATCAAATAACAGACCATCTAGATCTTTCTGATGAAGATATGCTATCATCTGAATCTTCCACTTCGCGAAGTCACAGCCATCGAACCTCTCGACTATCGACTTTCTATCGGCCATCATGAAATATTTGCTCTGATACCACTTGTAGAGAATCTGAACTACTTGTAGTACTGATAGCCGAATACACACCACAAGAAACAGAAATGTCGAAGAACTAGATGCACCAAGAACAAGTTAACACAATAATCTCAAGATCTCGTAAGAACACAATAATATGCAGAGATAACCAATATTTCTTATTCCCCAAGAAATACAAAGATTACAAAAAGATCACAACACTTAATCTCTTTGTCTAATGTTTGAAACACTCAGCACTTACCCCTCTTGATGTTGAACAATAATAACGGCTTACCTTGATACACCCTAGAGTTCACATCTATTGTTATATTTATAGTCCCCAAGAAAATCCTACAGATAAACACAAATACAACTTATTGGACCTAAAATCTGTCAGCCCAAATAACATACAACGCCGCTGTCGGTCGACTGCGCCTAGTTGCGGTCGACTGTAATTTGTCTTGCCAAGGCCCAAATACTAGACGGTCAACTGCATGGTCGATTGTCCCTCTCTCTGTTGGAGCCCTGTACAACCGGTCGGGTGTTCGGTCGAGTGTACGGTCGGGTGCAACTATGAACAGTTGGCCGCAACTCTGCCTGCGGCTGCTGGCAGCTTTCTCCTCACTGCTTCGTATCTTCTCTTCTTCTTCTCCAACTTCAAGAGCTCCCATGCCTACGTGTATTTGAGAGCACAGTGCTAACACATCTTCCCCATCCTTCTATCTACGAGAGAAGAATGTATTAGTATTGATCTACCTATTCATTTTTTGCTGGTTCGCAAGTTCATGTATTTTTATAGTAGTGTAATATATTTTGCTTAGGGAAGGCTTTCCTACATTTTCTCTTCGAAGGAAAATCTATCACTGCATATTTCGGTTGTTAAGAAATGGATCTAGATTATACTGCTTGTCTAATTTTCCATATTTAGCGATATCGCATCTATTCGGATTGGGTTGGGCTTACTCTTCACGATTAATAGGAAGACGTTAAAAAAAATTATGTCATGTCTCACAACTCTCACATGACAACGAAATTAGTCCATGAAAATGCACCAAATCCTACAGAATTGGTACAACTGAAACTCTAAGATATACTAATTTGGAGGACCGGGAACAAATAGGAATTAATCAGTTTAGCTTGAGAAACGATGTTAAAATAGGCATTTCAATTGAACCCTGATATTGAATTTGCAAAATTTAAAAGTTGATGCAACACTAGTTATATAGACTTTTGAGGGAAAAAAAAGTTGTGGACATGTAAATAGAAAATATTTCTTTATCAGAATAACTATGAGAATAACTCCTCAGAGCATCTGCAGTTGTTGAAGATGAAAATATGGATATATGGATAAATGGAAATAAGAATCGAACTTTTGCTGCACTCGTTAAAAGCTATTTTTTAGCTTTCTATCGTAAAATAATAAGCGACGACACATGAAGTGCCGTCGGAGGAAAAAAAAAAATTAAAGCCGAAGGGAGGGACGGCACTCGAAGTGCCGTCCGACACATAAAAAAATTCGTCCTCGAAATGCAAAAAAAATTACAAAAAAATATAAAAATTACAAAAACATTTTTTGAAATTACGAAAAAATTACAAAAAATTACAAAAAATTACAAAAAATATTTTAGAATTTACAAAAACATTTCAGAAATTGCAAAAACAAATGAAAAAATTACAAAAAACTCCGGACGACACTTCATGTGCCGTAGATATAATCGGAAAGTTTCGTAAATAAAAAATTATAAAAACATTTCAGAAATTACGAAAAAATTACAATAAATTACAAAAACATTTCAAAAATTGCAAAAAAAAATTAAAAATTGCAAAAACATTTTCAAAAATTGCAAAAAAAAATCGAAAATTACAAAAACCTCCAAACGGCACTTCATGTGCCATCCGAGGAATTTGGGCTGGATTTTTTTTTTTTTTCAAAGGACGGCACTTCATGTGCCGTCCGATGGGATTTGGGGGTGTTTTTTAATTGAAAAAAAAAAATCAAGGGACGGCACTTGAAGTGCCGTCCGACGGGAAAAAAATTATTTTTTGGGTGGGACGGCACTCGAAGTGCCGTCGCTCAAATATGGATATTTCTCAGATCGATTCTCATTTATGGCACACAACTGTAGCGTTTTATCGATAAAATGGATATTTGGCAAACGAGTGCAGCACGTTTCTCAGCCAAATATCAATTTTATCGATATTTGGCAAACGACTACAGATGCTCTCAAAAGGCCAAATCAAAATACCAACTGTAATCCATATTCTATAAGACTTATTTACTTCTAAAAGTGCAACAAAAAAAAGGGCTATAGAATTAAACCTGATTACTAAGAGCAGCCACAGTTGTTTGCTATAAATGCCAATTTGCCATTTTTTAGCAAACGAATGGCTGCAACGCTTTCTCATTTTACCATTTTATAGCAAAGTTGCTATTCTTGTTTGTCAAATATGAGAAACGAAAATGAAAATTCTCAAATTATAAAGGACGGGGAATGATTCCCCGGACGGAGAATCATTCCCCGTCTCTCAAATTTTAATATATTTTATTATCAACAGACGGGGTATCTTATACTGTCTAGTAAATTTTATTATTATTTTTTTAAAAAAAGGGTCAGACGGGATATCATATCCCGTCGTTCCCCTTTATTTTTTTTTAAAAATTTTTTTTAAAATGAACGGTCATGATTGGCCGATTAGAAAAAAAAAAATCGAAATGGTGGGACGGGGAATGATTCCCCGGACGGTACATGATGTACCGTCCATGAAACATAGATGCTGAGTGGGTAGGTTTAGGTAGTTAATTAGGTTTAGGTAGTTGTATAATTCGGTTTAGTTATTATTATATTATATATTTTATTTAATTAATATAGTTTAATAGTTAATAAGTAATTAACTTTTTTAATTTATTTTTAAAAGTTGAGACGGTATATGATATACCGTCCCACTCAATTTTTGGCGAACAATATAGCAAACGACCACTGCAGCGATCGATCCTATTTGCTATTACTATAGATGCCATATTTTAGCAAATGAAAAAAACCATTGTGGACGCTCTAACAACTGCCTCGAGTACGATTTGGCAAGTGACAATTAGAGTGGAAAATAGAGAAATTTGTTATCTCAAATCTACGATATTATAAAAATTTGGTTACTTTTTTCTTCAAATGCGGCTGGTCAAATACTCCTTCCATTTCATTATATAACTCACTCTAGATTTCTACACGATGATTAAGAACAAATCTAGGACTGAAAAAAATACTAGACATTCATGATTTTTGACGCTCATAAATGAGCTATCAATTTGTACAATGTCATATTTGTCCTCCACTATAAAAATAGGGACCAGAAGTCAATGAAAAGATTAGCACTGGTAACGGGTCGGGTCGGGTCAGGTAGCTCAATACCCGGACCCGGACCCGGTCATTAACGGGTCCAAATACTGGACCCGGACTCAGACCCATGAAATTCGGGTCCGGGTCCGGGTCCGGTTCCCCACAAGAAATGTTACCCGTTCGCTTTCGGGTCCGGGTCCGGGTCCGGGTCCTATTTCTAATCACGGGTCCGGTTCGGTTCCGGGTCCTTAAAGCATAACACAATATTATATAATACGACTCGTGACTTCTATCTATACTACTTGTTTGGCTGTTTTTCTATAACCTTCCTTCTTAATTTATTGGAATTTTGTAGCAATTCACGCCTGGTTATGCTTCTCCTCCCAAGTTGTTTTACTATGGTAGTATTCCGATGAACTTCAGGTATTTCTTTTGCTTCATTCATATCAAGTTGCTAATTATGTTTATGTATGTAACTATTTAGAGTTATTTTTACTTGAAAGAATTGCACAGTGTTATGTAAAATTATCATTCTTTGTTTATTTCAAAAACTTGATGTGTGTAGCATTGTAGGTGTATTTGTATGTTCTTTATTCAGTGTTATAAGATTTGCCAAAAATTAACAATTATTATTGTTCGATGTGTATATGCTCAACTCATGCATGCAGTGTTGCATGCCAGTTCTGAATAATGCTATCGGTACTGATGTTTCTAATGTTCTTATTAGGGGAAGGTGGGAGATAACTAACACAGATCTACATGATTCTCAAATCATAACAATGGTTCCTTCTGATCGAAATTTCTCAGAACTCTCTGACTATGATTTCTACTCTACTTCATCTTCTCAAAGTACAATGTATTTCCGATCAGTTGCTATAGTAGTGAGTTCCTTTCTTTCTGACACATACAAAGTTTTCACATTTCCAACTGATTATCTTCTTGATAATGTGACTGAGGAATTAAGTATGTGTACGTCGAATTTTTTTTCCAGTTTATGACTGTCATGATCCTTCGGCATTCTCTTCCTTTCTTGATTGGTGAAGCAGAGGAGTTCTCTGTCCTACTCTTCTCTGTATGTATCTGAAATTTATGCCATAGTATACTGACTAATTTATGAGTTGGATCTATATTGGGTTGGATCTATACTTTTGATACACTGACTAATTTATGAGTCAGTGATTGGCAATCTACTTTTGATATACTGAGTGGTACTGGTAACTGATAACGGGTCGGGTCCGGGTCGGGTCCGCTTCGTTTATTGATTAATTCTCTATTGCGGGTCCGGGTCCGGGTCCGGGTCGGTTCCATTTTTAGGGGACCCAGACCCGACCCGAAATTTCAACGGGTAGTTATTTAGGACCCATACTCTACCCAAATTAGATCGGGTCGGTTCCGGTCCAACGCCGGGTCCGGGTCGGATCCGGGTTTCGGGTTTTAGTACCAATGCTAGAAAAGATAATGGTAAAATTGAAAATCTCATATAAAATTAATTGATGGATATTTAAAAATGACAAAACATCTACTTTGAAAACAACTTATATTTTGAAGAGAAAAAAAGACTAGAGTTCCTTATATTTTGAAACGGAGGAAGTGCAACATAATATCCTTCCAATCACCAACTTTTCACTTCCAAAATGACCCACTTTTCGAAAACATTAACCAAACTAACCCACTTTTGAAACTAATTATCAAAACGATCCACTCGTTGTTTCAAACTGTGAGTTTACTTAGGGGGCATTTGGTACGCGGATTGTAGAATTCCCAGGAATTAGTGGATTCCCAGGAATATGAGGGTGGGAATGAACATTCCCGAGAATGTTGCAATACTGTGTTTAGTATACGACATTACATATCTGTTAATACTTTTATTACCGTGTTTGGTATAGAATAATTCATTCTCATTAATCAATTTCTATAGTAGACATTACCGAAAATACCATTTTCAAATATAATTTAACAAATAAGGGAGGGGGGTAAAAATGCTCTTGAGAACCAATCATTATGGAATAGAAGTACAGATTTAATAGCATCAAAGCAAAAACTATCTCAAGCTGAATCCCTAGTGATGCCATCGACAGGCCAGACCTTCTGAATGACGAACACTACCTCGCCATCTTGTGCATCAGAGCTAGATTCTGCGTCCACCTGAGCTACCGACTCCCAGTGAAGAGCTGTCAAGTGCTTCCTGATGAACTCAATAATCACACGTGAGTCACGGATAATAATGAAACCGGTTGGCCTCAACATCCGGTCCATTTCGATGAGCAGGTCCTCGGCACTGCATCCTTTCTTCTCGAGGCCAGAGAAGACAGTCCAAGCATGGAGGAGATCGTAAGTTCTAGGGTATGTTGAGTACACTTCGCACCTGCCAATAGTCGTGACAATCATTCAGAATAGGAAGTACGAAAAAATTGGATGAAATAATATAATCATTCAGAATAGGAAGTATGAAAAAATTGGATGAAATAATATAAGACCATATAAAATTGTTGTCGAAAGGGAAAGGGGAGGGTGTTTTGGGTATGCAATAATCTCACTCATTTTTTATTTGGAGGAATCCACAAATTCCACCCTTTTCAAGGGGAATGTTTATCCTTCCAAACTAATTATTTTGATAATCCTGGGAATTTAAGATTATTTACAAAACAATACCTATGTCTTACCAAACCAGGTAATCAAGAAGGTAAACCTAGATTCCCTTATACATTACCGCGTACCAAACGTCCCTTATAGAAATTTTCTCCAACACTTGGAGAAATCTCGCAAAGTCTCAAAATATACTATAGCTAAACTCGCTATTTTGAAAATCGACATTAATTGAACTAGACTCTCTAGTTGAAACAGCGAGTCAGTTCAGTTAGGGTCAATGTTTGAAACAACGAGTTTAGTTAAATACTTGAAGAAATGTCGGCAAGTCTGAAAATACTAAAGCTAAACTCGCTGTTTTGAAAAGCGAGTCTAATTGAACTAGACGGTGTTTGAAAAAGCGAGTCTAGATCAATTATGGTCAATATTTGAAATAGCAAGTTTTGTAACGCCCCGAATTTCTAATATGATAACTTAGAAAATATGTGGCACAATCCCAGCATCCACTTCAATGTAATAGTACACATAGCTCAAAACACAAATAATTTTCTTCCAACTTTTATTACAACAATCTTTTTCAAATGCAGCGGAAATACAAACACCTTGAATTAAAAACATTCTTATTACAACACTTCTCTTTACAAAAATTACACAAGGCTCTATTACATTACTTATAATCTCCAAAACTAACTCAAGCGTGCAAACCCCCAAACTCTAAGCAACAACCTGCAATACATGAGGCTAGAGATAATCCCTAACCCCCAAAACTAATGGGGTCAGCCATAAATGGTGTGAGTGATATAAACAACAAATATAAATGAACAATAAACATGGATTCTTAAGCAACATGTACTGAATGAGAATAACATAAACTAAACATGTATTGCAAAGTAAGAAATGGCAGGGAAACATGAAAACATCAAGTGTAGCTCAACCAAATGTTAGAAGAATCATTCTCAAACAAGTACAGCTCAACTGTGCTGTACAGTCGACTGAGTAATTGGCCAGTCGACTGTTCACTGCCAAATACCTGATTATCGGTCATTCTCAATACCACAGATTGGATACCCGGTTATCAATCACTAACAGTGACTCCCAACACCGCAGAATATACCCAACTACAAACACTAACAATACCATAGATCGGATACCTGGTTATCAGTCACTCCCAACACTACAGATTGGATACCCAGTTATAAATCACTAACAGTGACTCCCAACACAACAGAGTATACCCAACCCCAGAGATCAATGACTCCTAACACCGCAGATCATATCCATCTATAAACACTAACAATACCATAGATCGGATACCCGGTTATCAGTCACTCCCAACACTGCAGATTGGATACCCGGTTATCAATCACTAACAGTGACTCCCAACACCGCAGAGTATATCCAACCCCAGAGATCGATGACTCCCAATACCGCAGAATATATCCATCTATAAACACTAACAATACCATAGATCGGATACCCGATTATCAGTCACTCCCAACACTACAGATTGGATACCCGGTTATCAATCACTAACAGTGACTCCCAACACCGCAGAGTATACCCAACCCCAGAGATCGATGAATCCCAATACCGCAGAATATATCCATCTATAAACACTAACAATACCATAGATCGGATATCCGGTTATCAGTCACTCCCAACACTGCAGATTGGATACCCGGTTATCAATCACTAACAGTGACTCCCAACACCGCAGAGTATACCCAACCCCGGAGATCGATGACTCCCAATACTGCAGAATATATCCATCTACAAACACTAAAGACTTGAAAGGACATTCAAGATTATGAAAAACTCATCAGCACCAGTCGACTTATACTGTAGTAAGTCGACTGCCCCGAGAACCAATATCCAAGATTATAACAAGTACTATAAGTCGACTTAAGAAACCATCAGTCGACTTACCCGAGACAATTTCCAATAATTCTCACGAAAATATTCTAAGCACTAACAGACGACTTAAGGAGCATAGGTCGACTGTCCAAAAAGGAGTAATTTGCAAAGATAAGTCTTAAGCGTACCGGTCGACTGTAAAAAGGGTTAAGTCGACTGTCCAGATCGAATTTTCAAGAATTTAACGACACAGCAGTGGGGTCGTATCAGTCGACTGAATAGTAGACCAGTCGACCGTCGGCCTACAGTTTTCCTAGTTTAGGTCTGAATACAATAATCAAAACTGAAGTTTTTCCTAAAGATTCATTGTTTATGGAGATAGTACATATTCAGGAAAAATGACAAATCTTAAGTAATCTTCATTATGGATACAACACTCAATCATCAAATATCTCAAAACTAAATTCTCATGTTCTAAATTCCTAATTCTTTCATTAGGGTTTCTTAATACTGATTTCTTTCACAACTCATAACCCAGATCTGATTTGTAGTCCCCAGATCCAGATATTCATCCATCCAATCCCTTATTCTCATAACCATACTCAAATCTTAAACATGTTTCTAGCAATAAAGAATTCATTCATCAAGATCTACTAAACGTTCATAGATTTCACATACCTAATACAACAATAACCATGGCATCGTTCTTATACAAAATAAACTGAATAAACAAGCATGTCAAACAAGCAACAAACAATCATTCATATAAATCAACAACAAAACAAAGTTCATATCACTCACCTTTGAATTGCAAAGATCTAACGAAAAGCCTTCTTCTTACGAGATCCAAAAATCCTCCTCTTTAATCACCAAGAATTTAATAATAATATGAAACTTGAGTTGTGCAGCGAAAGACGGCTGCACACTCTCTTTTATAGGCCGGAAATAATGTTTTTAGGGTTTAGTAATGCATTTGCAAAATAGTCCTTCCAAAACATAGTTTTACATATATAGTCCTATTCTTGGAAACCCAATAAAAACCATTTAAATTAGGACTTAAAAGTAAAATATAATCCTAAATCTCAAACGGTACTGTTCAAAATGTCCATAAATATATTTTGCATTTTAACCCCTAAAATGTCAAATTTGCAAAAAGGTCCTTCGTTTCTCAAAAATTGCAAATAGATCCAATTAATTTTCAGAAAAATCTGGAAAAATAATAAATCAATCCCAAATATTAAATAATGATTTTTCACAAAGAAAACTTGACTTTCAAACTTCTCAAGAAACTATTTGCACGCGTTCTGCACGTGTAAAAAGATAAATCTTTTAGAAAATATTTAGTAAATCTCCAGAAAATCATTTTAATTCATTTTCAAATATTTAAAATAATATTTGAAAATACTGTGTTCTACAAGTTTAGTTACAGGAATTTACTCCAACACTTGGAGAAATCTCGTCAAGTCTCAAAACACTAAAGCTAAACTCATTATTTCAAACAACGACCCTAATTGAACTCGACACATTTTTTCAAATAGTGAGTGTAGTACCCCATATTTTTAAATACTATTTTTGAGATCTGAAAATAAATTAAAATGAATTTTGGAGATTTAATAAATATTTTTCTGAAAATTTATCTGTTTACACGTGCAAAACAGTGCAAATATTTTCTTGAAAAGTTCAAAAGCCAAAATTATTTTGTGGAAAATCATTATTTATTATTTGGGATTTATTTGTAATTTTTCTAGATTTTTTTGATATTTATTGGACCTATTTACAAATATTACGAAAAGAATGATCTTTTTGCAAAATTGTCATTTTAAGGGATGAAAGTGCAAAACTGTTTTTCTGGACTTTTCAAACAGTGTTGGCTGGAAATAAATTGTTCATTTTGTTTTTAAATCCCAATTAAATTGGTTTTATCAAGCTTCCAAGTATAGGGATCTATTTATGTAAAGATATATTTTAAAAGGATTATTTTGCAAATGTGTTCAAAACCCTAATTCTTCTAATTCCGGCCTATTTAAAAGGTGGTGTGCGGCTGCCTTTCGCTGTACAACACAAGGTTTTATTATTTTTTATTGTCTTCGAGATTCAAAAAGGAGATCTTGGATTCTTTGCAAAGGAGGGATTTTTCGTCTTGCTTTGTTATATTCGTTTGATCTCTTCGACAAGGTGAGTGACTTGTTTTGTTTTATTTTGTTTTGTGCATGTTGTAAGTTGTTTTGTTTTGTTCTTGAAATGTTGTATGTGGTGTTTCATCTAGTAGAAAGCATGCTAGGGTTTTTGATATGAATACATGTGGTGGATTGAATGAATGGATAAGTTAAAATTGGATCTTTTAAGAAGAACCCTAGTTATTTGTGAGTAGAATTGTATGCGGATGATTTTAGATTGTAGGAGAACCTAATATAAATTGTGAGTAGACTATTTCTTTTGGGTATTTACTGGTTCGATTGAGTATGGTGAAAATTATGCATTAATTGATTTAAGATGAGATTTTTTTGGACTATTGGTGAGTTGGATAAAAGCAACTTGGCCATTTTAATGATAAATTTGTTTATGAGTCAACTATTGAGAATAGTTGAGATTGAGTTTGAGAAATTTTGAGAATGAGTAATGGATTAAAAGTCCATGTCTTGAGGGTTTGAGTTGTGATGAGTAAATTGGGGATTGATACATTTTTGATTAAATTTGGGGATTTGTGATTTTGTGAAAGATTTTATTTGAATTTGGATTTACTCAAATACTAAGTTTTTAAATCTGAATATTTTGTTATTTTAGTTTATGGATTTGTGAAGTTCTTTTGATGCACAAGTATGCACAAACATTTTTCATAAATATCGTATTTTTGTTGTTTAAGAAGAAATTGAGTTTCATGCGTTTTCAAAGGATTTGACTATATCTCAACTTATTTTGGTATTGATATGTTTTGGAATATAAAACAGAGTTACTTTGATGTATGATTGATTCTTAAAAACTCTAATTTTGATATATGCACACATTTATGTTTTATTTTGAAGAAATTCATCAAAAAGCTATTTTATCAATTCAAGTGATTTTGATTGGTTTATGGATCTTTATATATCCTATAAGTTGTATTTGATCATATCAGAAATATACTTTTTATAGATTTCGTTTTTGTAAAGTAAATTTCGTATCGGTTGAAATATGTACAACCCAAACTACAGTCTGTAGGTGTGACAGTCGACTGGTATGTTGCGACAGTCAACCGTCGCTACCTGGCTGCTGTGTTTTTCTCGTTTCTTAAAATCTCGTGCGGAACAGTCGACTGAACCATTTCTCCAGTCGACTGTCTCTGCTCTGTTTTGATATTATCTCGAGGTGTTGGATTTTCGCTCTGGACAGTCGACTAATGACTTTTACAGTCGACCGTCAACACTTAGAATTATTTTCTTAAAAATTTTGGATTTTCGCTCCGGAAAGTCGACCGACTCTGGTTTGCAGTCGACTGTTACTGATGTTTCTTGAGTTTTCCAGATGTTCTTTAAATGATCGATTCTTTAAAAGTTTTTGGATTTATAACTTACTATTTTAAATATTATTCTTTCTACAGAACATATGTTTTCAAGATATTTTATTATTGGATTTGGATTCTGAAATTTTATAAAGATTTGGATTTTGTTGATTGGAGAGGTTTCTCCCTTTGATCGTTTTGACGATGGATTAGCGAGTTTTGGTCTTGTTGATATCTCTAGGAGTTGAGTGGGAGTCTTGGAACCGGCAGTTGAGATTTGTTGAGTTAGACCTGGGGGATCTTGGTTTAGTTGTTGTTGAGTATTTGAGTCCGGCATGATACACTGACTCTATAGATGGGAATTTTGTGTTTTAATAATAACTAACTTAAGGACAGGCACTAGTGGGGATGTGATGGAACTTGGAAAATGTAAGTATAGGCTCATGGTTTTGTTGGTCCAACGGATGCGTTTCAGAACTGTTTGTTGTTATGTCTCGAGAGGATATTTGTGTGTTCGCGTGTCGAAGGTCTGCAGGCCTATTCACGGAGCATGCAGGGCGCATTCGCATGTCAAGGGTTGGCAGGCCTATTTACGAAATGTACCAGGTGTATCTGCACGTCGAGGGCCTTGCAAGCCTGTTCGTGGGGTACACGGGTTTGGGAGATGATTCTCCAGTTTTTTTTTAGCTATCTTACATGATGCTTGCGTATCGAGGACTGTGGTACCTATTCACGGAGTATTTTGGATCTTGTTTTCCATCACTGTAGTAGGATTAGTTGCATAGCGAGGGGTTATCCCTATAAAGTGGAGATCGTTAAGGGCTTGCACCAGACCTATGTACTATGGAATGCATAGAATCCGACAAGTACGCATTAGAGAGTCAGCATATAGAATTGCATTTTCTTGACTTGGTTTTATGCATGCTGTTTCTTGTTTTTCTACACTTGACACTTGTCTAGTTTCACTTGATGTTTTCGTATTTTCTTGTTATGTCATATCTTATGTATTCTTGTTTATTTCATGTTATTTAGGATTCTATGCTTTACTTAAGTTGTTTGTTTTATGTCACTCACACAATTATGGCTGATCCCTTTAGTTTTGGGGATTAGGGATCATCTCTAGCCTCATATTTTACAGGTTGTTGCTTAGAGCTTGGGGTTTGGATGCTTGAGATAGAATGAGATAATAGAGCTTGTGTAAAATGTAATAGAAAGTGTTGTAAAATAAAAAAAAGTTTGTATTTCAAGGTGTTTTGTATTCCGCTGTGTTATGTAAATGATTATTGTAATAAAAAGTTTGGAATAAAAATTATCTGTATTTTTGGACTGTGTTTAATATTACATTTGAAGTTGATGCTGAAAATTGTGCCACGTATTTCTAAGATATCATATTGAAAATTCGGGGCGCTACAATGAGTAGATCAGTTTAGTAATTAGTTTCGAAAGTGGGTGAGTTTGGTAAATATTTTCAAAAATGGGTCATTTTGAAAAGAAACTCAAATTAATCAAATTTATTTCTAATCATATAACCAAATCTTCCCAAATCTCTCACTACCACAAGTTTTTCATGTCCTGCAACATCTTATATCTGCCATCTTGTCATTTTTCACCACAATATCAACAACTCTGCTCCTCCTCATCGTAACAAACTTGCAACAAACTGCTCCATAACAAAACCAAATCTCATCATAATCCAATCACTAATCTCAAAACAAGAAATACCACATGCTTGATATATCACATTATTCTCCTTCCCCCCGCCCCCCCTTCTAATTACTCGCCTCCTTGCTCTCTCACCTCTCAACCGCCTATATAACCCAATAAAATAACAGCCTCCCCCACCCCTGAATTGCATTTCCCAAATCCAAGGAAAAAAAATGGGAAAGATGAAATCTCTCATCCGTGCCCGAATCCGCATCCGCTCGAGCCCGAAACCCGACTCCACCACTTCCACCTCATCCACCTCCCCGACCTCCACCATCCCCGACCTTGAGCGCGTCTTCAACAAGTTCGACTCCAACGGCGACGGCAAGATCTCCTCCATCGAACTCGCCGCCATCTTCGATTCCCTCGGCCACCCCGCCACCCCCGACGAGATCGCCCGCATGATGGCCGAGGCAGACTCCGACGGCGACGGATCCATCAGTCTCCAGGAGTTCATCGACCTCAACACCGCCACCGTCGACGCCGACGCCGCGCTCGAGGATCTGAAGCACGCCTTCTCCATGTTCGATCTGGACCGGAACGGGTTGATCTCGGCGGATGAGGTGGCGCGGGTTTTGAGGAGCTTGGGGGAGGAGGTGTCGTTGGAGCAGTGTAAGAAGATGATCGAGGGAGTGGATAAGGATGGGGATGGGATGGTTAGCTTCGAGGAGTTCCAGATGATGATGACTAATGGCGGAGGATTCGGATCGCGTTAAGATCAAGAACATCAAGAAATCTGAGATTTGGTGTTATCGTTGAATTCAATCATTCATTGTTTTTTTTTGTTACTTTTTTTTTTCGGGATTGCTAACGATAGGATCTCTACTGATTACGTGTATATACGGAAACAAAGGAATTGGAGATTTTAATGTTGATGATTATCGTGGAAATTCGGTTACGATTGGTTATTGAAAATTTTATGGCTGTGTTTTATTGGAATCTTGAATTCATCATGGTATCTTAATTGTGATTTTTTCTTGAAAAGTTTTGACTGAATTTTATTTGGACCTCTTGAATTCATGATGGTATCTTAATTGTGAATTTTTCTCGAGAATTTTAGACTGGATTTTATTTGGACCTCTTATCCATGATTTTTTTTCAAAATAGACCACTTCTTCAAACTAATTCTCAAAATAGTACGACTTTTAAAACAACAGCAAAAATAATTTTTTTTTCCAATTAGTTGAGGTCGGCTATATAAATCTTGGTTTTCCAATTTATTCGGTTTAGTGCAATATCTTTGATAAGTTCACAGGTTACCCTATCTTTTCTTACTATTTTCATTCAAGTTAATTTAGATCTTCCTCTATCCCTAACTCTACCTTCAATACTCTAAGGAGGCATTGCTAGTTCTACGTATGACATGTCCAAACCACCTTTCTCGTATATGTTCGTTTCTAAATCTATCATTCCTTATTTTACCACACATCCATCTTGGTATTCTCATCTTCGCTATACTCATTTTTTGGACATGCTATTTCTTTGTTGCCTAACACTTTGCTCCATACATCATTGCAGATCTAACAGCTGTCCTATAAAATTTTTCCTTCAACATCAAAGATATACGTTTGTCACACAAAACACCATTGACACTTGCTTGAATCTTATTTATAACATCTTCACCAATCTCGCCATCTCTTTATATAAACGAGCATAAATACCAGTTTTAGTTCTGTTTATCCTAAAGCCTCTAGCTTCCAAAGTTTCTCTCCACAATTCTAATTTAGCATTGACTGTTGCTCTAGTCTCGTCCACTAAGACGACGTCATCGGCAAAAAATATATACCAAGATACCTCATCTTGTATTTCTCGCGCCGGCTCAAAGCTGAACCTTGGTGTAAACCTACTCTAATGGGAAAATAACTGGTCTCTCCCGTGGTTGTTCTAATTGTGGTCGTTGCCCCTTTCATACATATCCTGAATTACCTCAATATACCGCATAGTTACTCTTTTATTATTTAACACCCACCATACTATGTCTCTAGGAACTTTATCATATGTTTTTTCTAGATCTATAAAAACATATGTAGATCTTTCTTATTTTCCCTATACTTTTAAGTCTCCTCAGTACATAATTTGCTTTCATTGTTGACCTCCTAAGCATAAATCCAAACTGATTCTCAGACACTGTAGTTTCAGTCTCAGTCTATGTTCGAACACTCTCTCCCAAATTTTCATCGTATGACTCATTAATTTAATCTCTCGGTAATTGGAGTAACTTTGTATATCTCCTTTATTTTTATATATAGATACTAAAATACTCTCTCTCTATTCATCGGGCATCTTCTTAATCCTCAAAATTTCATTAAATAATTTTGTTGGTAAGCTCACTCCTACATCTCCAAGACACTTCCAAACTTCAATGTGTATATCATCCGGCCCTAAAACTTTTCATATTTTCATTCTTCCTAGAGCATTTCGAACCTCCAATGTCCTTATCCTACAGAAAAATATCTTCTCTCGACTCTCCCCCGAGTCCTCTATATTTAAGTTGCCCACAACATTTTCATATAATAACTTGTCAAAGTAATTTCACAATCTTTCCTTAATTTTCTCATCTTTTACTAAGACTCGTGAATCCTCGCTCTTAATACACCTAATTGTATCCAGATCTTTTGTTTTTCTATTCCTTTGTTTAGCAAGCTTATAAATGTAATTTTCTCCTTCTTTCGTTCCTAATTTTTTATATAAATCATCATAAGCTTTTTCATTTACATCTCTTACCGCTTTCTTAACTTCTTTTCTTACAGTCTTATATCTCTCCAAATCCTCTTCATTTTCACTCTTTTGCCGTATTTTGAAGGTTGATCTTTTTTCTCTTAAAATATTTTGGACTTCTTCTTGCCACCAATATGTTTCTTTATTTTGGACTTCATCAACCCACTTTCAAAACTAATTTTGAAAATAGGCCACTCGCAGTTACGAACTGTGGCCTCTTCTATTTTATTGCCACAGTTCCGTACTGCAGCCTAAGTACATACCATAATAATCTTGTAACCCCTGTTTCCGTAAATACATATTTTTAGAATATTTTTTGTATTTTAATTATTTACAAAATTCAGTATTATTTTAAAATTGGAGTTGTGCCTTCTATTTAAAATCTTTTTGAACCGGAAGTTGAATTTTCTTCGACTAGTAGTACGTGCTAACTTTAATGTTTATTTTCTAAGTGACTGGCCAATTGTATCTTATTTTATTACTATTTGGATTTTATTAAACTTGTTTATCTCAAATCTCGTTTTGATATGTATATCAAAATTATTATTGTTATTATTAATATTATCATCTCGATTGTTGATTTAAAAATCTATTTCAATTGATTTTTTGTATTTGCAGTGATTTCAAATAATTTTCATATGGTAGTACAATACATATATCTTGATATATAATCCTACAATTTATTTATTATTTAATTTTTTCCTATTGGATAATTCCTTAACCCCAACTACCCATTTAAGCCAAACCCAAACACCCAAAACCCGTGAGCAGATCCTAACCAAACCCGTTTATATAAAAAAAGAAACCTATCTATACCTATCCATCTTCTCTCCCTGTTTCTAACCCTAGCGCCGCTCTCATCCTGAACTCATCACGCGATCTCCCTCTCTCTTCCCCTCCCTTTGCGCCGCCTCCCGCTATGCGCCACCTCCCTGTTGCGCTGCACGAAGGCAGCGCAGTCAGCGCCAGTCGCAAGCACCTCCTTCGGCGTAGCCCCACTTCGACGACAGCCACCGCGGTGCCTCCTCCTGCGTTGCAGACACCCTCGGCGCTGCCCTGCACCACTCCTCCTGTCGCAACTCACGGCGGCGCCAGCATAGCCAGCCAGACAGCGCCGGAGCGGCTAGTCGCCACCCCCCTGGTCGACTACCCACCTCTGCAGTGAAGTTCCGTAGCCAGTGTCCTCACCTCGGCACCCCCCTGCGGCTGACTCCGCTCTCCCTCCTGTCGCACCGCGCGACTGCAACCGCGACACTGCCGGCAACGTGCTGCAGCCAGTCCTCTCGATGCCGGCTGTCTCCTCTGCCTTGCCGCCAGTCCCACCACTCGCCGTTCGCCATCGAACCAGTGCCAATCCATTCCTATCATGTTGGGTTTTATGGCTTTGATTGGTAGCCATCCGATCGCCATCCCGATTTGGATCTTCATCAGATCATTTTGGTCATCAAGATCATCACCATCCGATCGCGTCTCAGCCGTCCGATCGTCTTGATCTTGATTTTTCCATCAAGATCCGCACCGATCTCGATCTTCGATCCACGCCCTCATCCAATCAAGGCAAGTATTCTCCCTGTACAATTTATTGACCTAGTACAAGCATTTAATTGAAAATACCGCAAATAGATTGTAGTTGTGACTCATTCTTGACATACTACTTGTTGATCTTGAATATTTTACCGTCGATCCCTAAATCTTAAGAGTCACAATACCTTCGTTGATATATTTACAATTATTTGGACTCATTTTATCTCCTAGTTACATGAACATATGAAATTAAGAAACCCTAAATTTGTAGATGTGTGTTGTATCTTGTATGTGATGATCTTGTACCTATTTGAGTTGAGAAATAAATGTTGCTTGCTGTTTTGATAACCATTACCCCATATTTGTATCACACATTAATCTAGGCGCACAACAACCAATTATCATGTAACTTATACATGTAAGACATTCATCCTTGTTGCTGACCTGAACTTTACTTGCTGTTTTGATCCCTTTAAAATCAGAATCTGAATCTGAGCCCTGAACACTAAATGTAGCTCTAGATGTTTAGATGTCGATAGCCTCTGAAAATTTTGAATTCCGAGTTACGGTCTAGGCGATATTGCAGTTTTACTGCAGCTATGTCGGTAGATCCAGATTCGCAAAACTGCTGCACATCTTTAGGTTGCAAATTAATTTAACTATGTTAACAGTAAGAGTTTGACTTAAAATTTTATATGCTGTTGCTGGACACCCTAGAGAACCTTTAAAAATTTTCTTAGAAATAATTAACAACATTTCAACACTGTTTCACATGTATAAACTCAAATACACAAATTCTGCCTGAACACAATAGTTGTGTAGTTCGCGGTTTTGACATATATTACCACAACTTTCTTGTACCTTAATTATATGCGTTGGAACCGGGAAGGTGTCTAGTTTCTAGACCTCCTGACGGATCCTTATTTGCTATCTCGTAGCAATGGGAATCGCAGTTTTGATACAACAATGTCGTGCTGTCCAGATTTGAGATTTTTGTTGTTCGTGATATTTTTATTCGTGTTGACCCTCGAATATGTTATATAAATATCTCAAACTTGTTCCATGTCCATGATTATGATTTCTTGACTTGATTCGCACACTTTCATACTTGCTTGATAAGAATTAGTAAAAGTAACAAGCCGGGGTTTAAGGAAAGACCATAGTAGTGGACAATATAGGTAAGTGTACTCGGAAAGGGACCCGTGTTTCCCAGTACTCGGTTCATGAACCTGTTGCACCTTGATGTATTCATGGAGCCAGTTACTTGGCTCATGAACCTGTTGTATTCATGAACCCACTGTGTGGGTCTTGAACCTGTTAGTATTCACGAACTTGCTTCGTGAACCTGTTATTTATTTTCGTATTCATGAACTGTGCCTGCTTGATACTTGATACTTGATGCCTGAGTACACCGCCCTATAGACTCCATTACTAGGCCTAAACAAATTTTTTTTGAATGTAGCAACCATGTAGTAAAAGTATGGATGCATGAAGTGCTACCTAGATAGTAATAACTATAAGACTTGAACATGATACATGCTTACTTTATACTTGATTACATGATACATGAGACTTGAACTTGATACATGTTTACTTCATACTTGATGACATGTTACATGAGACTGGATACTTGAATATAATACTTGATACTTGTTCACTTGATACTTGCACTTGACAACTTGACACTAGACTTGAGACTTGTTACCTGACACTTGTACTTGATGCCTGTCACTTGAGGTTAGATATCCCTACATGTTCACTTGCCACTTACTTCATTATTAGTATTTCTTATCCAGCCTGTTTACTTGAGTTGTCCTTCTTGCTAGCTAGTTTTTGGATTTCCACTACTTGTTGTATCCCTGTTACATTCTTGATTCCAATTCTTGTTCCACATTACTTGTACTCGTTTTTACTATTTGTGGCCCTAACTTGCACTAAGGGCATTTTCTCTTGTTTTCTCTATTTTTTCTTTTTTGTAATTATTAAACAGACTTTGGAGATGAACTACCTACTGGAATCGGTGAGCAGATGTTCTAGGCCTTGCTTGGGAAAAACTTTCTTTAATCATTTTGTTTTGTAATTGAGTTATTTTATTTGTTGTTGCTTAAGACTTGTAACGGGCCTATGTTCCCGAGTTTTACATTTGATCCAGACTTGAAAACTATTTGAATATTATTATTTGTTTTCAATTGTATCCTGTTGCTTAATAAATTATTCATGCATGCTTGGTGGTATATATATCTTGTTATATTCTTGTTGTGATGCTGAGTCGATCCTACAGCTTATGGATGATGTTAAAATTATTCGCTGGGTTTCGTCACGCACTCGTATTCCGTGTTTTGGGAAGCGGGGCGTGACAAATCTACACTTCAAGACTTGGTCCAAAAATGACCCAGGTCGAATACTAAGTTAACTGAGGCCGCAGTTGGATACTGCGACCTCGATATTACCTAGGCCACGGTTCAAAACTGCAGCCTTGGTTAAATGCTCCATGGGGTCCAGTTATTAAACCCCTAATCTCCCCTTCACTTCACTTCATCTCTACTCTGAAACCCAATTACGACCTCCCAAATTCGAATCGATAACCCTCATGACTCTCTTCCTAGCTCCCTAATTCTCTCCCAACTCAAATTATCAACCTCACTTCATCTTCCTCTCTTCATCGCCATTCGAATTAGGAAATCCCTAAACCTTAGTTTTTCATTTTCATTCAAATTCTCCCAACTGCGGCAACACACCTTCAATCTGATCACTATTACAAAGTTAAGATCATTTTCGCCATCACTCGAAGTTCTTGAAGGTATGTATGTCTTCTTTGGTTAGCATATGTTGTTTCTTGATAATTGGTATGAATTGTTAGTGGATATAATGAATTGGTAGTGAGTAATGTAGATATCTAATAGTGGGTTTGTGAAGTTTTACGAATTGTTAGTGAATATTATGAATTGTTAGTGATTTCTTAGTGAATATTATGAATTGTTAGTGATAATTGCTATGAATTATTAAAGGGGTTTAGTTGAGTGTATGAAGTCTTGTGTTCAAGGTTGGATACTCTTGCAAATTTACTTATTTTCCAATGTATGTTTGATGAATTGCTTGTGAGAATAAAATAGGTACGGTTTTGATTCAAATTAAAAATAGTTTGACTTGAAATAGGTAGTAGTCTACAACAATGTGTGCAATATAGAATACGATTGTTTTGATGTGTAATATTGAATTGAATTCATACGTTAATCATTTTAAGACGTTACTACATATTAGCACACATGTTCTTTTCCATGAACTTCGTTCCTTAATGACGCACTCCATCTTATCTGTCAATCTTTAAATTGTACATATCATATATTGTATTTGTTATATATTAACTTTATCTAATATTGGTAACTATCGTGTGTAGTGATCGTCTAATATCGGTAATGGCACGAACAAAGGGTCCAAATGATCAAGGTAGGAGCCCCACAAATCACAGTGGAAGACCTTTGAGTAGTAATGAAGGCCAGGGCCATGTTCCCCCACCTACACATGTAAGAAGTGTTTATTAGTTTCCATTGTATAAATAGGTGTTAAAATCAATTTGTAACTAAAACATCAATTATTCAATGAACTTGTAGGTTCCCTCATCTTCCGGTGCAGCCGAGCCTAGTTCCTCATTCGTTGCACTGGAAGTCCTGGTCCGTTAGACCCAAAACATTTGACTTTGCAGATTGAACACCGATATCAGTCCGTTTGGAACGGTGTATCGAAGGATTGCACGTTTTGTAGACATCCTCCACGGTTACCAATGCACCCACGCACACACGAATTGTTCGCCGCAGCTGGGTTGTATGGAATTAGCTTGATGGGGAGTATCAAGCTTGATCGTGGCCTGCTTACCGCTCCCCTCGAGCGATGGAGACTGGAGACCCATACCTTTCATCTACCCATAGGGAAAATGACGGTCATGTTACAAGATGTTGTGATGCGCATTCAGTACAAATAAAGCTACAGTTGCCAACTGCATATGTGAGGTATTCAAGTTTCCAGAAAGTTAGCTACACCCTGGAAAATGGAAATATTCATAGACGCAGTTGGCAATTGCGTGTTCTATACAACTAAAGCCATAGTTGCCAACTACGTCTGTAGATATTTCCATTTTCCAGAGAGTTGCTAACTCTCTAGAAACTTGAATACCTCACATACGCAGTTGGCAACTGTGGCTTTAGTTGTACTGAAGGTGCAGTTGCCAACTGCATCTGTGGATATTTTCATTTTCTAGAGAGTAGCTAACTCTCTGGAAACTTGAATACCTCGCATACGCAGTTGGCAACTGCGGCTTTAGTTGCACTGAACGAGCAGTTGCCAACTGCTTTCTATGTTGATAACACTTACAGTTCAGTACATACTGCAGTTGTTTCCGTGTTTACATATTCGTCACCATGCCTCATCTCCAATTTCCTCAATCATAGATTCATCAGCACTCAAAATTCAAAACCAAAAGAGCAACCAAGCAACACAATCGACTCCATCCAAGAATCACTATCATCCTCCGACAAAGAAATTTAAACAACAACACTCAAGCATCCACGTTAATTATACAAATTACAAGTTCAACCAAGCAACTACAACCAAGAAGCAATCAAGCAAATTCGAATAAACTACTATTAGAATAACTAAAGCTTACACCATGTCACAAACACCAGAATATAAATTACAAAGGCCCTGTCGCAACTCTCGGTGGGCATCCACCACGACCTCGTGCTCCCCTAAGTTCGGGACCTGTTGCAAAGACACCATTAGACTCACCCTGTAAAGTATGTATGAATGGTTAAATTCACATAGTAATGCAAAAAAAATTGAAGGCTTGAAATACGTTTATATAACTTAGCCGTGAACTACTTGTAGTAGTACCAGATGGAATATCAGTATTACAACTATGCCTATTGTGTCATCTTTGATGACATTTACTGCAAGTTATACTACTCCCAGAGCTTGTTCCCACATCCATGTCATTGCGAAAATGTGTAGTTCTCGGCCGCCCTTTAGTACATCTTCTGAATCTTGCATCAGCTATTAGTTTGGGACCAATTTCAATAGGCCAATACACTTGGTCTTGGATAGGATGAAATTTTGGTGTCCATGTTGATGCTAAGGATGCCACAGAATAGAATGGATCAATATATGGATGATAATCAAGGGCCCAAGAAGCACAAGCTGTCAATACATGTGAACATGGTAGATAAAGCTGGAATTTCTGACATGTACATGTACACACTCCCAAGTCAACAATCCGGCTTTTTCTTCCCTTCCTCTTAGTACCAACAAGTCAAATACCTGTTTTGACTTGAAATACGCCCGGATTATGATGAAACATTATAGCCTTATTCAAATTAGCTCTATCCCAACGTTCATTGAGCACTTCAAGAAATCTCGGAGCCCAAAACTTCCCTTCACATATCAATTTATGTGCCTCTTGATGACGTTCGGTGAAGTAGGAATTGTGACGATGAAATATCATCTCGACAATTGCCGTTACGGGCAAACTACGAACACTTTTTAAAACGAAATTGAATATTTCTAATGCATTTGTGGTCATGACACCATAATGACACCCTCCATCTGCAGCTAGTGGCCACTTTTCGATCGGTTTTGCCTTCAGCCAATCTGCAGCCTCGAGTTGAACTTTTTCAATCTCTTCCAATTATTTGTCAATTTTTTTTGGCTGATTCTGACACGCCACAACCTTAACCTTATCCATCAAAGTTTTGCTACCAAATTTGGTGTAGAAATTTATTGCAAAATGCCACATATAATTTCTATGATACCCATGTGGCTCATTTCATGATCCATTTTAAAGCTCCATCGCAGATAAGATACCCGCATGACGCTTTGAAATAACACATAAGCCTTGGCGATTGGTGACAAAATATCTCTCATGAACCAAGTCCAACTTTCTATGCTCTCTCCATCTACAATTGGAAAAGCAAATGGAAATAACCTGTTATTTGCATCCATTGCAACCTCAATCAATAAACAACCCTTGTATTTTTCATACAATTGGGTTCCAGTTATACTAATAACATGTCAGCAGGACTTAAGACCTTCAATCAAAGTCGCAAATGCCTAGAAGAATCCTTTAAATGTTTCTTAACCAGGATAGAAAGGATTCTTATCCCAATGCACGTAAGTTCCAGGATTAAAGGATTGTATTGCTAATAAAAGGGCAGGAAACTTCGTATATGCTTCATCGAACCTTCAAAACAACTTCTCAATAGCTCTCTGTTTTGCAATCCAAGCTTTCTTGTAAAAAAATTTATAATTACATTGTAGCAAGACAACCTCAATTATGGTCCTCGGTGTTGTCCCTAATTGTGCCTTAACAACATTCAAAATTATATTAGAAATTAGCTTCGAATCAACTAAACTGTGGTCTTGAGTTAATGTCGGATTGGTACATGTAAGCGCCCCTCCCAACTTCTTCATAATGAAGTATGTTTGTCATATAGAAATACACACGTAATCGCCATGGACAAACTGCCTCGGCCCCGCCTTCGGGATTGTATGACGTACCCTCATTTGCATGTAGATTTTCATGGAATTTACATTGGACAACATAATGCCTTTTGTTCGATTTCACCACTACAAATTCTTGATGTTCCATAATAGGGAATATCTTCACCGCATGTTGAACATGATCTTTGCTTTCAAACGTTTGCCAATGTACAATAATCCTATCTCCGATGATTCTTCAGGATTTTGATGAACCCAAGCATTATTATTCTCTTCAGTAGATTCAAATTCAGGTTCAGTTGGCCTAATGAATTGAGTAGTGGGGGGTGAGGGTGGAACATTGGCTCCCGTTTCATGAACATCATTGACGTTATCATCTGGATGCTCATCGCCTTCATATTCTTCATCATTTACATCTATCTCCTCATCTTCATATTCTTCATAATCTACTAACTCATTGTTAACTGTAGCATTGTTGAAGTCTTGAACATTATTTTCGTTATCAACAAGGTTGCGGATAAAGTTTAAATTCAATCCTTGCAAGTCATGTAAGGGAGAATTTGTTGAAACTGGATTTGTGAAAATTGGATTTTTTTTGTCGAGGCGACACTCTTTCATGTAGTTCAGCACTTAGATGGGGACTCATCTCATGAGTTGGCACTTCATGTAATGGGCTTGGTATACGATTAACATGTGGCAGACTATTATGAATCATTATTTTGTCAATGTATAACTAAAATGTTGTCCAACTATAGTTCGGATCAGCTGTTCTTGCAATCATGAAAGTAAGAGCGTCATCATCGACTATAGGCACCACCATAAAATATTGTAACTCTCCTTTTTCAGCTACATATCGAGCTCGAATTTTAACATTCCATTCAACTTTATCCATGTCAGTAATTTCATACACCTTCTCTATAAGTTCATGCTTTGTAATATTACGGGGAGCCCAAATTACTTCCTGTTCAACATTACTATAACAAGTTCCTAATTTTGGGTCTCACATTAATTCTCCCCCATAATATAACCAAATAGGAATTTTGTAATCCATACCTATACGTAAATGGACGAATATGCGAGTAATTATCTAACAAACAATCATAAGAAACATAAATTATACTTTCTGCAGTTGTATGAATACCTTCAAAAATAAACCCCAGTGTTTGAGAGGGAAAATGACCCCAGTGTTTCTGCGGAGCATCGAGCCTTGTCAGCTTGTATGAAAGACAGATTCTGGCTCGAAGTTGATGCCGAGCGTTGAGCCCTTTGATCTTGTATGAAAGACAGGATCTGGCTCGAAGTTAATGCCAAGTGTCGAGCCCTGTCAGCTTGTATGAAAGATAGATGCTGGCTCGAAGTTGAAGCTGAGCGTTGAGCCCTGTGAACTTGTATGAAAGATAGATGCTGGCTCGAAGTTAATGCCGAGCGTCGAGCCCTATGAGCTTGTACGAAAGACAGATTTTGGCTCGAAATTGATACCGAACGTCGAGCCCTATGATCTTGTATGAAATACAAGAGCTAGCTCGAAGATAATGCTGAGCATCGAGCCCTATTAGCTTGTAGGAAAGAAAGATGCTGGCTCAAAGTTGATGTTGGACGTCGAGCTCTATGAACTTGTGTGAAAGACAGATGCTGGCTCGAAGTTAATACCGAGTGCCGAGCCTTGTGAGCTTGTATGAAAGACAGATGCTGGCTCGAAGTTAATTCCGACCGTCGAGCCCTATGATCTTGTATGAAAGACAAATGTTGGCTCGAAGTTGATGTCGAGCGTCGAGCCTTGTAAACTTTTATGAAAGATTGATGCTGGCTCGAAGTTGATGCCGGGCATCGAGCCCTGTGAACTTGTATAAAAGACAGATGTTGGCTCGAAGTTAATGTCGAGCGTCAAGCCCTGTGATCTTGTCTGAAAGACAGATGCTGGCTCGAAGTTAATGCCGAGCATCGAGCCCTGTGAGCTTGTATAAAAGACAGATGTTGGCTCAAAGTTGATGCCAAGCGTCGATCTCTATGAACTTGTATGAAAGACAGATGCTAGCTTGAAGTTAATGCTGAGCTTCGAGCCTGTGATCTTGTATGAAAGACAGATGTTGGCTCGAAATTAATGCCGAGGGTTGAGCCCTGTGAGCTTGTATGAAAGTAAGATATTGGCTCGAAGTTAATGTTGAGCGTCGAGCACTGCCAGCCTGTATGAAAGTGAGATGCTAGCTCGAAGTTGATGCCGAGCGTCGAGCCCTGTGAACTTGTATGAAAGATAGATGCTTGCTCGAAGTTAATGTTGACCGTCGAGCCCTGTGAGCTTGTACAAAAGACTGATGATGGCTCGAAGTTAATACTGAGCGTCGAGCCATGTGATCTTGTATGGAAGACAGAAGCTGGATCAAAGTTAATACCAAGCGTCGAGCCCTGTCTGCTTGTATGAAAGACATATGCTGACTCGAAGTTGATGTTGATCATCGAGATCTGTGAACTTGTATGAAACAGAGATGTCGGCTCGAAGTTAATGCTGAGCGTCGAGCCCTGTGAGCTTGTACGAAAGACAGATGTTGGCTCGATGTTAATGCCGAGCACCGAGCCCTACGATCTTGTATGAAAGATAGATGCTGGCTTGAAGTTGATGCCGAGTGTCGAGCGAGTTAATAATTGAGAATATTTTTAGGAAACTTGGCCATATTTGGCACGTGTTCAGCACGTAGACCTATGACACCATGGTTGTGGAAATCGTGGCATCGAAATCTCATCCACCATTGGATGAAAGATCATACGATTGAGATGTCTTTGTGGACTTCAAGGCATTTTTCCTTGCACATATATGCCTCCACCCCCATCTCATTTTCACCTTTCTCTCTCTCTCTCTCTAACTTCCAGAGGGTCTTTCTCTAGGCAATGTTCAGTCATTGGCGGTAGGTTCTTCAACGTATTCTCCGGCATCGGTAAACAGGTTAGTAAATTTAACATTATGTTGAGGGCTCAGGACAATTCATTGGCTTCTATGTCTGACCGGGGTGGTGTCGATCGTCTCAGCAACTCCTCGGATTGGGCAGCATTCGAAGAGGGTATGAAAGTGTACAATTCCGAGCCGCTTCGAACTTGTAAGCCCTTCACCGTGGAGTTGAGCGACTCTGAGGAAGGTGTCGAAGAGGTGGACACGCTTGGAAGGGGAGAAGTAGATAACGAGGGCGAAGGAGACAGAGAGGAGCATGAGGGCGAAGAGGAAGTGGGTGATGCTTTAGATAAAACTTCTTCACTGAGCCCCCAAACTGAGCCTTTCACTCTGAAGGTTGTTCGAAGGAATAAGCTAAAGTGGACCTTCCAGACAACCCTGAGGACCCGCCCGAATTCCTTCCGAAACACGGACTAGACATTCTCTGTCATTCGCAACCGGGTTCGATTAGGATCTACCCGGACGATCTTAAGGACAAACTTCGGTATAGAGTGCAACCCTCTTCTCTGAGCCGGCCGAAACTGAAGATTGATGAGGAGCAAAGCATAGTGGTGAGCATTGATGTTCCCCTGATATGGGCAGGATATTTCATTCCCCTAGAGTATGAGTTGATGATATCGAGCCTTGGGCTTCGACCCGCTGACACCCTTTCCGAATGGTTTTGTATGTTTCTGGTTGATGCATTCGATTCAAGGTTGAAGCTGCCTTTACATCTATTTGTGAAGGAGGTGTTAAACTGGGTCAGTCTAAGTCTTATACATTATGGTCCCAATTCTTGAAAGCAGCTGGTGTGCTACATCCTGCTGAGCAAAAAGAGAGGGGTGTCGATGAAGCTGAAGTATTTTCGAGCTTTCTTTAGTGTGAGTTTGTTGTCGATGCATGAGTGCATATATTACTTATCCCCTCGGCCTCATAACCGAGTCGTTCATGGTCACCCGGATTCCATTAAGGGGTGGAAGAACAGGTACTTCATTATTCAGAGTCCAACTTCGTGGGATATTCCGACCGTATGAGCCTTCTACAAACTGAACCTCAAGCCTCTGAAGGGGAAGGAGCTTACAGAAGAGGAGTGGGACAACGTGAAATGGGTTTTCGGGGAAAAGAGCATTCGTTGGCAGACCGTGCATGAGAGGCACTAGCCCGGATTGGAATGAGCCCTGTCGATCCCTGTATGCTTTTCGTTTCCTTTTTCCTTGCATGATTTTTCCTTAGTTCTCATGGCTTATTTTCTTTTACAGTAATGGATGTCACCGAGATTAAGTGGAGGTGGGCTCAATTAGAGAAGAAGGCTACCCAGTAGTCGAAGCACAAGAAGAGGTGTCCCGGAGACTCCGAGGGCGATGAAGATGGTACCGAGCTTAAGGTTGCTGAGCTGCTAATGAAGGGTGTCCCGCCCCTCAATCCCTCGGCCCTTGAGATCATCGAAGAAGCTGGGCTCCTACCATGGGCCCCTGACAGGTCGGTGAAGGTAGCGGACTCACTGACTGAGGGACCCATAGCAGTCGAGGCGGTGGAGCACCTCACCACGCCCCATGACTGGGAGGGCTTTGCCACCGAAACGAATGGGTCATGCTACATGAGGTGGGCTCAGGCCGATATGGTGGTAAGTGCTAATGAATTTTGTAACATCAATTTCTATTCTCCTGTAAATTTCTAAGACTTGGCCACTCATTTATAGGCGACCATTGTCGAGGGCTAGTTGAGGAGATTGCATGCTCTGGAGCTCCAGTGGGAAGTAAAGAAACTCAGCGCTTGAGCATGAAATGAAAGAGCAAAAGATGCGGGCCGATGACGCCGAAGTTCGCAAGTGGGCTCTTCGGGCGAAACTGACCTCCATTACAGAAAGCCAAGCTCGGAGGAAGAAGAAGATGGAGGCAGAGATTGAGAGGAAGATCAAGGAGGTGAAGACCGCTACCATGGACAAAGTCATCGAGTCCCAGAACAAGGCCTACCATCAAGCCATTGAGAACGTACTTCACCGTATCCCTAGTGTAACCTCGAGGAATTTCATTATTCAATGAAGTTCGACTAGCCTCCGCCAACCCCTGGGGGAGAAGAAGAGGAGGACGATGGTCGCCAGCCTGGCAAGCATCTTCCTCAACAACTAGTGGTCGACCTCGAAGCCGACGTTGTGGGGAATGATGAGGTGCTCCCCTCCACTCTGCAGTAGCTTTTTCCTACTTTGTTTTTTTGTTTTTTGTATTTGCCGAATGTGGACTGGCCACCGCACTTTTTGTACCATTTTTAAATGAATGGAAGAAACTTTTTTAAGCCAACATTTTTGCTAGGGACTTTTTGGGATTTGGCCAAGTCTATGAGGCTCAAAATGATTTTATTTTTTTATGCCAGATGGCTTACCTTGTTTTGTCCGACCCTCGTAATGCTGAGCTTGAATGCCTTAGGGATCGCGTGAATCTCTTGAGGATAATTTGGTGCGCTATCGCAAAGATACTAGGGACCGGGAAGCGGCCCTTACTTACTTCATGAACAGGTCGAAAGAACTGAGTTTGGAATTGACTGGTCTGAAGAGGATGATTTCCGACCAAAGCCTGGCTGATGCTGAGTCTGGGTGGTCGAGATCTCTCGCTTTCATTCAACGCCCCACTTCAGAGTCATTCCTTTGCAAGGTGATAGTGGAGAAGCAGCTGGAGATTCAGATATTGAAGGTAATGCTCAGAGTGGGTGGATCCCGAACCCCTTCCTTTGGGAGCAGTTGGCCCTCTGATGGGGGTCCGTTTCTGACCCTGAGGTTGGAGCTGCCGCCGAGATTGGGTGATGCTTAGAGTTCTGCGGCCGGAGCGTCCACCTTAGCGTCTCCTAAGGATCTTGATGGGCTCTTCGGCAAGCAAACACGTTCGGTTGGGCTTGAACTGGTTTATGACAGTCTTAAGGCCCCTCAAGCGGAGGTGTAGGCCAAGTTTGTATTAGTTGTAACTTTCATACTTAGTGTAACTTTGTTGTAATAACATCTCATACGGCCCTGCCGATTGTATCAATCAACCTCTATATGTTGCAATAAAATGATCCTTCCACTTTTTTAGCTCGGCTCCGATCTGGATGTGTTGGTGAGGTGGACCTACGGCATGGAGATGTTTCGTCTTCCGAGGACACTGAAGGACTAGAACATGGAGACGATTCATCTTCCAAGTCATAAATGTGCCTTGTTGGAAGATGAAATGTTTGGGCCTTGGGAGACGTATCGATGCCTTTCCTGGCAGTTGGATGTGGGCGAGTGGTTAGGATTCATCCACATCAGTGTCATGACTATTGAGTTCCCCACTCCCCTAGGGCTATATAGCCCCTCCCCTATCTACTTCTCATTTCTCAATTCCTTGAGAGCTCTCATGACTGGTGGTTCTCCTATTATCCACTGGCAGTTAGGGGTAGCAATGATGAAGACTGCTCTATCCTTGGCCGTCGTGGGTGGAAGAGGGACTGACATGGGGCATGGAGCTCGAGGTCCTTGCCGTAGGCAAGGGCCATAAATATAATTGAAACTTTCACAAGGGCTGAGGTCCGAGTTCGACGCCAAAAGGCAGGGGCTTAAGAGATTGAGAAATTTCTCGCTAGTGTTTAAGGTCGATGCCAAGCAGCGAGGGCCTGAGTGATTGAGGAATCTCTCATTAGTGTGGAGAGTCGATGCCTAGTGGCAAGGACGTGAGAGATTGAGGAATCTCTCGTTAGTGTGGAGAGTCAATGTCGAGCGGCGAGGACGTGAGAGATTGAGGCATCTCTTATTAGTGTGGAGAGTCGACGTCGAGCAGCGAGTAAGTGAGAGGTTAAGAAATCTCTCATTATGGTGGAGAGTCGATGCCGAGCAGTGAGGACGTGAGAGAATGAGGAACTCTTGTTAGTGTTAGAGTCCACACCGAGCGGCGAGGACGTGAGAGATCCAAGAGCTGGCTAGAGGTTAATGTCGAGCGTCGGGCATGCGCGAATGTCGGGCGCCGAACTTGTGCGAAAACCAGAAGCCTACTTGAGGATAATGTCAAGTGCCAAGCTTGCGCAAAAGCAAGGAGCTTGCTTGGAGTGAACGTCTTGCTCCGGACTTGTGTGAAAGCGAGGAGCTTGCTTGAGGTTAATGTCGAGCGCCGAGCTTAACATGACAGATAGGGGCTTGCTCGAGGTTAATGTCTAGCGCCTAGCTTAACGCGACATACAGTGGCTTGCTCGAAATCAATGTCGAATGCTGAGCTTAACGCGACAGACAGGGGCTGGTTTAAGGTCGACGCCGAGCGGCGAGGACTTGAGTGGTTGAGAAACTGCTCGTTTGGAGGAGTAAAGCCGAGACATTTTAACCTGTTTCGAAAAGAAATTTTATTGCTTTTATTCAATGCTTGGGTACAAAAAAAATAGGCGTAGTGCCTATTACAACCACGAACGCCTCTGTTAGTCCTCATGGCACCTCATGGAACTTAATAAGATGCTCTGCATTCCAGGGTCTCTTGACTACCCTGCCCCTCAGGTCTTCAAGTCGGTACGTGCCTGGACGTACCACTTGGGAGACCTTATACGGGCCCTCCTAGTTCGAAGCCAGCAGAAATGACAAGCTTCCTGAGCACACTCCTTGATGTCGGTCGGACGGACTTGCTAGTTGTAAAACCTTTTAATACGCTGGTGATAGATACTTCTTCTGATGGCAGACTTTTCATGGATCTCGTCGATTAGGTCCAAGTTGGCCCTGAGGTCGCTGAGTTCGATTCCTCGTTGAAGCCCATGATCTTAGGCGAAGGGAGCCCAATTTACAGGGGGATGACAACTTTTGTCCCATAAGTCTGATTGAATGGGGACTCGCCCGTGGGGATCCTCTTGGTTGTTCGGTACGACCAAAGGACGCTCGGCAGTTTGTCGACCCACAGCCCCTTGGGAGATTTGTCCAACCGTTTTTCAAGACCTTCAAGAATTTGGCGGTTGGTGTTTTAGGCTTGGTTGTTCGACTAAGGATTTGATATTGCTGAGAACCACTGCTGGACCCCGAGGTCTTCGCAGAACTTTCAAAAAAAATTGGCGGCAAATTGAGTTCCGTTATCGGTGATAAGCACGCACGGAATCCCAAACCAACAAATAATGTGCTTCCAAAAGAATTGTTGGGCTTGATGCTTAGTGATTGTGGCCAAGGGTTCTGCCTCGACCCATTTAGTGAAATAGTTGTGGCCACTATGAGGAAGCGCCTTTGGACTTCAGAAAGGGTCCGAGTAGATCCATCCCTCTCATAGTAAAGGGGGCCGGACGGGCACGGAGTTCGGCTTGCGGCATGCGCCTGATCGCAAAGAATCTCTGGCAGGGCTCGCACCTTTTCACAAGATCATCTACGCTTTGCAATATGGTCGTCCAATAGTACCCGTGGTTCAGTACCTTCTTCGCGAGCGACCTGCTTCTCATATGGCAACCACCAATTCCCTCATACAACTCCTCTAGCGTGTACTTGGATTCATCGGGACTCAGACAATAGTGATATGGTCTTCCATCCACTTTAGTGTATAAGCGCTTGAAGTGCACATCGTCAATCATGGTGAATCTCTCCGACCGAACTCTTATCTTACTAGCTTCGGCCGGGTCTCGTGGGAGTTCCCCTTCCGTCAAGAACTTTTGGATGGGATCCATCCATGTTTCTATTTGTATGCCCGGATTGAGGCAAAAGACTTCTGGGTTCTCGATGCTAGGCTTGAGGAGGACCTCGACCCAGACGGTGTATCTAGGCCCTCGAAGGATGACGAGGTGAGCTTGGACAGGGAATCGGCCTGGCTGTTCTGGTCTCTCGGGATGCGTACGACAGCAACACCCTTGATGATAACTAAGCAGAGTTTGATGCACACCAAGTGTTGAATCATCCACGCATCATGGGCCTCATAATCCCCAGAGATCTGGTTGACCATGAGCTGAGAGTTGCTGAAGGCCCTTACTTGTCTTACCCCCGCCTTAGGGGATAGCGTGAGCCTGCCGATCATCGCTTCGTATTTCGCCTCATTGTTGGATGCCTAAAAATTGAGACATAAGGAATACTAAAGGATGAAGTCAGTTGGGCCCCTGAATATGATGCCATCTTCGCTTCCACCCTCGCATGATGATCCTTCGACATAGATCTCCCAGGCTGGTTCATCCTTTCAGATTTCAGATGTTTCGAAAATGGCACATGATGAATTTTGTGAGGGCTTTCCCTTTGATGGCTGTTTGAGGTTGGTAGCTGATGTCATGCTGGCTCAGCTCAATTGACCACTTGATCGAGTGGCTGAAATTCTTTATTTTGTTGAGGATTATCTTGAGAGACTGATCTATAAGGACTTGGACCAAGTGGCCTTGAATGTATGGTCAGAGTTTCCGAGTGGCCATCACCATTACATAGACGACCTTTTCCATCCTGGAGTATCAAAATTCAGCATTGTGCAAGATTTTGCTGACATAATAGATAGGCTTCTGGACCCTGTATTCCTCCCTGACTAGTACAGTACTGAGCGCATGTCCGAAGCTGACAGATAAAGAAAGAGGGACTTGCCCGACTCTGGTTTGCTTAAGAGTGGGGGGTTAGCCAGGTAGGACTTAAGCTGATTAAAAGTCTACCGTTGAGGATCTTCCCACTCAAAGCTTTTTGCCCTTCGGAGGGCTTTGAAGAATGGGAGAAACTTTTCTCCAGACTTAGAGAGGAAGCGGTCGTTGGCTGCCATCCAACGCGTGACTCGTTAGACTTCTTTGGCATTTCTTGTAGGGTCCATGTCCAGTATGGCCTGAATCTTTTCCGAGTTCTCCTCAATGTCTCGATGGCTGACCATGAATCTGAGAAATTTCCCCGAGGTGATGCCAAAGGCGCATTTGGAGGGGTTGAATCTCATATTGGGATCTTAGGACCCCGAAAGCCTTATCTAGATTATTGACATGATCTTGTCCTTGCCGTCTTTTGACGAGTATATCGTCGACATATACCTCCATGTTCTGTCCTATCTGCTCCTTAAAGACCAGATTAATGAGCCTTTGATATGTGACACCGGCATTATTCAGCCCGAAGGGCAACCCGGTAATAGTAGAGGCCTTGATCGGTCACGAAGGTGGTCTTGGGGATGTCTGGAGGGAACATTATGATCTGGTTGTAGCCTAGAAAGGTGTAGTACCCCGATTTATTTTCTTAATATATATGAAAGGGTATTTATTTTCTTATGATAGCCTATTATTATTACTTTTCTCCATGATAAATAGAGTGTAGTATTTCCTATAAAACATTCTTCTCAAAGCCCAAATGTGACTTGTTTATTTTCTTATGTAAAAATACATATTTTGGCCCAAATGTATTTAAACCCATAAACTTAATCTTTTTCTTACACTTGTATGTGCAGCATTTTTCCTTCTTATTTTCCGGGTATTTTGATGTACATTTTATAGTGGGATTTTGTGTGTACACGTGCACTCCATGTACACGTGCACAAGGCACAAACTTGGCCGGATTTGTGGAGAAGTGGCTAGGATCATGGGCGGTTATGTGAGGGTGTGGGTAGTTTCTCAAACTACCGATTGCATCTTGTCCTTTGATCTCCAACTCCCCAACGAATCTCAGCCCTCCATTTCGCCTATAATCTAGTATAAATACCCCCTCCTAATCCCTATCTTTTTACACTAAAAATTCCTAAGATTTCAAGAGAGTATCTGTGAGTTGTGTGAGAGCTTTTCTGTGGAGGCAAGCAGCATTGGTGAGGAGCTCGGCGTGGAACAGAGGAACAAGAAGTGCAGCGTGATATTGAAGGACTTGTGGGATTTCGTTATTTTCTTCACAAAAGGTGGGTGTTTCTCAGGACTTCTAATGTAGGAATAATGCTATATTTGTCATGAAGTGTTACCATGTGGCAAAAGTGAATTGAATGCTGTAGAAATTGCTTGAACATGCTATTATATTCGAGGCAAGACTGACGGTCCAGTCGACTGCCATATGAGCCAATCGACTGATACGAGATATTTATTTTCATAATGTGCTGATAAAGTGTGTGTGAATAGCCATGATGGTGTGATCATAAAATGTATGTTTTTCCCTATGACACATATGATGGAGGGAAGGTAAACAAACAAAAAGAACTGAGGAGATAAACATTTGAAGTTGTCGGCTTAGTCGACTGACTTGGAGTTAAGTCGACTGATGCTCGTTCTGAAAGTGATTGTTTGATAGTTCCTCGAATAAAGATATTCTATTTTTGTGTAGACTCATGATGGTGACTTGAAATTTATATTCCCATTGTCGTATGTAAGTATGAGCAATATGAATACAGGTTTAGAGTAGTAATTTCTCTAAAGAGCATGTTAATAACCGGGAAAATTGTGTTGTGAATGCTACTGAGCAAGGGGTATTATGTTTATGGAACATAAATTGGTATATACTGTTAATTGATATCATGATGCAAGTATATGTAAAGAAATATAAGTAAATTCCCCAAATTAAAATGGATCTGTCCAGTCGACCGATGCATGTGGCAAGTCGACTGATCTGGACTTAGAAATTATGCTGTTTGAAATATCCAGGACAGACGACTGATTACTGATCAGTCGACTGTTACGAGGATAATATTGTGAATAAGGATTGGGCGGGACAGGCGACTGGTAGTGTACTCAGTCGACTAACCCGAACGTTATGATAACCCTGTATGACTGTATAAGTCGACTGGTGCTCTTCCAAGTCGACTGTACAGAGTGAACTTTGGTATACTGGAATTCATGTTATTTTGCTGTTAGTAATGGTAAATCTTGTGATTTTAAGTCAATGAACTCTGTTATGGATGCATGAATTGTGTAAATGAATCATAGATGAGGATTGAGAATCAAATGAAATTATGAAATGTGAAATCATGATGAGGAAAGTCTGTGAGACTCTAAAATGAATTATGAGCCGATGATGCTCCTTTGGATATTGTGAATGTGAAATTGAACAGAAGAGTAGCTAAGTCTCCCCGGCAGCGAATGAAATGATATTGAGAATTAGACCAGGTTGGTCAAGTGTAATGAAATGATGAGTCCGGATGATGGAGAGGCTAACTCTAGAGGTTGATTTTCATTCATGATTCTAATTAAGTTAATACATAGTGTGGAGGTGATGAAGGTGAGAGAAAAACATGAGTATGAGAGCTAGGGTACGGTGCGGGTATGTGAGCCGCAGAAAGCATGCTTGATGAGTCAAGACATGGCGCGGGCACAACTCAGTAATGATCGGACTCTAGTCACGCTTGTGGGATGTTTTGGTGACTGCAAGAGGAGTGTGTTCAGGGAGGAGGCTGAATTATCGCAGAAGGCATGCTTGACGAGTCAATACATGGCGCGAAATTCTACTCCAGGGGCCAGGATACATGCTTGTACTCATAGATTCATCTAGGATACTCATTGGAATTACAGTAGTAGAATAAGTCATGGCGGGGGATTGAACCCTACTAAAATGAAGATCGTTTAAGAGGCTTGCACTCGAACCTATGTAGTATGGGATGCATAGAATTCGAACAAGTATGCATTAGTGTCATAATTAACTAAGTAAATTGCATTAAGGATTTAAGTGCACAATCACGACACGACATCATTAAAAGTTTCCCAATTTGCATGCTTATGTTGAACTGGCTTGTGATTTGTAAGAAATGAGATTCATTATACTGTTTCTGGCATAGAGAGGATGGCCATGTATAATTATCGTCGGTTGAATAAACTGACGTACCCACAGTGTTTTATGCAGGATAATCACATGTAAAAGGAATGGATGCACAAAGAGTTCATTATATTGTTGTTCATTTATGTAAATATTGTACATTTTGCTTCCGCTGTGTAAATTCAAATGTAACATGCTGTAACTCTGATGTAAAAGTAAAGATTTTAAATTCCTTGTAAAATTGTATGTGAAGAAAGCGAAAAGATCCTGAAGAACATCTCGAATTTAGTAAATTGGGATTCGGGGCGTTACAGAGTGGTATCAGAGCCACGCTTTCTATGCTTTCACACTCGTACAAATTTATAAGGAACGACACCCTAGATGTGGACATTAGAGTGTGTGTTTGGATTTAGAGATTTAAATGTAAGTAACTTACATTTGTGTTGCTCTATGATTTATGCTTCTTCCTCTCTATTCTAAGATGGCTGATCACTTCGACCCTGCTGGAGGCGACGACTGGCACATTATTGAGGAAGAGTACCATCCTGGACAGGCTGATTCTGAGGACGAGTATCACCCTGGGCAAGCTGATTCTGATGATGAGGAGTACCCTGAATCCCGAGAGATCACCCCACCGCCGAACTCACCTGATGATTCTTCTTCTTCCGATGAAGAAAAGGGACCAGCTTTGGGTAACGCTGTGGCTTCTCTGCAGAGGCAAGTGGATACCTTGAAGTATAGAGTTGGAGTTTTAGAGGCTCAGCTGGAGAAGCGAAATGCTGACTATTCTGTTCTTAGCCATCGGATTTGGGAACTTGAGAAGAAAAAGAACCTAACTGATGTGCTGAAGGATGAGGTGGATGAACTGCGGGATGAACTTCGAGCAGCGAAGAGGACCCGTAGAGATTAGATTGTCTTGGCTTCTGTTTCTTTCATTCTGATGTTTAGAGATGTTTTTAAATTCGAATGTATAAACTTTTGGAATTCAATGAAATGGAAGTTGGTTTAAATTCTTGTTTTATACTTCGAATTTAATGGATCTTTTGCATCAGAATATGGCGAGAAGGGGAGCCAGGAATGGTGAAGGTTTGGACCTGGATGCCGAGTTTGCAAGGGTTTACCAGACGCTGAATGCAGTGGCTGCAAACCAAGGAAGGGGGCCGGTGAATCCAGTACCCGAGGCAATCAAGCTAGTGGAATCGTTCAAGAGAATGAAACCACCAGTGTTCGAGGGAAAGTCCGACCCGGATGCGGCCGATAACTGGATTCGGCAAGTGGAGACAATCTTCGAGGTGTTGGAAACACCGGAGGGCAGCAAGGTCAAGTTGGCGACTTTACAGTTGGAGAAGGATGCGGCTGTTTGGTGGCAGTCGATGAAGAGGACTATGGGCGGCTTGTTGCTTGGCTGGGAGGAATTTTTGGAGGAATTCCGCAGTCATTATTTCCCCTCCGACGTCCAGGAGAAAAAGGCCATGGAGTTTCTGTCACTTCAACAAGGCAGCATGTCAGTGAGAGCCTATGAGACCAAGTTCACTCAACTCTCCAGGTATGCTCCAGAATTGGTGATGGATGAGGCGAAGAAGGCTCGCAAGTTCGAGCATGGTCTGAGGCCGAGCTTGAGATCTCGTATGATACCCCTTGGTATCAGGAGATTCGATAAGCTGGTGAAGAGGGCGGCAGCAACGGAGGCGGATATGGAGCAGTTCCATGTTGCTCAGCATCAGAGGAGCAACTGGCAGTCTGGGAAGAGGCCCGCGCCATCGGGGAGTTTCAAGGGGCAACCATCTGCACAGAAATTCAAACCGACAGGGGCGAATGCCGTCAGTGTAGCTGGGAGACCTGGAAACGATGCAGGGAGACCTTCTGCAGTCACTTGCTTTAACTGTGGTGAAGTGGGACATTACCAATCTCGATGTCTCAAACTGCGGGCTGGCAATCACAATGTGCCAATACAGTAGACTGGGAAGAGGCCGTACCAGTCAGGGCGAGTATTTGCTTTGACAGAAGCTGATGCTGAGGAAGCAGATCAGGTTATCTCTGGTACGAGGGCTGAGGTCTAGTGTGATTTCTTTTTCATTTCTCCTTCCCGATCATAGTGTAAAACTGTTATGTAATGATGTATGTTATGTAACAGGAGAACTCTATATTAATGGAAAGGGAGCTGTGGTGTTGTTTGATACTGGATCCTCTCATACTTTTGTGTCTCCTAGATTTGCTAAAGTGTTGGGAGTTGAACCGAAGATTTTCCCAGGCAAGATCTTAGCAGTGGCTACACCATCAGGGGAAACTTTGACCACTGATCGGTACTATGTTGATTGCGAGATAGTGATTGGGGATCGAATCTTTGGCATTGATCTGATCGAGCTGACTATCTTGGGAGTCGATGTTATCATTGGCATTGATTGGATGTCGGTGTACAGTGCGAGCATCGAGTGTAAGGCCAAGACGGAGACAGTGAAGGCTCCAGGTGGACCTGAAGTCACTTTCCAAGGGAAGTTGAAGTGTCCTAAGCTGGTGGCAACTATCCGCAAGGAAGAGACTCCTGTGGAATTGCAAGGGATTCCTGTGGTTCGGGACTATCCGACTGTGTTCTTGGAAGATTTTCCTGGGTTACCTCCGCATCGTGATGTAGAGTTCAGCATCACTGTTCAACCGGGAAGTGCACCCATTTCTAAGGCACCGTATAGGATGGCTCCAGTGGAACAGGATGAGGTGAAACGGCAGATTGAGGAACTATTGGGAAAAGGCTTTATTCAACCTAGTGCGTCACCTTGGGGAGCACTAGTGCTTTTGGTAAAGAAGAAGGATGGATCGATGAGAATGTGTATCGATTACCGGGAGCTGAATAAAGTCACTGTTCAGAATAAGTATCCGATTCCTCGAATTGATGACTTGTTCGATCGTCTACAAGGAGCAGCTGTCTTCTCCAAAATAGATCTTCGATCAGGATATCACCAAGTGCGAGTGAAAGCTGAAGATGTGCATAAAACTGCATTTAGAACTCGGCATGGGCATTACGAATTCTTAGTTATGCCATTCGGAGTGACGAATGCACCTGCAATCTTCATGGACTTGATGAACAGAGTTCTGAGGCCGTTTATTGATTCTTTCGTCGTGGTGTTTATCGACGACATTCTCGTGTACTCCAAGTCTGAGGAGGAGCACACTGAGCATCTGGCAGCAGTTTTGCAGAAGTTGGAAGAGCAGAGGTTGTATGCCAAGTTATCCAAGTGTGATTTCTGGAAATCTGAAGTGGCATTCCTAGGTCACATCCTTTCTAAGGAGGGAGTGGCAACTGACCCTCAGAAGATAGAGGCAGTGAGAGATTGGGCTAGGCCTACTACAGTGAAGGAAGTCAGAAGTTTCCTTGGGATGACTGGATACTACAGGAGATTCATTCAAGGTTATGCTCAGATAGCTGTGCCGCTTACCGAGTTGACCAAGAAGAATGCGAGCTTCAAGTGGACCGAGCAATGTGAGGCGAGTTTTCAGGAGTTGAAAGATAGACTGACTACTGCACCTATTTTGGCTTTGCCTAGAGCAGGAGTTGAGTATGATGTCTATAGCGATGCTTCACATCGGGGGCTTGGTTGTGTCTTAATGCAAGAAGGTAAAGTGATCGCATATGGGTCTAGGCAACTACGACCGCATGAGAAAAATTACCCGACTCATGATCTAGAGCTGGCTGTGATTATCTTTGCTTTGAAGCAATGGAGGCACTACGTGTATGGTGAGAAGCTGAACATGTACACGGATCATAAGAGCTTGAAGTATATCTACCAGCAGAGGGATCTCAATCTAAGACAGCGGAGATGGTTGGAAGTGCTCGAGGATATGCGACCTGAGATCAAGTATCATCCCGGAAAGGCTAATGTTGTTGCTGATGCACTTAGTCGCAAGAGCAGTTTGGCCTGTTTGATTACGACTCAGAGGCGTTTGATTGAGGAGTTGGACCGAGCAGGTATTGAGGTTGTCTTGCAAGGATTGGGAGCATCTTTATCTCAATTGAAGCTTCAGCCTACTCTGAATGCAAGGATCATTGCAAGTCAGGAAGTTGATGCTGATATTCTGGAGATGAAGGAGCAGGTTAGTGCTGGCAGGTTGCCCGGTTTTCAGACCAGGGATGGAGTGCTGTGGTTCGGAGATAGGCTGTGCGTTCCAGATCAGGCGGACCTGAAAGAGAGTATTCTTCAGGAGGCGCATGCTACTCTTTTGTCGGTACATCCTGGGAGTACTAAGATGTACAAAGACATCAAGCAGCATTTCTGGTGGTCAGGTTTGAAGCGGGATGTGGCCGAATTTGTCGCGAGATGTGAGGTTTGTCAGCAAGTTAAAGCCGAAAATCAGAGACCCGGAGGTCTATTACAGCCGTTACCTATTCCGGAATGGAAATGGGATAACATCAGTATGGATTTCATCACGGGTTTGCCTAAGAGTTCTAAAGGCAATGATGCTATTTGGGTTATAGTCGATCGACTTACCAAGTCCGCTCACTTTTTGGCGATGAAACTCACAGCTTCGATGGACAGGTTGGCTGAGATGTATGTTGGTGAGATTGTCCGACTTCATGGCGTTCCTTCGACTATTGTGTCTGATCGAGATGCGCGGTTTACTTCGCATTTTTGGAGGAGTCTTCAGGCAGCTTTGGGTACCAAGACAGATTTCAGCACTGCTTTTCATCCACAGACCGATGGGCAGACCGAGAGAGTCAACCGTATTCTTGAGGATATGCTTCGGTGTTGTATACTAGACTTCGGAGGCAGTTGGGAAAGGCATTTACCCTTGGTGGAGTTTGCCTACAACAATAGTTTTCAAACTAGCATTGGGATGGCGCCGTATGAAGCTTTGTATGGCAGGAAGTGCAGGACTCCTGTGTGTTGGTATGAGGTTGGGGAGCGTCAGTTGTTTGGTCCTGAGCTTGTACAGCTGACTTCTGAGAAGATTGATCTGATCAGGAAAAGGTTGGTGGAAGCTCAGAGCAGGCAGAAAAGCTATGCAGACAACCGGAGGAGGGACCTTGAGTTTGAGGTTGGTGACTTTGTCTTTTTGAAGGTATCACCCAGCAAAGGTGTGGTTCGTTTTGGCAAAGGCGGGAAGTTAGCCCCGAGATTTATAGGCCCATATAAGATATTGAAAAGGATCGGGAAAACTGCTTACCGGCTTGAATTACCGGAAGAGTTGTCTCAGGTGCACAATGTTTTCCATGTGTCTATGTTGAGAGGTTATATTCCAGACCCGAGTCATCATTTGCCAGAAGTACCGGAAGGTTTGCAGTTAGACCTGAATTACATCGAGACTCCTGTTGAGATCGTTGACCGTAGGGAGAAAGTCTTGAGGAATAAGACGATACCAATGGTCAAGGTAGTCTGGAGAAACCACTTGGTTGAAGAGGCTACTTGGGAATCCGAGGACAAGATGTTGAAGGACTATCCTGAACTTTTTGCTTGATTATATTTGTATTGATTGTATCTGGTATCTTGTATCTTATGTCTTTGGTTCTGGTTGGGTGTGTTGTATTTCTTCTGTTCTCGCTCTTGACTGTAGTTCCGGGGACGGAACTATTCTAAGGAGGGAGTGATGTAGTACCCCGATTTATTTTCTTAATATATATGAAAGGGTATTTATTTTCTTATGATAGCCTATTATTATTACTTTTCTCCATGATAAATAGAGTGTAGTATTTCCTATAAAACATTCTTCTCAAAGCCCAAATGTGACTTGTTTATTTTCTTATGTAAAAATACATATTTTGGCCCAAATGTATTTAAACCCATAAACTTAATCTTTTTCTTACACTTGTATGTGCAGCATTTTTCCTTCTTATTTTCCGGGTATTTTGATGTACATTTTATAGTGGGATTTTGTGTGTACACGTGCACTCCATGTACACGTGCACAAGGCACAAACTTGGCCGGATTTGTGGAGAAGTGGCTAGGATCATGGGCGGTTATGTGAGGGTGTGGGTAGTTTCTCAAACTACCGATTGCATCTTGTCCTTTGATCTCCAACTCCCCAACGAATCTCAGCCCTCCATTTCGCCTATAATCTAGTATAAATACCCCCTCCTAATCCCTATCTTTTTACACTAAAAATTCCTAAGATTTCAAGAGAGTATCTGTGAGTTGTGTGAGAGCTTTTCTGTGGAGGCAAGCAGCATTGGTGAGGAGCTCGGCGTGGAACAGAGGAACAAGAAGTGCAGCGTGATATTGAAGGACTTGCGGGATTTCGTTATTTTCTTCACAAAAGGTGGGTGTTTCTCAGGACTTCTAATGTAGGAATAATGCTATATTCGTCATGAAGTGTTACCATGTGGCAAAAGTGAATTGAATGCTGTAGAAATTGCTTGAACATGCTATTATATTCGAGGCAAGACTGACGGTCCAGTCGACTGCCATATGAGCCAGTCGACTGATACGAGGTATTTATTTTCATAATGTGCTGATAAAGTGTGTGTGAATAGTCATGACGGTGTGATCATAAAATGTATGTTTTTCCCTATGACACATATGATGGAGGGAAGGTAAACAAACAAAAAGAACTGAGGAGATAAACATTTGAAGTTGTCGGCTTAGTCGACTGACTTGGAGTTAAGTCGACTGATGCTCGTTCTGAAAGTGATTGTTTGATAGTTCCTCGAATAAAGATATTCTATTTTTGTGTAGACTCATGATGATGACTTGAAATTTATATTCCCATTGTCGTATGTAAGTATGAGCAATATGAATACAGGTTTAGAGTAGTAATTTCTCTAAAGAGCATGTTAATAACCGGGAAAATTGTGTTGTGAATGCTACTGAGCAAGGGGTATTATGTTTATGGAACATAAATTGGTATATACTGTTAATTGATATCATGATGCAAGTATATGTAAAGAAATGTAAGTAAATTCCCCAAATTAAAATGGATCTGTCCAGTCGACCGATGCATGTGGCAAGTCGACTGATCTGGACTTAGAAATTATGCTGTTTGAAATATCCAGGACAGACGACTGATTACTGATCAGTCGACTGTTACGAGGATAATATTGTGAATAAGGATTGGGCGGAACAGGCGACTGGTAGTGTACTCAGTCGACTAACCCGAACGTTATGATAACCCTGTATGACTGTATAAGTCGACTGGTGCTCTTCCAAGTCGACTGTACAGAGTGAACTTTGGTATACTGGAATTCATGTTATTTTGCTGTTAGTAATGGTAAATCTTGTGATTTTAAGTCAATGAACTCTGTTATGGATGCATGAATTGTGTAAATGAATCATAGATGAGGATTGAGAATCAAATGAAATTATGAAATGTGAAATCATGATGAGGAAAGTCTGTGAGACTCTAAAATGAATTATGAGCCGATGATGCTCCTTTGGATATTGTGAATGTGAAATTGAACAGAAGAGTAGCTAAGTCTCCCCGGCAGCGAATGAAATGATATTGAGAATTAGACCAGGTTGGTCAAGTGTAATGAAATGATGAGTCCGGATGATGGAGAGGCTAACTCTAGAGGTTGATTTTCATTCATGATTCTAATTAAGTTAATACATAGTGTGGAGGTGATGAAGGTGAGAGAAAAACATGAGTATGAGAGCTAGGGTACGGTGCGGGTATGTGAGCCGCAGAAAGCATGCTTGATGAGTCAAGACATGGCGCGGGCACAACTCAGTAATGATCGGACTCTAGTCACGCTTGTGGGATGTTTTGGTGACTGCAAGAGGAGTGTGTTCAGGGAGGAGGCTGAATTATCGCAGAAGGCATGCTTGACGAGTCAAGACATGGCGTGAAATTCTACTCCAGGGGCCAGGATACATGCTTGTACTCATAGATTCATCTAGGATACTCATTGGAATTACAGTAGTAGAATAAGTCATGGCGGGGGATTGAACCCTACTAAAATGAAGATCGTTTAAGAGGCTTGCACTCGAACCTATGTAGTATGGGATGCATAGAATTCGAACAAGTATGCATTAGTGTCATAATTAACTAAGTAAATTGCATTAAGGATTTAAGTGCACAATCACGACACGACATCATTAAAAGTTTCCCAATTTGCATGCTTATGTTGAACTGGCTTGTGATTTGTAAGAAATGAGATTCATTATACTGTTTCTGGCATAGAGAGGATGACCATGTATAATTATCGTCGGTTGAATAAACTGACGTACCCACAGTGTTTTATGCAGGATAATCACATGTAAAAGGAATGGATGCACAAAGAGTTCATTATATTGTTGTTCATTTATGTAAATATTGTACATTTTGCTTCCGCTGTGTAAATTCAAATGTAACATGCTGTAACTCTGATGTAAAAGTAAAGATTTTAAATTCCTTGTAAAATTGTATGTGAAGAAAGCGAAAAGATCCTGAAGAACATCTCGAATTCAGTAAATTGGGATTCGGGGCGTTACAAAAGGCATCCATGAAACTTAGCAACTCATAACCTAAGGTCGCATATATCAGGGTGTTGATGCTCGGGAGAGGAAATGAATCTTTAGGACAGGCCTTGTTGAGGTATGTGAAGTCTATACAGATCCTCCACTTGCCACTCGATTTCTTGACTATTACAACGTTTGTCAACCACTAGGGGTAGTTGACTTTATGAACCGTGCTGAGAGGAGTTGGTCAACTTCTTCCTTTACCGCCTGGTGCCTGTCGGGAGAGAACTTATAATGCTTCTGCTGGACTGGCTTCAAGTTCAGGTGGACGCTTAGTTTTTGCATGATGAGGTCCTCCAAAATCCCTGGTATATCTGAGGGTGTCCATGCGAAGAGGTCGACATTCTGACGGATGCTGCCAATAATGGACATCTCAAATCTGGAGAGAGAGACTGGATCACTTAGAAACATTTGGATTTGTTTTTCCCGAAGAAGGGGACCCCCACCAATTTGTCGACGGGCTCCGAGCGCAATTGACTCATATCAGATAAAAGCTCTACTTTTTCGAGGGGGAAAACTCCATCCCCCACTGCAGCCAAGTAGCATGAACAGGCAGATTCCTGATTGCCTCAAACAATGCCGACCCTATGGTCGGTAGGAAATTTCATCTTCTAGTGACAGGTGGAGAGCACCGCCTGGAGGGAGCAGAAGCCGGGTCTACCGAGGATGGCATTATAGGCGGCCTTGATGTCAACCACCATGAAGTCCATTGCTTCTATTCGGATGGTCGGGTCATTCCGACTGTTACATCAAGTGTGACAATTCCCTCAATTTGGATAGGAACGTCCGAGAACCCATAGAGCGTGTACCCAGCCGGCTTCAGCCGCTCGCGAGAGAGCTTGAGCTTTTTGAACGTGGCCAGGAATATGATATTGACCGAGCTTCGGTTGTCAACTAGGATGCGGCGGACCTCGTGATTAACCATGACAAGGTTGACTACCAGAGCATCGTAATGAGGCAATCGGAGGCCCTCCAGATCTTTCACTGGAGAATGAGACCGCCAGTCCTTGATCCCCGGGGGGCAGATAGTTATGGACTGAGTTAACCTCCCATACGAAGAGAGTGTTCGACTCTCCCCCCATGGGTCCGCCATGGACTGTAATACCCTGATTTTCATTTATGAAAATTATTATTTTTATTTTTGTACGTATTGTGCACGTGCAATTTTGTAGTATAAAATTTTATAATTATTTTCATTTCATAGACAAATGAGTATATATATATATATATATATATATATATATATATATATATATATATATATATATATATGTCTTTTCTAATTGTTTTTATTATGTCTTTTCTAATTGTTTTCATTAAAGCCCATTTTTCCTTAATAAACATATGTTTCTTTTATAGCCCAACTTAATTTATTTTTAATGTAGGCTAATTTGGCCAATTAAATAAAAGCCCATGAGTTTATTTTCTTTTTAAATACAACTTGTAATGTGGACAATTTTTATAGATTATTTTTATAAAGAATAAAATGTACAACTTTTAAAATGGGGGACTATGGGAAACACGTGCATTGCACGTGCACGTGTATTGTGCACTTTATTTTTTTGCCAGATTTGAATGGGAGGGAAAAAAGAGAAGTGGAGTTTGTGGGAAGTAGTTTTGGGATCATGGTTGGTTACTACAACTTCTCCTTAAATCCTAGCATTTGATCCTTAACTCCTAGATTAATCCTAGCCCTTTATTTGTCCCAAAATTTAGTATAAATACCCCCCCCCCCCTCCCCAGCCTAGTTATTCTTGCACTCTTCATTCTCCAAACCTATAGTGAAAGAATACAATTATTAGTAGTGCATTATTAGTAGGAAGTGAGAATAAAAGATTGAGAGTTGAGTGTGTGCTTGCATCAAGGAGGCCGGCTACTAGGAGGGCTCGGGTTGCACTTGGGAAGGCTCGGGTTGCACATCAAGGAGGAGGAGGAGCACTCGTTTGGAAAGCTCGAGAAGGACTCTTTCGTTTAGGAGGTGTTGTGAATCTTTCTCTCCAAATAAGGTGGGTTGGTTTTCTATATTTCTAACTAGATACCATGTTAGGGATGATTGAAATGATAATGCATGAAAGAAACTAATAAGAGTACACTTAATTGAAAAAGGACTTGCTAGTTGATTAAATTGATGCTTAATAGATTGCATGTTATCTTGTCATGAATCTTAAGTTGTATGCGAATCGTTTTGTAGTTATGGAATATATGCATTAGAATTGTTGTTAATGTCAAAACTAAGTACAAAATGCTAGTAGATGAAATTGTTGTTTTGTGTGCTTAGATGGACTTTCGTGATATTTTTTAGAACGAATAAATTATAATATGCTTTTGGGTTTATGAAAGAGGGGAAAACAGGGAATTAATGTAGAAATCTTTAATACTAAGTTGTGTGAGAAATGTCAAAATAATTTATGAAAATAGTAGTATGCAATCTAAATTAATTGAATGAGAAATGTGTGTTTAATTACTGAAAAAAAATTATTTTAAAATACTGGAGTGTTAAATTATGTTAGAATATACATTCTGGAGATTTACAGAAATTTTAGTGAAAGCAAAACAAAAATAAGAGCGTTTGAACATCGAAATGTTCTAATGAACAGAGAGTTTAATTAAATAAAATGTGATTTGTAGTTATGACAACTTGAGCCTATAGCTCAAGTGGTCGGTGAGGCCTTTGGCGCTATAGTAGCGCAGGTGGGTGTGTTATGAGGTCGCTGGTTCAATACTTGTGTCCACCTTTCTTTTATGTGCGTTTTAAAATTAATTCAGTTTTCGGACAGAAAGTATATAACTATCTGTCTTCTCTTTATATTGTTGAGCGCAAATGGCCAGTTGGCTAGCGTGTGCGGTTGTCTTCTCCTATGTAATACCCTGATTTTTCAATTAATGAAAAATTATTTATTTTGCACGTAGTGTGCACGTGCAATATTTTTGGTTAATATTTTCATCAAGATGAGTAAAGATATTTTAATATATGCTTTTAATTATTTTGTACAAAAGCCCTATTTTAATTAGATTAAAAAGCCTTTTTCTTAAATCCCAAAATGTGATTTATTTATTTTATTTTAAAATAACTATTTTGGCCCATAAACTAAAGCCCATGGACTATATTTTTACACAACTTGTCATGTAGAATACAATCTAAAAGACTATTTTATTTTTATACAAAATTAAATGTACAATTTTGGGCCTAGTTGCATGCACGTGCAATATGCACTTCTCTTCATGGCCGGTTGGGGACTTTTTGGAGGGAACTCAAAATTTGAGTGGTGATCATGGTGTGGTGGTTATTTGGATGTGAGTAGTTATTGCAACTCCTACTTTCATCTTGGCCCTCCATCTTACAACCAACCAATTGATCCTAGCCCTCCATTTCCTTTAACTTTTAGTATAAATACTCCCTCCTATGGCTAGTTATTTTGTGCTTAATATTCTCTTCCAAACCTATAGTCTAATAGTATTATTTAGTAGTAGTTTGTGAGTTAAAAGATTGAGAGGGTGTGGAATTGTGCTTGAATTCTATTAAGGAGGAGAGGCCGGCTTTGGAAGTGTTCGAGTTGGCTAGGAGTGCTCGGGTCTTGCTAGTGTGCGTGTTCAAGGAGGTGCACTCGTGTTGCAAAGGACTTTTGTTGCAAATTGTGTTTGTTCTCTCCATACAAGGTGGGTAAAATTTTCCCTATTTCTAAAGTAGGATTGCATGCTAGTTTAATTAGAAAAATTAAAGCATGAAAATGACTAAGAAGAGCACACTTTAATTGGGAAAAATGACTTCTTGAATGATTGAAATGTGGACATACAAATTGGTATGCGGTTCTATTATTTGAGTTGTATGTGAATTGATTAGAATCATGGATTGATTGATAGAAAATACATTCTTTTACCATCAAGAATTACGCACAAAGTTAGTAGCTTGATTATACCCTTTTCATGTGTTAAATAGACCCTTTGTGTTGATATGGGCATGAATAAATTAAAATATGAGTTGTATGTTAGATAAATGATTAAAGTCAGAGAATTAATGTGAAATTTATTGACAAAAAGATTAGAATGCTACAATGCGAAGAAATGTCGAAAAGAGAAGAAATGTAGTGTTATAATGTATAATTTGAATTAGTGTATGAAAATACGTTTTAATTATTACAAAAATTATTTTGCTCTTACTGATATGCAAATTATGTGAAGTAGTAATAATCTGGAGTTATACAGTATTTTTTATGAAGATCAAATGAAATTGGGACTAGTTGAACATCGAAATGTTCTAATTAACAGAGAGCACGGGTTAAATGCATATGAAATTATATTAGTGACAACTAAGCGCGTAGCTCAAGTGGTCATATGGTGCGGTTGGGTTCCCGGTGGTGATCGGTTCGAATCCCCTGGGTAACACATTTTTTTGTCTAAAATTTTTATAAAGAAGGAGTATCGGCGACCGAGAGCATATAATGCTCTCAGTCCACCTTATGACGATTGGGGCAGCCGGCCTAGTGGCTGGTGCTGTCGGCTGTGACTCAGGGGTGCTGGGTTTGATTCTTGCTCTCGGCAAGAATGAAAAATCATTTTTTGGGGTTTTTTACTTGTCAAAAAATTATGAAAAAAATATGGTTATTCTTCTAAAAATATAAAGGACTTTATAAAAATGATTTGGGGATTATTTGCATGAAAAACACTATGATTTGAGAATGAAAGGTATAAATAGAACTATGGTTCTAGATATATACTTTGTGAAAAATTATAATTTACAAGAATAAATTGAAATGAAGGATTAGAAGATTATTTGGCAAAAAGAAATTTTATTGTGTGACATGATGCAATTTATTCTCATTTGAGAATAATGTGGAAATTATGAATTGTGAATATTTGTTAGTGATGTGGAATTTTGATATGAAGTGATAATTGATAAAGCATATGAGATTCATGTATAGTTATGGACTATTTGAACAAATTTAGAAATCATGATTGGAAAAGAGAAAGGCTATGTGAGTATGATAACTCAACATAATGAATTTATGAATTGGAAATGCTCATTTTTGGAAATTGTGAATTGGAAATTGAAACAAAAGAGTAGCTAAGTCTCCCCCGGCATTGGAAATGAAATGAAATGAAATTTGAAAAGAAAGACCAAGGTTGGTCATGTTTGAATGAAATGAATAAGTCCGGTTAATGGAGAGGCTAACTCTAGAGCTTTGATTTTTGTTCATGATTCTAATAAAAACTAAGGATTAGCGCATAGTGAAGATGTGATGAAAGTGAGAGAAAAACATGAGTATGAGAACTAGGGTTTACGGTGCGGGTGTGTGAGCCACAGAATGCATGCTTGATGAGTCAAGACATGGCGTGGGCACAACTCAGAATGATCGGACTCTAGCCATGCTTGTGGGATGTTTGGTGACTGCAAGAGGATCGTGTGCCATGAAGGAGGCTGAATTGCCACAGAATGCATGCTTGATGAGTCAAGACATGGCGTGGGGTTCCCCTCCAGGTTTTCTATACACGAGCTTGTACTCATAGATCATCTAGGATACTCACCATAGTTACAGTAGTAGATTAAGTCATGACAAGGGATTGAACCCTACAAAGATGAAGAACGAATAAGAGGCTTGCCCTCGGACCTATGTAGTATGGGATGCATAGAATCCGAACAAGTGCGCATTAGTGTCGTGTAACATAAATAACTGCATTAAGGACTAAGTGCACAATCACAACACGACATCAATAGGGTAGTCCCTTTAGTTTCATTTGTAACAAGTTTGTGTTTGCTAAATATGAAAAATTAAGTTATACTATTTCCGGCATAGAGAGGATGGCCTGTGTATAATGATCGTCGGTTGAATAAACTGACGTACCCACAGTCTTATATGCAGGTAAATGTCTTGATAAAGAATAAAGAGGAACAAATGCTTAAAGATTTCTCAATGTTGTTGCATACTTGTTTTCATTGTTGTAAAATTTTACTTCCGCTGTGCAATGTAAAATGTAATATTGATGTAAACTCTGATGTAAAGTGAAAAGTTTAAATTTCCTTATAAAATTGTACTAAAAGAAGCGGAAAGATCCTGTAGAACATCTCGAATTCAGTATGTTTGGGATTCGGGGCGTTACATCCTAGGTCGCAGGTTTGATTCTTGGTGCGGCCAGAATGTTATTTTTTTTAAAAAGTGATTTTTTGGATTTTCTTGATGTGCAAAAATTTCGAAAAAAAAATACTATTATTATTCTAAAATTATGCGTGACTTATTAAAATCAATTGGGAGTTATTGGAATAAGATAAAGTGTATTTTGGAAGTAAAAGTGTAATTGGAACTATAGTTTCACACTCGTATAAATGTGTTTTCACGAAGGAATTGAGATAAGTATTGAAAAAGAAAATTCTATAGAAAGAAAATATAAATGTGAAGTTTTATATGAGTTATTCTTACTAAAGAATAGTGAGACAATGGTGAGTTTGTAATTATTCGCTTTGACTAGATATTTTGTGATATGATTTTAATGTGGAAATAAATGTTGGTTATGAAATGCATGATATATAATTGAACTTCATGTATGATTATTGACTCATGAAAAGATTAGAAATCATGTTATTGAAAAAGAGAAATGTTCTTGAGTTTGACAACTCAGATATGTGATTTTGTGAATTGAAATTGAAAATTAGGGTGTAGCCAAAACTCACACCGGCAAGTGAAAGTGATGAGATATGATTATTGAAATTGATAAGACCAAGTTTGGGTCATTGTGAAATAAAAGAAATAAGGGTATTAGTGAGAGGGATAACTTTAAGAGATTAATTTTGTTCATGATTTCATTAAATTAAGAATTAGTACATAGTGAAGAGGTGATGAAAGTGAGAGAAAAATACAAGTATGCGGGCCTCGAGTCTACGATGTGGGTGTGATTCACAGTTTGTCTTCACGATGAGTCGTGACATGACGAGGGCACTACTCCGGAATTATCGGGATCTTGGCGATGCTTGTAGGGTATTTGGTGACTGCGAGAGGATCGTGTGCCATGAAGGAGGCTGAATTGTCCATAGATAGTCTTCACGATGCGTCATGACATGACGTGGGATTCCCCTACAGTTTTTTTGTACATGAGCTCGTACTCATAGGACATCTAGGATACTTACTGTAGTTACAGTAGTAGATTAAGTCATGACGAGGGATTGAACCCTACAAGATGAAGAACGATTAAGAGGCTTGCCCTCGGACCTATATAGTATGGGATGCATAGAATCCGAACAAGTGCGCATTAGTGTCATGTAATATAAATAATTGCATTAAGGACTAAGTGTACAATCACAACACGACATCAATAGGGTATTCCCCTTAGTTTGATATGTGAACAAGTTTGTGTTTGTTAAATATGGAAAAATCAATTATACTGTTTCCGGCATAAAGAGCATGGCCGTGTATAATGTTCGTCGGTTGAATAAGCTGACGTACCTACAGTTTTGTATGCAGGATAAATGACATGATAAAGATTAAAGGAGAACTAATGCTTAGAGATTATTCAAATGTTGTTGTAATTTCATTTATATAAATGTTGTAATTTTTCTTCTGCTGTAAAATGTAAAGTGTAAAGATTCCCTGTAACTCTGATGTAAAGTGAAAAGTTTTAAATTCTTTGTAAAATTGTACGAAAGAAGTGTAAAGATCCTGTGGAATCTCGAATTCAGTTGTATTTTGGAATTCGGGGTGTTACATGGACACAGTGAAGAATGGCTAGCCCCCCGGCTTCTTTGGGCTCGGGCTCAGGCTCAGGCTCAGGCTCAGGCTGCCTACTGGCAGTTCGAGGAGGAGGCACAGATCTCGGGTCCCTCGGGTTAGTTCGGGTGAACTCCCTTAGGTACCACCTTTGGATGAGGGCCTCCATCTCATCGTTGAGCGCCTGGCAATTATCGGTCTCTTGCCCATGGTCCTGACAGAGCCGAAAGTAGAACCTCCGGCCCCTCTTCTTATTTTTTCTGGATCAAGGAGGATGGAGGACAATGCCTTTATCCACGATTTCCATGAGGATGACTGACACACTCTGAGTCAGCTGAGTGATCCTATCGAAGTAGGGGACAGGAGGTGGTCGTTTCTGCTGATTGCATCTTTCTGAGCCTTCTTCTTAGGTTCGAAGTCATCAATTTTTCTCTTCCCCTTGGGTGGGGTTTCTTTCAGGCCTTCAGGGTGTAAAGCCTTCTCACTCAGACGTACGTTTTGACCCTGATGAGGAGGTCGGAAAGTCAATGGGAGACTTCTTTGCCAAGGATGCCTTTAGCTGGCAGTGGTGAACATTGTGCTGAATGTCTGCAGACGCGATGCCAGCGTCGGGAGAAGAGACCACCCTAGCCTCAGTGGTGAACCTCCGCACAAAGTCCCAAAAGGACTCTCCTTCATTCTGTTTGAGGTCCAGAAGGGATGCGCTCATCTTCTCGACCTTGCGACTGGTCACGAAGTGAGTAAGGAAGCTTGCCTCAAGTTGGTCGAATGAGAAAATCGAGTTAGGAGGGGAGGAGGGGGAGCTTTGAGAACCATTCCCGTATCGGGCCACGTAGAGTGCAAGAGTACGCGTCAAAGAGAGGATCTGAGGTGTTGTGAATCATCATAATCAGCAGGATCAGACTCCCTGTTCTATGTCCAGACTTGAGGTGGTATGAAATTTCTTGGAATCTCAGCATCGAGTATTCCGACGTAGAATGAGGGTCGGGTAGGCTGGTATCCCGGTTGGGTTGTAACCCGCCCTCACCGATCCGAGTGAGATGACTCCATTTCTTAGAGGAGCTGAAGGACGACCTCATCCCATCTCGCCGGCTGAGTCAATCTGTGAGACTTACTTTCCTAGGCTTCCTCCCGGTAAGGGTTTTCGTTATGACGCTCAGTTCTGGGGCCTTGCCGGAGAGCCTGGAGCACCTCGTTCCTGAAATCCCGGAACTCAACTCTCGTGATCGGGATTTGTTTGTCCTGAATGTTTGGGGGTGGACGCGCTCTTGGGGATTGGCTGAGCCTCTGCTCTCGAACCTGAGATGGGTGAATGCTATGGGTCGGAGCCTGGCTGGAGGGGGCAGCCCCGTCCCTCGAGCGGCTGAGCTGGTGCCGACAGTCATCCACCGGCAGCCGATTATGGATGACTAAGCGAAGGTCATTGGCGACCGAGCGTGAATTGCTTGGACTAAGTCCTGACGGACCCTCGGCTTGTAACGCCCCCGCAAAATTGAGTTATGACAATTTTGCCCCTCGTGTGTTACGTACATGTATTTTGTACTATTACGAGTAATATTCATAACGTATTTTTTCGTAATACATACTTTATATTCCGATTATTTATATGTTTTTTGTCTTCCCAAAAATCATTTTTATCCTATTTTGAGCCAACTCAAACATTTATTTTAATCTTTGTGTTTTACGTGCATTGCACGTGTTTTCAATGCACGTGTCGATTACGTATATCCCACCATCACGTGTAATATTTTATATGTGTTCCAATTATTTATTCGATAACTTTTCCAAATTTGTTTTATAAATTAAAATTCATTTTCTCATATTTTTATTCAGATATTTTTATACGTGCGGTGAACGTGTTTTCTATGCGCGTGTTGATTACATTGTTGTACATATATAACTAATGAAATGTATTTTTCATATGTTGTATTTTGATTATTTATAAACATTCCCTCTTGATAAAATCTATTTCGTATTTGAATATTTATTTTACGTGCGACACACGTGTTGGTTGTATTCTCTTTAAAAATAAAATTTCATGAAGTGTGTGTGTGTTAATTTTTATTCATGCATGAAAACTCTAATTTTAATTAAATTAAACTAGTTTTATTTAAATACATATTATATATTTCAACATATGATTTGGAAGATCCAAAACTAAAAACAATGGTATTTGCTAGCAACAACATGGAGTGCCTTTAATTTAAATATAAAATATTAATAAATGGTGTGTACATGGAGTGCACATGCATGTGTTTGTGTACTGTAGGGGATTGGCTGGCCAGGAATGGTTGGAGAGAGAGTGGGGTGTGAGTTGAGTGAGTGGGTAGTTAATTAGGCTTAGTGGGTTAATTAAATTAACTTTTAATAATTAATTAATTATCTTTATAAACTACCCCTTCCTTTAGCCCAGAACAAAAACAAATAGAAATGGAAATGTCCATCATGCTGCTGACCGAAACCTTACTGGGGAGGGGTTTTTTCTCAATGGGCATGGATTTCGGAGAGCCTTCAGGAGTTCAATTTGCTAGGAGTTTCTATTTGCAATTTGCATCAAAGTAGTGAGTGTCTCTTTTACTTTCTAAATTATTATAGTATGCATGTTGTTGCCGCTGAATCTGGTATGGAGGCAATAGATAGAATTTGTGGATTCGCGAGAACTCGAAAGGGCCAAATTTGACCTCTTTCGCTGCTAGTAGGCTAACTCCTTGGTGCTGCCACTGACCTGCATGAAGTACGAAACCCCTGGATGGATTCCGGCGATGCACCCTCCGACGCTCTTATCAATACTCAGAAAAAGAATATCAAAAGAACTTTAGTTAGGCAAAGAGTGATCACCTTGTAATGGTAGGAGGTAGGGGGTACTTATAGTCGCCATGGGGATCCATTTCGGGATAAGAAGGAATCCCTACTTCTTGGTGTGAAAGGATAGAAGTGGTTAAAACCACCTCCAGTAGATAAGGACGAGCCAGGATTTCCTCATATCCTACTGAACTGGTCCTTAACGGGTTGGAACTCAGCTGAACAGATCCATTTACAGGTTATTGGGCCCAAGAGAAGAGACCCGGTTCCCATTTCGAACCCGTCCGTAGGTGAAATTACCGTTTTGCCCTTGTGGACTTTAAAATTTGTGCCCAATTCGAACGATTCCTATTTAATCCCATTTTTAGCCATATCACAAGCCCCTACACCCTGAGAATGTGTGCTACAGCTTTTGGGGAGTAGTTTTGTTGTTTCAATAGCGTATATGACTTTATCAGAGTTTTTAAAGGGGTTTCAAATCTTGTTTGAGGGGTAACAGTGTTTTCTTGAGCTGGTAGCATGCCCAAGTTTGCTCTTAGGCTGTTCTAGATTTTTGGTGATTTTTCTCAAATTTTACATTATTTTTCGACTCATTTGTTCAATTTTGCAAAGCGATGTTTTGTTTTTCGGGAGCATTAATTAATTATTCTAACTAACAATTATTTATCCACGGGCTCAAAAATATTTTCCTGAATATATAATTATTTTTTAGAATTTTTGATTATTTTTCCTGAATTTTTAATCATTTTTTTTACAATTTTTAAATAAATAATTCGAATTAATAAATAAAAAAAGAATTAATCACCCTATTTAAGACGTGGAACGATCTGAGGTGTCGATCAGTCATCGGAGCAAAAATTTGAACGATCAGACGGTCGATCTAAGCTTCGCAGCGTGGCTGAATCTGGAGCGTTAATCGGATTGTGACGCGAATTTGGAGGGGATCTGATGGTTCTCGTAGGAAAAGTTTTCTCCATATGAGCAGCTTAGTGCTTCGGTCACTCGGATTGGGGTTCCGAGCGACGTGGCGCAATCTGGGACATCCATCTGCCATCGGCGTGAATATCTGGACGATCAGACGGTAGATCAGTGCTTGGCAACGTAGCTGAATCTGGGATGTTGATCAAGTTGTGATGCGAATTTTGAGATGATCTGAAAGTTTGTATGGCTCGGAAGTGTTTTCTCCACATAAGCAGCTCGGTGCCTCGGTTGCTTGGATTGGGGTTCCAAGCGACGTGGCGCAATCTGGGCCGTCAGATGAAGATCAGGCACGAATCACGAGGAAAGAGTGATTTTTCTCCAATACATAGCTCGGTGCCTCGGTTGCTCGGATTTGGGTTCCAAGCAACGTGGCACAATTTGGGTCGTTTGATGGAGATCAGCTGCGAATCATGATGCAAAAGGTGAGAATCACGAGAGAAAAGTGATTTTTGTCGACGTAGCGAGATCTGAGTCGTCTGATTGAGATCAAGTGCGAATCACGAGGAGAAAGTCATTTTTCTTCAATACGCAGCTCGATGCCCTGGTTGCTCGGATTGGGGTTCCGAGCGACGTGGCGCAATCTGGGCCGTCTGATGAAGATCAGGCACGAATCACGATGAAAGAGTGATTTTTCTCCAATATGCAGCTCGGTGCCTCGGTTGCTCGGATTTGGGTTCCGAGCGACGTGGCACAATCATGGTCGTCTGATGAAGATCAAGCACGATTCACGTTGCAAGAGGCGTGAAACACGAGAAAAGAGTGATTTTTGTCAAGGTGGTGAGATATGAGTCATCTGATTGAGATCAGGCACGAAACACGAGGAGGAAGTCATTTTTCTTCAATACGCAGCTCGGTGCCTCGGTTGCTCGGATTTGGGTTCCGAGCAACGTGGCACAATCATTACCATCTGATGAAAATCAGGCATGAATCACGATGCAAGAGGCGTGACTCACAAGAAAAGAGTGATTTTTGTCGAGGTGGCGAGATCTGAGCCGTCTGATTGGGATCAGGCGCGATTCACGAGGAGAAAGTCGTTTTTCTCCAATATGTAGCTCGGTGCCGCAGTCGTTTTTCATCGTGATTCACCTCAATCATGGCCGTCTGATGAAGATCAAGTGCGAATCACGATGAATTAGTTGTTTAGGCTTCTGGTGGGCCTCTGTGGGGGCCCAGAACATCTAAAAGCCCACCCGAATCCCTCTTTCTACTATAAGTCTTCACCACTCCCTCCCTACTTCCTCATTTCTCACTTTCACTTTCACTCTCAGTTATTTTTTGCTCTTGAGCGGCGCTACTAGTGGTCGTGGCCAGGCGATTCATCTTTCCGACGAACTATTCCGACCATAGCCGTCACATCAACGTAATTAATTGTCTTAACTTGTATCTAGAGATGTCTAGAGTTTCATCGGGGAGTGAGACCTCCACCTCGGACCGAGACAGCGATCGACCCTTAGTGGACCCCCCGGGAGTGGGCAATGGAAAGGAAGTAGCGAGGTCGGCCATCGTTGAGACCATCGTGGAGAATGTGAAGGGGGCTGGTGCATTCGGTCAGCTACCGTCCACACTATCGAACCTCGGGAAGGTTAGGGACTACTCCGGAGACCTTCTGTCGAAGGTGTTACACGGGAGGTCTGCTGCCTACGAGGAGAATCTTCCGAGGGACCCATCCGAGGTAAACAAAATCCCCTCGATTCTGACCGAGGCGGATCTTCATCGTATCAGGAAAGGGTTCCGAATCCCGAAGGAGTACACCTTGCTCCTCCCCGGTTTGGGTTTCCGAGCGTGCACGGAGATGTCACCCGACATTTGTGTCATCCCTTACGATGCACTTAACACCGGCATTCGGCTGCCTCTGCCACCGTTCGTAGTCGAAGTGCTACAATGGTATGGCCTGAGTCCAATGTAGTTCATGCCGAATATGTGGCAGCACATCATCGCCTTCATCCTCCAAAGCCAGGCCATAGGCATCAAGCCTCAGCTCGTCTTACTTCGAAGTCTCTACCGGATCTACTGTATGAGCAAGGTGGAGTACCGGTACTATCTGTCTCTGAGGAAGGGCGTCAAGTTGATCGAGAATCCGAACTCCATCAAGCACTGGAAGGAGAAGTACTTCTTCATCCGAGGCCCCGAGCCATGGAGTTTTCCGACGAGCTGGAAGGAGGACGTTCCGAAGTGGGCGAAGGCCGAGCCAGTGCTGACTAAGGAGGAAGAGGAGGTCGTGTCGAAGATCCTCGGTCTTCCGACCCTAGGTTGGAAAGATATCACCGAGGGGGTTCTCTTCGATGGGGGTCTCAGTTCGATCGACCCTAGTACGCTCAGTCTAATTTTGTTTCTCTTTTTTCTTTTTTATATACCGTTCTTTTTTTGGCGCTAACTCCTTTCGGTTGTTGTCTTTCAGAGGCCCCCGGTATGGACTTCAAGGCACTGTTGGTGAAGCAGAGTGCAGCCGGCACAGAGGGACCGGACAACAAGAAGAGGATGAGGATGAGGATGACAATGGGACCTCTGTCCGGCCGAGCAGCTCAGACACCCTCGGCTCCTACGACCGTTGTAGACTTGGTCTCTGAGTCTCCCTCTGCTCCCCAAGATGCACTTCCCTCGGCCACAGCTGCCAAGCCTTCTGGCGGGGCATTCTCCGTCGGAGCTGCATTAGCGCTCGAGGTACTGCCCGTCACCACCGAAACCGAGCCCATTCTGACCGAGGAGCACAAGAAGCTCTTTATCCCCGACTGAAGGGTGATGAAGCTTGATGGTTTCCTCGGCGATGCGGCGATGAGCATGCAGGTCATGCACCACCTGCTGACCTCGAAGGACCGAGCAGCCCTGAAGGTGGGTACCGTAGGCGACGACACGCTGGAGATTGCTCGGGCCACGATGTCGGTAAGTGTTCTCGCTATGCTCTTCGAAACTTCAAAGTTTGTGTTTTTGATTCTCACGTCCTCTTTCTCTTCGGCTTTCAGATCACCTGTCACTTCAGCCACATGCTAGAACAGTTCGTTGAGCAGGAGAAAGAACTGAAGGCAACGAGCGACAGGGACCGAGCGGAGCGAGCTAAGGCAGTGAAGATGTTCGAGGCCGAGCAACGGCTCTCGGCATCCCAAGCTACTGAGATTGTCGTCCTAGAGGTGGCCTTAGCCAAGGCGCATGAGCGCATCGCAGTCAAAGTGGCGAGGGCTGATGAGTTGGAGAGGGGGAAGACCTGGGCCAAAGTGGAGATGGAGAAGGCCTTAAAGGCCTCAGAGGAGGCGCTGAAGGAGCGGGATGCTGCGGTGGCTGAGGCGACGGCGGCCATTCAAGCCAAGGCGGAGGCCCACATGCTCACCAACATGGAGGAGTCCTATGCTTGGGCCCTCAAGCATGTTGCTGCTCGTATCCCTGACTTCGACAGCTCGGGGTATCACCTCTACGACCCGGTCGAAGGCGAGGAGTTTATACCCCTAGCGGAGGTCGAGCCCGAAGGAAGGGAGGAAGAGGCCGAAGGGGTTGTGTTTGAGGTGGCGAATCCGGAGGGGGCGCTCGTGACGATGCCGAGCGAGAGTGCAGAGCAGCACCTCGAGGTGGCTGCCTGACTTCACCTTTTTTCTTTTCTTTTTTTTTTGTATTGCCTTGTTGCGGACTGACCACCGCATTTCGTATTCAATGAAATGAGAACTTTTTTGACCAAGTGTTGTATTTACGTTGAACTCTATTTCTGAGTCATTCTGAGTTGTCCGGTAGGGGCCGTTTAAACTTAGTATCTTCATGTTCTGGCTTTTTTCCGATCGTCGAAGCACTACAGATTGTTGAAGTGCCTTCAATGGCCGAAGTAGCACGCCTCCGGTCCGGTCTAGGGGTAACGAGGTTGGGCCTCGCTCGGACTTGAGAGAGGCTTTCAAAGTCGAGTCAGAGCTGAACCACCTCAAGCTAACGTTAGCTCGTCGTGACTCCAAGCTGAAGCGTCTACAAGAGCAGGCTCATGAAGTGCCCCCCGATGGAGAGGAGATGTGTCCCTCGATGGCCTTCAGCCAAGGGTTGTGGCTTAAGTATCTTTGTCGGTCTTTGTTCAATGTCAAGGCCAAACGACAAGGGTTAAAGAATGTCGTGCTCGAGAAGAGCCTTGAAGCGGTGCACCTTCGGAGGGCTATTTTCGAGGCTTCTCATCAGGGTAGCTCTAGCCGAATGCCTCGACTGAAAATTAGAGTGACGGATTACTCGCTGAAGGAACGGATCGCGGAGCTAGAGGCAGAGAACCATAGGCTACGACGGCTCTCCAAAGGGAGCAACGTCAGAACCACATCTTGTCTCCGAGGCAAATACTCCCAAGGCAGGTACTTCAACGAGTTAGCATTACGCACGCCCCCCGTCTCGAGGTGCCCCGGGGACGTGCAGAGCGGAGTGGCCAGCTCGTCGAGCGGAGCATCTGCCGGGGCGACACTTAGGCTTTTAGGCACCGAAGACGCAACTCGGCTTGCCGGTCTAGACATCTCCACGGAAGTGAGGCCACCGTAGCATGGCTCTCGTTGACCTCGATTATCTCTTAATAGAAGTGTCCCACTCCCTAGGAGGGGTTAAGGCAGCTTTGTAATTTTGTAATCTTTGTTTCACAAGTTTTGTATCTCGATGTAAAGATGAGTTGTTGGTTTGTAATTAGACTTGTATCTCAAGCTTTAATGAAATAGTACTTGTTTCTTGAACTTGTGTTTCGCTAGCATTTGCGATTGGTCAACAGTTGTAGGAGCAATTCCGAATGGTGAGCCACTTTGTACTCACTCGTTCTCAAGTACCAAAAGTTGCGTCGAACCAAGTGTTGGACTCCGAACTTGTCGTTTAGAGATTATCAACAGCTGTGGGAGCGATTCCAAATGGTGAACCACTTCGTACTCGCTTAAAAGCAAGTAGTTGAAGCAGAATCGAACCAAGTGTTGGACTCCAGCGTGTCGTTTGAAGAATCTCAGCAGCTGTGGGAGTAATTCTGAATGGTGAACCACTTCGTACTCGCTTAAAAGCAAGCAGTTGAAGCGCAATCGAACTAACTGTTGGACTCCGAGCGTGCCGTTATAATGCAAAAAAAATTGTAAGCGTCAAAGTACAATTAGAATACTCAAAATAGAGAGCTTGTAGGGGTAAATTGCTTTTATTGAAAACAATTAGGCGGCCGCTTCTAAGTTGCGAGCCGCTCTTACACTTTGATAAGGAAAATGCAAAAAAGATTTTGACATGTTTATGGAGTATTCTTGGGGAAGTTGCTTGGAGTGGTGTTTAGACACCTTCTTGATACTTCATCAAGTGCTCTGCGTTCCATGTCCTCGATATTCTCCTGCCCCTCGGGTCTTCGAGTTGATACATGCCTGGTCAAATAACTCTGGAGACCCTATACGGTCCTTCCCAATTGGGTTCTAACTTGCCCTTTTTGCTAGGACTGGAGATCGACAGTTTCCGCAGTACTAGGTCCCCCCTTCTTGAGATTAGCGGGGCTGACCTTTTTGTTGTAAGATTGCATTATTCTACGCCGGTAGGTCACTTGTCGGATGGCAGCTCTTTTGCGGACCTTGTTTATGAGGTCCAAGCAGTTGTGAAGCTGGTTCGCATTCTGTGCTTCACTGTAGGCTATCAGTCGGGGTGAAGGTAGGCCCACTTCTAAGGGGATGAGGGCTTCTGAACCATATGTAAGGTGGAAGGGGGACTCCTTTGTCGAAGTTCTCTTGGTGGTGTGATAGTTCCAAAGCACGTTGGGGAGCTGTTCGAACCACAACCCCTTGGTAGATTTATCGAGCCTCTTCTTCAGGCCGTAGAGTATTTGTCGATTTGTGTTCTCCGCTTGGCCATTGGATTGAGGTGCGCTACCGAGGAGAACTGCTGTTGGATGCAGAGGTCGGTGCAGAAGTTGCGGAATGTTGCTTCTGTTAATTGAGTCCTGTTGTCGGTTACGAGTATATGGGGTACACCGAACCGGCAAACAATGTTCTTCCAAAAGAACTTCTGGACCTTGTACTCGGTAATCATTGCAAGGGGTTCGGCCTCAATCCACTTGGAGAAGTAGTATATCGCCACGACTAAGAATTTCAGCTGACCCGGCGCTGGAGGGAAGGGTCCGAGCAAGTCCATCCCCCACATTGCAAAAGGGATTGGACTCGCCAAGGATGAGAGTTGGGCTTGCGGTAGGTGACGGATTGGCGAGAATCTCTGGCAGGAGTCGCACTGGCGAACATACCCTTCATAGTTACTTAGGAGTGTGGGCCAGAAGTAGCCGTAATTTAGGAGTTTGTGGGCGAAGAATCTCGCTCCCAAGTGCGTGCCACACATACCATCATGGGCCTCCTTCAGGGCATAGTGCACTTCCTCGGGGGAGAGACACCTCAGGTAGGGTCGGCCGTCAATTTGAGTGTAGGAGCGTTTGTACATGACTCCATCAAGAAGTGTGTACCACTCTGCTCTGGTCCTGATCCTCCTCGCCTCTTTTGGGTCTTCTGGAAGAACTCCATGCCTAAGGTACTCGAGTAAGGGTTTCATCCAATTCTCCCCAAGTGTGAGGAGCATAGTCTCTATTGGCTCTAAGCTGTCCCCCTAGATACTCGGTCTCAAGAGTACCTCTATCAGTACGGTTCGCTCCAAACCCTAGAGGGAGGAGGAGGCGAGCCTTGAGAGGGCGTCGGCCTGTGCATTTTCCTCTCGGGGAACCCGCTGGAGTCGAGCATCTTCAAATAAGGTCAGTAGTCCCCTTGCCTTTGCCAAGTACTTGGCCATGTGCTCATCCCTTGCTTTATACTCCCCGGACACTTGGTTCATGACTAGCTATGAGTCACTGAAGACTTGGATATGCTTGGCCCCTGCTTTGCGGGCCATGCAGAGTCCCGCTATGAAGACTAGTTGTTCGATGTAGGGAAGTTTGGGCAGAGGGAGTACTGCAGGACGAAAGCATCTAGGCCGGTGAAGATGATGCTGGCCCCACTTCCATCGGCGCACGAGGATCCATCAACATAAACAGTCCAGATCGTGGGGTCAGCAGACGACTCGTAGGGGTCGGGAATAGTGCTTTCCACAATGAATTCTGCCAGAGCTTGGGCCTTGATAGCGGTTCTGGGTTAGTAGCTAATGTCATGCTGGCTCAGCTCTATGGACCACTTCATCAAGCAGCCCACCATTTCGGGCTTGTCTGCTTCAGCGGCTGGTTGATAAGAACGACCACCGAATGAGACTGGAAGTAGGGACGGAGCTTTCGGGCTGCTATAACCAAGGCAAGAGCCATCTTCTCCAGCTTCGGGTAACGGAGTTCAGCATCCCGGAGGACCTTACTCACATAGTAGATTGGCCTCTGAATTCTATCCTCTTATCTTACAAGGACCGCACTGAGGGTCTGCTCCGAAGCGGCGAGGTATAGGTAGAGGATCTCCCTAGGCGTCGGCTTGCTCAAGAGTGGGGGGTTAGCTAAGTATGCCTTGAGCTGGTCGAAGGACTCTTTTGACCCCATTCAAAGCCTTTAGCCCCCCTGAGGGCCTTGAAGAAGGGGAGGAACTTCTCCCCAGATTTGGAGAGGAATCGCCCAATTGCCGCGAGGCGCCTAGTGAGCCTCTGTACATCTTTAACACTCGAGGGGGAGACATTTTGAGGATGGCCTGGATCTTCTCGAGGTTGGCCTCTATGCCCCTCTTGCTAACCATGAACCCTAAGAACTTGCCGGATAATACTCTGAACGCACACTTGCTCGGATTCAGCCTCATGTTGTGCCTTCTCAGCACCCCGAATGCTTCCTGGAGGTCGAGGACATGCTCCTGCCCTCAGATGCTCTTAACCAACATGTCGTCTACATAGATTTCCATGTTCCGACCAATCTGGTCTCGGATGACCCTGTTCACGAGGCACTGGTATGTAGCTCCTGCATTCTTCAAGCCGAATGGCATGACCCGGTAGCAATACAGGCCCTGATCTATCACAAATGAGGTCTTCGGGATGTCAGGTGGGAAAATCACCACATTGGATAACCACTCGGGATAGTTCACCTCCTGGATAAATCGGGCGTTGATGAGCTTTTCAACCTCTTCTTTGATCGCTTGTTGACGCTCGGGAGCGAACTTGCATCTCTTCTGTTGGACGGGTTTGACTCCCAGGGCAACACTAAGGTGGTGCATCAAAGCTCCTCGGAGATCCCTGTCATATCCGTCACGGTCCAGGCGAAGAGATCACGGTTCTCCCTGATGCATTGAGAGATGTCTTTCTTGATGGAGGGGAAAAGGGCCTTGCTGACCCAGAATGTCTTGGTGGCATCTTCCTCCAAGAAGGCCACTTCTTCTAGTTCGTCCTAGGGGTGGCAACTGGGCCGGGTCAACCGGCGACCCACCCGCGACCCGGCCCACGAACCCGGCCCGCCTAAGGATTTCACGGGTTCGGGTCGAACCCGGTGAATAGGACCGGGTCGACCCGGGTCGCTTTTTTCCCGAATTCGATTCGCCAAACCCGGCCCACGAACCCGGTCAACCCGCGAATTGGACCCGCCAACCCGCGGGTCGACCCGCGAATTTCGACCTACCGACCCGTGGCGGGTCGACCGTTCGACCCGCGGGTCGAACGGGTCGAAACCCGCGGTTCGAGGCCGGGCTGACCGTTGGGCGCGTGCCGTTGGGCTTCACAGCGTGCAGCCAACGGCTCTTAGAGCCGTTGCTGCTGCTGCCGTTAGATAGGTTTTTTTTTTTTTTTTTTTTTTTTGTTTTTTCCCAATTCTAAGTCTATAAATAGCCCCAACAAATCTCCAAAAAAATCACACCTCCCTCTCTTACTCTCTCTACTATTATACATCAAAAAAAAAAAAAATTTGAACAATTGTAGCAATCATCAAACAAGTGTACAAGGAGGCGTATACACGATCAAATTTCGGTCGTATCGGAAAACAAAATTCAACGTCTTCAACTCTCTTCAACCTTCGACTCAAATCTACTTCAACTCTTCAATTGCGAAATCGGCAAAGCCCTCCTCCATCTTTTCTATTATATTCTAATTTTCACGGTTTTATTTTATACGCGTATTCCACGGTGAACGGTATCAAAATATCTCTATCTCTTTTCTCTTGTTATTATTTTTTTTGCGTTGTAGTTAAAATTATTGTTCTTTTTTTGAACTTCTCTATCTCAACCCTCTTGTTTTTTAGTTTTTTTTGTATAATTCACCGCTCATCCGCCCCTACATTGTAGATTTTTTTTTACATACCACATTACTACACTATGTCTAGATCACGCGGTAGCGGTCGTAGTGGACAAGATTCTTCCTCATCTTCACGTAGGCCACCAATTGTCCCAATTACTGAGCCCGCCCAAGATTACATTGATCCTACTATGGAACAATGGGGTACACACGATGATGTTGGACATGAACAATTAGAAGAAGAACAACAACAACAAACCGACACCACACAACCCCGTAGTAGTAGGAAAAGTAGAGGAGAAACTAGCGATTGGCATAAGTTTTATCATTATATCCCGGACGCAGAAACTCCGGGTGTAGGTGTGAAAGCGTGTAAATCATGTGATAAACTATACAAATTCAAGAAGGGTGACGGAACTGGTACACTTAGTAGGCACATCCTAAATAATCATAAAGATCTTCTTGATCAACTACAAGGCCAACAAAGAATAAACCCTAGGACCGGTCAAGTAGATAGCCACCCTTATGATCCCGAACTTGTTCGTCGGGAAATGGCCCGATTAGTAATTAAGGATGAGTTACCATTTACCTATTCCGAGAGTAGGAACTTGGAAAATTTTAATCAAACGGCCTTAAACCCTCATTTTAAAAGAATTCCGAGAAATACTTGCAAATCGGATTGTTTTAAAGTGTACATGGAAATGAAGGACGCGTTGATTGCAATTTTATATAGTTTAACTTGTAGGGTTAGTTTAACTTCGGATTGTTGGACGGGTGTCAACAATATTCCAACGATGGGAATAACCTGTCATTGGATCGACAATGATTGGATTCTTAATAAAAGAATCATATCACTTGCGTCGTTGCCGTATCCCCATAGTGGCGCTGAAATAGCAAACCGTATTTTAGAAATTTGTGATGTTTTTCATATTCGCGATAAAATTATGGCTATTAGTTTTGATAATGCATCTAACAACAATGTAGCAATTAATACTTTAAAAAGAATATTAAACCCTCCATCTGACAATATTTTTCATGTTAGGTGTGCATGTCATATTATAAATTTATGTGTTCAAGATGCATTAGCTATAGCTGATCCATATATAATTAAAATTAGAGATTGTGTACATTTTATTGCATTAAAACCAAGCATTCTACAAGAATGGAAAGCTTGGTGTAAAGCTAGACATGTTCCTTTTAGAAAATTTCCAAAGGATGTTAGACACCGATGGAATTCTACTTTTGATTTACTAAATGTTGTCACCGAATATAAAGCAGTTGTAAATGATTTTTGTATCGCACAAAATATGCCTAATTTTCAAATGACTGCCGCCGATTGGTTTTTTAGTGAATCTTTGTTGAAATTTTTAGAACCTTTTAAAACCGCAACTTTAAAATTTTCAAAAACATATGAATCTACTTCTAGTAGCATTTTTATTGAATTAGTTAGCATGGTTCAAACATTTAACGAAATGTTAAATGATACCTATATTAGTGACATTGTAAAACCTGCATTTACTAAATTTTTGAAGTATTATTTTCCTCCTCCTATGTTGATTTGTGTTGCTACTGTTATGGATCCTCGTATCAAATTTGAAGGTACGAAGAATTTGATAGAAATATTTTTTGGATATTTAGATAACATTGTAGAATTAACAATTGATTGCGCTAGTTTTTTAGTTAAATTTGAATCCACGTTAAATAACTTGTATGATTATTATGATAGACGTTTTGCTTCTAGTAGTACAACTTCTGTAGTTAGTTCTTCTTCTGGTGGTTCTAAAGGTAAAAGTAGAATTGGTGATAGAACATTTAGTTTACTTGAAAAAATTCAATCTAAAAAACCTAGGACTAATCAACCAAATGAATTAAATTGGTATAACCAACAAGATGCTGAGCCTTTTACTTCTGCACTAGATATTTTACAGTGGTGGAAAGAACATGAACACACTTTTAGTATTCTATCAATTATGGCTAAAGATTTACTAACTCCTCCTGTCTCTACAGTTGCTTCTGAGAGTGCATTTTCTACAAGTGGCAGGGTTCTATCAGATTACAGGAATCGGATGAAGCCCGAGACGTTAGAGATGCTCGTATGCACAGAAGACTGGCTGAAGGCTGAAGATAGGACGCAAGGGAAAGCACTATCGAGTTCCACAAGTGGGAGCAACTCGCCTGAAGAACAACAACAACAACAACAACAACAGCAACAACAATAGCTTTTCTTGTTATGTTAAATTAGAAAAATTGTAGTCAATTAAAATTGTACATAAGAATTAAGAAATATGTTATTGTATAAAACTTATTTGTGAATTGAATTCTTCATTTCGTTATAAATTGTTCAAATTGTACAACTTAAATTCATATGAATAAAATTTCAAAATTTGTTGTCAATTTCACTCTTTCAATCTTATTATTATTATTACGATTTTTTTTGTTTATTAGTATTATTACTTACTTAGTATTATAATTAAACATCATTTGGGGATATTTGATTCAATTTTAAGAATTGTAGTATTATTACTTATTAGTATTATTACTGAATTACATACTTAGACTTAGTATTATAATTAAACATCATTTGGGGATATTTGAAGAATTGTATAATTTATTACTTATTAGTAGACTAGTAGTATTACTTACTTAGTATTATAATTTTTTAAAAAATGTAATATTCATCAAACAAAAATATGGTTGTTTGTATAATTGTATACATCATTTGTAAAATTATTATTATTATTAGTTCGATTTATTCATTTAAGATACCCAAAAAAAATAAAAATAAAAAAAAAAAAAAATTATATATTAAACGGGCCAACCCGCGGGTCGACCCGGCCCAACCCGGGTTGAGCCCTAATGGGTTCACGGGTTGGGCGGGCCACCCAAATCATAATCTGACCCGGCCCGGCCCGGCCCGCATAAGACCCCAACCCGGCCCGGCCCGCACAGTCAAACATGCCAAACCGCGCGGGTTGGGCCCGGCCCGGCCCGCTGGGCCCGTTTGCCACCCCTAGTTCGTCCACTTGCTCGGAGATGGTCTGGCTACTCTCCGGTGGGATTTCAAGGGCTTCTAGGGAGAGGATTGGGCCTCCCATTGAGGTCATATAACACTTGCGAGTTGCCTCCTGACTCCCTCTCACTTCTCCCACCCCTACGGGAGTGGGGAACTTCAACTTCATGTGATAAGCCGAAGGGATGGTCTGGAGTGCGGCGAGGCCTAGTCGACCCAGGATCACATTATAGGCGGCTTTCACATCCACCACCATTAAGTCCATCGGCTCCGTGCAGGTGACCGGGGTTTTGCCAGCGGTGACGTCAAGAGTTATAACTCTCTCGATCATCATCGGCACCCCGATGAATCCATGGAGGGTGTAGCCAGCTGGCTTGAGCTGGTCCCTTGATAGCTAGAGGCCCTTGAATGCCTCCAAGAAGAGGATGTTAACCAAGCTGCCATTGTCCACCAAGACCCGACAAACGTCAAAGTTGGCCATTCGGAGGTTAATGAAGAGGGCATCGCAGTGGGGCGTGCGGATGCCCTCCAAGTCTCTATCGGAGAATGTGACAGGGACTCTAAGGCCCTTGGGGGGAGGATGGCTCTGTACGGAGTTCACTTCCCTAACGAAGGCTTTTCAGGAGGAGTTAGAATCTCTCCCCATTGGGCCTCCGTGTATAAGGTACAAGATGGCCTCCGCTTCGACATCCGGGGTCTCCGCCTACTATTCTGTTTGCCTGTTAGCCCCCCTGGGGGGAGGAGGTGGATCAGCTTTGTCCCTCCTTACGAACCGAGCGAGCTTCCCCCTCTGGATGAGGGCCTCGATCTCGTCCTTTAGGGCCCGAAAATCATCTGTGACGTGCCCGTGGTCACTGTGGAAGCGGCACCACTTATTCCAGTTTCTCTTCTTCCCATCGGTGTTCATCTTCGGAGGTGGCGGTAGAATACCCTCATTCCCAATCTCCATCAAGATGGCGAAGACACTCGCATTGAGCGGAGTGAACTTTTCGAAGCGAGGGAGAGGGCGTCGTTGACCTCTGTTGTTTTTTTGGAGCTTTTTAGCTCCTTCTTCCTCAGTAATCTTCCATTTGTTCCTGGAAGATGACCCCTCTAGAGTGGGGCGATTCAGAGCCTCTTTAGCTCGGATGTACTTCTCGCTCCTGAGGAGGAGCTCAGAGAAGTCCCGAGGAGGCTTCTTGGCCAGGGATGCCCAGAGGTCAGGGTTGATGACATTGGATTGGAAAGCAGCCGATGCTACTGACTGATCCAATGAAGCGATGGACCTGGCTTCCGCGGTGAACCACTTGACATAATCCCTCAGTCGTTTGTCCTTCTTATGGCTGAGGAAGAGCAATGAGGTGCTCGTCTTCTCGGAGCGGTGACTGCTCACGAAATGTGTGAGGAAGAGGGCTTCGAACTGGTTGAAGGAGAAGATGGATGCTGGAGCAAGTCGGGAATACCACTCCCGAGCGGGCCCTTTGAGGGTGACCGGGAAGGTCTTGCAGAGGAGGGTGTCGGACACATGATGGATCATCATGAGAGTTTTGAAACTCTCAATGTGATCGGCAGGGTTCGACTCCCCGATGTAGGACTCGAAGTAGGGTGGCCTAAAGTTATCTGGGACGGGAGCCTCCATGATTGTGCAGAAGAACGGGGGCCTGCTCGGGCGGAGGTTCCTCGCCCGCTGTTCTTCATCTCTGTCCAGCTAGCCGAGGTGCCTCTTCATCTCGTGGAGACAGCGGTAGACCGAGTCCTCCCTTTGGTCATACCTCGCTGAGCCCCGAGACTCGTCCTCACGTAGAGGAGGGCTGGAGCTGCGGCAACGATAGCTTTGAGTAGTTCGTGGACTGATAGAACGACAGGGATGGCTCGGAGCTGGCCGAGGACTGAGAGAGCGACAACAATGACTCAGAGCCAGCCGTGGACTTCGAGAGCAGCAACGATGATCAGGAGAGGAGCAGCAATAGCCGGGAGCAGGCTGAGGACTGGGAGCTCGTTGAGCATTGATGGGGGCAGCGTTGAGCGCCTGAAGGACCGCCTCCTAGAATTGTTGGAATTCCACCCTTGTGAGGGGGCTTCCTGCTCCCGTTGAGCTCGAGGTGTAGGACGGCCAGTTGGGGACCGACTTCTTCTCTAGCAATGTTGGGGCGACTCTCTCCGTCTCCTGGGAGAGTTGGACCCCCTGCGATCTGTCCTGCGGGGGGACCGGTCCCTCTGATGCTCCCGGCAAGGGTTCCCTTCACGAGTCTGCCTCTCATCTAAGTGGGTTCGAAGATGTGGATCATTCTGGCAGTTGTAGAGAACCTCCCACAGATATCTCGGAGTTGGAGGGCTGTAAGAGGCCATGGAGTTCGTGGAAGTGTTGTGCATGGAGATGCGGACCTGGTGCATGGGTTGCTTTTGACAACTCCGTCGAGAGGGTTCCCCTGCGGCCACTTGGGGCCCAAGAGGCTACTGCACCGATTGAGGAACTGGTTGTTCGAGCTGTGAAGCTGGTTGGATAGGCAGAGGGAGGCCCTCCGGAGGAGGAGGGAGAGTTGAGGTTGCTCTACGGTTGGAGGTCGCGGACTTCCTCCTGGGAGGCATAGCTGGGAGTGACTTTGATTGAAGGAGGAGGGTCAGATAGCTATTCGAGTATTCCCACAGACGGCACCAATCTATTGTCGCTGAGTCTGGTATAGGGGCAATAGATAGAATTTGTGGATTCGCGAGAACTCAAATGGGCCAAATCTGACCTCTTCCGCTGCTGGTAGGCTGACTCCTTGGTGCTATCGCTGACCTGCATGAAGTACGAAACACCAGGATGGATCCCGGCGATGCACCCTCCGACACTCTCGTCAATACTCAGAAAAAGAATATCAAAAGAACTTTAGGTAGGCAAAGAGTGATCACCTTGTAACGATAGGAGGTAGGGGGTACTTATAGACGCCGTGGGGATCTGTTTCGAGATAAGAACGAATCCCTACATCCTAGTGTGAACGAATAGAAGTGGTTAAAACCACCTCCAGTAGATAAGGACGAGCCAGGATTTCCTCATATCCTGCTGAACTGGTCCTTAACGGGTTGGGACCCGTTCTCAGCTGAACAGATCCGTTTACAGGTTATTGGGCCCAAGAGAAGAGACCCGGTTCCCATTTTGGACCCGTCCGTAGATGAAATTACCGTTTTCCCTCTGTGGACTTTAATATTCATGCCCAATTCGAACGATTCCGATTTAATCCCATTTTTAGCCATATCACATGTGTAGGAAATTTATGCTTGAAATTGATCATTCATATGAGTTCTTCAGTTACTTTTGTGTTGCATATTGTGTTGTTAGAATTGTTAGTAGTAATGAGAATTATTGTATGCTAGTTAAAAGATTCATCATACAATTGATAGATTGTCAAATGAATTTCTATTTAAAGCATGTTGTAATGTTGTTAGGCACAAATAATAAGCCATGATTAGATTATATGAATTGTGTATATATATACATAAAGTTGTTAATTTAGGCACAAGAAATTGTGTAAATATTGGGGAGGATTATAATTAAGTAGGGGGGATGAGAATTCTCCATATATGGCCTAAGAAATAATATTCATGTAGTCTTGATGATAAATACAAGTATATGTTTATGAAGGTTCTAAAAAATTACTACTTGCAATATTTGTCTGAAAATTTACTTTAAAATAGATAAAATCAGTGAAAAAGTATTTTGGAAGTTTAGAGATGTATTTTTGTACTACTGATTATGAAGGAAAGTAATAGAAATCGAAGATAATCGAAAGAATAAAATATGAGTAGAAAATAGAGAGCTGGGTTATAAGGAATTAAACCCCTATATGTTCAGATGAGCACCTGGCTCTTGTGGCTAGTGCAGGCGCCAGCCCGCCAGCGCGCTGCCATGTGTCGCCTTGGGGTTCCCTGGTCGCTGGTTCGAACCCGGGAGGCTTCTACCTCTTTTATATTTTTTTAGAAATTTATTCAAATGTTGTTTCTAGCTACAAAACAAATTGAAGAGTCCTTCCTTCACAAATCAGATTTGGACTGATGGTTGAGCTTGCTGCTGACTTGGTGTTGGCTCTGGTTCGAGTCCGGGTGTCCCCCTTTTGACTTTATTTTTATTTCATGATTCTTTACAAAGTTTTAAAAGTTGGAAAAATTCATAGAATTATTCTAAAATATTATTAGAACACTTGGGAATTGTTTTATAATATTCTAAGAGATATTTTGAGAATTTAAGGATCAAATTCATGTATTATATGAGATTTTAATTCAAAAAAATGTGTATGATTAAAGATTTTAAGGGTTGGTTTAAAATAAAATAAAAGTATGAGTGTTAGATTTAAATAATGAATTTCTAGTGATTGATCCTAAGAATTTTTGGTATTAAGAATTGGTGATTAATTGGAGGAACATTAAGAATATTATCAAAGTGAATGAATTGGTTCGTTAATCAAGGTTTGTCTAAAAGAATTTGATTTGAGAAATTGTTATCGATGTTGTTATCGAAGATGAATACTTCATGAAAGTGGATAAAGAAGAACTGATGAATAATGTTGAATGATGGTTAAAATGTTTATGTTGAGGATGAATATAACCTATTTGATATCTTGTGAGATGGTTGTTGGAATCGAGAGGCTAGGCGAGACCCTAGTAACCGGTATTTGTGAAAACTGGAAATTTGAGAACTAACCAATGTGGGTTGAGTTTCTCATGAGAAGTAGCCAGTGTGGGCTAACTTTCTATTGTGTTGATTTAAGGTAAGCTAGCTCTAGGTTGTGATGATTATAACTTAAACCTAAGGACAGACACTAGTTGGTAACATGATGAAAAGGGCAAACATGAGTATGAGGGTCTCAAGATTATCTGCGGTGTGAGATAATCCCCGAAATTATCGAGGTGTGAATCATGTAATTGATTCTTCATTCTCAATAAAATCCATCTATCTTGCCTTCGATTCAGTTTTATGGCTTTCAATCTTCTTGATTAAATATCTATGTCAAATTATTGTCTCCGGATGAATTGTCCAATTCTAAATTTATTTATTTCATCGCCTAATTAATTATCATTTGCCTTCTATCCAGTTGGATCCAATCCTACCAAAAACCCTATAATCCTATACCTTTTATTGGATTTTAAACCCAATACCTTAGAGCCCAATACCCTAAAACACCCTATATAATACTAATCTACCCTAACCCTAATTATCAAACCCTAATCCTATACTAATCTCCATTCGTCACCTTCCCCTGCCTCCTCTCTCTCTCCCCGTCCTGCATCCCATACACCTCGCCGAAGCTCCTGCCATCGCACCCCCCTGTCGACCAGTCGCCGCCTGTGCTGCGCCTCCTCCCGAGTGCAGCACGCACCCCACGACAGCCCCTTCTCGGCCTCCCCTCATCCCGAGCCTCCATAGTAGCCATCCCATCGTTGCACTGCCATCCTTCGCTGTCGACATCCCATCATGGAGCACCCCCTTGCTCTGTGTTGTTATCAAGTTCAACCCCAGCCGTCCGATCTCATCCCGATCGTGATCTTGATCATCTTCATCAACATCAAGATCCGTATGTTTGTGTTCGTTTCCCGGGATCCTTTCCTGTTATTGTCTTTTCGTCGGACTCGTCATCTTCAACAAGGCAAGTAACTTGTATAATTTTTGTTTGTATATAAGTAAAAAATACTGCATGTAGTCTTGCTCTCGTTTTGTTCGTTCTCATGATAATCCCTTGTTAGATCTTGATCGCATTTGTTTAATCTATTCATAGTCATGATTCATCATAATAAGTTGTCACACACACTACATGAAAATAATTAGATATAGATAGTTTTTCTTGATGTATATATACTTGTGCGTGATCTATTGTATGTTGTAGATTGTTTACATGCTTAGTGTACTAGACGTGTTATGTTGTTGTAGACTTGTTATTATCCATGCCATGTTAATTTGAGTATCTAATATATCTTGTTTTACATCATACTCTAAATTTAATATATTGCATATGAGCTGTTTGATTAAATGCATGAAAAGAGATTTCATTTTGCTGCTGCCCTGATTTGGTTCAACATTATAGACCCTATTAAGGTCAGTAAAATAAATTATTTTGTGAATATGATTGGTTGGTCTTGATGTCTATTTTTCATAACTTTCAACGGATCTCAATTTAGATTTTTGATGTGTGAGTTATCGCTGTTTTACTGCAGCTGTGTCGTAATTTCCAGATTCTATTTTATGTGATAGCCGCAAGTTATATTATTTTAAAATTGATGTTAAAAGTGGAATTTGGACTTAATAAGTTTCTGTATATATCTAGACCTGACTGGGATCATCCCCTAATTTTTGTAGAATTGTTTAATGATTTTATAACTCATTTCATGCTTGTGAAACCAATCGTTATATTTCCCAAACTTCATGATGTTCAGTGAAGAACTCTAATTTCAACCTGATTCCAATCGCTATTGATTAAAACTCTGTGAACATGAAATATATCCTGGTAAGTCTATTTTACAACCCTTTTGACAGATTTGGATTTCAAGTTGTATTTTGTGAATTATTTATGTTTTGGTACTGCTGTGTCTAAAATTTCAGATTCATAAATTTGCTGCATCTCTCTGTTTTTCAAATTAAATTAACTACACTATCTGTAATGGAATTTTATGAAATTTTATATGCTGATACTAGACATGCTAGGTAACCTTCCAGAATTTTTCTAGATTTAATTATGGTTTTTTATGCTTTTTTCATGCTCATAAATAAAACTTTGTGATTTCTGGCTGAACTTAAATTCTATGTAAAATGTTGTTTTGAACCTTGTTGTTGTACTTGTTATGTGACTTGTGTATATGCGCTGGATTCAGCAGAGAGTCTAGTTTTTTGGATTTTTTGACGGGTTCAGGTTTGCATTCTTATGGCAACGAGAATATTTGATTTGGCTATAATGTCTTGCTGTCCAGATGAAAGTCTCATTGTCCTAGTCTATTATGAGTTGTTTTTCACCCGTTCATGTCTTCTACCCAACTTGAACTTGTCCCTCGGTTCTTGCCATGTTTTCTTGCCTTGTTTGTGCACATCCATACTTGCTTTAATAATAATAACAAGAAATCTGTGGAAAATACAGAAATGTTTACTTGGAAGGGGGTCCGTGTATCCCACTTGCTTACCCAACTACATGCTTTCCCATAGGAGAGGTGTACTCAGAGGGGATTCACAGATCCTACTTGATACTTGATACTTGACACGTGATTACTTGACACATGATTCTTGATACTTGATACTTGACACGTGATTACTTGACTATTTGATACTTGATACCTGAGTACACGGCCCTCTATGATCTACTACGAAATCTAAACGTACCTTGTTTGAATGTAGCAACCATGTGGTAAAAATTTGGGATGCATGAAGTGTTACCGAGATAGGATTAGATACATGACTTGAAAATAATATGATCACTTGCTCACCCTTGTTACTTACTTGAACATGCACTACAAGAAATTTGCCATATACCAACGGACACCTATAGCGACGGATCACTAAAACCGTGGGTATAGGCATCATATACCTACAGACGTGTAGTAAACTGTGGGTATAGGTATACTATAGCTTTAGAAATTTTAATCTGTAACTATAAGTTTTACTAACGGATAAAATACTGTGGGTATATTCCATAATTTATTTCCCACCCAAATTTTTCATTTTCCCCCCAAATCTCAATTCCCCCAATTTATACACACTCTCTCTCACCGATCTCTCTCTCTCTCTCTCTCTCTCTCTCTCTCTCTCTCTCTCTCTGTGCCTCCTTATTTTCATCCAGTCCGTCCTCCTCTTCACCCGCAACCGCAAAAACCACGCCACCACGTCAGCGTCGCCGCTATCGTCGCCCCGTCACCGGCGATTCCGAAGGCGGGCAGATTTCGAAGGCGGACGGAGGAGGAGGACGTACGGCGGAGGAGGTTTTTGGCGGAGGCGGTGGAATCAGACGGTGGAGAGAGCTTCTTGATCGAAGGGAGGAGAAGAAACCTCATATTTTGCCGGAAGTGGGACCCGATCGTCGGTGGTGACGTCAGGTGAGCTTTCGATTTGGTTGGTTTCTTATTAGGGTTAGGGTTTGAAATGGTCAAGAGCTATTTTTTGGTAGTAAAGAAACGAACTTTATGGGGAATCATGTTGATTGCAATTTAAAAGTTTGAATTTTGATGAATGTTTGGTACTTAATTATAGTTATTTGGATAATTGTTAGGAATTCGATGCATGATATTGTTGGCTTTTGAGAAAGTGGTGTAAGACCTGTGATTAGTATAGATTTAGGGAATATGTGTTGTGAGAAATGGAAATGGAGGCTATATTTTTGTCCTATATCCTCTTAATGGTTTTCCTTCTATTTCTATGGTATTTTCATTTTTTTCGTTTATGTACACCTTTTCTTGACAGATCACTATCATATGATCCAAAATTTGACCAATGAGGATCACGTTTGAACTTAACCTTTAATTTGTTTTTGATGTAGTTTATGTACACCTTTAATTCATATTGCTTTTGTTTTTGATGCAGAAGAAGCTTCAGATGCCGCTGTTCATAAGGCATTTACGTGAGTAAAATTTATGTATCTTGTTTCCTCTTCCGGACAGTAGGATTTTCTCGTATTTCATAATTAAATTAATTGGGTATTAAAGAAAAATAAATACTGTTTGCATTGTGATGCATGAATATTGAGTTTCTGGCTTGTAATACTTAGATTCTGGATGGTTTTGTATTTTTTGCCCCTTTTGTGTGTGTTCATTATTTCATACGTAATATGAAATGCCTCGAATGACCAAACGATCCTATAGATTGTGCCAGTACATTATAGAGTTTTCTCTGTTTCTAAGTTCAAACCCCTATTTAAATGATCGTTTTGTTCAGATGTCTTTTTTCTTTCACTTCCATGTTGTTCAAAAATCATCTCTAGATTTTCATAAAATTTTCACCATCTTCTTCTCCGTTTTTTCTTTCGGTTCAAAAGGATATCTTTCTTTTGAATCTCATCTTTTGTCTCACTAAGATTATTAGTATGGTACTTATACAGTTTATACTCAGTCATGAAACCCCCTATAGTTTTATGGAATGTTCTCATATTTGGAATGCAGTTACATAGAGAAGTTTGCTTGTATTTTCATTATAAGAAATTTTTATTATGAAAAATTCTCACCTGAAATTAGTCGTCATCCAACTAAATACCAGAACTAATTGGTATTTTTTACTGTTCTTATCATGAAATTTTTGCATTATTATCTGTCACATTCACATAATGATATCATGACTTTGTCAGCAAGATAAGGTAAAACTTGAACAACAATTACATGACATGGCACTGATGATTGAGAGACTTGAAATTGGCAGGCAGAAACTCTTAATGGAGGTAATTGTTCCTCCATGTTGTTGTTTTGCATTGTTCTTGTACGGTTACTAAGTTAACCTGTTTTGGCAGATTGATTCACAATCATCAGAGATAGAACGATTATTTGAAGAGAACTCCAGTTTATCTTCGTCCTATCAAGATGCGCTGGTTGTTGCAGGACAGTAGGAGAACCAGGTAGGCTAAGTACATTAATGCTAAGTACATTAACAATAATGATGACTGCATCCTGGAGTGCAAACCTTGCTTTGACCTATTCTACAATTATTGAAAATGTTTTATCAATTTTTTTGTTGGGTACCACACACCTCTACTATGTGAAGATGATATATTTGAGCCACTCTTTTTGTTGTTAAGTGATTCAACCATTTATATAATTGTTTATAGTTGAGTATTAGGTACTTTTACTATTTAAAATGAGATGCAGTAGAAGCTTCAGAAAGATAAGCTTCGAACAAAAAAATTAGAAACATAAAAAAAACGTCCCCTAATGGATTTCCAATTCTGGAGCAAAATCCATTATTAACCAAAATTTAATTTTCCAGCATGTTTATTTATGCAGTCAGCTTGTCTTGTAAATAGTATTAGTGAAATTAGATGGATTATATTAGTGATATCTGATGAATATAGAAGTTATTTAGAAAATATATTATTTCATCTTATATCACGTTTCGACGTTGAGCAAATGTCCTCAACATTTGTTATCTGACATGTTGATTCTTAGACTGACACAATGCTGGTGTCCAGAAGTAAGTTTGATGGCTGCAATATTAAATTGAGAGTCCATGTTCCACCATGTAATTGAAGAATATGGTTTTGAGAAGCACAACCCAATTATGGTAGTCTTTAAGGGGATCTACTGATTCAAATAGATTGAGGGAGCTATTGTAGAGAGTGCATTTGAATATGGGAATGTGTAAATTTATGTTAGGATATGTCAGGGAACTTGTATTGGAGTGTTGTAACTTGAGTAAGGTATGAGTTCCTCTTCTGAGTTATGAATAGTTTGATATGGTACCATTTAAATTCTTGAATAAGTCAGTACTAGTACCATCTTTTGTAGGAAACTTGCAGTGTTATAGTATGGTTCCAAAGTGAAAAATATTAGTAAAGTAGTATTTGTATGGCATGCTAGCTTTAATGTCATAGACATATATACACTTGAGAACATAAGGGAAATACTCATCTCCCTGTTTAGCTTACTAGGATAAAAGTTTCGTTTACACGAATATGCCTTATCATATGTGATGGTAGAGCTTTATGTTTTAGATCAGCACATCATTTTTTAAATTCACTTTTTTAGTCAAGTATGAATAAAAATGGTGAATATTTTGACTTATTGTATTCCCAATTGCAGTTTCTTCAAAGTTTGTTCCTGTAAGACCATTAGCAGGTTCTCAAGTTCCATTCTGCCCAGTAGAAAAGAAAATCCTCAACTGCTGGACAAAAATTAATCCTGGTACCTTTAGGGTTCGAGGCCAAAATTACTTGAGGTGCTGTTTATTTTTTTTATTCTGGTCCAGCTTTCATTGTTTTTTTCTCATTTTTTTATAATGGGAAGCGGAGCGTGACAATTTTGCCTATAAAAATTCCTGGAAACATCATCTCTTCTATTACGATGACATTACAAGAAAACCACTTCCTCCTAATTTCTACCATTGGTTATGATTCTTCACATTGTGCAGGTTCTAACAGGGTGTACGAGTGAATTCCTTGGTCTCCACGTGGTTAGGCCTCAAGAAACCATTCTCTGGCCGTGTTGCTTTTAGAGGTTTTGCCAGTTCCCTGATGACCATGGTTTCGGTCACAATCTCTTACAGTACTTTGGACAAGGCTTCCGTTTTGGCTTATTACCATCCGACGAAAAGAGTATGTACTGGTCCTTCACATAGACTCCTACTCAACAAGGTAGTATATAAATTTACAAGTGTATCCAAATTGCCTGTATTCGAATTAACAAAAGACTATTCTTGAAAACTTAACAGATTAAGAAGTGGAAGAAAACCCGACTAAGATGAAGCAGTTCATGTTAAACAAGCTTATGGCATCCAGTGTGCCTGCAGAGGTAAGCTTCACTACTCGGCTAACTCTGCACTCTATTTATTCTCTGTTTTAGTAGTAGTATTTCAATTATAGTACTACAGATATAAATTTATGTTATACAACCAAACAGGTGATACAAGTGGTAGAAACTACTGAAACAAGCACTCTGCTAGTGTCTCCATTAAGGTATAGATGGCCTTTCGATTTGATTTGGGGAAATATTAACAAAGGTAATGTATGTGTGGTCAGAGATGCATTTCATCCGATGACCCCTGATCTCGGTCATGGAGGATGGGCAGCACTAGAAGATGGTATAGTTCTAGCTCGGTGTTTAGGAAAAGCTCTTTTGGCGAAAGGTGGAGGAGATGAAGAAGAGAACAAAAGGATAAAGCTAGGGTTAAACTATACTTATGATCAGAAATCAAACTTATTACTATACATCTTCCTTTTGTAGGTTCATGCTCTAGCATATTATGTGATTTCATACTTCCCTGGAGACTCTGCTGGATTAAAGTTTCTTTCGTCAACATTTACTATACATCTTCTTTTTGTAGGTTCATGCTCTAGCATATTATGCAATTTCATACTTCCCTGGAGACTCTGCTGGATTAAAGTTTCTTTCGTCAACATTTACTTCTACGCTAATGAGGTGTTTTGAGAGATGAAGCTACTATATATAAATTCGGCTGTCAAACTTGTTTTTCCATTAACCGCTGCCATTATATTCCAGTTTTCGGTTGCTACCAGAGAAAATCTTGAAGCAGCAGTTCACATATTAACAATCTCATCAATTTTAGTCCCTTCTTCAATTATTAAACCTTGCAATTTGTTTCCCCGGTAAAACATGGAGACTCCTGAAGTTCAGAATTGTATTTGGCTTCAATTAATTTTGTTGTTAGTTACATATGTTTTTAACTGAGAAGATTTCACATTTCATATAATGTTCAAAAAAATTGTAATAATAGGCCCATTATTCACATGATCCTTGTACTAATGCTCTTTGATAACTTGCACTACATGTATATCCCCACATGTAGTGCCAAAATTGGAAAAACCTAAAGTCCATAACTTGGATACTATTACATTTTACTCTACAAAGTGGGCAACCACATGTAGAACCCGACATGTACAACCCAATTATGGAAAAAATTCAATGCTTTTAGATCGGAGAGTCATCAGATCCAATTATGGGAAAAAAAATACATGTCCATAGCATGCCTACTATTACATTTCACTCTACAAAGTGGGCACCACATGTACAACGCCACAATGTAGAACCCAATAATGTGGAGATTTGAACGAAATTGTGAAAATCACATCAGATTATACTCCCCACATGTGGAACACCACATGTAGAACCCCACATGTAGAACCCAATAATGGAAAAAAAATCAGTGCATTTTAGATCGGAGAGCTATAAATATTAACCTAATTAATCAAAACAAAAAACAACCACTTACTACTAATATTAACCCTTACTCTAACCCCAACACATAACCCTACACTAACCCTTAACCCTAGCTTACCCTAACCTTAACCCTAACCCTAGGCTATTTATCAAATTTTATTTTTTGAACTTTTTGACCACATTTAATGTTAACGATTTTATATTGGTTAGTTATGTGACAATAAATGAAAATTAATAAAATATATAAACAATTTACAAGCATATGAATGTCACTTTGCAGAATTCAGGAGATAATGTTCGCAAAGAGTGAAAAGAAAGTTCTACAAAGCATAAAAATATCTTTCTACTTAACCCGTTATTGGGGATAACAGGTTAAGATTGCTTAACCCGTTATTCACAACAACGGGTTAATTAGATAGATATTGGCAGTATATTATGCAAAACTTGGGATGTAGGGCCAATATCTCTCTACTTAACCCGTTGTGGAGCTTAACCCGTTATCCTCAATAACGGGTTAAGTGGAGAGATATTGACAGTCCATTATGATAACTTTATATGGAGGGGGATAAAGTACTGCCAATATCGCTCTACTTAACCCGTTGTTGTGAATAACGGGTTAAGATCACTTAACCCGTTATTCACAACAACGGGTTAAGTAGAGCGATATTGGCAGTACTTTATTAAGACTTGGTCTGTATGGGATAAAGGACTGCCAATATCTCTCTATTTAACCCGTCATCACGAACGACGGGCTAAACTCATTTAATCCATCATCGTTAATAACGGGTTAAGTAGAGAGATTTGTACAGAACTTTTGTCTGTGTTTGGCTCTATACACTTTGGTTGATACAAATACAACTTCACCAAATTTGTTCACAAATTTACATCACATCAATGTATATAATACAATAGATAACTTCACAAGAATTTTAAAGCATACAAATGGACAATGTCAACCAATATACATAATTAATTCAAATCAATACAGTTATCCAAAATTTTCACAAAAATTATACAACCCGACACATGTCCAAATTAAAAAAAATTTATCAAGGCATTCTTCACGTTGGCTTGCATGCATGTCCGGTATTTATCTACAACAATTTATCAACATAGAAACAAAGTATGCATTAGTTATTGGAATAACAAAATCAACAACCAAATGCTAAACTACTAAAGAGTATTAGATACTACCGTTTACGGCCACGCGGCTTGCGACCTCTTGGTGTGAATTGATCGGGCGGGTTCCGCTTCCTTTGAGGATTTCGCCGTCTGCTTTGTGTCCCGGGGGATTCAGGGTCATCCGACCACTGCTCTATTTTAACTTCTTCAGGATTTTTCTGTTACTGCACTTGTTGTGGCTCGGCAATGTGAATTCCCTGCCTTGTCATGCTCTTTTGCCTAGAACCCGTTGCTGGCATGTTGGCTTTCAAATATGCCTCAAGTTGCGGACCTTCACCTGCATCCTCAAGAGTACGACGGCACGAAGTTAGCATCTCCCGCATTATCTCCTTAAAGCTCTCGGGTACCTTACTCTTCAAGATGTGAGCAGCTGTTCGAACGTTCTCCCATGTGTTTTCAATCTACATTAGGTTGAAATTTTCAATTTAAAAAACATGCATACTTAACACATCACCCACCTCAAATTACAATACATGTATACCAACTATATGAAATTTGACTAACCATTTTTTGATATGTCTCAGCCTTTAGTTGATACATCGGCTGGGAGGAGGAATATGCAGGAGGTAGTTCTACCTACGTTGGGGGAATCGGAATCTGCACACCGACTGGTACAGCGGCCTTTGGAGAAACATACAACTGTGTTACCCGCTTGTACCACATCATGTATGCCTGTTGGAGGGAGCCATCAAACGGTATCACGATGAACATCATATTCGGTGTCATTTGATGCCACATGGTATTCGAGTTGGCCACATAGTAACGATGGTAAGCAGCCCAATCGAAGTTGGGCGCTCGCCCCGTTCCCCTCACCTTGTGCAACCTTTTATCATAGCACCAGACATCGGGAATCTTTTGTTGATATCCGAATTGCCGCATCACTCTATCAGGATACTGGAACTCGACAACAAGTGGTGCAGCCGTCAACCAAAGGCCACTGTCTAAACAGACTGGTGGAACCCTTTGCAACCTGGCGGTCGAGTATGGTTCCCAATTGACAAACTCGTCCCGCAGGTTATCTAACTCATCTCTGTAGTAGGTTAATGATTGGCATGGGTTATCGACCCGCGTGTGCCGCCCCGCCTAATATACTCCTAGAGGAGATAACAACTTCGGCACCCCCGGGTCGGCCAACCAATCCGGTGTAACTTCAATAATACGGGGACGTCCGATGTGGATGCATTCCCAACTCTAAATCTGTAGTAGTACCATTGGGCCTACCCATTTGCACGGCACCTAAAGAACATGTGCACAAATTCCTATACAGTAGCGCCTGTGGCGCACTCCCCCAACTGAAACGGCCTGCATAACAGAAATTTTCCAACAACCGTAGGTACATTAGCGGCACAGTTGATCCGGATGAGTTCGGAAAGATCACTCCCCCTATCATACTAAAAATGTACGCACGTGCATAGTAGGTTAGGGTTTCCTCGTCCGAATCGGGGGTCGAATAATCCTCCTCGAACTAAAATTTCAACCAACTAATCTATAGTGATTTACCATCAAAAGTTTCATCCATAACTTAAGCTCCCGCTTTATCTTTTGCAGTTTCTATTTGTTCATACAATAAATCTTGATCATGACCTACGGTAACATTTTCGAGGATTTCTTTTTCAACGGTCTCTCTTCTTTGGAGAACTATCAACTGGAGGTCGATACTGAGTAAATCACGAACAACTTCAACTCGATCGAAGTCCATGTTCCCCGTCACGACGACCCCATCTATTGGTAGCCCAGTTATCATTGCTACATCTTGGAGGGTCACAGTCATCTCACCCACTGATAGGTGGAATGTGTGGGTCTCCGGCCTCCATCGCTCGACAAGAGCTGTAAGTAGTGGCCGATCTAGCTTCACTCCCCCCATGAATTTAGCTCCGTAGAAACTGGCCTCAACTAAGTACGGCATGATACGGGGGTCAAAAGGAAGAACCGTGTGCTTCCAGAAGTTACATTTCTTATCGAACCCATTCCACACGGCTTCGGATCGGTGTTTGGGTTGCAACGTGAGTAAGTTTGTGTCCACGGGTCCAGGTGGTGTAACGGAAACTGAGGACAACAGACCTGTCTCAGCAAATGTAGATTGACGGCCACCAACCTACACGAATAAAGATAACAAATGTTATTATTGAGATAATGTTACATATTCGTATTTAAAACCAATAATAATAATCAATCTTACCTTCGTAGTTAGTGCGCCACTAATGGTACCGGACGGGCTTCTGGGTTACCTTGTTCTAGCCATTTATCTATGTACAAAAAAAATTAAATATAGTTGGTACGCATTACATCCAGTTATTTATCCTCAATAAACATACTAAGATTGTGGGAAAAAACGCACAAATGACAACAAAAAAAGCAGTAAAAGTCAACTTGATCGGATTCACGTAGCATAAGTCACCCCAACTTGTGGAAGTGAGTTTCAACTCTCGGTTGGAGAGATACGGGCGTGTACCGCTTTTGGTTGTAAAAAAACCCAAATAAACCGATACACGGCCGTATATCTCGAACCGTGAATCGAAATCCACTTCTACATGTTGGGATGGCTTGTGCTACATGAGATCAACTTACTCGCAAAATATCGTATTTTTGGAGGCCGTTTGCAAGGTTTTCAACTGTAACCACACTAAAAAAATTCTAAGCCATTAACTTCTAATGCGAGGAACGTGAGAAAACGGCACAAACGGTATCCAAAATTTATAAAATTTTTCAACTTGGTCGAATTCACGTAACGCAAGCCACCCGAACTTGTAGAAGTGAATTTCGATTCACGGTTTGCGAGATACGTCCGTATACCGCTTTATTAGGTTTTTAAAACCAAAAGCGATACATGGTCGTATATCTCGAACCGTGAATTGAAATCCACTTCTACATGTTGGGGTGGCTTGTGCTGCGTGAGATCAACCTACTCGCAAAGTTTCGTATTTTTTGGAAGCCGTTTACAAAGTTTTCAACTCTAACCGCACTAAAACAATTCTAAGTCATTAACTTCTAATGCGAGGAACGGGAGAAAATCACACAAACGGCATTCAAAATTTATAAAACTTTTCAACTTGGTCGAATTCACGTCGCACAAGCCACCCAAACTTGTAGAAGTGAGTTTCGACTCACGGTTTGCGATATACATCCGTATACCGCTTTATTAGTTTTTTTTAACCAAAAGCGATACACGTCCTTATATCTCGAACTGTAAATTGAAACCCACTACTACAAGTTGGAGTGTCTTGTGCTGCGTGAGACCATCCTACTCGCAAAGTTTCGTATTTTTTGGAGGCCGTTTGCAAGGTTTTCAACTCGAACCGCACTAAAAATATTCTAAGTCAATTACTTCTAACGCGAGGAACGTCACAATATCGCACAAACGGCATCTAAAATTTATAAAACTTTTCAACTTGATCAAATTCACGTAGCGCAAGCCACCCAAATTTGTAAAAGTGAGTTTTGACTCACGGTTTGCGATATACGTTCGTATACCGCTTTATTAGGTTTTTTTTAACCAAAAGCGATACACGGCCTTATATCTCGAACCGTAAATCGAAATCCACTTCTACATATTGTGGTGTCTTGTGCTGCAAGAGACCATCCTATTCGCAACGTTTTGTATTTTTTGGAGGCCGTTTGCAAGGTTTTCAACTCTAACCGTACTAAAAATATTCTAAGTCAATTACTTAAAATGCGAGGAACGTCACAAAATCGCACAAACGACATCCAAAATTTATAAAACTTTCCAACTTGGTCGAATTCACGTAGCGCAAGCCACCCGAACTTGTAGAAGTGAGTTTCGACTCACGGTTTGCGATATACGTCCGTATACTGCTTTATTAGGTTTTTTTAACAAAAAGCGATACACGGCCTTATATCTCGAACTGTGAATCAAAATCCACTTCTACAAGTTTGGGTGGCTTGTACTGCGTAAGATCAACCTACTCACAAAGTTTCGAATTTTTTGGAGGCCGTTTGCAAGGTTTTCAAATCTAACCACACTAAAAAATTCTAAGTCATTAACTTCTAATGCGAGGAATGTGAGAAAAACTGCACAAACGGCATCCAAAATTTATAAAAGTTTCTAACTTGGTCGAATTCACGTAGCGCAAGCCACCCGAACTTGTAGAAGTGAGTTTCGACTCACGGTTTGCGAGATACGTCCGTATACCGCTTTATTAGGTTTTTTTCAACCGAAAGCGATACACGGCCTTATATCTCGAGCCATGAATCAAAACCCACTTCTACAAGTTGGGGTGGCTTGTGCTGCGTGATACCATCCTACTCGCAAAGTTTTGTATTTTTTGGAGGCCTGTTTGCAAGGTTTTCTACTCTAACCGCACTAAAAAATTCTAAGTCATTAATTCGTATAAACTGAACGTGAAAAATCAACACAAATAAAACTTAATTAGTAAGCCAAACATTACTACAGTTCTAAATCATTTTGGGCAAAGCATTTTTTTTGGACTTCCTAAATAATTTACTATGTATTAGAAATCAACATAATTAACTCTAATAAGGCAAAGAATTAGTCAATAGCTTACAAAATAACAACGAATTTTGCCAATAGATCGATTTGTGGCCTTCGCACAGGAATTGATTTGCTTTTGATGTAGATATTTGGAGAGAGAGATTGTATGAGAGTGGAAGAGGAGTAGGAGCAAACGGCGGAGTAGGAGCAAACGGAGGATGTTGGAACTTTTTTAGGGTTTTTGGGTTTGGTTTCGCCCAAAAAAAGGGCTCTCTGTGCCAGGGTTTTTGGGGTTTGGGGTTTGATTTCGACAAGAACGACGAAGGACTGTATACATATCTGAGATTATATCTTTGCCTTAACCCGTCCTTGTCAACGACGGGTTAAGGCTAAATTTTTTAACAAAATTTTGCCCTAACCCGTCGTTCCCAACGACAGGTTAAGGCTAAATTTTATAAAAAAAATATATGAGCCGCTAGATCAAAGATCCAACAGCCCAGATTAAAGTTCGCACGGGTTTGTGCACACAGACCCGTTTACAACCGAAGAAGCCTATATATATATATATATATATTGCGGATATTCGTATCCGAATCGGCTTTTCTAAGGGATATTCGCATCCGTATCCGTATCCGAAATGTTTTGAATTTGGATATCCGAATCCGTATCCTGTATCCGCTCGGTTATGGATTTTTTATATCCGTATCCGCAAAAATTACGGATTCAGATACGTATCGGATCGGATATATCCTTATCCGAGAGAATCCCTACTCACTGCTCTTTTTCTATAAAACCGGGTGGGATATTATTCAGAAAGAGGTAATGGAGGTTATACATAATTTCTTCTTCTTTGGAACCCTTTCCTCACAACCTAAACGACACTATCCTTATCCTCATCCCGATCGAAGAAATCCTCTTGTATCTTACCTAGCAATTACCATCTCATTGACCTTTGTAATGTCCTTTATAAAATCATCACCAAAACCTTTGCCAACCGTATGAGGCATCATCTTCACAATATTATTTCTGTTCAACAAAGTGCTTTTGTTCCAGCAGGTAGACAAATCATTTGACAACCATGCAATAGCATCTGAAATCTTACATTCGATCAAGTGTGAGAGTCGGTCAAAGAAATACTTAATTCGCTCTCAAAGTAGATATGGGTAAGGCGTATGACCGGGTGGAATGGGATTTCTTAACTCAGATGCTACTCAAATTCAATTTCACTGCGAAGTTTGTGGACCTAATTCGTTCATGCATCACTACATCAACAATTTCTGTCAATGTCAATGGTTCTCGTGATATTTTATTTTTTTATTTTTTTATTTTCCAACAAGAGGAATTAGGCAAGGGTGTCCGTTGTCTCCAACAAGGCCTTGTATTTCTTCTCGTCACCGAAGCTTTGACTTCCATTATCAAAAAATATATATATATATAGATGTGGAGGCTGTAAGTTTCAAGGGGTTTCAACTCGACCGCCATGCTCCAACTATTACCCACCTAATGTACGCTGATGATCTTTTTATATTTGGTGAAGTCACCCATTATATGATTATGAGATGCAGGCAGATTTATCCTCTCTAATTGGTGTCAATATCATGGACACTAAGGCCAGTTATCTCGGTAACTCATTGTTTATTAATTATTAGTAGATCTCCTACTAATGACTTCAAATTTCTCATTGACAAGGTGGATATATAAGAGACTTCAAGGTTGGAAAACAAATTTATTATCTCATGTTGGCCGAGAAGTATTAATAAAGGCCTCTTTAACTTTGATTCATATCTACCATACGTGTTCAATATATAGTACTTCCACAACAAATTCTTTCTCACCTCACTACAAAAGAAAAGGTCTTTACCGGCGTATATTCTCCGGCGTTTTACCAGAAACGCCGGGGTAGGAAGAGACCAGGAATTGGGCGTCAAACATGATGGTTATACACCGGCGGCCTCTATAAAACGCCGGGGAATTATGATATTCACCGGCGGTTTAATAGTCTATATTCACCGGCGTTTTAATAAAACACGCCGGTGAAAGTATACAGGTAAAAAAATCTTCTCCCATTCACCGGCGTTTTTAGTTAAAACGCCGGTATAGGGTCTTGGAATAAATTTCCCCCAAACCCTCTACCAATTTCTCATTCGATCGCAAAAAAAATCCCCCAAATTTTCCCGCTGTTCTGGCTGACAAAAAAAAACCCCCATCGACGCCCCCCTCTCCCGCTGTCGTCGTTTTCCCCCTCCCCCGCCGTCGCCACTTCCCCCATCGCTGCACCTGCCCCCCTTCGCCCGCCCCCCGTCCTCCATCGCGGCCCCCCCGCCGTCCCCCTTCTCCCAATCTCTCTCTCCCTCTCAAAAACCGCCGTCCCCTCTCCCCCAATAAACTCAAGTAAGAAATTTCAAACCCTAAAGTTTATTCTAGTATGAATTTGAGAATATGAGACTAGGTTAATTAATGATCGATTCTTGATTAGGGTTAGGGTTAGGGTTTTGATCGGTTCTTGATTTATCGTACTAACCGGAATTGATTCTAGTCATGCTTTTGTTGTTTGTAGTTTTTTAGGGGTTAGTATGGTTTTTAGATGAAGTTGTTTTTAGATGAAGTTGTTTGAGTGTATAATGGAGAGTTTGTTTGGTTTCTTTGATATTGTTGTATGGATTTTGTTGCTGGTAGATGAGAATTAATAGAGTTGCGATCAAACATTTTGTTAGAATTTCAACATGGGTTTAATGGGAATTGGTTATTTATTTGAGATAAAATGTTATAATGTATGTAATGTATACATATGCAATTCTGAATAAATGTGATACTCGTCTTTATTATTTGTGGTAATATGCGATTTCTTTTATCCTATTGTTTGTCTAAATTTTTTGTTTTGGTAAATGAAATTGGAGGTTTAATGAAAGCTTCTCCACTCATCAATGTATTGGTTTGTTGATGATATCATTTAGTTGTTCTTTTGATGCTAAAGTATTAGTATGTAATTATTGTAGTTGTGTTAATTATAGCCGTTTCTTGGAGGTTAGTTATGGGTTATTGGATAGTACTGATTAATAATGGTTTTATATTGTAAAGTATCTTAACAGCGATTTCATATTTGCACAGAATGAACTGAAGAGTGATTTTGTTTTTAGTCTCATGGGAGATGCAATTCTTAACTATTGTCCAGTGAAGAGATTAAAATAGGCTTTGTTGATGAAGGATGTGATGATGATGAAGGTAGTTGATGACAATGAGGTGGTTTGGAGGATTTGGTCAATTTCATATACAATTAAATCATTTTGGTAACTGTAAGTTCACACTACTGACTACTATGCTACTTTTTTTAAACTAGTGATGATGAGATGGGTTATGATTCTGAAGTTGCACACTATGAGTCATTGATTTAATGATTCATTGAATAAATGATTCATAGGAGTAACTAGTGATTTGTTTGAATCCTATCTGAGCTTTTTAATTTATGAACACTTTTGTTGCTGAGTGAAAGCACATTCAATGAGCCGCTGAGTGAAAACTTTTTAATTTATGAACACTTCTGAAGTTACATGCTCCTTTTTAATTAAATGACTACTTTTGATATACTGACTAATTAATGAGTCAGTGATTGGCAATCTACTTTTGATATACTGAGCTGCACTCACTGATTAATCTTTACCTCTTTACCTGACTAATTTTGAGTCAGTGAGTGGCACTCACTGATCGTGCTTCTCTAATTTATCATGAATCATCCTGCTGAGTGCATTTTGCATATGGATCTATATTGCATATGGATCTATATTGAGTAAAAACAGTGAACAAATGGAGTTTCTTCTCATTATTTTCGAGTGAATGAGTGATGATGAGATGGATTATGCTTCTGAAGTTGCACACTATGTTTCATGATTCATTGAATAAATGAATTATAGGAGTAACTAGTGATGATTGAATCCTATCTGAGCTTTTTAATTTATGATTGTGGTTGAATTTGTAGTTGAATTTGTTTTGGAGCCACAGACATCAATGGTAGTTGGGATGAAGAAGTAATAGAGAAACATAAATGCTTAGATACTGGAAATTTTGATTTTCTTTTACTGTTAAAGAAGCTGAAAACATGCATCTGATTGTCATCTTGGTATGTTTTTTTGATCAAAAATGGGTTCACTGTGAACTAAGGATGCTAGCTGTATAACAAAATCCTCCATATCTGTACTAACAATTGGGCTGAACAAACCTTGTGTTGCTTTTGTTTTGGAGCCACAGACATCAATGGTAGTTGGGATGAAGAAGTAATAGAGAAACATAAATGCTTAGATACTGGAAATTTTGATTTTCTTTTACTGTTAAAGAAGCTGAAAACATGCATCTGATTGTCATCTTGGCATGTTTTTTTGATCAAAAATGGGTTCACTCTGAACTAAGGATGCTAGCTGTATAACAAAATCCTCCATATCTGTACTAACAATTGGGCTGAACAAACCTTGTGTTGCTTTTGTTTTGGAGCCACAGACATCAACGGTAGTTGGGATGAAGAAGTAACAGAGAAACATAAATGCTTAGATACTGGAAATTTTGATTTTCTTTTACTGTGGGGGGGGGGGGTCTGAATTGCATATTCAAGAACTGATGGGATACAAGGCATCAAAGCCATCAATGTTGGAAAAGAAGTAGTTTGATGCAGAGTTGCTTTTTGATGGGTGAAAAGAGTGCTGATACTAGTATGTATGAGAAAGGAAAGAGTGATAAGTGACATTTCCATAAAGGGCTATTGTTTGTTTTAAGAATGATCAGTGTATGATCTAATGGGTCTCTTGCATTTGGTTTTGATTATAAGAGTGCTGAATTTTTTTTTTTTTGAATTTTTTTTTAAAAAAAAATTTTGCTACACCGGCATTTTTACAAGCGCCGGTGTATCTTTCAGCAAGAATTTGGCTGTCTATACCGGCGTTTTAACAACGCCGGAGTAGGCGATGGCCGGAAATGGCACCCACACATTCACCGGCGTTTTTACGGCCGCCGGTGTAGTTTTAACCGTTACCGGCAGCCATAGAAAACGCCGGTGAATGTCCCTAAGCAACAGTAACGCACGATTCAGCGACACTTGCACCGGCGATTTATAAAACGCCGGTGGTATCTACAGCGGCGTTTAAACGCTGGTAAATGTGCAAAAAAAAGCCGGTAAAGACCTTTTCTTTTGTAGTGCCTAGAGAAAGATGAGGAATTTCTATTGGGGTTTCACAAACAATGGGAGGCATTTATTTTTTAGGTCTTGGGATTCAATGAAGTTGCCGAAAAATGATGGAGGTTTGCTTATGGCACTTCAATATTTACTTAATAATAATAACTCACATTGGCACATAGTCTCGGAAAGGAATTGAAGTGCCATATATTTGATGACAGTTGGATTCGGGACCTTCCCACTCCACTACAACAGCCACAGGGATGGGGATCGGTCCATTTCTCATGTTCATCATCTCATGGAGAAGAGTGGGCGTGCATGGAATCTTTCACTGATCCAAAGCTTGTTCCCACCACATGTTGCTGATGCAATTGTGAAAACTCCAATAGATTGGTCATCTCTAATCGAATGCGACTTCTTAGTGTGGAATCTCACCAAGAATGGAGATTTTTCTACCAAAAGTTTCTATAAACTGGTTTGCTCCCAACAACCGTCTGTTGATTGCCCTTCCAATATGAAGGTTGTTATGAAGGAAGTGTGGAAGATGCAATCTGTTGTGCCACGCATAAAGCACTTTCTTTGGAGATTGGTGACCAATGCCTTACCTAATTAATCAACATCGCTCAATCATGGGAAGTCATGTTGATGTTTTATGTCCAATGAGCAGGAAAGATGATGAAACCTCATGATGCTTTCACTAATTCTCTGCAGTAGGCCGGTCGCCCTCTACCTAGGCATTCTATTTTGTCCCTCGTTTGTTGCATTTCATGGTGGCTTAAAGCATGATGCATTTTCTAGCAACGTAAATACGTTGAAGTATGCGGAGGTGGCATGGTGTGTGTGGAAGGCACGCTGTAACAAAGTGTTTCGCAATGAGTTTTTCAGTCTTCAATCAGTGGTGGCCATGGCACACTCCATTTCTCAATCTCATGTCCAAGGGGGATTGATTACACGGCAGCAACTAATGTTGCTTGTTTTTGGGTGTGGGAGCAACAGATAGTGAGTTTTTTTGGTGAAGAGAAAACTCAAATCTCGGCCACCGATCTGACCCTGTTGTTGTGAGGATGATGAGCGGTTCGGTTTGATGGATCGGGTGATGGATGACTGTTGCGGGATACCTGCAAAAAAGTCTAAAACACTGGGAAGATTCCCGACGACAGACCCTCCAATGCTCAATTCAATAACCAATGGTTTAAAGGGCTTAGATAATAAAATCGTGATTACTTGGTTACTGTAGAGGTAGGGCTGTATTTATATGCAGTGAGGGTCAGTTTAGGGAATGTTCCGCAGTGACTAATCCAGCCATTAATTCCTGATCATGGGGAGAGACCCGATTCCTGATGTACCGGATTCGGGGGATGGGCCTATAAGCGGCCCAAGAGTTATTATAAGATCTCCTCGAGCTTTGCACTAGGATCGGTGGTGCAGATCGTCTGCTATTTTTTCCCTCATCATAATCCCCCCACTCTCAAAGGTGACCTTTCGGTTTCCTTCGAGGAGTAGTTGACTCATTGAGGGGGTCGCGTAAACGATGACGATCTGCACGTGTTGAAAACGTGAGTGTCCCGTTGTGGTGTGAATCTACGGGAAGCATAGGGCCAGCTACCATGCGGAGGTCGGGGGTGAGGCTCCCCCACTCGAAATGCTCATGAGGGTTGGCCTCTAATGCCATGCCGACGGTGCAGCGAGTTGAGACCTTGTGAGTGCTCCTCATGAGGGTCGGCCTCGGATGCCATACAGAAGGGACAGCGAGTTGAGGCATTGGGAGAGTTCCTCATAAGGATCGGCCTCGGATGCCCCGCCGAAAGGGGTAGTGAGTTGAGACCTCAAGTCTAGTCATCACGTGACACTCTGGTCTCTAGGGTGACGTTCCGCGTTCGCTCACGATTATCGAGGGGGCGTCACATGACCTATCATTCGAGAAGTCATTCTTTCATTCCTTTATAAATTCTCCTACCCACTCTTTTTGGGACCACTTTCCTTCCCTCAACAAAAGTTCTTTGAGAATTCGAGTGAACATGTCTGATGAACCAAATATTATTCACTTTTAGGAGCAATAATCTTAAGGAAATTAGACATTTAAAAGCTCTATATGTGGTATTTAACTCTTCTTTTCTCTTTTCCATAGGAAATAACCAAAAGTAGCAAAACGAAGCAGATTCCAGACTAACACAGACTGAAAGGATAATATACAGGGAACACGCTGAGAAACAGTCGACCGGCTCTTCACCAGTCGACTGGACAGAGAGATTGCTGGGGCTCGAACAGTCGACTTCTTCTTCAAACAGTCGACTTGACTAATGAATCATGAAACTACTGAAGTCTCGACACAGTCGGCTGGACCGAAGGCAAGTCGACTGGTATACGGCGGAGTAAAAAGACAAGACAGTTGAAGATTCATCCGCATCCAAATCCAAATACAAATCAAAACAGGAAAGGAAGAAAAGAAGAAAAAGAGAAAGATATAAAAACGCAGATCAAAATAAGGAAAGAAATAAACAAAAGAAGAGGACTTCTCTGCAAAAAGTACAAACCCTAATTCTCTTCTCTTGTTCTATAAATACCAACCAAGAAAGAAGCGGCTGATTATTATCTATCTCTCGGACTATCTCTGGATCGGCCAGGAAGGCCATCGACAGCAAGCATCAAAGGAGAACAAGACGACTACTGATTGGGCTCAATTTCAATATCATACAAATCAGTGTTCTTCTGTTCTTCCTTTGAGTCTTATTTTTATTGTAGTCATGAACTCTATTATATTAATCAATAAAGGTTTTATTATGTGGAACTAATTTCATAGTTGGGTAGATTGAAACCGTAGTCATGTAATGCTTATATTTTTCTAAATGCTACTCTATTATTTATTGATTAAACCTGAGAGTATTGGTATAGATTTATAATGCTCGAACTTGTTCAGATATTTCAGAATAGCAGTCGACTGGTGTGACAGTAAGTCGACTGCATTACAGAACCTGAGTGTATCAAGTCTGTGTAGTGTAGATCTGAATCTGTTACATGAGCATATTGAGATGACCCGTATCTCGTGTTCATATCTTGTAACAAGGGAATCTTTAGGGATTCTTGGTTTAATCAACTTGAAGGATCTAGATCTGATACCAATTTCTAGAACTTCAAGTGTTTGTTCGTTTCCATTGTTCATATGCTTTCTTTAAGTGCAGCTTAGTAGATACCATGCTAAATACTTAAGGAAAGAAACGAATTAGAGTATATACCACGCCTAATTCTTGGCTTAGGGAAACATTAACTTTAAGGAGCAGATACCATGCCCTTAAAGAGAACAAACATGAGTAATTAGAATAGTAGGTGACTTAGCATTACTGACTAAAGGTGGAAATCAACGCCCAACTACTTTAATAGATATTTGTGACTCAATTTGTGATCCAGCATTTCTTGATTTAGTTTTAATCTTTTCATTTCTTTTAGACCTTTAGAACAACTCTTTATCATTCTCACTCTTTTTATTGATTAGTAAGTTAATTTCTACAATCTCTGTGGGATCGACCCTTACTTTTCACTACGCTTCTATAAACGATTCGTACACTTGCGAGGTTTTTAATTTGTGTCTAGTTTATCTATTTAATTAGGTATCTAGATTTCACAACAAGTTTTTGGCGCCGTTGCCGGGGATTGTTTAGTATTTTAACTTACAAATCAGTAAAATCTTTTTCTTTTTATTTTATTTTATTTCTTCTTTTTCCTTTCCTTTCTTATATTTTCTTTCAGGTTAAACTTTGCACAGACTCTGACCAGTCGACTGTCCCCAAGGACCAGTCGATTGTACAGCAAAGAATTCAAAAAGCAACAATGGGTGAAAAAGTATTAAATCGAGTACCAATGCAAGACAAATTCATTCCAAAGAATATTCAGCAACCTTCTTGCATAGCTTTTCAACCTAATGTCACAGGGAATTTGCACCTATCTCCTCAATTACTCAGCATGGTTTCCCACTTCAATAGTAGACTAGATGAAGATCCGCGCCTACATCTGCAAGACTTCTTTGATCTTTGGAGGACACAAAGCGTCCAAGGGCTTACCCCTGAACAAATCAGGTTAATCTTGTTTCCTTTTTCTTTAAAACTTAATGCTAAGTTATGGTATAATTCTTTGGAACCAGGATCAATTCAATCATGGGAGCAATTGGCAACAAAATTCTTGAAGGAGTTCTTTCCAGCCCAGAAAACCAGACAACTAAAAAGGGAGATTCTACTCTTCCAACAAAAGGATGATGACTTGTTTTTCGAGGCATGGAAGGACTTCAAAAACAAGCTTTTCAAGTGTCCTACGCACAACATACCCAAGGATGATCAGGTACAAGCATTTTATGAGGGCTTAAATGACGCTAACAAAGCAATTGTAGATGCAGGTTGCAATGGAATGTTGATGAGGAAGAGTACTGAGGAGGCCATAGAGTTATTTGAAGAACTCAGCGAGAACTCACAACAATTCTCAACAAGGAGGGGTCTTTCGAAAAAACAGGGAGTATACGAAATTTCTCAAAATAACAACATGCAATTAGAAATGGAAACCATGAACAAAAAGATTGATATGCTTGTGAATTCAACGTTGGGTGGCATAAAAAGCCAACCAACAGAAATTTGTGCAATTTGTTTTCGTTCTAATCATACAACTAATTCATGTCCCATAATTCCTTTCGCAGATCAGGAGCACACAAACTACGAAGAACAGGGGATGTACTCGCCCCAGAACAATTTTTTTTCAAACCCGCATAACCCAGGGTGGCAAAACCATCAAGGCAATCAATTCGCACCAGGGCATACGCAGCAATTCCAGGGTGGGAATGGGTATGATAGGCCAGAACAAGAAAAGAATAAGTTGGATTTCGAAACCACCATTCTTCAACTACTCCAACAGCAACAGCAAACAAGCAATCAGCAAGGACAGGCCATTCAAAAATTGGAAATGCAAATTGGTCAAATTGCTACGGAGTTAAGTGAAAGAAAGGCAGGGGAATTTCCATCACAAACCATACCTAACCCTAGAGGACAAGAACAGCTCCAATCAAGGACAACACTAGAGGAAGAGATTGAGTTTAAAATGTTTGATGCACCACAATTTTCACACGATGATCATGAATGTTATAATGTTGACGTGGTTCAGGAAATTTGTGACCAAACATTTCAGGAACATAGTGTTGATCCATTACAAGCAACAATTACACACCCTCCAATATTATCCCATGTTGAACAGGAATACTATGACTGGAGAATTGCAGAGACAGTACATTCAGGTAAGCTTGCACCTGCATTTAAAAATTTTGTGTCTGATAACATTTGTGTTTTCCCAGACCAGCCGACTGATGAACAGGACAAGGCGACTGGTGACCAGGACAAGTCGACTGGTGAATGGAATAAGTCGACTGCTACCAGGACACCAGAGGAGGAGCTGAAGCCACTACATGAATATTTATGGAAAAACCAGACAGTACCTGTGACAGTTGCTGCAAATTTCAGGATGAACGAAGAAGCAAGGCTGCAGGGAGTCTTTCAAAATCACAAAGGTGCACTAAGGTGGACCGTTGCAGACAGGCTTATGTCAAGATGGTACGGTCCAGACATTGTTGCAGAGGTTTCCCCACATAGAGCGTTGACGAAAAATGAAACGTTCAAGGTGAATGGGCAGAGGGGGAAACCTTATAATAAGATGAGTTGTGAGCTGCGCGCCATTCAATACATTGCACAACTCATCAAGTCTAGCTGAAGACAGAAAACACAGCACTTATTGGGAGGCAACCCAATTTTTCAGGGGAGTACTTACACTCTCTATTTATTTATTTATTTCTTTAATCATTTCTTTATGTTATTTTCTTTCCTTCAAACTGGGTGGTAACACATGCCTATATTTTAAGTTTTTGTGCGAACATTGAGGACAATGTTCCATCTAAGTTTGGGGGTATTGGAGGTATTAGTTAGTTACATTTGGAGTCTTTTGATTTTTTTTTTTTTTTTTTTAGGATAAACAATTTCTTATAAAGTAAGAGAAAGGATACTTATTTACTTTAGGATTGTTGAGCTTCATAATGCCTTACAAAATTGTATGAGTCATGCGATTATACATAATAAACAAATGTGATGCTTTTTCTGGTGATTATTCCCTTTAGATCTAGTCCTAAATTGAGTTTAAGTAAATAGAGTGATAAAATATATGTATATATATACTTGAATAAAGTCAATCTACTCCAATATTTTGAGTGCTTAGTAACTAGGGGTATTCATCACCAATGTTTACCTTTACGTCAAACGGCAACTTGAAATATGAGTATGCAAAGCACTTAAAGTTTATGACTTGTTGAGTAACCGGGTGGATTCATCACAAATGTCTTGCACTCGCGTCAAAAGGCAAGTGACGACGTAAAAAAAAAAAAAAAAAAAAAACTCTAGTTTGCTACCCGGTTTGTAGTAGAGAAAAGGGATAATCACAGATTGGATAATTACATACTATAACTATAATTAATTGCATGACAAGTATGGTTGAGTTTGGAGTTATGAATAGACAATTGCACTAGAGAAAGTGGGTATGCTTGTTTTTATTTTATTTGCAAATTGTTTATAATTTTGATTGCAAAATTTTGATGCTTGCACAATGAGACATTTTCTTGGTGCGATGGGTTGAGTACTATTATTTTCCTCTCGTTCATAATTTTAGTTTGCTTGAGGACAAGCAAAAGCTAAGTTTGGGGGTATTTGATGAACCAAATATTATTCACTTTTAGGAGCAATAATCTTAAGGCAATTAGACGTTTAAAAGCTCTATATGTGGTATTTAACTCTTCTTTTCTCTTTTCCATAGGAAATAACCAAAAGCAGCAAAACGAAGCAGATTCCAGACTAACACAGACTGAAAGGATAATATACAGGGAACACGTAGAGAAACAGTCGACCGGCTCTTCACCAGTCGACTGGACAGAGAGATTGCTGGGGCTCGAACAGTCGACTTCTTCTTCAAACAGTCGACTTGACTGATGAATCATGAAACTACTGAAGTCTCGACACAGTCGGCTGGACCGAAGGCAAGTCGACTGGTATACGGCGGAGTAAAAAGATAAGACAGTTGAAGATTCATCCGCATCCAAATCCAAATACAAATCAAAACAGGAAAGGAAGAAAAGAAGAAAAAAAGAAAGATATAAAAACACAGATCAAAATAAGGAAAGAAATAAACAAAAGAAGAGGACTTCTCTGCAAAAAGTACAAACCCTAATTCTCTTCTCTTGTTCTATAAATACCAACCAAGAAAGAAGCGGCTGATTATTATCTATCTCTCGGACTATCTCTGGATCGGCCAGGAAGGTCATCGACAGTAAGCATCAAAGAAGGAGAACAAGACGACTGCTGATTGGGCTCAATTTCAACATCATACAAATCAGTGTTCTTCTGTTCTTCCTTTGAGTCTTATTTTTATTGTAGTCATGAACTCTATTATATTAATCAATAAAGGTTTTATTATGTGGAACTAATTTCATAGTTGGGTAGATTGAAACCGTAGTCATGTAATGCTTATATTTTTCTAAATGCTACTCTATTATTTATTGATTAAACCTGAGAGTATTGGTATAGATTTATAATGCTCGAACTTGTTCAGATATTTCTGAATAGCAGTCGACTGGTGTGACAGTAAGTCGACTGCATTACAGAACCTGAGTGTATGAAGTCTGTGTAGTGTAGATCTGAATCTGTTATATGAGCATATTGAGACGACCCGTATCTCGTGTTCATATCTTGTAACAAGGGAATCTTTAGGGGTTCTTGGTTTAATCAACTTGAAGGATCTAGATCTGATACCAATTTCTAGAACTTCAAGTGTTTGTTCTTTTCCATTGTTCACATGCTTTCTTTAAGTGCAACTTAGTAGATACCATGCTAAATACTTAAGGAAAGAAACGAATTAGAGTAGATACCATGCCTAATTCTTGGCTTAGGGAAACATTAACTTTAAGGAGTAGACACCATACCCTTAAAGAGAACAAACATGAGTAATTAGAATAGTAGGTGACTTAGCATTACTGACTAAAGGTGGAAATCAACGCCCAACTACTTTAATAGATATTTGTGACTCAATTTGTGATCCAGCATTTCTTGATTTAGTTTTAATCTTTTCATTTCTTTTAGACCTTTAGAACAACTCTTTATCATTCTCACTCATTTTATTGATTAGTAAGTTAATTTCTACAATCTCTGTGGGATCGACCCTTGCTTTTCACTACGCTTCTATAAACGATTCGTACACTTGCGAGGTTTTTAATTTGTGTCTAGTTTATCTATTTAATTAGGTATCTAGATTTCACAACAATGTCTGCCAATCAATCCAATAGCTCGGCTTCTTCTTCGTCCTTGGGGAGCAGTGGGTCCTCTTCCTGAGCTTCATTTTGATCATCTTCAAGGGAGAGCGAAGCCGAGTAGCAGCTCGCGCGGGCCCATTCCCCAGAGGAGGATGTATATATTGATGGGGTGAGCATGGGAGCGACTGGTTTCGACCCGCAGGTAGAAGGGGATGCTACCGAGGTGATGAGCCGAAGTCTCGAGTTTGTGGAAATTGATACTCATAAGGGGGGTCCCTCGTTGCCGATAAAGACAAAGGAAGAATGGGATGGAAACCATAGCCGGGGAATGGACGAAGGGGCGGTTGGGACCCCTTCAGTGCGAGCGGGGTTCATGGCTTTGGACAATATTATAGGGGTTCTACCGCCTCGTGGTCGGCGTCCAGTGAAGAAGAAAAGGCAGCAGCTTTCTCCCGACAAGGGGCACGAGCCGATGGCATATCAAGACGAGCCCACCTGCTGTATGTCCTCTCGGGTATATCCAAAGGGTCTGCAGGACTTGGTCTGGTTTGGCGTACCCCCATCTTTGCCAAATAGGGCTAAGATTGAGGCAGCCCATATTCAGGAACAGTTCCATATACCCTTGAAGTACATCTTGCTGCTTCAGAAACCAGGTATTTGCCCGACCGATAGGCTTGCAGAGTAGTTTTGTATGTTCCCTCATGTAACGCCCCGAATTCCAACCACAGGTAATTTGTAGCACAACCAGGATCATTACTTCAATTTTGTACAAAATTGCAAAGAAAATAAAACTTTTTCATTACAACATTATTTTGTACAATGCACAGCGGAAATACACATATATAATACATCTTATATCATCATCAATCTTCAATCTTTCAACATCCATCGACACCAAACTCATGCCCACGTCGCTTGAAGATAGCTTTGTTATACCATCGACACTTAAAGCATACAATGTCATTCTAATGCATAATTGTTCGGATCCTATGCTGCCCATACAACATAGGTCCGAAGGCAAGCCCCTTAGCGTCCTTCTCATTATAGGGTTCGATCCCTCGCTATGCAAACCTAAAACCTAATGATTGTATACCAACGCGTAATCACGTGTAAGTCGCACCCCCAGAATATCGGACATTACCGGCATACCACAAGCCCACAAATCGTTGATTTACCGGGTGTATTCTCAGCCACGAACCCCAACAAGTCGATCTTCCGTAACCACGGACCTGACCGGCATACCCCTAGCCCACACCGTAGATATACCAGGCGTATCCTCAGTCCCGAACATTTCTAAGAACTGCAATCTCTTTACCAACATTTTTGCAAACTGAACAGGGATACCCCAACCTCACACATGCGGATTTACCGGGCGTATCCTCAGTCCCATCCCGAACCCGTAGGAACCGCAAGCTTTTTACTGGACATATTTGTCATAGTTTCTATCATATCTTTTTCTAGTCTATATCCTATAGTTACAACATAAATTATATCACCCAGATCAAGCTTACCCTCCTACCAGACGTAAATCAACACACGAGTACATTAGCCACCACTAGCAATTTCTCAAATTTTCATAAATCCTGGGTCTCGCTCAGCCTCTAGAATCCCATACATTTCAACTCCATTAAAACTTTCTAGGTTATCCTTAACCTTTCTAAAGTCAATCATATTTAACTCATTCATATCTCCAATTCATCTTTTATTCATTTCTCCAACATTCTCTAATTTTATGTATAATAAGACTTCAAAAGCCTTTAACATCATCTATAGTCAAATATTTCCAATTTAGTCACCATATCTGCATTTAATTGTTTATTTAAATGAGGTATTTAATCCAAAAATATTTATACAAAGTTTCATCAAGATTCTTTCACAATAATCGGTTTTTATCTTCAAAATACAAAAACAAAAAATAGTAAAATAAATTAAATTTGAGACTTTTAGGCCTTGAACCCGCAACCTTCTAGTCTCTAAAATGCATACACTAGCCAGGCTAACAAGTCTCACTCACAGAAATCTGCCTCCAAAATCTTCTTGGACTGAAACCAAACTCAATCCCATTAATAAAACTCCTAAATGTTTTAATTAGATTATTGGTTATATATAATTTCTCATCAACTAACTTGTAGTTTAATTTCATAACTAATCTCTACTAAATATAAGTTAAATCTTTTCCAAAATTAGTTAAATTCTAAGTGAAGTTAGATTTAATCTATAATGAATTTAATTTAATCTAGAAATCAATGATTTATGAAAATTTAAAATTTACTTCTCAAATAGTTCTAACTCAACTGCAAATCAGCCAAAATTAATCTCATTCATATCACAATTAATTTAGTCCAATCTTGACTTAATTCGCAATTAAAATAATTTATTTTAGAGAAAGGCAACTAAAAATACATTTGAAATAAATAAAAAATAAACTCAAATATGATCCTATGAAGATTCGAACCCGAGACCACAAGGCACCCCAAACCACATGCTAACTAGGCTCTCCAGCCGCTGTTACTATGGATTTCCCCTCGACAAATTAACATATTATGAATCAACCCAGATCTGATCCTCTCTAGATCAGATCCGAAATCTAATATTCTAACCCTCCAAATTGTTAATTTGGAGTCTTGCAAATGTAAGAATTAATCACATTTAACAGGGAGTCATTCTCATAAGAACTGATATTTTATAACTCATATCCACATACACAACATCCATTAGTTTATCCATATCGATATAGATGCACAATTCTATGATAAAAACTTCTCACATCAAAGTAAATCCAATCACACACTATAATTTCTAACAACAAAGAAATATTCTTACACTACTCAATAGACAAATATTAAGCATGATAATTCAATTGAACAAGGTGGGTTCTTTGCATAGTTTACATTTCTACTACATATTTAATCATTCATGCATGCCAGTTCAATTCATTGTTTTCCATAACACTAATCAATATAACAAATAATGGTTGCTATAGGTTGAGACATGATACTAAATTTAATCATAATACATATGTCCATTTGCACTATCTAGCATGTTTTCTATCTATAATGAAAGAATAATCAATAACAATAAGAAGAAGAACACCTACACATACACATCTATATTTGCACAATCTAGCATGATGCTCATAAGATAATTTAGAAAGTTACGGAACACTCACTTATTGATGAATTCTTTGCAAACAAGGATCTCCAAAAGCCTTTTTCTTCTCAACTCCAAAGCTCTGCACTAGGATAATTGAATTACACACACAGAAATAAAGCCCAACTCTCTCTCACCAATGTTGGTCGGCCAGTTTATTAGATAAGGTAATTAGAGGTTAGTAGCTACCCATAATCTCCCACTAACTACCCCACTCTGTCCACTTATTTGAAGGCCCTTTGATTAATTCAAAATTTCCCTCTCATTTCCTTTTTTTCTTTAAGCATAGCCTGTCAACTAGGTAGTGTGTGTGAGTGTATTAATGTATTAGTTTAAAGTAGACATATAAAACTTAATTCAATAAGATTTGAATCATTCTAAATTAATTCAATTCATGTAAATAATAGGTTTAATTAAACATAGTTTGGGTTATTTCTAATCTAATCCTTTAAATTAAGCAAATAAAATTTATATGCATGATTTCATAAATTTTTATATTGAAAAAGATAAAATCGGCACGTGCACTGCAAACACGTGCACATAAAATACATGAAAAATTTTATAATGTTACGAATATTACACGTAAGGGTACAAAATACATGTGCATAACACATGTAGGGCAAAATTATTATAACTCAATTTTGCGGGATGTTACACCTCCGGATGCGTTCGCTTTGGGGTTGCATCTTCCTTTTCACCGATTCATCAAACAAGTCTAAAACTGGGCAGGGATGAGTACGGTGCAGTACGAGCCGAACTCGTAGAAGTAGTTGATTAGTTTCATCATGCTCGGCCAGAAGAACGTCCCCTTGAGTTTCAGGTTATTCTGTGCGAGTCTGGAGTTGAACGTGCTTTTGGGATGCCCTCATCGATGGTATATTACCCCCAAGTCTAAGGCATGGGTGGTGCACAACCAGCCGGACTCCATAAAGGGATAGAAGTCTAAGTACTTCATCGTCTATAGTCCTGAGCCCTAGAACATACAAACTCATGGTCGTACGCGCTCGCCCCGAAGGAGCCCTTGAAGCTCGAAGAACTCTCCAAAGATAGCGAGTGGAGTTCGGTAGGTTGTTCGACGATAACCTGGGGATTGACACTCTCTTGGCTGATCCTCCTCTAGGGCATTTTCGGTCCCACCATGTTGTGTTTCTTCGACAGCTGTGGAAGAGGATGATATCGACACTCTCTTGGCTGATCCGGAGGTACAGCATGCTGCCGAGGATGAGGGGAAGAAGAGGGAAATGACTCCGAGTGTCGAAGCATCTCCAAAGGGGCGATCAAAGAGGGTGAAGGGGATGAGACCCTTGACTACCCAGGATCCAGAGGATTCTTCCTGGGCAAAGTCGAGCGAGAGATTGATCCGAGCTCAAGAGTTGATGGAATCTTCTGTAGCCCCGATCCACCCATTCTTGGAAGAGGTCAATTTTTAGAAGACCGAGGAGACCTTTACGCCTGGCTGGCCGGTGAAGGTTGTTGAATCCATCATGGAGTCTTGGATGGCCATCGAGGTAGTGAATAATCTTGCCCCTCCAAGGGACAGGAAAGCCCTTGCTAAAGAGACATTTGGCTCGGCTTACCTTCAGTATGCTCAACACTCGGTGGTGGCAAGTTCATTCCCAAGTGACTGCATCCCTTTGTTGTTACTTTTCTCAATATTATCCTCTTTGATGTAGACCATGCTCTACGGGGGAGAGCTCATGAGGCAGTATGATGATGATTTGAAGTCGACCGAATGCAGGGCTCAATGGCTTGACTTGAAGTGACGAAAGAAGATGACTCGGGCAAATGAGCTGGAGAAGAAGGTGAAGGAATTGGAGACAGAGGTCAACAATGCGGTAGGTCAGCTCGCGTGGGCCTAGGAGGAGGGCTACTAGCGAGCCCTTCAACATGTCGAGATAGGCATCCCGGCATCAACCTTGATGACCTTTGCTTTGACCTGGAATTAGATTTCGATGACACTCCTTCGAGCCCAAGGGAAATCCCTCTTGGCGTTGGTGTCCCTGTCGGGTGTGCGGGGGCTGAAACTGAACCTCCTCCTTCTCCTTCCTAGGAGGTCCTCCCTTAACTTAGAGATTTTTTTTATTCCTAATTTTGTAGACGCCGAGCTCGGACTGGCCACCGCACATCTTATAAATTTTTGTTCAATGAAACTTCACACAACTTTTTTTGGCCATTCGTTTCATGTTCATCTGAGTCGAGATATCATTTGGCTTAACAGATGGTGAGATTTGAGCCTCGAAAACCACACTGAGGGCGTGGGAAGAGGCAACGCTTGGTAGTCTTCCTCATGAGGTTTAGCCTCAGAAGCCATGCCAAGGATGGAGGAGGAGGTGGTGCTTTGAAATCTCTCCTCTTTAGGTTCGGCCTCGGAAGCCACCCCGAGGGTGGAGGAAGAGGGGTGTTTTGGAATTTGCTCCTCTTGAGGTTCAGCCTCGGAAACCACGCTGAGGGTGAAGGAAGAGGCAATGCTTTGAAATCTTTCCTTTTGAGGCCCGGCCTCGGAAACCATGCCGACGGTAGAGAAAGGGTGCACTTAGCATGTTCTCACGTGTGTTTCCACGTGTAGTCATGAACTTGGTGCAGTTATCGATCTTTCACTTCTTTATATACATCCTCAGTTCTTTGATTTTGCTCTCCTTCCACCTCAGTTTTCCTTGAATCTTGTCTTTCGCTATCGAGACTCAAGGATGGTAGCTCCTAAGCTCATTAAGGCAAAGCATAAGACCATGAGGGCCAAGAAGAAGGCACGAGATGAGGCAGAGGCCGAGGCGAAGATGAAGGTCGGGGTCGATGCTAAGGCTCCTGAGGGGGAGACGTCGCAGAAGCGGCCACCTCCGAAGACGGAGGAACTTTCGAAGAAGAAAGTGAAAAGCGTCGAGCCCCCCAAGGCCAAGGCAATCAAATTGTAAATCACCCTAGGGGTGAATAAGGGGATTGTGCAGAAATCACATGTTTCTTGAGTTGAAATCTTCTTAATATTTGCAATCTTCTTTGATACATTCCTCTTTTGCTTGATTGCAAATCTTATTGGCTCTTTATTTTGATTTAACTTCTCTGTAAATCCTGTATCTCTCAACTAAAATATTAGTCTTAATAATATGTTTTGAGCACACCAAACTTAGGGTCAACACAAATTGGCCGTCAAGAAGGAGGTCAAAAGGCCTCCTCTATCGCCTGCAGCCGATGCCACAGCAACGGCCAAGCTGCTTAAGTCGGTAAAGGTGTGGGTCCGCTCATAGTCTGTGACCGAGGCAATGTATCGATCAGTCAACCTGCTGCATTGGAGATGGTTTCCATCTCGCCACTCCCCGCGACCTTGCCGACCTGGAGAACAAAGTCGAGGAGGAGGTCTACGGCAACTTGCGCAAAACTTCAGTTCTAGTCCTTTTCTGCATTGGAGGAGGTCTACGGCATCTTGTGCTATCATTTTCCTTGTCCTTTTCTAAGCATACCCTGATAACCGTGTATAGGCGACCATTCACGGGGCTGAGCTGAAGCGAAGAATGGATCAGCTCCTTTGACAGGCGCAGCGCGCAGAAGCAGTCGAGGCAGAACTCCTTTCTCAGACCCATGGCACTGAAAGGCAAATAAACCAGTTGAGGGTGGACCTGGCTAAGGGGAGGGAGGCTCGAGTGGGGCTCTCTAAGAAAAAGGATCGGTTGGTGGCCAAGAAGTTGGCACGGTAGGCGTAGGAGGTGAAGTTGAAGAGGGAGTATCAGGAAGCCCTAGTTGACATTTCTGATGCCGAGGACAAGGGATACGGGTGCGCCCTCAAGGATTTCAAGGTGAAGCACCCGGGGATTGACCTCAGTGGCCTTCCCCCCTGAGAGATCAGATGATGAAACTGCTGGCCCCGGAGGTGGGGGGAGCTTAGCAAATCATGAGCCAATTGTCCCTACCCTCTCGGCCGAGGAAGAGCACCCTGTCCCTAATATAGAAAATTAGGTTGCCTTGATTCTCGTATTTTTGCGGACTATCCGCCACATTTGTTTTCGTCCTTCATTTAATGAAGAAAATCTATTTGCCTCATGATATTGAGTTTGGTAATCTTAGCTTTAGGCTCTCGAGTCGCCGCCTCGGAAGCAGGGGTTTGATCCCTGATTTCCCATATGTTTCGTGAAGGGCTGCATAGGGTGCCATGTGGGCCTACTTGCATCACGTTTTCTTAACAGCGGTAACTTTTGATCTTGGGAGTTGGAGCGTTGACCGCAATAAGTGATGAGACTCTTTGAGTGAACTCAAATGTCTATAAACTCTATTCATCTTTGAGTGGTTTCCCCGTAATGAGGAGGAAATGATTAAGATGTTGGAGAGGTTTTGTCATCCGAGTGTTCAACCCAGGAGAGTCGGGGATCGTGCTTATTCCTTCGAGCTTCCTCTCCCGAATTCTTAGATCTGAATATTTACCCCTAAGACCCGAAAGATATGACCCATTCATGATTGGGCTCATCTATGGCTTCAGGGTGTTCGGCCCGAATGGGGCTTCTCATTTTGGTAGTTTCGGTTTGCAAAGACCCAGATAGGATCAGGGTAACTCCGTTGAGCTTCATTAGGTATATCTCGGATTCTGATATCTGATGTTTGCCTTCGAATTCCGAAAGTTGGGGCCGAATATGTGCCCTTGTAGAGTTGTTCACATCATTCACAGCTGGCTCGAGGTGCTGCCTGAAAGGCGGGGGCGGTGATCTTGTGCTTGTTCATCGCTCGGGTGCCTTTGATGTAACACCTTGAATTCCAAATAAGCCTGAATTCGAAGTTCTACAGGATCTTTACACTTCACTTCGTACAATTTTATAAGGAATTTAAGAATTTTATACAACAATGTTTACATCAACGTAGCGGAAGTAAAATACAACATAATACACGAATAAAATAACAGTTGAAACACTTCTTTAAGTGGCATGCTTTATTTAGTCCTTTCATTCATTTTATCCTGCATAGAAACTGTGGGCACATCAGTTGCATATGGTATCAGAGGCGCGCTTCAATAAGTAGTACAAATTTACAAGGACGACACATTAGAGTGGACATTAGAAGTGTGAGTTCAGTTTATAGAGATTTAAATGTAGGTTGATTTACATTTGTGTTTCTCTATACAGTGTTGTTTTCTCTCTCCCCCCCCCCCCCCCCCCCTTTCCCTATTAAATGGCTGGAGTCATGAATGCAAGTTCAATAACTACTTTCATTTAAGATACTCTCCTTGTATACATTGATGTGAGATTGTATGAGAGCACATTTTTCCTTGGTATCAGAGTAGCGCGCGAAGCGTAGTGGGTTTGAACCTACATTCATGATACCTTACACGTAGACACACTTCCCTCTTTAAATTTTTTTCGTGGATTCTCATCATAGTACTTTTTCCACATTCAATATTTTTCAAATAAATATTTTCTTATACTATTAAATCACTTGGATATTTATTATTTTGTCCAAAGCACGTGCACGTGAACATGTGCAATGTGCACACTTCAAAAGAAACCAACCGGCTGTGTATGGTAGTGGGGAGAGAGGGGATATTTTAGTGGGTAGTTATTTTGTTATCATGGGTGAGTAGTTACTTAAATAATGGGTGGCTAATGTATATATATGTATATATATTTTTAAAACCGACTCCCTCATTTCTCTATCTCTCCACTCTCTTTCTCTCTCCCTCCCCCTAATTCCATCCAGCCAACAAGAAATGATCCTTTCATTCTCTTTTGTCTCATTCTTTCTCATTCTTTTCTATATATATATGTGTGTGTATCTATGCATGTATGTATATATAAATACACTAATGCATATGAGCATGGTGTTGGAGCAAACAAAAGCTAGGAGTTTTCTTGGTGGTTCACTCAAGGAAATTGCTTCAAGAAGTCGGTGGATGTTGTGCATTTCGGGAAAAGCCAGAGAAGGTGCATTTTTGGAATGGTGGATTCTTTTGAAGCCTATTGCGAGGAGACTCTACTACTAGGGAAATTCTACATTTGGGTGGGTGTTTCTTAAATCCTTTCTAAATTTTAGTAGTATGATGCATGCTAGTTGACATATAGCTTAGTTGTTGATTGAGATGAATGAATGTTGATATATGTTTAGTTGCTAATAACTTAGTTGTTATTTCAATTGTAATGATGATGTGATATTAAAAAAAAAGAATAACTCATGTGGAATTGAAAGAGAACAAGAACACACATTTAGTGGGTTGTGGGAAAAGAAATATTTTAATTGATGCATGTTAGGATGTTCACATAATAATCAAATCAATACAATATGTATGAAAAAGTTTTAAGATGCTAATATAGTAGAGAAATATGGAAATAGTTCCACAAATGTGTATTTTATTGGCATAAAGAAATTTATATTGGTATTTTTGACGAGGAACCATAGTTTTATTTCAAAGTCGATAATGTATTCTTTAAATGCAAATTGAAAAGAAAACTTATTACATTGTAAAAAGATAAGAGTTTTATAAAGTTTACTATTTGCTGCTATACTGCATTTTTAAAGAAAATATTCTGGAAGAAGTTTTAATTTGAAAGATACAAACTGATTGAGAAATGGAAATTTTGTAAAGGAAATTTACAAACAGACAGAAAGTATAAAGTTATTTCAATTCCTCTTCGTAACAGAGCATGGGTTTGGGAGTACTGGCTTTCGGTGGGGGTTTAGAGGGCTATGAACAGTGCTTCATGGTCTTGGTTTCGAGTCCTGAAGAGGCTCTGTTTTATTTTGAAAATTTTGATTTCTCCCAAAATACAGAGCGCCTGTATAAAAGGTATTGAAGTGCCTTTTCTTTCAGTTGCTGCAATTGGCCCACTGGCTCTTGGGCGCTGAATAAGGTGCTACCTCTTGGGTTGGTCTTTGGTCATGGGTTCAAATCCGCAAGCCCCCTTTTTATATTTTTTTGACTTTTTTTTTTTTATATATTTGGGATTTAAAGAGCATAAAAAATTGGGGGAAATTTTTATTATTTCTCTAAAATTATCTAGACTTTATAAAAAAATATTTCCACAATATTTTGATATATTTTGTGAGAATTGCAAGTGGAATTTACATTAAATAATGCCGAAGAACTCAAATTTATCAATTAAAAATGTGACTATTGTTTGATTAAAGGAAGATAAAAAAATTGAAATACAGTTGGATTTCCTCTTGATAAGATTCTATAGTTATTCATCTTTGATTAAGAATACTTTGAGTTGTATGCAATGCTATAAGTGATTAAATTGATAATAAAAGTTGAAGTGAGTTACTTCATGTTATGAGATTATAAAGAAATGTATTTGAAAAAGAGTTTGTGAATAAAGAAATTGAAATATTATTTTGAGATTGAATATAACTTATTGTTGATCTCTAGAACGAGATAGTTGTTGGAATCTAGAGGCTATGCGAGACCCTTAGAAACCGGCAGTTGTTATTAATATAAATTTGAGAGTTAAGCAGTGTCGGTTGAGCATCTCTTGAGAAGTAGCCAGTTGGGGCTGATTGTCTCTTGTATTGGTTTAAGTCTGGTAGGGTAAGCTAGCTCTAGGTTGTGGTGATTTCTTCTAAAACAAACTAAAATGTAAGGACATGCATTAAAGGGAGATGTGATGAAAGTAAGAGAAAAACACAAGTATGAGGGCCTCGGATTCACGGTGTGAGAGTTTTCACAGGCAGTTTACATGCGTCATGTCATGACGTGAATCCATCTCCGAAATTATTGGGATCGTGGCGACGCTTGTGGGGTGCTTGGTGACTACGTAGTGCCATCGTCCCATGACGGAAACGAATTGTCCATAGACTGTCTACATGATGCATCATGTCATGACGTGGGATTCCCCTCCAGGCTGTCTGGACATAGGTTCATAACTCATAAAACATCTAAGAACTTACCGTAATTACCGTAGTAGTTAAATTCATAGCGAGGGATCTAACCCTTTTAAGTGGAGTACGTAAGTGATTGCCCTCGGACCTATGTAGTATGGGATGCATAAAATCTGAACAAGTATGCAATAGTGTCATCATAGTGTAGACACCTGCATTAGGCATTAAGTCATTCCATACACTGACATGTTTAGGTTAGTCACTCTTTTACACTCTGTTTACATTCAAGTTTGTGGTTGTTAAAGTATTAAAGAATCGTTATATTTTCGGCATAGCGAGGATGGCCACGTATAATATTGCGTCGGTTGTAAGCAACTGACGTGCCCATAGTTTCATATGCAGGACTTGGAATTTATAAGAAGATATAAAGAAGAATTTGATGATGATGATTACTTAAATGCTAAAGTTGTACAATTATATATTTACCATGTTGTAATTTATTTATTTATTCCGCTGCATGTTGATGTAAAAGAGTATGTTGTAATAAAAGTTCAAATTTTCTTGTAAAATTGTACGAAGTAAAGTGTAAAGATCCTGTGGAACTTTGAATTCAGGATTATTCTAGAATTCGGGGTGTTACAGAGTGGTATCAGAGCCAGGTTAATGAACAATGGGATTAGGCAAGTCGAGACTATTTTTAAGATCTTGGAAACTTCAGAAGATAGCAAGGTGAAACTGGCTACATTGCAGCTCGAGAAGGATGCAGGTGTATGGTGGCAGTCCATGAAGCGGATTATGGGAAATGGTGCTATCGGCTGGGAGGAATTCTTGGAAGAGTTCCACAGTCATTACTTTTCATTCGACGTCCAAGAGAAGAAAGCGATGGAGTTCCTGGCTCTGCAGCAGGGAAGCATGTCCGTCAGGGAGTATGAGAAAAAGTTTACTCAACTTTCGAGGTATGCACCCGAACTTGTGATGGAAGAGGCAAAGAAGGCTCGAAAATTTGAGCACGGATTGAGGCCGAGTCTGAGATCAAGGATGATACCCCTTGGTATCAGAAGGTTTGACAAGCTAGTCAAACGAGCTATAGCCACAGAGGAGGATATGGAGCAGTTTCATGCTGCCCAGAACAGGAGGAACAATTGAAATGTCGGGAAGAGGCCCGCAGTATCTGGGAACGTCAAGGGGCAACCCCCAGCTCAAAGTTTCAAACTTACGGGGCCAATGCTGTCAATGTGGCTGGAGGGCCCGGAAATAGTTGGGTGAAATCTTCTGTGTTGATTTGTTTCAATTGTGGAGAGACGGGTGATATGGCTAAAAATAGGATTAAATCGAGACCGTTCAAGTCGGAGACGAATCTTAAAGCTCAGGGGTAAAACGGTAATTTCACCTACTAACGGGTCCAAAGCGGGTACTGGGTCTCCTTCTCACAGATCCAATAACCCGCGAACGGATCTACCTCAACTGGGTACGGGTCCCGACCCGATACAAACCCAGTCCGACAGGATAGAATTAGGGTCTCTGATTGAACCAAATCAACGGGCCTGATTCGCGACTATCCTCTCACCGGGAATTAAGGGATTACATTCCTAATCTGATTACGAGGATTTTATGCCTTATCAGATCACAGGAATCACATTCCTTATCTGATCCCAACGGCGACTATAAATACCCCCCACCTACCACTGTTACAGGTTAATGACTTTTCTGCCAACTTAAGCTCTTTTTTAATCATCACTGGTTACAGACAATAGCGTCGGAGGGTGCGTCGCCGGGATCAACCCCAGTGTTTCGCACTTTCCTTGCAGGCGCACGGCGGGAGCTCAACAGCCCAACTCCGACGAACAGGCCTGGGGTCGCTATTCAGGTTTTTCCACGAACCCACAAATCTCATCTGTTTACCCCCACACCAGAATCAGCGGTAACAGATTGGCGCCGTCTGTGGGAAACCATATGAATAGCCTCCGCGTCTTCCTCGTCGACTAGCTCTTCTCTAGCCATGCCTCCCAGAAAAGTAAGATCCACGGGATCCAACCGTGGACCCAACCCTGTTGATCAACAGCAGGAAGTCCTCGTCCATCCCGCTCCGCAGCAGGGGCAACTTCCTCCTCCGGCCGAGGACCATTTCCAACAGGACCAGCCTCCTCTTCTGAATCAGCAACCCCCTAACGGTCCCGCTGGTCCTAACCCGCAGAAGCAAAAGCAACCTCTCCATCAGGACCGCATCTCGATACACAATGCCTCTACGGACTCTTACGCCTCCCACAGTCCTCAGGCCCCTGACCTTCGAAATACCGTCCTCAACCGGCAGAAAGATGAGGATCTTCGCCGCCATCTGGATGAAAAGCGGGCCCGAGAGGGAGCCGCCCGCCACCAACGTCCAGTTGAGCGAAGTCCTCACCATCGAGACTATAGAAGGTCCCCTACCCGAAGAGGGATGAAAGAGTCCCCCGAACACCATAGGAGAATACCTCATTCCCCTGCCGGTCGACAACATCCGAGGAACGATGAGGCACCCATCACCCGTGCCGAGTTCCAGCAGTTCCAAGCAACGGTGTTGCAAGCCCTCAACCTCCGACCCAACAATAACAATGCTCAGAGGGCTCCTACCCCTCCACGGGTCCAAAGTCCTCACCATCGGTCCATAACTCCTCCTCCGGCTCCTAGCAACCAACAGCGCATCCCTAGCCCTCGCCGCTCCCAGAGCTACCGTCGTCGCTCCCCTTCCTATGAAGACGAGTCCAGAGGCTCGTTTGACTATCGTCGAAGGGACGATGCTCTTTACCGCCGTCTCCACGAGATGGAGAGGCGCATCGGCCGAATAGACAAGGATGAGGAGTTAAGAGGCAGGACCATCCGCCCGAGCAGACCTCCCTTCTCCCGGACCATCATGGAAGCTCCTATCCCGAGAGGTTTCGAACCCCGAAGTTCGAAACTTACTCGGGGGAGTCGGACCCCGTGGACCACATCGAAAGCTTTAAGACCCTCATGCTAATCCACCAAGCTTCCGATGCTTTGCTGTGCAAAACCTTCCCCGCCACTCTTAAGGGTTCGGCTCTGGAATAGTACTCCCGCCTCGCCCCCTCTTCTATTTTCTCTTTCGAGCAGTTCGAGACCCTCTTCATCACCCACTTCACGAGTAGCAGACGCACGGAGAAGACCAGCCTCTCATTGCTCCACCTCTGTCAAGAAAGGGGAGAGAAGTTGAGGGACTATGTGAGGAGGTTCACTGCAGAGGTCAGATCGATCGCCTCCCTCGACCAATCGGTTGCGACTGTCGCATTCCAATCCAACGTCCTCAATTCTAACCTTCGCTCTTCCCTTGCTAAGAAGCCCCCACATAATTTCGCCGACCTCCTTCTTAGGAGCGAGAAGTACATTCGGGCTGAAGAAGCCGAGAATCTCCAGGGCTTTGAGGAGACATCTTCCGGGAACAAACGGAAGAGCACAAGCGAAGAGGGCTCCCAAAAATCCCAGAAGGACGGCAATGGACGGCGTCGCCCGACTCCTCAGTTTGAGAAATTCACCCCCCTCATTGCCAATATATCGAAAGTTCTTATGGAGGTGGACAAGGAAGGGCTCCTCCGCGCTCCCCCGAGAATGAATACACCTGGCAAGAAGAGGAACAAGGATAAGTGGTGCCGCTTTCACAGGGACCACGGCCACGACACGGAAGATTGTCGGGCTCTGAAGGAGGAGATCGAAGAACTCATACAGCGGGGGCACCTGACCAAGTTCGTCCAGAAAGAGGGGGCCAAGCTTCCCCCCTGAGGAGCCAACAAACAAACCGAAGGGCCTGCCGAGCTTTAAGACTCAGAACCTCCCGGCTCTTCCCAAGAGGTCTTCACCTTATCATAGAAGCAGGATCTTGATTTTTAATAAGGCCGATGCTTGTAATCCGGCCAATAGCATGTAATAAGGGCTCGCCATATTGAAGCAGCCACTTAGTTTATTTCAATAAAACTTTACGTTTTTTCATTGGAAATTGTTGCTTTTGCTTCATCTCTACCTCTCGAGTCAAGACTCGCTGAAAGGTGAGTTTGGAGTCCAGCTTCTTCTACATGGCTGCTCCCGCGACTTACTAAGCTCTTCACAACGAGTTCGGAGTCCAACACTTGGCTCGATTCCTCTTCAAATAACCTGCTCTTCAGCGGGTTAGAAGTGGTTTGCCATTCGGAATTGCTCCCACAACCGTTGAATACCTCTACCGATGGTTCGGAGTCCAACACTTGGCTCGATTCCTCTTCAAATAACCTGCTCTTCAGCGGGTTAGAAGTGGTTCACCATTCGGAATTGCTCCCACAACCGTTGACTACCTCTACCGATGGTTCGGAGTCCAACACTTGGCTCGATTCCTCTTCAAATAACCTGCTCTTCACCGGGTTAGAAGTGGTTCGCCATTCGGAATTGCTCCCACAACCATTGAATACCTCTACCGATGGTTCGGAGTCCAACACTTGGCTCGATTCCTCTTCAAATAACCTGCTCTTCAGCGGGTTAGAAGTGGTTCGCCATTCGGAATTGCTCCCACAACCATTGAATACCTCTACCGATGGTTCGGAGTCCAACACTTGGCTCGATTCCTCTTCAAATAACCTGCTCTTCAGCGGGTTAGAAGTGGTTCGCCATTCGGAATTGCTCCCACAACCATTGACTACCTCTACCGATGGTTCGGAGTCCAACACTTGGCTCGATTCCTCTTCAAATAACATGCTCTTCAGCGGGTTAGAAGTGGTTCGCCATTCGGAATTGCTCCCACAACCGTTGACTACCTCTACTGACGATTCGGAGTCCAACACTTGGCTCGGTTCTGCTTCAAATAACTTGCTCTTCAGCGAGTTAGAAGTGGTTCGCCATTCGGAATTGCTCCCACAACCGTTGATTCTCTCACATAAGCAGCGAGTTCGGAGCTAAAGCTCTCTCCTAGAGTTGCTCCTCAAACTCGTCTCCCAAATGGCTCTCTTCCAGAGCCGAGCTCTTCACTCCGCTCGCCTCCGAAGCGGACCTCTTCTCAACAAGTTTGGAGCACAACTCTCTCCTAGAGTTCCTCCTCACACTTGTCTCCCAAATAGCTCTCTTCCAGAGCCGAGCTCTTCACTCTGCTCGCCTCCAAGACGGACCTTCTCCTCGACAAGTTCGGAGCACAACTCTCTCCTAGAGTTCTTCCTCACACTCGTCTCCCAAATAGCTCTCTTCCAGAGTCGAGCTCTTTGCTCCGCTCGCCCCCGAAGCGGACCTCTTCTCAACAAGTTTGGAGCACAACTCTCTCCTAGAGTTCCTCCTCACACTTGTCTCACAAAAAGCTCTCTTCCAGAGCCGAGCTCTTTGCTCCGCTCGCCCCGAAGCGGACCTCTTCTCAACAAGTTTGGAGCACAACTCTCTCCTAAAGTTCCTCCTCACACTTGTCTCACAAATAGCTCTATTCCAGAGCCGAGCTCTTTGCTCCGCTCGCCCCCGAAGCGGACCTCTTCTCAACAAGTTTGGAGCACAACTCTCTCATAGAGTTCCTCCTCACACTTGTCTCACAAATGGCTCTCTTCCAGAATCCGAGCTCTTCCCATCCGAGCCCCAACATCAAAGAGCTCGGTCGGCTAACCGAGCAAGTGCCCATCCGTGCGTCAAAACGGAGAAAACTCACTTTCTCCACAACATTCGTGTAAGATCTCGATCAAACAGCTCAGATCGCTCTAGCAGCACTAAACGACAAGATAGTGTTTTCTTGGAAACTGTGCCCGCCTCGAGATCCGCGCTGAGATCAACGGCTCAGATCGCTCCAGCAGCACTAAACTACAAGATACTGTTTTCTTGGAAACTGTGCCCGCCTCGAGATCCGCGCTGAGATCTGACGGCTCAGATCGCTCAACGTCACTCGGTATTCCGAGTCGAGCGACTAGCGATCCGACCCACTCGCGCCTCTTCTTCGCCCCTAGGGTCTTCCTAGCACATCTTACAAGGGTCTTCCTAGCCCAAGGGTCTTCCTAGCACAAGGATCTTCCTAGCACATCTTACAAGGGTCTTCCTAGCACATCTTCTCCGCCCCTAGGAGTGGAGCTCCTCTTCCAGAATCCCCAAGACCAAAGTACTTATCAACTTCATGAAGACAAGCATGTTGCGGGGCTATTTTGACCATGAAGGAGGGTGATTCTTCATCCCACTCCTAAAGAGAAGTTGTAGATCTTCGAACTAGCTTCGAAACGAGGGGTCGCACGCCCCGATCGGACCTCCGTAGCACCGGGAAAGTGGGCCGCAATACAGCTGCGCCGAATAGCTCGGAAATCCGAACCGAGCCACTCGCGCGAGGGAAAAACCGAACCCGAGCAACTGTTAAAATCGAACCCGAGCTCTTCCCTCCGGTCGGCTGACCGAGCAAGTGCCCATCCGAGCCTCAAAACGGAGAAAAACCACTTTTCCCTCAACATTCGTGTAATATCTCGATCGCACGACCCAGATATTGCCAGTGTCACTAAACGACAAGATAGTGTTTTCTTGGAAACTGAGCCCGTCTCGAGATTCGTGCCACCATCCAAATGGCCCAGATCGAGCCACGTAGCTCGGATCTCCAATCCGAGCTACTGCCCTACCGAGCTGCAAAATGGCCAAAAAATTGCCTCAAAATCCGTGCTCGGATTCGCCGAACAAGACGCTAAAAAAAAAAAAAAAACTGCAAAAACCCACTGCCACGTCACCCGTCTTCCTTCTCCAATCTCCTGGCGCCAAAACCAAACGAGCAAAAACCCAAAACCCGATCTCTACCTCCATGCCTCGCCACCACCATGGCCGAGCTCCATCTTCAATACCGAGCTCCCCCTCCGTCGCCGGCTGCCTCCGACGCCGAAGCTCACACCTCCATCTCCATAAAAACCAAGCTTCTCTTCAAGCTCTGTTCGTCAACCTCTGCCGAGCTCACCAACCCCATGGGCGAGCTCCAAGCTCCTCGCCGAACCCATCGTTGCCGAGCTCTCTCTTTTTCTACTGCCGAACTCGCCACTGCCGAAAACGAACACTCCACTGCCGAAGACGAACACTCCACTGCCGAAGACAAACTCTCCCATGCTGAACTCTCCACTACCGAGCTCCTGCGGCGAGCTCCGAGCTCCTCGCCGAACCCATCGTTGCCGAGCTCTCTCACTCTCCACTACCGAGCTCCTGCGGCGAGCTCCTCCACGGCACGAGCTCCGAGCTCCTCGCCGAACCCATCGTTGCTGAGCTCTCTCTCTCTCCACCTGCCGAACTCTCCACTGACGAAGACGAACTCGCCATCAGCTCCCTCCTCGAGCTCCGCCGTGGCCGATCACGATGCCGAGGTCTGAGCTTCAACATCTCCTTCGAGCTCCCTCGAGCGAGCTCTCGTCACCAAATTCCGACGAGCTCGACTGCGTTCGCCAAGAGCAACACACCTTCTTCTCCGCTGTCGAAGTGTCGACGAGCCCACAGCCAAGCTCCGTCGACACCGAACCCAACTCCTCCAGGGCCGAGCTCCGAGCTTCACCACGTTCACCACGACGTCGAGCTCCACTCCCTTCCGTCGAGCAACACTCCTCCACTGTCGAAGCTCGACCTCCCCCCTCCACTATGAAGAGCTCCAACGATGACAAGCATCGAACCCATCGTCAAGCTTCCCTTCGCGAGCTCTTCTCCTTCGCCGAACGACCTCCCGCTTCGTTCACCGAGCTCGCCGGGCTCCGCTAACGCTTACAGGAACGGAGTTGGAGTCGAGGACGGAGACGGAGTCGGGGTCGGAGGCGTCGTTGGGTCGAAGTCTAGGTCGAAGGAAATGAAGAAGAAGAAGGGAAAAAGAAAGAACAGAGCTGGCGGGGGAGAAAAGAAAAAAGAAAAAAATAATAATAATAATATTTTTTATGCCACGTGGCTTCACCACATTGGCTGCGCGAAATTGGGTGTCACCTCCCGGTCGGCAGCCGAACAAGTCCCCATCCGAGCTGAAAAACAGAGAAAAAAGTAGCTGAGCACCCATGACCGTTGGATCTTCCAGAAATCTGCGCTTCAGGTGATGGACGGTCCAGATCGCGCCACATGCGCTAAACGACAAGATAGCGATTTTTTGGGAAATGCGCCTCCTCGAGATTCGTGCCGGGATCCGACGGCGCAGATCGCGCCACGTGTCCAGGTATATTTAAATTATTTATTTATTTATTTAATTGTTTTAATTATTTAAAACAATCGAAAAAATATTTAAAAAATCTAAAAAAATTAATTAAAAATTCTAGAAATAATTATTAATTCAGAAATATTATTTTAAAATTCTGGAAAAATAATTATTAAATTAGAATAATTAATTAATATTTTCGATAATTAATTATTTAATTCGAAAAATGAATAAAAAATTCAAAAAAATGAGAAAAAATTCAGAAAAATCTGGAAAAAATCACCAAAAATCCAGAAATTTCTGAGAATATTTTTGGGCAGTTTATAAGCCTGGAATAACACCGTTACACCCCAAGCAAGATCCAAAACTCCCTTAAGAATACCGATAAAATCCCGTACGCCATTAGAACAGTAAAACTACTCCTCAAAGACAGAAAAACTCAGTCTCTAGGAGTGGGGGGCTCATGATATGGCTAAAAATAGGATTAAATCGGGACCGTTCACATCGAAGACGAATCTTAAAGCTCAGGGGTAAAACAGTAATTTCACCTACTAACGGGTCCGAAGCGGGTACTGGGTCTCCTTCTCACAGATCCAATAACCCGCGAACGGATCCACCTCAACTGGGTACGGGTCCCGACCCGATACAAACCTAGTCCGACAGGATAGAACTAGGGTCTCTGATTGAACCAAATCAACGGGCCTGATTCGCGACTATCCTCTCACCGGGAATTAAGGGATTACATTCCTAATCTGATTAAGAGGATTTTACGCCTTATCAGATCACAGGAATCACATTCCTTATCTGATCCCAATGGCGATTATAAATACCCCCCACCTACCACTGTTACAGGTTAATGACTTTTCTGCCAACTTAAGCTCTTTTTTAATCATCACTGGTTACTGACAAGAGCGTCGGAGGGTGCGTCGCCGGGATCAACCCCGGTGTTTCGCACTTTCCTTGCAGGTGCACGGCGGGAGCTCAACAGCCCAACTCCGACGAACAGGCCTGGGGTCGCTATTCAGGTTTTTCCACGAACTCACAAATCTCAACCTGTTTACCCCCACACCAAAATCAGCGGTAACAACGGGTCATTACAGATCTCACTTCCCCAAGCAACAAAATGTCACCCGAAAGGAACCAACGCAACAGGTGGGGAAGAGGTCGCACCAGCAGGGGCAAGTATTCACTTTGACTAAGGGACGCTGATGAAGTGGATCACGTCATTACTGGTACGGGGGCAGATATTTAGAATTTTATGTTGTTCATTTCCCTATTTATTTAGTAAAGACTGTTATGTAATGGGAGCTTATTATGTAACAGGAAAACTTTTATTAAATGGAAAGAAAGCTGTTATTCTGTTCGATACTAGATCCTCTCATACTTTTTATTGCCTAAATTTGCAAAAGTCTTGGGTGTCGAACCGAAGGTCTTTCCAGGCAAGGTCCTAGCAGTAGCTAATCCATCAGGGGAGACTTTATCCACTGATCGATATTATGCAGACTGCGAGTTCGAGATTGGAGACAGGATCTTCGGGATTCACCTGATCGAGCTGAACATCCTAGGGGTCGATGTTGTCATTGGCATTGATTAGATGTCGGTGTACAGTGTGATCATCGAGTGTAAAATCAAGGAGGTAACAGTGAAGGCTCCAGGGGGTCCTGCAGTCACTTTCCAGGAAAAGAAGAGATGTTTAGGCTTGGTGGCATCTATTAGCAAGAAGAGGGTACCGGTAGAGGTGCAGCAGATTCCAGTGGTTCGGGATTACCCGACCGTGTTCTTGGAGGATTTTCCCGGGCTACCCCTGCATCGTGATGTAGAGTTCAGCATCACGATCCAGTCAAGGATTACACCTATTTTCATGGCACCATATAGGATGGCTCCTGTGGAGCAGGATGATGTTAATCAGTAGATTGAGGAGCGTTTGGGAAAAGGTTTTATTCGGCCAAGTGTGTCACCTTGGGGAGCACCAGTATTGTTGGTGAAGAAGAAGGATGGGTCGATGAGGATGTGCATCGATCATCGGGAGCTGAATAAGGTAACGGTTCAGAATAAATATCTAATTCCACGAATCAATGACCTGTTTGATCGTCTACAAGGGGCAGTTGTCTTCTCTAAAATAGACCTTCGATCAGGATACCATCAGGTTCGAGTGAAGGTAGAAGATGTGCATAAGACTGCATTCAGAACTCGGTATGGGCATTACGAATTCTTAGTTATGCCTTTTGGAGTGACGAATGCACCTGCAATCTTTATGAACATAATGAATAGGGTTCAAGTGCGATTTATAAAAATTTGAAGTGGCATTCCTGGGTCACTTCCTTTCTAAGGAGGGAGTGGCTACTGATCCTCAAAAGATAGAGGCATTGAAAGATTGGGCAAGGCCTACTACAGTGAAAGAAATCAGAAGTTTCCTTGGGTTAACTGGCTACTACAAGAGGTTTATTCAAGGTTATGCTCAGATAGCTGTGCCGCTCACTGGTCTAACCAAGAAGAATGTAAATTTCAAGTGGACTGAGCAGTGCAAGGAAAGCTTTCAGGAGTTGAAAGAGAGATTGACTACTGCTCCAATTTTGGCTTTGCCTAGAGCAGGTATTGATTATGATGTCTACAGCAATGCTTTACATCGTGGGCTTGGGTGTGTCTTGATGTAAGAAGGAAAGATAATCGTGTAATACCCTATAATTTCGAAGAGTATATATATATATATATATATATATATATATATATATATATATATATATATATATGAGAATGGCAGATTGGTAAATATATGAGGAGAGGGAGATGAGGGGTGGCATGTATGTTGAAACGGCAGTTGAGAGCTACTGTCGCTGACGTCAGCAATGACGTCAGCAGGGCCACCTACAGCTTGGGAAGGCAAAGCGCTACTCCTGTTGTGATTGGTGATGTGGCACCTCGGATGGTGTGCACGGGATTTGAGGGGGATAATTGGTTGAGATAGTCCCATATCGGGAGTGTACAATAATTAATTAAGTATAAATATAATTTCCTATGATCAAGAGTCATCTAATTGGTTAACCACCTTTTGAGAGAAAACCTGTGGTGGGCAGTTGTACTATAAGTATTAATTTGTCTTCTAGAAATAATAAAAATTATCTCAGTATTGGGGCGGGGCATTACAAATTGCTTATGGGTCTAGGCAACTGAGACCGCATGAGAAGAATTATCCGTCCCATGATCTGGAGTTGGATGTGATTATCTTCGCTTTGGAGCGATGGAGGCATTACATGTACGGTGAGAAGTTAAACATGTACACAGACCATAAAAGTTTGAAGTACATCTATCAGCAAAAGGATCTGAATATGAGGCAACGAAGATGGTCGGAAGTACTTGAGGACATGCATCCTGAGATTAAGTACCATCCGGGTAGGGCTAATGTTGTTGCTGATGCACTTAGCCGTAAAAGCATTTTGGCCCGTTTGATCGCGACCCAGAGGCATCTTGCAGAGGAGATGGATTAGGCTAGAGTTGATGTAGTTTTGCAAGGTTTGGGAACATCTTTGGCTCAGCTGAGGCTTCAGCCCACGCAGAATGAAAGAATTATAGAATTTCAGAAGGAGGATGCAGAGATTCAGAAGATGAAGGAGCAGATTGGCGTAAGCAGATTATCAGAGTTTTAGATCAAGGATGAAGCGTTGTGGTTTGGAGAAAGGTTATGTGTTCCGGATCAATCAGAATTGAGGAAGAGTATTCTTCAGGAGGCACATGCCACTCTTTTGTCTGTACATCCTGGGAGCACCAAGATGTACAAGGACATTAAGCAGCATTTCTGGTGGTCAGGTTTGAAGTGTGATGTGGCTAAGTTTGTGGTGAGGTGCGAGATTTGTCAGCAAGTGAAAGCCGAGAATCAGAAACCCGGAGGTTTGTTGCAACTGTTACACATTCCAGAGTGGAAGTGGGATAACATCAGCATGGATTTAATCACGGGTTTGCCCAAGAGTTCGAAGGATAATGATGCGATTTAGGTCATAGTCGATCGACTAACCAAATCGGCTCACTTTTTGGCAATGAAACTCACTTCGTCTATGGATAAGTTAGCCGAGATGTATGTTGAGGAGATCGTCAGGCTTCATGGTGTTCCGTTGACCATTGTGTCTGATCGAGATGCACGGTTTACTTCGCATTTCTGGAGGAGTCTTCAGGCAGCTTTGGGTACTAAGACGGATTTCAGCACCGCCTTCCATCCTCAGACTGATGGGCAGACTGAGAGGGTCAATCGAGTTATTAAGGATATGCTTCGGTGTTGTGTTCTAGATTTTGGAGGCAATTGGGAGAGGTATCTAGCTCTGGTAGAGTTTGCCTACAACAAAAGTTTTCAGGCTAGTATTGGAATAGCGCCGTATGAAGCTCTGTATGGCAGGAAGTGCAGAACGCCTGTATGCTGGTTTGAAGTGGGGGAGTGGCAGATGTTTGGGCCTGAGATCGTGCAACAGACCATAGAAAAGATCGATTTGATCAGGAAGAGGTTAGTGGATACTCAGAGTACACAGAAGAGTTATGCCAACAACCGAAGGAGGGACCTTGAGTTCGAGGAAGGTGACTTTGTCTTCCTGAAGGTGTCTCCTAGTAAAGGTGTGATTCGTTTTGGCAGAGGTGGAAAATTAGCCCCAAGGTACATAGGCCCTTATAAGATATTGAAGAGGATTGGGAAGACTGCTTACCGGTTGGAGTTACCGAAAGAGTTGTCTCAAGTGCACAATGTCTTCCATGTGTCTATGTTGAGAGGTTACATTCCAGATCCAAGACCATTTGTCCGAAGTGCCGGAGGGTTTGCAGTTAGATCTGAGCTACACTGACCGGACGGTTGAGATTGTGGATCGTCGGGAGAAGGTCTTGAGGAACAAGACGATACCGATGGTCAAAGTAGGCTGGAGAAACCAGTTGGTTGAAGAGGCTACTTGGGAATCCGATGAGAGGATGCTGAAGGATCATCCCGAACTCTTTGTTTGAATTGTATTTTTTTTCTTTCTTCTTTTATGTTTTGTTTCTCACTCTTTAAGCGTAGTTCCTGGGACAGAACTATTCTAAGGAGGGAGTGTTGTAATATCTTGAATTTTCAAATAATTAAATATAAATTTTTCTTTTGATTTCACGTGTTTCGCACGTGCAAATTAATGTGTACATTAGCCTTAAAATTTTTTTTAATGTCATTAACAAATATTTTCTTTCTCTTTTAAAAGCCTCCTATTAATTATTATAGATTCCTAGGCCTAATAACTTAATCCTAGCCCACCCAAAATAAATTAAATAAATTAATTAAAAGCCCATAGAATTAGCCCACCTAGCTAGCCCACTAGCTAATTCATTTGTTAATTAAACAACTTGTATGGTAAAATTTGTCATGTAACAAATTAGTATAACAAATTAATGAACAATTATTTATAGGTGTGCATGTGGGGGCACATGCAAGGTGAAGAAGGGATAGGCCAGCCATGCTTGGAAGAGTGGGGGAGTGGGAAGGTGGTTGTGTGCTAATGGGTGGTTTTTCTAACTCCCAAATGCATCTTAGCCATTCATCCAAACACATCTCAACCTTTCATTTGGCCATGAATTGTGTATAAATAGGCCCCTTCGTCATTCTTTATCCTTTGCACCTAAGATTTTTAGAGAGAAAGAGAAGAAATTGTGTGAGAAAAAGATTGAGTGTGTGTGTTCTTTCATTGGAGGCCGGCTAGTTCAAGGAGGATGGAAGCTCGGATTTTGCACAAGCTTGGAGGAGAAGGCTCGCGTCTAGGATCAAGGAGAAGGGACATCAATCGTGCTTTCGAGGAGTCTTTCTTTAAGAATTCTCAATTCGTTCTTCAAGAGGTGGGAAATTTCTCTACTTCTAATCTAGATATCATGTTAGTAGGCTAAGTTTATGAATATGCTAGAGTAAATGATAAAATTTGCCATGTGATTGTCTAAAGAGTCTAGTAGGGAAAAAGAGAAAATCTTGATGGTCAATATAAGAAAATTCGTAGAATGGATTTGAGATTAGTGAATTAAAATTTATCAATCAATATATTTCATGATAGAATATCTATTTTAATGAACGATGCTAATATGATAATTTTGCTTAGTGAATGGCTTGTGTAAAGAATCGTGTAAAATGTAAAATGATCCCATGAATTGTTGAATCAAATGATTAGTATAAAAAGTTGCAATAGATGTCGAATTTTATTTACATTGTATGAATAGTTCTATATCCATTTTATTGTCGAAATATATTGCATTTGGAACTATAAGAGAAGAATTAGTCTCATGTAAAGGATAAAATTAATCTAAGAGAAATCTTTATGTTAGGAATGAAAATTGTGCAAAAACAATGTGAATAAATGTGGGGAACAAGTAAAGAATTTATTAAGAAAAGAAATTCCAATGTTAGTCAATGCAAAAATTATTCATTTCTCAAAAGAGATAAAAAGAAATAATTTTTATTACATTGTTGAAAATAGGAATTTTGTAAATTTAAATACATGCACTATACTGTATTTTTGAAAGAAAACATCCTGGAAAAGAATTAGATTTTTGAATGGTACAGACTGATTGAGAAATCGAAATTTTGTAAAGGAAACTAACAAACAGACAGAAAGAATAAAGTTTTTTCAATTCCTCTTCGAAACAGAAAATGGGTTTGGGAGTATTGGCTTTCGATGTGAGGTCAAGGCACTGTGAACAGTGCTTGTCTTCATGGGTTCGAGTCTTGAAAGGGCTCTGTTTTTATTAAATGTGATATCTACCCAAATCGCTGAAGATCAGTATATAAGACTTCTGAGTTTACCTTTAATCGCCAACTGCCTTTGGGCTTTCTGGTCTTCGGGTGCGCTTTGAGTCGGTCACTGTAGCTGGGCGGAGGTCTTGGGTTTCAAACCCAGCAGGCCCTCCTTTAATTCTTTTGGATTTTTTTGTATTTAAGAGTTTTTAAAGAGCATAAAAAATTGGGGGAAAAATCTATTATTCCTCTAAAAGTATCTAGACTTTATAAAAAATATTTCCACAATATTTTAACATATTTTGTGAGAATTAGAAGTGATTGTTATATTAAAACAATGGGATGAGGAACTTGATAATTCTTCTTAAAATATGAATCTTGTATAATTAAATAAAGATGAAATTTTGAATATAAAGATTTTTGTCTAGAGATCAAATTATGAGATTTCGACGTGGAAGATTGGAGTAAGTCAATAAATGAAATTGGTATTTTAATATACACAAGTGGGCATGGAAAATAAAATAAAAAGATCATAATAGAATATAGAATTTGTGAGTATAAACACTCAATTTTGGTGAACAGGAAAAGAGATTAAAATCTAGAGTATAGCTAAATCCCTTGCACCGGCGTGAATGAATTCTTGAAGATAAATGTTATAGAAAAAGGCCAAGAAAGGATCGTTGTCATTAATTGATGTTTAAGACCGGTGTAGAGAAAATGCTAACTCTAGGGTGTTAATTTACTCATGATTCTAATACCTGAGGTCCACACTATAGTGAAGATGTGATGAAAGTAAGAGAAAAACACAAGTATGAGGGCCTCAGATTCACGGTATGAGGGTTTTCACAGGCTGTCTACATGATGCGTCATGTCATGACGTGAATCCATCTCCGGAATTATCGGGATCGTAGCAACGCTTGTGGGGTGCTTGGTGACTATGTAGTGCCATCATCCCATGACGGAGACGAATTGTCCATAGACTGTCTACATGATGCGTCATGTCATGACGTGGGATTCTCCTCCAGACTGTCTGGACGTGGGCTCGTAACTTATAAAACATCTAAGAACTTACCATAATTATCATAGTAGTTAAACTCATAACGAGGGATTCAACCATACAAGATGAAGTACGGTTAAGGGCTTACCCTCGGATCTATGTAGAATGGGATGCACAGGTTCGAACAAGTGTGCATTAGTGTCATGAAAAAAAAATAACTATATTAAGGCTAAGTGCACTAGCACACACGACATCAATAGGATTGTCCCTCCTTAGCTTTGTTTGTGATCAAGTTTGTGTTTTCCAAGTAAAAGAAATTGATGTATCATATCCTAGCGTCAGTTGTATGCAACTGATGTGCCCACAGTTTCTATGCAGGATAAAATGAATGAAAGGACTAAAGAAAGAATGATGCTTGAAGAAGTGTTTCAACTGTTATTTTATTCATGTATTATGTAGTATTTTACTTCCGCTACGTTGATGTAAACATTGTTGTATAAAAATTTAAATTCCTTGTAAAATTGTGCAAAGTGAAGTGTAAAGATCCTGTAGAACTTCGAATTCAGGCTTATTTGGAATTCGGGGTGTTACATTTGATGCGTCTTCCTGAACTCGTCGGAGGAGGGACTCTCAAGGTGGCACTTACAGGTGTGCCTACGACCTGTCCGTGCGGATGGATCGAAATTCTTGCAAATATTCCTATAAGGCCTCTACGTTGCAGAGGCACATGTGGTTCAGCACGTCGACGGTGGCAGGTGTCTAGAAGCTTCTTCAAGAGATTAATTGTATGAGTGGGTATCTGAGCGAGAGGTCAATTAGACGAACGTTTAGCTGTAACTTTTGTTGTTTCATTTATTGACCGCGGACTGTCCACTACCTTCTTTGTAATCATTTATGTCATTATGGAAAGCATTTTGCCCCAACTCTTTGTTTGCGCAAGTCATTTTCACAAATCATCGTTTTTGGCAAATAAACTCCGGCATCGGATGCCATCCCAAGGGGATCTGTAACACCCAAAATTTCAAACACAGGTAATTCATAGCAAAACCAGAATCTTTAGTTCAATTTTGTACAAAAATACAAGGAAATTACTCGGCAAAAATTTACATAAAAAAATACAATTTGTATCATCAAAAATTTTAAATCATGCATCATCCATCAACATCAAGCTCATGCCCACGCTGCTCGCTAATCCGAGTCCTGCAAAACTAGAGAACTGCGGGCCCGTCGGTTGAATGCAACTAATGCAATTGCTATAATACAGCGATTCCTCAATTTAACAATCACAAACTTGAATGCAAAATGAAAAGAGACTATCCTAATTATGTCTGTGTATGATATGAACCTAATGACTAATGCAGACATTCATGCTTACGATGCAACTCTAATGCACACTTGTTCGGATTCTATGCATCTCATACTACATAGGTCCGAGGGCAAGCCCTTAACATACTCCTCATTATAGGGTTCAATCCCTCATATTGAAATCCTATTACGGTGAAAAAAACAAGGTTTAGAGTCCCACGAGTATGGATTCCAGCCCCGGAGTACACTGCCCAACTATATGGAATCCTCGTCGTGCAAACATACCGCAAGTGCTGCTCAAGCCTGAAAATATTAGAGATCGCCTCCCTTCTGCCCAACTATTCATGATCCCAGAGTACACCACCCAACCATTCATAATCCCGAATTAATACAGGCTCGTCTCACTCTGCATAGCAATCACAGTCCCGGAGTACACCGCCCGGAATCTATAGTCCCGAAATACACCTGCCTGACTATATAGAGATGCCACACTTACGTTTTACCAGGTCTCATCACATCTCCTTTTCTAGTGCATATCCTTAATTCAATTATAGTTTTCATGGCCTAGAGCTAGTTTATCCTACCGGACTTAAACTAACTCACCGAGAACGCTGGCCCACACTGGTCATTTCTCAAAATTTATCATAATGTGTCGGTCACTACTGGTTTCTCTTAGCTTCTAGAACCCACACATCTCAAATTTAGAGATCTTCTAGATTATTCTTAACCTCATTCATAAAAGTTTCATTCATTCATTTATAAGTAATTCTATTCTCTTATTCATTCCTTTCAATTCATCAATCTCAAACAACTAGATCACTTCTTACCTATTGTTACCGCTGAATCTGGTGTGGGGGTAAACAGATAGAATTTGTGGGTTCGTGGAAAAACCTGAATAGCAGATCCGAACCTGCTTCGCCGAAGTTGGACTGCTGGCTCCCGCCGTTCACCTACAAGGAAGTGCGAGACACCGGGGTTGATCCCGGCGACGCACCCTCCGACGCTCTTGTCAGTAACCAGTGATGATTAAGAAAGAGCTTAAGCTGGAAAAAGAGTGATTAACCTGTAACAGTGGTATGTGGGGGTATTTATAGTCGCCGTTGGGATCAGATTAGGAATGTGATTCCTGTGATCTGATAAGGCGTAAAATCCTCGTAATCAGATTAGGAATGTAATCCCTTAATTCCCGGTGAGAGGATAGTCGCGAATCAGGCCCGTTGATTTGGTTCAATCAGAGACCCTAATTCTATCCTGTCGGACTGGGTTTGTATCGGGTCGGGACCCGTACCCAGTTGAGGTGGATCCGTTCGCGGGTTATTGGATCTGTGAGAAGGAGACCCAGTACCCGCTTCGGACCCGTTAGTAGGTGAAATTACCGTTTACCCTGAGCTTTAAGATTCATCTCCGATGTGAACGGTCCCGATTTAATCCTATTTTTAGCCATATCACGAGCCCCCTACTCCTAGAGACTGAGTTTTTCAGTCTTTGAGGAGTAGTTTTACTGTTCTAATGGCGTACGAGATTTTATCGGTGTTCTTAAGGGAGTTTGAATCTTGCTTGGGGTGTAACAGTGTTATTCTGGGCTTGTAAAATGCCCAAAAATATTCTCAGAATTTTCTGGATTTTTGGTGATTTTTCCAGATTTTTCTGAATTTTTTCTCATTTTTTTGAATTTTTTATTCATTTTCCGAATTAAATAATTAATTATCGAAAATATTAATTAATTATTCTAATTTAATAATTATTTTTCCAGAATTTTAAAATAATTTTTCTGAATTAATAATTATTTTTAGAATTTTTAATTAATTTTTTTCGATTTTTTAAATATTTTTTCGGATTTTTTAAATAAAAAAAACAATTAAATTAATTAATTAATTAAATAAATATTACCTGACACGTGGCGCGATCTGCGCCGTCGGATCCCGACACGAATCTCGAGGAGGCGCATTTCCCAAAAAATCGTTATTTTGTCGTTTTGTGGAGACGTGGCGCGATCTGAGCCGTTCATCAATTTTTGCGCGATTTTCGCGAAGATCTAACGGTTGGAGTTGCTCGGTATCATTTTTCTCCATTTTTCAGCTCGGATTGGAACTTGTTCGGCTGCCGACCGGGAGGTGAATTTTTTTTTTCTTTCTGCCTCGTTCTTTCTCTTCTTCTTCGTCTTCTCTCCCGCCAGCTCTGTTCTCTCTTCTTCTCCATTCTTCGTTCTATTAATTCCTTCTTCGTCTCGTCTCCGACCCAACCGTGCCTCCGACCCCGACTCCGTCTCCGTCCCTGAGAGCGCCATTGAAGCTCGGCAGTGTAGTGGAGACGAAGGTGGAGCTCTTGAGCTCGGTGGGGAAGAGCTCGACGAAGGGGAGGCACGGCGAACGTGGAGCTCGACCATGGTGGAGCTCGCTCGAGGTTGGAGCTCGACGGAGCTTGAGTTCGGTAATGGAGGTTGGCAGAGAAGCTCGGCGACGAGAGCTCGCTGGAAGGAGCTCGAAGGAGATGTTGAAGCTCAGAGCTCGGCAGCTTGATTGGCCATGGCGGAGCTCGAGGAGGGAGCTGATGGCAGGTGGAGGTGAGCTCGGCTCAACGTGTTCGATGGAGATGGTGGAGCTCGGAGCTCGGCGTTGTGGTCGGCCATGGCAGAGCTCGAGGAGGTAAGCTCGACGGAGGAGATGGAGCTCGAGTTCGGAGCTCAGTCGCGAGGGGAGCTCGTCGAAGGTGGTTGACGAGTGGAGCTTGGAGCTTTTGGAGTCGTGGTCGGAAGCTCGACAAAGGACTGTGGGGGAGCTCGGCAATGGAGTCGAGGTCGTCGGAACTTGGTGATGGCGGTGCGTAGGAGTTGGGTTCTTCTTCCTCTGGTTCGTTTGGTTGCACAGTGGAGAAGAGGAGAGTTCGGAGCTCGGTGGGGATCGAGCTCAGCTGCGAAGAGATGGCCATGAGGAGAGCTCGAGCTCGCGAGGGAGGTTGGCGATGGTGTCGTTGGCCATGGTGGAGCTCGGAGCTCGGAGCTCGATCGTCTCGTGGAGGGCCCGGAGCTCGCGGCAACGATGGGTTCGTCGAGGAAGGAGCTCGGAGCTCGGAGCTCCGGAGTGGGAGCTCGGCTCAATGGGGAGGTTCGTGAAGTTGGAGTTCGTCCATGGAGGTGGAGAGGTACGGAGGTAGAGATCGGAGCTCGAGGGTGACAAGCTTGGTTTTGATGGAGAAGGAGGTCCAGCTCGCTGACGGAGCTTATGCCATGGCGAGGCTCGGCTATGTAGGTCGGCGAGGTTGGGTGCTCGGCCATGGAGGTGGAGATTCGAGCTTGAAGAGAAGCTTGGTTTTCTTTTCATTTTGTTTGGTTTATGTTTTGGCGCCAGGGGTATTGGAGAAGGAGGGTGACGTGGCAGTGGGGGTTCGGGTATGGATCCTTAACGGGTCCGAACCCGAACTGCCGACCCGTTTCCCTTGGTGTTTTTGTTTTTTTTTTTTGCTTCTTGTTCGGCGAATCCGAGCGCGGATTTTGAGGCAATTTTTGGCCATTTTGCAGCTCGGTGGGGCAGTAGCTCAAATGGTAGATCCGAGCTACGTGGCTCGATCTGGGCCGTTGGATGGTGGTGCGAATCTCGAGACGGGCCCCGTTCCCAAGAAAACGTTATCTTGTCGTTTAGCGGCGCTGGCAAGATCTGGGCCGTCCGATCGAGATCTTACACGAATGTTGAGGGGAAAGTGATTTTTCCCCGTTTTGACGCTCGGATGGGCACTTGCTCAGTTAGCCGACCGAGCTCTTTGATGTTGGGGCTCGGATGGGAAGAGCTCGGATTCTTGCTCGGGTTCGGTTCGGATTTCTTCCTCGCGCGAGTGGCTCGGCTCGGATTTTCGAGCTTATTCGGCGCAGCTGTATTGAGATCCACTTTCCCAGTGCTACGGAGGTCCGATCGGGGCGTGCGACCCATCGTTTCGAAGCTAGTTCGAAGATCTACAACTTCTCTTCAGGAGTGGGATGAAGATTCACCCTCCTTCATGGTCAAAATAGCCCCGCAACATGCTTGTCTTCATGAAGTTGATAAGTACTTTGGTCTTGGGGATTTTGGAAGAGGAGCTCCACTCCTAGGGGCGGAGAAGATGTTCTAGGAAGACCCTTGTGCTAGGAAGACCCTTGTAAGATATGCTAGGAAGATCCTTGTGCTAGGAAGACCCTTGTAAGATGTGCTAGGAAGACCCTAGGGGCGAAGAAGAGGCGCGAGTGGGTCGGATCGCTAGTCGCTCGGCTCGGAATACCGAGCGACGTGGAGCGATCTGAGCCGTCGGATCTCAGCGCGGATCTCGAGGCGGGCACAGTTTCCAAGAAAACACTATCTTGTAGTTTAGTGCTGCTGGAGCGATCTGAGCCGTTGATCTCAGCGCGGATCTCAAGGTGGGCACAGTTTCCAAGAAAACATTATCTTGTCGTTTAGTGCTGCTGGAGCGATCTGAGCCGTTTGAACGAGATCTTACGCGAATGTTGAGGGAAAAGTGATTCATCTCTGTTTTGAGGCTCAGATGGGCACTTGCTCGGTTAGCCGACCGGGCTCTTTGATGTTGGGTTCGGATCGGCACTTGCTCGGCATCCGAGCGGAGGGAAGAGCTCGGCTCTGGAAGAGAGCTATTTGTGAGACAAATGTGAGGAGGAACTCTAGGAGGGAGTTGTGCTCCAAACTTGTCGAGAAGGGGTCCGCTTTAGAGGTGAGCGGAGCAAAGAGCTCGGCTCTGGAAGAGAGCCATTTGTGAGATAAGTGTGAGGAGGAACTTTAGGAGAGAGTTGTGCTCCAAACTTGTCGAGAAGGGGTCCGCTTTAGAGGTGAGCGGAGCAAAGAGCTTGGCTCTGGAAGAGAGCCATTTGTGAGACGAGTGTGAGGAGGGACTCTATGAGAGAGTTGTGCTCCAAACTCGTTGAGAAGAGGTCCACTTCGGAGGCGACCGCGGTGAAGAGCTCGGCTCTGGAAGAGAGCCATTTGTGAGATGAGTTTGAGGAGCAACTCTAGGAGAGAGTTGTGAGCTCCGAACTCGTTGAGAAGAGGTCCGCTTCGGAGGCGAGCGGAGTGAAGAGCTCGGCTCTGGAAGAGAGCCATTTGTGAGATGAGTGTGAGGAGGGACTCTATGAGAGAGTTGTGCTTCAAACTCGTTGAGAAGAGGTCCGCTTCGGAGGCGATTGGAGTGAAGAGCTCGGCTCTGGAAGAGAGCCATTTGTGAGACGAGTGTGAGGAGGGACTCTATGAGAGAGTTGTGCTTCAAACTCGTTGAGAAGAGGTCCGCTTCGGAGGCGAGCGGAGTGAAGAGCTCGGCTCTGGAAGAGAGCCATTTGTGAGACGAGTGTAAGGAGGGACTCTATGAGAGAGTTGTGCTTCAAACTCGTTGAGAAGAGGTCCGCTTTGGAGGCGAGCAGAGTGAAGAGCTTGGCTCTGGAAGAGAGCCATTTGTGAGACGAGTTTAAGGAGCAACTCTAGGAGAGGGTTGTGAGCTCCGAACTCGTTGAGAAGAGATCCGCTTCGGGGGCGAGCGGAGTGAAGAGCTCGGCTCTGGAAGAGAGCCATTTGGAAGACGAGTGTGAGGAGGGACTCTATGGGAGAGTTGTGCTCCAAACTCGTTGAGAAGAGGTCCGCTTCGGAGGCGAGCGGAGTGAAGAGCTCGGCTCTAGAAGAGAGCCATTTGTGAGACGAGTGTGAGGAGGGACTCTATGAGAGAGTTGTAATCCAAACTCGTTGAGAAGAGGTCCGCTTCGGAGGCGAGCGGAGTGAAGAGCTCAGCTCTGGAAGAGAGCCATTTGTGAGATGAGTTTGAGGAGCAACTCTAGGAGAGAGTTGTGAGCTCCGAAATCGTTGAGAAGATGTTCGCTTCGGAGGCGAGCGGAGTGAAGAGCTCGGCTATGGAAGATAGCCATTTGTGAGACGAGTGTGAGGAGAAACTCTAGGGGAGAGTTGTAGCTCCGAACTCGCTGCTTATGTGAGAGAATCAACGGTTGTAGGAGCAATTCCGAATGGCGTACCACTTCTAACCCGCTAGGAGCCAGTTATTTGAAGAGGAATCGAGCCAAGTGTTGGACTCCGAACCATCGGTAGAGGTATTCAACGGTTGTGGGAGCAATTCCGAATGGCGAACCACTTCTAACCCGCTGAAGAGCCGGTTATTTGAAGAGGAATCGAGCCAAGTGTTGGACTCCGAACCATCGGTAGAGGTATTCAACGGTTGTGGGAGCAATTCCGAATGGCGAACCACTTCTAACCCGCTGAAGAGCCGGTTATTTGAAGAGGAATCGAGCCAAGTGTTGGACTCCGAACCATCGGTAGAGTTATTCAACAGTTGTGGGAGCAATTCCGAATGGCGAACCACTTCTAACCCGCTGAAGAGCCGGTTATTTGAAGAGGAATCGAGCCAAGTGTTGGACTCCGAACTCGTTGTGAAGAGCTTAGTAAGTTGCGGGAGCAGCCATATAGAAGAAGCTGGACTCCGAACTCACCATTCAGCGAGTCATGACTCGGAGAGGTAGAGATGAAGCAAGAGCAACAATTTTCGATGAAAAAACGTAAAGTTTTATTGAAATAAACTAAGTGGCTGCTTCAATATGGCGAGCCCTTATTACATGCTATTGGCCGGATTACAAGCATTGGCCTTATTAAAAATCAAGATCCTGCTTCTATGATAAGGTGAAGACCTCTTGGGAAGAGTCGGGAGGTTCTGAGTCTTAAAGCTCGGCGGGCCCTTCGGTTCGTTTGTTGGCTCCTCAGGAGGGAAGCTAGGCCCCCTCTTTTTGGACGAACTTGGTCAGGTGCCCCCGCTGTATGAGTTCTTCGATCTCCTCCTTCAGAGCCCGACAATCTTCCGTGTCGTGGCCGTAGTCCCTGTGAAAGCGGCACCACTTATCCTTGTTCCTCTTCTTGCCAGGTGTATTCATTCTCGGGGGAGCATGGAGGAGCCCTTCCTTGTCCACCTCCATAAGAACTTCTGATATATTGGCAATGAGGGGGGTGAACTTCTCAAACCGAGGAGTCGGGCGACGCTGTCCATTGCCGTCCTTCTGGGATTTTTGGGAGCCCTCTTCGCTTGTGCTCTTCCGTTTGTTCCCGGAAGATGTCTCCTCAAAGCCCGGGAGATTCTCGGCTTCTTCAGCCCGAATGTACTTCTCGCTCCTAAGAAGGAAGTCGGCGAAATTATGTGGGGGCTTCTTAGCAAGGGACGAGCGAAGGTTAGAATTGAGGAAGTTGGATTGGAATGCGACAGTCGCAACCGATTGGTCGAGGGAAGCGATCGATCTGACCTCTGCAGTGAACCTCCTCACATAGTCCCTCAACTTCTCTCCCCTTTCTTGACAAAGGTGGAGCAATGAGAGGCTAGTCTTCTCCGTGCGTCTGCTACTTGTGAAGTGGGTGATGAAGAGGGTCTCGAACTGCTCGAAGGAGAAAATAGAAGAGGGGGCGAGGCGGGAGTACCATTCCCGAGCCGAACCCTTAAGAGTGGCGGGGAAGGTTTTGCACAGCAAAGCATCGGAAGCTTGGTGGATTAGCATGAGGGTCTTAAAGCTTTCGATGTGGTCCACGGGGTCCGACTCCCCCAAGTTTCGAACTTCGGGGGTTCGAAACCTCTTGGGATAGGAGCTTCCATGATGGTCCAGGAGAAGGGAGGTCTGCTCGGGCGGATGGTCCTTCCTCTTAACTCCTCATCCTTGTCTATTCGGCCGATGCGCCTCTCCATCTCATGGAGACGGCGGTAGAGAGCATCGTCCCTTCGACGATAGTCAAACGAGCCTCTGGACTCGTCTTCATAGGAAGGGGAGCGACGACGGTAGCTCTGGGAGCGGCGAGAGCTAGGCATGCGTTGTTGGTTGCTAGGAGCCGGAGGAGGAGTTACGGACCGATGGTGAGGACTTGGACCCGTGGAGGGGTAGGAGCCCTCTGAGCATTGTTATTGTTGGGTCGGAGGTTGAGGGCTTGCAACACCGTTGCTTGGAACTGCTGGAACTCGGCACGGGTGATGGGTGCCTCATCGTTCCTCGGATGTCGTCGACCGGTAGGGGAATGAAGTCTTCTCCTATGGTGTTCGAGGGACTCTTTCATCCCTCTTTGGGGTAGTCTCGGTGGTGAGGGTTTCGCTCATCTGGACGTTGCTGGCGGGAGGCTCCTTCTCAGGCCCGCTTTTCATCCAGACGGCGGCGAAGATCCTCATCCTTCTGCCGATTGAGAACGGTATTGCGAAGGTCGGGGGCCTGAGGACTGTGGGAGGTGTAAGAGTCCGTAGAGGCATTGTGTATCGAGATGCGGTCCTGATGGAGAGGTTGCTTTTGCTTCTGCGAGTTAGGACCAGCGGGACCGTTAGGGGGTTGCTGATTCAGAAGAGGAGGCTGGTCCTGTTGGAAATGGTCCTCGGCCGGAGGAGGAAGTTGCCCCTGCTACGGAGCAGGATGGACAAGGACTTCCTGCTGTTGATCAATAGGGTTGGGTCCACGGTAGGACACCCTGGATCTTACTTTTCTAGGAGGCATGGCTGGAGAAGAGCTAGTCGACGGGGAAGAGGCGGAGGCTATTCGTATGGTTTTCCCACAGACGGTGCCAATCTGTTACCGTTGAATCTGGTGTGGGGGTAAACAGATAGAATTTGTGGGTTCGTGGAAAAACCTGAATAGCAGATCCGAACCTGCTTCGCCAGAGTTGGACTGCTGGCTCCCGCCGTTCACCTGCAAGGAAGTGCGAGACACCGGGGTTGATCCCAGTGACGCACCCTCCGATGCTCTTGTCAGTAACCAGTGATGATTAAGAAAGAGCTTAAGCTGGAAAAAGAGTGATTAACCTGTAACAGTGGTATGTGGGGGGTATTTATAGTCGCCGTTGGGATCAGATTAGGAATGTGATTCCTGTGATCTGATAAGGCGTAAAATCCTCGTAATCAGATTAGGAATGTAATCCCTTAATTCCCGGTGAGAGGATAGTCGCGAATCAGGCCTGTTGATTTGGTTCAATCAGAGACCCTAATTCTATCCTGTCGGACTGGGTTGTATCGGGTTGGGACCCGTACCCAGTTGAGGTGGATCCGTTCGCGGGTTATTGGATCTGTGAGAAGGAGACCCAGTACCCACTTCGGACCCGTTAGTAGGTGAAATTACCGTTTTACCCCTGAGCTTTAAGATTCGTCTCCGATGTGAACGGTCCCGATTTAATCCTATTTTTAGCCATATCACCTGTCATAATAAAATTTTCAATAAGATTTCACATTGATAAAACTTTACCAAAATAGCACAAGTCTAATTCTTTTTCCCAAACCAATACTTTAGTTAACTCTTAATTCATTCTCCAAAATATTTTACAAGGTAATTTTTACCACAAAATCAATTTCTAAATTCTTATATAAGCGTCTCAAAGTATGCCAAATTTAGCTCACCTTAAAAAAAACATTTTTTTGGAAAAAATCCAAATCAATCGATTAAACATACATTCTAATTTTGTAGTTTAACTAATCCCCAAATAAGTTCTAATATATATATATATATATATATATATATATATATGTGTGTGTGTGTGTGTGTGTGTGTGTGTGTGTGTGTGTGTGTGTGTGTTCTCCTTTAAATTAATTTAATAATATATCAAAGTCCTTTCCCAAAGTAAAAAAAGAATTTATTTAATAAAAAGGGAACTCCAGGATTCAAACCACAGCACAGCGAGCATCCTAAATTGCACCCAACAACTGGATTTCCAACTCCATGTTCGTGTAGAACTCATCCTTAAAATTTTCTATATGTTTATGTCCACTGTTTACAAATTTATAAGAGTTTTTAAATAGAAAATAGCCTCTAAAGGCTCGAACACGCGACCTGGGTACTGTACACAGCGCCCAAACCGATCACATTAACTAGAGCCCCAATTCTATGATTCTGTCGACAAACTTTCAATTAATTATTATACATAACTATCACTCTGAATAGGTTTAAAACAAAATAAAAATTAATTTTTTGCACTTATGTAGAATCGAACAGGAGACCACCTAAGCGCCCAACATCACACTTTAAAACCAGGCTCTCAAGCCTCTGTTTGTGTCAAAATCTAATTTACTGCTCCATGCCACATTTTCATTATTTTAACTTTCGAAACGCACCCCAATTCTTAACTTATATAATTTGAGTTCTATATTGCAATCACATTACTCAGAATAATAACATGGAAATTCAATATTCATAATATCCACAACTATATCTATCTAATTAAACATCAACATAAGACATCAACGTAATCTATTCATACTAATACGAGCAAAGCATTTCTACAATTACATCTCCTTTGATTTCCCAGTGATAATGTATTCATTCCTACTTAAAAATATGGCTAGCAAAGCAAAGCATTCTTACATTAACAACTTAACAACATTTTAGAATTTTAACACATGATATCGGATTTTTTTTCTTTCTTTATAATCTCATTAAAATTAAATCAATTCTAAAAATTTTATCTACACTTAAAAGAGAGTTTAAAGCTACTCATAGCATGATTTCTATTTATATAACATAGCATGATCCTACTCAAGAAAACTATAGAAATTAAGGAAACACCCACCTATTGACAAATTCCTTGAAATTGAGACTCCTAGAAAAATCTCCAAGCCTCCTCCACCCAAGACTAGAGCTCCAAATTAGAGTGTAGGATTTTTGAAAATGGAAAATTAAAGCTTTTCCATAAGCATTGGCCGTTGGGAGACTTTTAAAGGAAGAGAGATGATGAGGAGTTTTAAAACCACCCACTAACTCTTAATAACTATCCACAACTCCTTACACTCATTCAAAAATTTTCTTTCCCTCCCATTGGATTTGGCCAGCCATATTTAGGAGAAAGCACGGGTTATAGATGTGTTAGATGTGTGCACATAAGTTACACACAAAATATTAGGAATTTTACTTAATACAATTTCAAGTGTTACTCAATTTAATATGGATTTAATAAAACTAGTTTGAATTAATCATAATAAAAGTTTTATACACATTTCATTCAAACTATATATGTACAACAATATAATCAATACGTGCATTTAAAAACACGTGTAAAGCACATACCAATAAATATTCATGTACAAAATAAATTTGAGAGAAAGAAAAAATGTCCATAACAATCGAAATATAAAATACGTAAAAATATTAATATTAATAATGTTATGGATTTTACACGCAACGGTACAAAATACATGTGCGTAACACGCGGGGAGAAAAATTGTCATAACTCAATTTTGAGGGGTGTTACAAGATGGGTCTGAAGGGACATCAAGGATTTTTGCACTGAGGTCCTTCGGCATCAGATGTCATCCTGAAGGAGATATCCTTCGAGGGTTTTGGCATTGAGGCCTTCAAGGAATTTTGGCGTTGAGGTGTTCAGCGTCAGATGTCATTCCGAAGAAGATATCCTTCAAGGATTTTTGGCGTTGAGGCCTTTGGCATCAGATGCCATACCGAATGAGGTGCCTTCTAAAGATTTTTGGCATTGAGGCCTTCGGCATCGAATGTCATCTCGAAGGAGATACCCTTCAAGGATTTTTATAATCAAGGCTAGGCCACAGGGCCAAACATCGTGGGATGCACCCGAGGTGAGGCGCCCATTGCAAGTGATCCGAATATGTTGAATTTGAAGTGAAAATTAAAATTTTATTCATTGGTGGCTGAAGGGAAAATACATGCGTCGGCTTTTTGGGGCCTCATTACAAGTGCTGAGATTTAGGGTCCTTCGTAGAATTTTATCAAGTGTTCTGCAATCCATGTCCTCTTGACTACCCCCCCCCCCCCCCCCCCCGGGTCTTCAAGTTGGTATGTGCATGGATTAACCACTTTGGAGACCCTATAAGGGTCCTTCCAGTTGGCCGTGAGTTTCCCCTTTTTGCTCGATTCAGATATCTCGAGTCATCTTAGCACTAGATCGCCTTCTTTGATATTGGCGAGTCGGACCTTCTATGTAACGCCCCCATTTCCGAAACATGGTAATTTGTAGCACAACAGGATGTTTCACTTCAAATTCGTACAATTTTACAATGAATTTAAAACTTTTCATACAACACTGTCCTTTACATCAACACAGCGAAAATTTAAAAAAATACAATATGATAAATACAACTTTAACATCAACAATTAAAATCTGAAAGTAATCTTTAGCATCAATCCATCTTTTTGTTTTTTTTTGCCAATCCAAGCCTTGCACTGAAAAATTGTGGGCACGTCAGTTGCATACAACTAACGCAATGCTATAAAACAGCGATTCTCTTACTTTAGCAAACACAAACTTGAATGCACTGCAAAGTGTAAAAGTGACTATCCTAAACATATCAGTGTATGATATGCCTTAGGTGCCTACTGCAAATTTACGCTATGAAACACTAATGCATACTTGTTCGGATTCTATGCATCACATTGTACATAGGTCCGAGGGCAAGCCGTTATCGTACTCCTCAATGTAGGGTTTACTCCCTCCCTATAAATTACTACTACGGTGACTAATGTATGTTTTAGTTATCCTGTGAGTATCTATTACCACCCCGATAATTCTTGAGTATCGCACTCCCACCGCAAGTGATTTTGGACACACTGCCTGACATCCCGATAATTCTGGAGGTGAATACCCACACCACGAGCTATGACCCCGATAATTCTTAGGAGTCGTTCTCCTACCGCAAGTGATTTTCGGTCATCACGCCTCACACCTCGATAATTCTTGAGACGCATACCGCGTTGTCTTATGTACCTCATCAAACAAATTCCCCACGAGTGTCGCCTTGATCCTGGTAATTCTGAAGGAATATCCCCCACCGTGAGCCGCAACCCCAATAATTCTGGAGATACCTCCCACCGCGCTATCTAGGCCCTCATACTCATGTTTGCCCATACCTCATCATATCTCCCCTTAGTGCATAACCTTATGTTTAGTTATAATCATCACAACCTAGAGCTAGCTTGCCCTACCGAACTTAAATCAATATAAGAGAAAGTTAGCCCACGCTGGCTACTTCTCAAAAAGAGAGTCAACCCACACTAGTTACTCCTCAAATTTCCATTATTCACAATGCCGGTTACTAGGGTCTCGCCTAACCTATAGATTCCAATAACCATCTCACTCTAGAGATCAAATAGGTTATATCCAACCTCAACATAAATAATTCAACTTTTATTCAATAATTCTCTTTATCCATAAAGTATTCAACTTTTATAACTCATTCAATAACAATTTTCAAAATCGAATTTCTCATAGACAACTTGTTAGTTAACCAATCAAACCAATCACTTCCCAAAGTTTTCTCGAAACTCATTTCTTCAAAATTAATCACTTTTGAACATTTATTGCTCTTTTCATATTAATCTATACTTCAAACAAAACTCGTTTCTTTAATTAAATCATTATTTTTAGTTCCGACTTCTTTAAAAATCACCACTATAATTTCTTTATTTCCAATTCAAACTTTACTTTAATTTCATTATAAACCAACTCTTGATATTCTCAATATTATATATTTATTCTTTTTTTTTAAAATTAAACTCCAACTCAACCAATATATAAAATAATGCCCTTTAAATTTGTCAAAATATTTTTAGAATAGTATGAAGTAATTCCCAAATCGTTCTAATAATTTTACAATAAATTTTCATGATGTGTTGTTTTCCCTTTTTTCAAAGCTTGAAACAAAAAAAGAATTTTAAAAACCCAACAACGAGCCCCCAGGCTCGATCTAGTGCCAAACAGCACCCAAACCAACACCAAACTAGTGAGCTAACTCACACCTCAGGTATAAAGTGTTTTGGTATATTTAAATGTCCCAAACTTTTCTTTGGATTTTATTTTAAAAAATTTATAAAAGACAAAGCACACCCGGGCTCGAACCCAAGACCACAGAAACCCCCAACACCACGTGGCAATGCCTAGCGCAAGGCGCACGTGCTAGCCAGAAAGACCAAGTGTCAATCCTGAACATATAGGAGTTAAAAACTTTATATTTCAACTCTTGGTTTATTCCTATATTTTAATTTACTCATTCAAATTGATTTCTTTCTTTTTTATCAAAAATATTTGTTCATATAACACATTTCTAAAATTCCAGCAATGAATTCAGGTTGATTTTATATATATAATAAAGTAATTCTATACACAACAAATGTAAATAGCAATTTTTAGAACTTTCATACACAATATGTCTTTTATAAGTTACCAACACTACTTTACTAACACATGTATAGGGTTGGCAAACAGGTCTAGCGGGCTGGATCGGGTCGAACCCGCCCGGGTTTGCACCCAATTTGGGTGGGTTCGGGTCGGGTCGTTGAGTTAAACGGGCCGGGTCGAAGGCGTGAATTCGCGACCCGCCCAACCCATGAACCCTTTCGGGTCCAACCCGGGTCGGGTCGGGTCGGGTCGCAAGTTAGCCCGACTAGAGTTAACTTTTTTTTTACTTAAAAAAAGGTAATTTTAATAATAAACATAAGAAATTTTAATAATAATAATAATATTGAAAGAGTGAAATTGCCAAAAAAATGATATATTATTCATATGATTTCAACTTATACAAGTTTCACAATTTGTAATAAGAAATAAAGATTTTCTACAAATTTGTTTTATACAATAACAAATTTCTTATATACAATTTCAATTTACTTCAATTTTCCTAATTTTAAATAACAAGCAAAGATTTAATATAATTTTTTATCTATTTACAAATTTCTTCAATTTGATGGCCTTCAATTTGTTGGTGTTGACTTGTTGTTGTTGGTCTTGAATTCTTCATTTTGGTTGCTATTGTTGTTGTTGTTGTTGTTGTTGTTCCGGCGAGGTGCTCCCACTTGTGGACGTTGATAATGCTTTTCCTTGGGTCCTATCTTCAGCCTTCAGCCAGTCTTCTGTGGAGACGAGCATCTCTAACGATTGGGACTTCAAGTGATTCCTGTAATCAGTTAGAACCCTGCCACTTGTAGAAAATGCACTTTCAGAAACAACTGCATAGACAGGAGGAGTTAGTAGATCTTTAGCATATATTTAAGAATACTATAAGTGTGTTCATGGTCTTTCCACTATTGTAAAATATCTAGTGAAGAATTAAAAGACTCAGAATCTTGTTGGTTATACCAATGTAATTCATTTAGTTGATTAGTCCTAGATTCTTTTGATTGAATTTGTGCAAGTAAATTAAATGTTTTATCATCTAATTTACTCTTACCCTTACCTTTAGAAGTAGCAGAAGAAGAACTAACTAAAGAAGTTGTACTACTAGAAGCAAAACATCTATCATAATAATCATACAAGTTATTTAATGTCGATTCAAATTTAACTACAAAAGAAGCGCAATCAATTTCTTTATCATCATCCCCAAGTAAATTAAAAAACATTTCAATAAAACTCTTCGTACCTTCTAATTTGATACGAGGATCCATCACAGTAGCAACACAGTACAACATAGGAGGAGGATTAAAATACTTCAAAAATTTTGTGTATGCAGGTTTTACAATATCCCCAACAAAAGCATCATCGATTATTTCTTTGAAAGTTTGTACCATAGTAACTACTGAAATAAAAATGCTATTAGAAGTAGATTCATAAGATTTTGAAAATTTGAAAGTTGCGGTTTTAAAAGTTTCTAAAAATTTCAACAAAGATTCGGCATAAAACCAATTAACGAGAGTCATTTCAAAATTTTGCATATTTTTTGCAATACAAAAATTATTTATACATGCTTTATATTCAGTAACAACATGTAGCAAATCAAAAGTAGAGTTTCATCGGTGTTTAACATTCTTTGGAAATTTTCTAAAAGGTACATTTTTAAGCCTACACCAAGCTTTCCATTTTTGAAATATGGTGCCACTTAACACAATTTCTAATTTTAACTATATATGGTTCGGCTATTTTTAATGCATCTTGAACACATAAATTTAAAATATGACATGCACATCTAACAAGAAAAATATTTTCAGATGGAGGGTTTAATGTGATTTTTAAAATACTAATTGATACATTGTTGTTAGATGCATTATAAAAACTTATACACATACTTTTATCGCGAGTATGAAAAACATCACAAAATTCTAAAATACGGTTTGTAATTTCATTGACACTATGGGGATAGGGCAATGCGGCAAGTGATATGATTTTTTTTTTTTGAAGAATCCAATCACTGTCGATCCAATGACAGGTTATTCCCATCATTGGAATATTATTGCAACCCATCCAACAATCGGAAGTTAAACTAACTCTACAAGTTAAACTCCATAAAATTGCAATCAAAGCATCCTTCATTTCGATGTACATTTTAAAATAATCTGATTTGCAAATATTTCTCGGAATTCTTCTAAAATGAGGGTTTAAGGCCGTTTGATTAAAATTTTCCAAGTCCCTACTCTCGGGATAGGAAAATGGTAACTCTTCCTTGATTACTAATCGGCCCATTTCCTGACGAACAAGTTCGGGATCATAAGGGTGGCTATCAACTAGACCGGTCCTAGGGTGGATTTTTTGTTGGCCGGGTAGGTCAACAAGAAGTTCTTTATGCACATTTTAGATGTGTCGCCTAATTGTAGCCGTGCCCTCACCCCTCTTCCATTTGTATGGCTTCGAACTTGTTTTACACACTTTTAAACCTACACCCAAAGTTTCTTCGTTCGGGATTATAATCAGAAAATTTATGTCAATCCCCAATAACGGGTTAAGTGATCTTAACCCGTCATCTCCAATAACGGGTTAAGTTGAGAGATATTGGCAGAACTTCATCATCTACAGACCAAGTACTCATACAATACTGTCAAAATCTCTCTACCTAACCCGTTATTGATGATGACGGGTTAAGTGATCTTAAACCGTCATCCCTAATAACGGGTTAAGTAGAGAGATATTGGCAGAACTTCATCATCCATAGACCAAGTATTCATACAGTTGTTTGTAAATCTAATAAAAATATTCAGAAAATACATTATCAAACTAAATAATATAGTTGAAAAATGTAAACAGTTTATTAAAAACTAATCTAACCCTATTGTAACTCTACAATAACGCTCTAACCCTAGCCCGTTAAAAGGTTAGAGTAGGTTTAGTGATAGGCCTCGACTTGGGGCTCTAGTTTTTTTTATCAACTTCAATGTGTATACTTCTAAAATTGACCAATTTGTTTTTAAATAGTTTTTTCCCAAATTTTATTTTTAATATCTTATTTATTATATAATTTTCCCCCAAACATAATGTTTGTTTTGGAAAAAAAAAGAATTAACATCATTTTTCAAAAACATTGAATTCGATTTAAAATTTAGAGTGTTAGAGGGTTACGGCTATGGTTAGAAGTTATGAAGGTTACGGCAAGGGTTAGAGTATTTTTCATGAACTTTTAATGTTTACATTTTTCATAAATAAAAAATTATATAATCACCTATCTAAACAAATTGGAAATATCATATGATCTTTTAAAGTAAATAAATAAATATTTAACATAATTCCTTACATTCATCGAATTTGGTTTAAGAGTTAGAGTGTTAAAGGGTTACGGCTAGGGTTAGGGGGTTATAGTAGGGTTACAGTAGGGTTACAGTAGTTTGTAGGGTTAGAGTAATTTTTAATAAACTGTTTACATTTCTCAACTATATTATTAAGTTTGATAATTTATTTTCTAAATATTTTGATTAGATTTACAAACAACTGTATGAATACATGGTTTGTAGATGATGAAGTTCTGCCAATATCTCTCTACTTAACCTGTTATTGGGGATGACGGGTTAAGATCACTTAACCCATCATCATCAATAACAGGTTAAGTAGAGAGATTTTGACAGTGTTGTATGAATACTTGGTCTATAGATGATGAAGTTCTGCCAATATCTCACTACTTAACCCGTTATTGGGGATGACTGGTTAAGATCACTTAACCCGTCATCGTCAATAACGGGTTAAGTAGAGAGATTTTGATAGTGTATTTGCTGTTTGTGGATGAAAATACAACTTCACAAAATAAGTTCATTCATAACACAATAGAAACTCAGATCACAACAATACAACAATATATATCATATCATAACAACTCAGAAACTCATATCACAACAATTTAGAAACTCAGATCACCAATTCATTCACATAAATAAAAACTCAGATCACGACAATATATATGATACGACAAATAATATGACATTCATTACCAAATATTTATCTCAACAATTTATTCAACTACATTTGTGGAATTATTTCAAGTAGCAATTACAAGACGTTCAGTACCAAATATTCATCTCAACAATGAAACTAAAGTAGTCTATATGGATCAATACATTTATCTTCATGGTTGACTTCCGTGGATGCCCGGTATTTATCTACAACATTTATCAACATAGAAACAAACTTTGCATTAGTTATTTGAGGAATAAAATCATCAACCAAACACTAAAATACTAATTACGAACCACTTGTTACATACTACCTTTTACGACAACATGGTTTGTGACCACTGGGTGTAAATTGATCAGGCGGGTTCCTCTTTCGTTAAGGATTTCGTCGTCTACCTTGCATCTCAGGGGATTGAGGGTCATTCGACCACTGCTCCTCCGCATCTTCTTCAGGTGGTTGTTGTTGTTGAACTTGTTGTGGCTCGGCGATGTGAATTCCCAATCTTGTCACACTCTTTCGCTGAGGAACTGCCATGTTGGCTTTTAAATATGCATCAAGTTGCGGACCTTCACCCACCTCTTCAAGACTACGACAGCACAACTTTAGCATCTCCCACATTAATTCCTTAACGCTCTCAGGTACCTTACTCTTCAAGACGCGAGTAGCTATCCGAACATTTTTCCATGTGTTTTCAATCTACATTAGTTGAAATTTTCAATTTAAACAACATGTACACTAAATGTATCATTCCATCCTCAAATAACAATACATGCATACTAAATGTATGAAATTGCGTGAAATTTTACTAACCAGGTTCCGATACGTCGATACCTTTGGTTGATACATCGGCTGGGAAGAGGAATATGCCGGTGATGGTTCTTCCTCGGTTAGGGGAATCAGAATCTGCACACCGACTGGTACAGCAACTTGTGGAGAAACATACAACCGTGTAATGCGCCTGTACCACGTCATGTATACATGTTGAAAAGAGCCATCGAACGGTATAGAGAAGAACATCATATTCGGTGTCATCTGACACTGCATGGTGTTCCAGTTGGCCAAATGGACCCGGTGGAAATCAGCCCAATCAAAGTTGGGCAATCGACCCGTTCCTCTCACCTCGTGCATTTTTTTATCATAACACCAGACTTCGGAAATCTTCTGCTTATATCCAAATTGTCGCATCACTCTATTCGGATACTGAAAATCAACAATTGAAAAATTAACAAGTGGTGCAGCCGTCAACCAAAGGGCACCAACCAAACAAATGGGTGGAACCCTTTCCAAACTGGCGGTCAAGTACGGTACCCAATTGACGAACACGTCCCGCAAGTTATCTAACTCATCTCTATAATAGGTAAGAGATTGGCGTGGGTTATCGACCCACGTGTGCCGCCCAGTCCAATATACCCCTAAAGGAGGTAACAACTCTGGAACCGACGGGTCGGCCAACTAATCCGGTGTTGGTTCAATAATACGGGAACGTCCGATGTGGATATGTTCCTAACTCCAGATTTGCAATAGAACCATCGGGTCACCCATTTGCACGAAACCTAATGCACATGTGCAAAATTCCTATATTGTAGTGCCAATGCTGCATTCCCCCAACTGAAACGGCCGGCAAAACCAAAATTTTCCAACAACTGTAAGTACATGAGCGGCACGCTCGCACCGGATAAGTTAGTGAAGATCACTCCCCCGATCATATTGAATATGTACCCACGAGCAAAGTAACGTATGGATTCCTCGTCTGAATTCTCCATCAAATATCCATCGAATTGGAATTTCAACCAACTAAGTAGAAGTGATTTACCGTTGAAGATTTCATCCCAAAATTCTGCTTCCGCTTTATCTTTCGCATCTTCTATGGCTTGATCTAATAGATCTTCATAATATTCTTCAGGAGTATCTCTGAAGATTTCTTTTTCAACATCCTCTATTTTTTGGATTAACGACTCCTCAACATCGATACTGAGCATATCACGAACAACTGCTATTTGGTCAAAGTCTATGTTCTCTGTCACAGCGACCCCACCTATTGGTAGCCCAGTAATGAGTGCTACATCTTGGAGAGTGACGGTCCTCTCACCCACTGGTAAGTGGAATGTGTGGGTCTCCGGCCTCCATCGTTTGACCAGAGCTATAAGTAAAAGTCGGTCAAGCTTCACATCCCCCATAAATCGAGCTCTGTAGAAATTGGCTTCAACTAAGTACAGAGTGATACGAGGGTCCATGGGAAGAATCGCGTGCTTCCGGAAGTAGCACTTCTTTGCGGACCCAATCCACACGGCTTCGGATCGGTGTCTAGATTGTAACGATAGTAAGCTTGAGTCCAACGGTCCAGGAGGTGCAATGGAAACCGAAGACGATGGACCGGTCTCGGCAACCTACACGAACAAAGATAAATGTTGTTATTATTGAGATAATGTTACATATTCCTATTTAAAACCAATAATAATAATCAATCTTACATCTGTCATTGGTGCACCACTAGCACTACCAGAAGGGCTTCTCAGTCACCTCATTCTATCCATTTATCTGTGAACCAAAAATTTAAGCTTAGTTAATACGGGTTACATCCATTTATCTATCAAATGTGTAAAAAATCCACAAATGACAACGAAAAATAGCAATACTATGAAACTTGGTCCAATTCATATTACAGAAGCCACCCCAACTTGTAGAAGAGAATTTCGAGTCACGGTTGGAGAGATACGGCCGTGTACCGCTTGATTTGGTTTTATTTAAACCAAAAGCGATACACGGCCGTATCTCTAGAACCGTGAGTCAAAACTCACTTCTACAAGTTGGAATGATTTGTACTAGGTGCGACCAACCTACTTGCAAAGTTTCGTATATTTTGGAGGTCGTTTGAAGGATTTTCTAGTCTAACCGCACTAAAAAAGTTCCAAGTCATTTACTTATAGTTCGATGAACATGAGAAAACCGCACAAACGGTATCCAAAATTTTTAAACCTTTACAACTTGGTCGAATTCATGTAGCAAAAGCCACCCCAACCTGTAGAAGCGAGTTTCGAGTCACGGTTTGCAAGATACGACCGTGTACTGCTTTGTTTGATTTTTTTGTATTAAAAGCGATACGCGGCCGTATCTCTCAAACCGTGAGTTGAAACTCACGTCTACAATTTGGGGTGGCTTGTTCTAGGTGAGACAACCAGCTCGCAAAGTTTCGTATTTTTTGGAGGTCTTTTGAAGAGTTTTCTAGTCTAACCGCACAAAAAAAATTTCTAAGTCATTTACTTATACTTCGATGAACGTGAGAAAACCACACAAACGGCATCCAAAATTTATAAAACTTTGCAACTTGGTCGAATTCACGTAAAAAAAGCCACCCAAACTTGTAGAAGTAAGTTTCGACTCACAGTTTGTAAGATACGGCCGTGTACCGCTTTATTTAGTTTTTTTACCAAAAGTGATATGCGGTCGTATCTCCCGAACCGTGAGTCAAAACTCACTTCTACAAGTTGGAGCGGCTTGTGCTAGGTGAGACCAACCAGCTCGTAAAGTTTCGTATTTTTTGGAAGTCGTTTGAAAGATTTTCTAGTCTAACCGCACTAAAAAAGTTCTAAGTCATTTACTTCTACTTCGATGAACGTGAGAAAACCGCACAAACGGCATTCAAAATTTATAAAACTTTGCAACTTGGTCAAATTCACGTAATACAAGCCACTCCAACCTGTAGAAGCGAGTTTGGAATCACGGTTTGCGAGATACGGCCGTGTACCGCTTTATTTGACTTTTTTTCAACCAAAAGCGATACGCAGCCATATCTCTCGAACCGTAAGTCGAAACTCACTTCTACAAGTTGGGGTGGCTTGTGCTACGTGAGATCAACCTACTCGCAAAGTTTTCTATTTTTTTAAGGTCGTTTGCGGGCTTTTCAAGAATAACCACACTAAAAACTTTCTAAATAATTTCGTATATATCGAACGTGAAAAAACAACACACACAAAACTAAATTACTAAGGCAAAGATTTCTACATCTAAAAAAATTTTAAGTCTTTGGGCACTTGAATATATTAATTCTGAATGTAGACTTTTTAGGGCACTTGAATATATTAAAAGTCTTCCCAATTTTAGTTCTACAAATTACCAAGGCAAAGAAATTTTTTGGGCACTTGAATATATTAAAAGTCTTCCTAATTCTACATCTACAAATTACTAAGGCAAAAAAATTTTTGGCCACTTTCTAAATAATTTAGTATGGAAAAATTAAAAAATCAACACAAATAAAACTACTAAGGTAAAGAATTAGTCAATTGCTTACAAAATAAGTCCGAATTTAGCCAATGAAGGTGTTGTGGCTGAACTAGGGTTTCAATTTGCTTTCGAAAATGGGATGAGAGAGTTGGGTTTGAATGTTTGGAGTAGATATTGGGAGAGAGAGATTCTAGGAGAATAGAAGAGGAGGAGGAGCAGCGAACGGAGGAAGAGGACAGATTTGTGTTTTGATTAGGGTTAGGGTTTTCTTGGGTTTGGGTTCGGTGAAGAAATGAGATAGAAAGTAGGTAGAGTTCAGTTAAAGAAGATGATCTGTATACAGATCTAAAAAATTTAAGAGTTCCTTAACCCTTTTTTGGGAACGACGGGTTAAGGCATATTTTTTTTTAAAAAAATTGCCTTAACCCATCGTTCCCAAGAACGGGTTAAGGCTTAATTTTAGGAGAAAAATGTGGGCCGCTGGATCAAAGATCCAACGGCCCAGATCTCCATTCAGACGGGTCTATGCACACAGACCCGTTTGCACGAAAGAAAGCTAAGAAAGCTCTCTCTCTCTCTCTCTCTCTCTCTCTCTCTCTCTCTCTCTCTCTCTCTCTCTCTCTCTCTATATATATATATATATATATATATATATACTTATTAAAACATGGACTTTTATTTACAACTAATTATAGTCATACTATTCAAACTTGAGCTATAGAAATATTAATTTACTGTTTACAAGGCTTTTCATATACTGCATCATTCTGAAGACGTGCCGTAGGCACGTGCCCGTGAGCAAATCTAGTATATATATATATATATATATATATATATATATATATATATCATTGCAAACCACTTCGTTTATCTTAAAACTAAGTCGTTGTTCCGAACAACGATTTAGGTTATATTCAGAACAACGGCTCTAGTAGTTTGCATACCCATTTGCAGGGAATCTCCTCTCCCTCTTATAAATTCCGTCTTCGTCCCCTGTCTACACTAATAAACAAACAAACAAACAAACACCCATTCAATTCAATCCAAACCTAATCCAAACACACACACAAAATGTCGTAGCATTTGTCTCCTAATGCCCCCGATTTAACAATAATGTTATACATCTACACCCTCTTTTACAATTTTCTTTTTTACAATTTTATATGTAGCACTAAATTATTGAAGATCATTATAGAGTGTGTTGTATTATATAAACACTAAATTATTGGAGATTATTGTAGAGTGCGTTGTGTTGTAGAAACTTCCAATAATTTTATGCCGGATAAGACTATAAAAAAGTTGTAAAAAATGGTGTAGATGTAGAATTATTGTTAATACAATTCAAATTTTAAAAATAATAAAGAAAATGCCCCCACTCCATGTGTCCTTTTCTTTCAAACCCCCTTGACCTCTCGACTTTTTTGCCGAACTGACCCAGTTTTTGAAACTAATTACCAAGATAGAACACTTTCAAAACTAATCTCAAAGATAGATCAGTCCTCATTGCTCAGTTATATGCTAAAAACTGGGTCCTATGGAGCATATAACTGAGGCCACAGTTTTGAATTGTTGCATATGTTATATCAAAGTCGTAGTACCCAATTGCGGCCACGTATTTTTCACATTTTACAATTGGAAAAAAAATTCTTAAGTCTTGGAGCCTATTAGCCAAAAATGTATGATATGTACTTAGACCGTAGATGTGAACTGCGGCCTATGTTATATCGAGGCCGCAGTACCCAACTGCAGCCTCATATGTTTGACATTTTACACTTAGAAAAAAAAATTCCTAAGTCTCAAAGTCTATTAGCCAAAGATATGTGGTATATACACAGTTATGAACAGTAGCCTCGTTATCGAAGAGGCCGCAGTTCGGTATTGCGGCCTATGAGGACACATCTATTTTCGGAATTAACTTCGAAATTGGTCTATTTTCAAAATTAGTTTCAAAAAGTGAGCCATTTCGTAAAAAAATCTGAAGTCTCCTCTTTCTAGGGATGGCAGTTCGATTGGTCTAGGTCAGGCCCAAACTGCTTGGGTTGACCCAATTTGCGAGCGGGCTCTGGTCGGGTTGCGACATTAACAAGGCCTAGCCGAGCCGGGTTCGAAACTTCAAAACTCGACCCAGTCGACCCATGAACCCGTGCGGGTTGGCCTAGGTTTTTTTTTTTTTTTTAACTCCCCCAAAAAAAATTGGTACAAGTATAAGAGTGAAACAAAATTGTATGTGTTATTCATATCTACTTCTATGAAGTTTTTACACTTTTTTATAAACAAATACAAGTAATAAAAAACCCTAAAAAACATAGAAATTTCTTGAATTACATGTTTGAGGGGATAATCAGAATCTTGAGTTCGAGATAGCCTAAAGTTTGATTGAAGTGAGGGGGACTACTGTCGTGCACATCTACTTAACCTAATGTAACACTCCGTAATTTTCAAAAAGTATAAAATATATATTTAATATATATATATGGAATTAAAGTGGATGTTGAATTGATAATATATGCATGGTATGGTAATATATGTGCTGATAATATGTTGAAATGGTAAGGTGGGTGGCCCACGTGAGTAGTCAACAGCAGGTTGGGCTGTTTGATGTCAAATATGATGACGTGACTTACACTATGGGGGCCCACCTTCATGCTACTGTTCAGTGTTCATCCGGGAGAGGCAAGTTGCTGTTGTCCCATATCAGATATAATCATGAATAAAATATAATATAAATAATAAAGCCCATGATCAAGAGTCACCTAATCGGTTAACCAACTTTTGAGAGGCAGCTTGTGGTGGGCAGTTGTACTACATAGTATCTTATATTACACCTAAATATAGGATCTCATTGCCCTAAATTCTCTACTCTTTTTGTTGATCTTGTTGTGGTGTCAACTGCTTTTCCTTGAGTTTTGTCTTCAGCCTTCATCTAATCTTCTGTGCAGATGAGCATCTCCAACGAATTCGGATTTAAGCGATTCATGTAATCTGTTAGAACCCTACCACTTGTAGAAAAAGTACTTTATGAAGCAACTGTAAAGATAGAAGTTAGTAAATCCCTAGCCATATGTGAAAGAATAGGAAAAAGTTTTTCATATTCTTTCGACCATTATAGCACTTCAATCTTAGTACTAGAATTCTTACTATCTTGTTCATTATACCTACTAGTAATTTACACGTGCGATGCACGTTTTAATAATTTCAAAAAATAAAAATAAAAATTCTGATGTAGGGAGGAAACCTCCTTTATATTAGTTATGTACGTGCGTTGCACATGTTGGTAGAATGACAAAATGACAAATGACACTAAGGCCTTCTCCCATTATAATATTAGAGATTTAATTCATTAGGTGCATTAGTCCTAGGTTTTTTGTTTGAATATGAGCAAGAAAATTAGCAGTGGCATCTTCTAATGTAATCTTACCCTTACCTCTAGAAGTAGAAAAAGAAGAAGCAATTATACTAGTTGTACTACTTGATGCAAAAGTTCTATCATAATAATCATACAAGTTATTCAATGTCGATTCGAAGGTAGCTAAAAATTCATTACAATCATATTCAGAATCATCTCCAAGTAAAGTAAAATATAATTCAATCAAACTCCTCGTACCTGCTAATTTGATACGAGGATCTATAACAGTAGCAATATAATACAACATAGGAGGATGACTAAAATACTTCAAAATTTTAGTATAAGCAGGAACAACAACATGGCTAATGTATTCATCCGAAATCATGTCTTGAAAAGTTTGCATCATTGTAATTAGGGAAATAAAAACAATACTAGAAGTAGAATCATAAGATTTAGAAAACTTCACAGTTGCGATTTTAAAAGGTTTCGAATATCGTAACAATGATTCGGCAAAATACCATGATTAGGGAGTCATTTAAAAAAAATTCATATTTTTTGCAAGGCAAAAATCGTTTATAATATCTTTGTATTGAGTAACAACATTTAGTAAATCGAAGGTAGAGTTCCATCGGTGTTTAACATCTCTATAAAAAAAGTTAAAATGTATTTTCCTAAGTTTACACATTCTTTAGTTTATTGAAGCACAGTACCACTCAAGGAAATAAAATATACACAATTTTTATTGCATTTACATATGGATCGGCTACTTTCAATGCATCTTATACTCATAAATTTAAAATATGACATGCATATCTAACATGAAAATTTTCATTACATGCAGGAGATAAATTGTGTTTTTAATATACTAATTGAAGCATTATTATTAGATGCATTATAAAAACTAATAGTAAAAATTTTATCACGAATTTGAAATAAATCACAAACTTTTAAAATACGTGTTGCGATAACCATACCACTATGGGGATATGGCAAAGCGGTAAGTGATATGATTTTCTTTTGAATCATCTAATCACTATCAATCCAATGACAAGTTATGTCCATCATCGGAATATCGTTACAACCTTTTTAACAAACGGAAGTTAACGATACTCTACAAATCAAAGAATACAAGAATGCAATTAAAGCATCTCTGATTTCGTTGTAAAGTTTAAAATAATCGGCCTTGAGTGTGTTTCTAAAAATTCTTCTAAAATGTGAATTTAGTGCATTTTGGTTTAATGTCTCTACGTTCCTACACTCGGAATATGAAAATGTAGCTCATCCTTAATAACTAGTTTGGTCATTTTCCGACGAACAATTTCGAGATCATAGGGGTGGCTATCTATTTGTCCAGTCCTAGGGTTGATTTTTTATTGTGATTATTGGTCTTGTGCTAGTGTGGGGTGAACCGATAAAATGTGTCATTTAACTGTATCCGTTCCCTCACCCTTCTTCCATTTGTTACTCTTGCTACAAGTTTTACAAATTTTATGTCCTATACTAGGATTCTCCTCGTCAGGGATAAAATCATAAAATTTGTGTCAATCACTAGTTTCACCTCTAGTTTTTTTATTAGAAGTGGGTTGTGCGGATTCGGTTTCATGTGTTTGTATATCACTAGTATGTATTTCTTTTTCTATGCCGTGTGTTGGAACATCGTGAGAACCTATGTTAAGCATGGGGTTATATTCGGTTTCTAATTGTGGGATTGTTAGAGGCTGATGAGAAGAACTAGTGGAATCTTATCCACTTTGGCTACGGTTGGTACCTCGTGATCTAGACATGATAAATTGTCTGTAGTAATAGTGTATGTAAAAAAAATGATTTATATATTTTAGTAGTGTATGTGATGCAACAAAAATACGATATAGGAGGTATATGTCAAAAAATATATAAAAAACAATAGGAGGGTTGAGATAGAGAGTGTGTAGCAAAAAAACAGTAAACAAATATGTTTAAAAAAAATTAAAGCTACAAACAAAAATAAAGAGTTTAAGAGGGTTGCGAAATTTTGATACCGACTTCGTGAATAATCCTATATAGAAATGAGATAGAAAATAATATTAGAAGTAGATGTAGTCGATGGAGTTTGTAGTAAAGGTAGACACGTAGTCGGAGAGAGAGAGAGAGAGAGAGAGAGAGAGAGAGAGATTCTATGTAAAAAGAGTTTGTAGTAGACGTAGTTGAAAGTGTTGAATCAACACGAATTTGATACGATCGAAATTGTTCACTTTTTTGTTGAAATTTTTTTATTGAATTGAGTAGTAGTAGTCGAGAGAGTAAGAGAGTAAGGTGTGAAAAAAGAATTGATTGAAGTTAGGGGTTGTTATAGGCAACCCCCCACCAAAAAAACAAAAAAAAAACAAAAAAACTCCCCTTCTACGCCAATGTTCTCCCTCACTCAAGCATTGTAAAAGAAGTTCATGTACTATAAGGAACAAACTCCTCAAGCTTGAACTTATTGTAAGTATTTCTTAAGTTGTTAAGGGGATTTCCCGAAAGGGAAACCTCTTTCCTATATATCCACTATGTTCCCCTATTAAATAAACTTTTGTTTTTATGACTAGTTTGTAACTTCGTTTTGCACATACTTTGATTGTTGTCTTTTTCATACTAAGAATATCATAAAAGCATAGTTAGGCCATATAAACCAGGAGTGACCCTGTAGGCAAAGAAAGCCGACGATTGAGAAAAGGCTATGAGTATGCCATAAGGAGAAACTGGTTAGGATTGGCTAAGAAGTTAAACCAGACCTAGCTCACCTTGATATATCATAGTTAGCTAAATAAAAAATAAAATAAATAAATAAATAAATACTGTAGCTACAGTAACACAGGGACATAGGAATACATAATTTAAAGAAGAAGTACCCGGCAGGGATAACTTTAAAATTGACAACTCGATAAACATAAGCTCGTATTTTCTTCATAGCAATATTAAGAATCTGATAACTTCACCTTTATTAACTTCACCCTCTATTAATTTTGATATCAGAGCCTAACCATAGATCCTCCAGAAATACACTCTTGTTTCCACCCTCGGTTAGTTACTACCTTAGACAAACAGATCCTTAGCTGTAATTTTGAAAAATCAGACGAGATTAAGCATTTATTTCATAACAAAGATCTAGTTCAGAATACACTCATAGACCTAGTCATAAATTTAAAAAGAAGTCTAGAAGCAAGAGAGATAGAAGAACAAAAATTTAGAGATAATTTACTTTCATCTCTAAAAGAGAAAAACCAGATTTTAAAGGATATTTCTGGTAAGCTAGATTGTATAAAAGACCAGACTAGTTCAAGGTTACAACTTTCTACAAGCAATGAAGAGAATCCTAGATTCATTGAAGTAATCAACCAAGTACACGAAGTCGTAATAAATAATAAATTAGAATTAAAAGAAATAAAAAGGATTGTTCTTAATTAATGCAAAGGGCCTATTTAGAAGCTTTAGATTATACAAAAACTTTTTAAGCTGGTCCCGAACGATATAGTAACTATAATGCAGAATCAATTTCAAAAAGAATTATTATTAAACAAAATAATACTATTATTAGGCTTATCCTTAAAATCCACGAAAGAATTGAAGAGGCAGAACAAAAACTAGTAAATAGGATTGACGAAGTTGAACAAAAACTACAGAAATTAGAAATATCAAACTTCTAGGATAACCTTAGTAAGATTACTGATAAACTAGGATCAGTGAGACTAGAACCAACAGGAAAAGAAAGAGTTACAAGAAAGCCGGTAGTATTTACTTTTCCTACCAGACCTTAAGAAAAGAAAGAATTATCGAAACCATGAATAGGGCACAAACAGAAGTTCAACCATATACAGGATCCTCTAGAACAATCAGGCCAGATCAAGGATCTACCAGTAGGACAAGACCATTTATCAATAGAATACTTTCTAGAAGATCAAGCAATTACGATATCCAACTAGGAGAACTTATAGACCATGAACAAGATTATGAAAGATTCCAAAAGGAAGGGCTAAATATCCTAAACCCTAAAATTCTTTACCAGACTGGGCGATTTGAATTTAGGCCTGAATTTTTTAGACATAACCGAGAAAAAGCACTAAGTTTTCTGGGAAACTAAACAAGTAGTTTACCTTTAGTAAGTTAGGAAGCTGGACATGAACTTAGAACCTCACGGTATAAATTAATGCATTTAGGTTTAATCGTCATAGGCATTAAGGGACTTGTGAGAAAAAACTTAGGCTGCAAAGCTCTAATCACATTATATGATAATAGATGGAATGATATTGCAAAAGGTATGATAGTCAGTATAGAAGTCGATATGAATAGCAATTCAGGAATATTTTATTGTAGCCCAGATTTATGATGACTCTTCAAGATTTTACAAGATATATTCATATCGGAATTCAGACAAAAGGATATGAAGAAGTCCACAACGAAGATAACCTATTAGTACATATAGTATTTTTAGGAAGAACTACAACCAATTCAAAGGTAAAATATAGAGTAAACGTAACAGAAATAGTTGATTTATTAAGCAGCAAAGGAATAAAAATGGTAAAACCACTAACGTATGATTCCCAAAGACTAGCAGGATTAGAATCGAATTTAGAAAAGTTCATAAACCTGGTAAAAACTCTTGTACCTCAAGATGCATTAGTTTACCAAGAAAAATATAGAGCTAGCATACGTTTTACAGATTATGTCCCACAAGTTCACAGAAACATACAAGAATTAGAAATGGATGTAGAATCTGACTTGGTACATATAGAATGCTTTGAAACATTAGTATCAGAAACTAATAGGATTCTCTATCCTACAGAATTAGGCATAGAAAGATTATCAACTAAAGAATTATTAGAAATAGAAGATATGCATTATATGAATGGCTCTATAAAAGAACATGAATATTTATATTATGATATAGAACAAAACAACAGAATAGAAATCCTACAAGAAGAAATAGATAATATAACAAAAATCTCTGAGATATCGTACCAGAAAGATCTAGCAGAAACAGGAGAATCCGAAGTTACTTCTCCCTATAGGGGAACACCAATTTATAATCCGTCAGGAGTTATAATTGGTCATAGCGGCTATAGAAGTGGCAATACCCCCAGAACTAGAATAGATGATTATAAAGAGACCGAAAATAAATATAGAACTAAGGCAAGAGGACAACCTTTAGAACAACCAATTAAGTTTCAGGCTAGAGGGGAAGCTCAGATTCTAAACCTAGCTGCCCATGATCCACAAGCTTGGTCAAACATATTAGATGTATGGAAATATACACTAATAGGAGACTATTATAGAACATCTTTAAATTTAGAAACAAAGAAAATGTATAAGTATTTATAAACTTTCTTAGGTGAAAGTGTAAGAGCCTTATGGGAAGCTTTTAAAGTATCATATGTAGAAGATTATAATACAATGCTAATGCTAGGCCCCAATCCTTATAATTTTGTAAATAAAATACAAGCATTAGTTACGGGAGAAGATCCGAACACAGGAACGATAGGATTACAAAAAGATGCTCTCAGAACTTTAGAACAATTAAGTCTATACAAATGGAAGTATATAAAGAAATTTCTTAATGATTACTTTTATTATACTTGTATTTCAGGGAATGCTTTTAACCAAGATTTAGGAGACAAATTATTTAGAAAACTTAATGGAAAAATTGGCCAGAAGTAATGACAGCCGGACCAGATCACCTTGGTCAATAAGATGAAGAATACAATATGTTATTAATGTGTTAAAAGACAAATGTACAGAAATACAAATTAAAAAACAATTAAAAAATTCAAATTATGGGTTTTGTAAAGAGATATACACTCCCCAGACATATGGTATAGGGGAGAGAAAACCAATCATTTATAAAGAACATAGAAGATATACAAAAGAAAACACTAAGTATAGAAAGAAAAAATATTTTTTGAGAAAGTCAAACAGACGAAAACCATATCTAGACCCTCAGAAACATGTTAGAAAGTTTAAGCCAAATAGATTGTATAAAAATAAACTAGAATGTTACACATGTGGTAGCTCAGAACACTTGAGCAGGACTTGTCCTAAAAGAATAAATAGACATGATAAAAATGGCATACTCATACAATGCACAAATGAAGATTTGATTAATATTGACGAAACAGTATCTGATTCTGAATCAATTTACTCGATAGTCACCATAGAAGATTTTGATGATGAAGAAAATGAGACTCAAAAAGATAAACAGCCAAATGAGTTAATTGAAGATTTTGTGCCATTTTCCAGTATACCAGAAATAGACTTCTCCGACTTAGATATGATGAATATAGAATATACTAGTAAGGGGCAAATGACTCCAACATTATTATTATCCACCTCACGCATATTAGAGACTTGTACACACACTTGGCAATCCCGAGCAGGTATGGATAACATGCCATGTTTATTTTGTAAAGGGTATCCTAGTAAGATAAATGAACAAAATGTTCCAAATGTTATCAAGAAGGATGCATGAAACACTACAATATAACATTTAGTCAGTCAATAACCAAACCAATAGTAAATACTGATGAAGTAATCCTAAGAAAAAGAATAGAAAATTTAGAAGACAGATGCAGAAAAATCTATATGGAAAGGTAGAAATAATTGGAGAGAGGTTAGACAGAGGAAAAATGGTAGTAGACCAAACCGAACCGGGAACAGATCCACACCACATTGATTTAATTCAAATATGCAATAAGGATAGATTAAGAGCACTAAAAGTTCATTGTGTGGTAAGAATGATGGCCTATGAAGTAAAGTGTCTAGCATTAATAGATACAGAGTATTCAAACTGTATTATAAATAAAGATATAATCCCAAAACAGTACATAATAAAAGCCTTGAAACCTGCAGTGGCCTACCAAATGGATGGAAAAGATTTTACGTATGATGATCTTTTGGTCCCAAATAGTAAAATTAGACTTGAAACCAATTGCAGAGAAAGTGTAGAATATACATTACATAAAGAATCCACATGGGTTAGACAACTTGACCTAAGCAATGATTTGATTTTGGGAATGAGCTTCTTATTAAAAGATAACGGCAGCATGCTTAAAAGCAAAGACTACTTACAATTGAATAAACACACAATTTTTACACCAGTATATACACACTGTAACACCCCGCAAAATTGGAAATTACAATTTTGCCCCTGGGTGTTACGCACGTATATTTTATAATGTGTTTCACTACATATTTTGGATTCATACTATTTATACATTTTCCGTATTGATTTCAGTCAACTAAAATATAATATTTCAATCCCTGGGATTTACGTGCTTTTTACGTGTTTTGATGCACGTGTTTCCACCACTACGTATAATATTTTCTATAGGTTTAAATTATTTATTTTTATGTATTTAAATCTATTTTATAAAACGAAAATTTATTTTTCCCTTATTTTTGATTAAAATGCATTTTTCAATTTTTTCTGCACATATGGTGCACGTGCAAATTTTTATTCTCATTTTGCTACTCTCATTTTACTATTTTTAGCATGCATTAGTTTTATTTAGCCTTTCTTTTGATCCATGGACCTATAAACTAAAATGTAGCCCATTAGGAGAGGAGCCCACTAGATAATTAAATAAATTAATTAGTAATGAGCCCATGTAGCAAGCCCACTAGATAATTAAATAAATTAATTAGTAATGAGCCCATGTAGCAAGCCCACTATTAAAATCACATTTTTAGTTAAACATGTACTAATACATGACAAGTTACACATATTAGTACACATTTAGAGTTATAGAAATGTGTTCATATTTGTTTATGCATGTGTGCATGCATACACAAATATATTTGGACCATTTTTTGGGCAAGGGGAGGAGAAGAGTTGGTAGGTGGAGTTAGTGGAGAGTGGGGAGATGAAGAGATGGGGGTTTTAGGAGTTAGGAAAGTGGAGAGTTGTAGAATAAATTTGAAGAGTTATTAGGGTGGAATTTTTGCACTTTAGACCCTCCCAAAATTCTATAAATAGAGCCCCCATTTCCTACCTTTATCTTGCACCAAAAACATTATCAAAAGAAAGAAAGGAAAGAAAGAAAAGAAAGAGAGTGAGGGTCCTTTTGCTTGGAGGAATTGCTAGGAGGAGGAGCCATTGCTAGGAGTTTGTCTTGGAGCTAGAAGAAGTGTCCCATCCTTCCCTTCAATTGTTCAAGCTTCAATAAGGTGGGTGTTCTCCTACTTTCTAAAATTTTTAGAATGTACATGCTAATAAAAGTGAATGAGTAGTTTTGATAAAATAGAATCACTATACTATGATTGTGGTAAGATTAATAGTGAATCTTACTATGTTGACAAATGGATTAACATTATGTTTGTGGGTGATCCTATGCTTTCTAATTGTAGAAATTACATGCTAATTATGTTATATGACTAGTATGAATTGAGTGTGATATGTGTAGATATATGTAGAATCCATACTAGCAAAGTATACAACGATCTTGTTGAAAGTTACTGAACAAATTATTACCATGCTAATTAAGAAGTAGAGAAATAATCATATGGACCATGTTAGAATGTTTGCAAATTTATGTTTGTCAAATGTGTGATGGGTATGAGTAATTGTTAGAGAATATTATATTTTCGACATATATTTTAGAAACATGATGGTTAAGAAAGAAAAAGAAAAGAGAAAAATAATCTTAGTTATTGCTTTGAAACTTGTCGACATATGTCGAAAAATACAAATTTGTTTTGCATGAAAGAATTCTCTTGTGATGTTCATGGTTGATTAAGTAACAGGTTTAAGTTTATTACAAAAATTTAACTAGTATGATGAGATACATAAACTAGTTTTACTAAACATGATTTTTTTTGTTTCAAGATTTTGAGAAAATGTGTAATCTTGTATGCAAAAAAGAAAGGAAAAATTATTTGAAAATGGAGATATATTTCGTAAAATAAGTTTCAACTTGTTGATTATTATTTTTTTAAGATTTCATCTCAGACCAAAGGTGAGGTTTATTCCAATGTCCTAAAGGATTGGATTATTGGGTAAACAAGTTCTATTAGAAGAAACCAAATTCGTAATAGTATGAACAAAAATACATTAATACAACTTCTAAACAGAAAATATAATTGGACTTATTGGTTAGCCAGTGAATACTATTTATAAGTGGGGTTGAGTTCGAAACTTGTTGCCACCATTTTCTTTTATTTTATTTTTGTTTCTCTCAAAAACTGCTTATTTAAGGGAGTTACTGACTTTGGAAAGAAACAAATATTATTCACTCTTCCTTATTAAGTTGCACAAAGAATTTACTAAGAATAGTTTAATTTTTTATCTTGTATTTTTTTAAAGTGGCAAATGCACTTTGTTTCCAAAATTATTATTTTGAATAAATAATTCTTTTGAATAAAAGAAAAATATGTAACATGATTATCTCGTTATAAACAATCCCTTTTGTTGAGTAAGAATGCTAAATGAGATTAAAAGTTTGTGTGAATTCATATAAAGTTTGGAAAATAAATTATTTATAATTGTTTGAATTGACAAGATCATGTAAATATGTTTATTTGTTGACGAGATCATGTAAATATGCTTGTTTGTAGTCGCGAACTTTTATGTGATTAATTTTTCCCAAAAAGAGATTTGGATTTATGCCATAGGCTCATGAAAAGAATTGATGTCTTAGAAAAATAGTGAATGTATTGAATGATGTTAACAAGACCTATACCAAGTTGTGAATAGATAAAGAGTACTTTGTGTTAAGACATGTTTACTAAGGGTATGTGTACCCATGTTTCACGTACATAAAATTTTATGATTTAGAGTTAGTAAGACCTCGGTACCGGCATTATTAAAAGAAAAGATTTGAGAAATGATTCGGAGATATGGCTAAGGAGCCATCTCGTATTTGTTGATTAAGTCCGGTAGGAGGTAACAACTAATTCTTTGAATGGAAATTATTCATGTCTTGAATTTAAGAAAATTTAGACACATAAGTGAAGATATAGTAAGCTTAGGGAAACGTAAGTGGGGTGCTCTATATAGTCGGCGGTGGACTCCAAGACTATAGACCCAGTTGGTGGACTGAGGTTGCCCTGTGGGAGACGGATTATTATATTTTAATTCGGGACTATGAAGACGGGTCGGCGGTGGACTCCAAGATCTTGAGTAGTCGGACGGATGGATTTTTGTGTTTATCGTCTCCAATGTATATATATATATACTGAGCTAGAGGGTCACATACGGGACAGTTCGCACGATGTGGAATCTGTTATAACAGCCGGCGGTGGACTCCAAGGCTGGGATTCACATTCGTGGAATAGTCTGAACTTTGTTTTGCTACCGGGTAGTTTTCATGGCGAGGGATCGAGCCCTTTATGGTGGAGTACGTAGGCGCTTGCCCTCGGACCTATGTAGTATGGGATGCATAGAATCCGAACAAGTGTGCATTAGTGTCATCCTAGGGTAGAATGGTATGCATTAGGCATTAAGACATGACATACACTTATGTTTAGAATAATCACCTTTGACACTTTAATCGTTCATTCAATCTTTTTGTGATTTGTTAAAGTATGAGATCGTTATACTATTCCCGGCATAGAGAGGATAGCCGTGTATAACATTTCGTCAGTTGTAAGTGACTGACGTGCCCACAGATTGACATGAAGGTAATGAACTATTCATGGAGTTATAAAGTGGATATGCTGTTGCTGTTTAGAAGTTAAAGATGTTGCAAATGATGTTAAAGTTATACAAGTTGTATTTCATTGTTGTAATCTTTTAGTCTTCCGCTGTGTAAAAACCAAGTGTAAAGGAACTATGATGTATTATGAATGAAAAGTTTTAAATTTCCTTGTAAAATTGTACGAAGTGAAGTAAAGATCCTGTGAAATCTCGAATTTATCCTTATTTGAAATTCGGGGCGTTACAGATGGTATCAGAGCATGCTTCACAAGTAGTACAAGTTTATAAGGAACGATAAAAAGTGACGATAAATTTGGGAACAAGCTAAAGGAGTCCTTCTGTCAACCGGGTGTAAACAGCCCTAAGCGACACGGTATTTAAGCGTCTTCGGACCACCGCTAGCAGGGAACCGACTCTTACGGCTAACCCAAGTAAATCAGAACTTGATAGACTAAAAATTTATTTAGGAAGAGTAGTAAGATCATTAACTATAGTCTAGAACCCGTGACACTTTATTGAGTAGTTACAATATTATTCCTGCAGACACTAGAGTGTGAGTTTCAGTCTATAGAGATTTAAATGTAAGTGATTTACATTTGTGTTGCTCTATGCACTGATATTTTCTTTTCTTTTGGATGACTGGAGTCATGAATGAAGTAGTTATTGAACTTGCATTCAATTTCATTCATGATGTTCTCCTCGTATACATTAATATGAGAGTGTATGCGAGCACATTTTCCCCTGGGTATCAGAGTGGCGCAGTGGAAGCGTGGTTGGCTTGGACCGTCATTCATGATACCTTACACACTTCCCTCTCAAATTATTTTTGTAGATCATTATCATGGTACTTTCTCCATATTCAATATATAAATTTTTAATAAATATTTTCTTATGTTATTAAATCATTTGAATATTTATTATTTATCTATCTTCCTTAGTCTTGATATTTTAAACTTGTTTTTCAAACTTAAAATTTGGTCTTTTATGTTTACCCGTTTATATCTACTCTTACTTTACGTATTTTGTCAAGTTGCCGTTTATTAAATTAATGTTTCAACAATTATTTTCTTCATTTATTATTCTGGATTTTTCTTATGAAATTTTCTTTTGTGCACTCATTTTATTTGATTTTGATTTCTGTGATACAATATTACCTGATCCTATACATTTTAAACTAAATTGAAATTTTCTACCTATATAAATGTGACCTACTATTTGTTTTATTTGTTTACATTCGGTACTATTATTGCATATTTGTTTTGATATGTTCATTTTTACTATTAATCGCTACTCATTACTTTTATAGTTTTACACATCTTTAATATAATGTATATACTCACTATTTATACATTATCTTGTCTCAAATTTTAACTGTCTTTACACTCTTAGTTATTACTTATATTCTTCCAATGATTTCTATATATATCATATATTTAAATATTCTTATTATACATATCATTTTACCATCATCTCATTACTACATTAATATTTTTGCATATACTTGTTTATGTCTATTGTCCTAATTTGCTGTACTATATAATTATTGTTTTCAATTGTGTTTTCATCTCGTGTATGTGTTTTACACTATTTTGTCTTAATGTTATAAATTATTTTCATCACTACAAAATTTTGTATATTTAAAAGTATTTCGACGTATGCCCTTTATTTTTTCAAATTGTATGTATAATTGTCATAGTTACCTTACAAACTATTTTATTGGTATACAAAGTCATTTTATGCTCAACTAAGCCTCATTCCCATTTATTTTTCCAAACTCTTATTCAATGGTCTTGTTTTAAATCGCTAATTCGATTTCGTTTTACAGTTTGCGAATTTTCTACCGTTTATTATATCGATAAATTTTTCTAAATTATCTATTGACTATGTTTCCTTCACCACATTGTTTTCCGAACTATTTCAAATATAACGACTTAATTGACTTTTCTCCTTTATCCAATAGCTTCTCTAATATTATTTTTGTACGAAAATTTCTCTCAAACTATTCTATCTCTTGTCACATTTCAATTCTTATGCCATTTTCCTAATTTTCTTGTTCCGTCTTGTAACATCTTAATATTCATAGTTTTCTTATAAAGAGTTTGTTTTCTTTGTTGAGTATACTACATTTATTTTTCTTAGAGTTGCATTTTTCTAAATACAAATATTTTCTGTGACATGTACAAAATACAATCTTTACCCTAGCGAGTTCCAGGGACGGAACTACTCTAAGGGGGGGAGAGTGTAACACCCCGCAAAATTGAAAATTACAATTTTGCCCCTGGGTGTTATGCACGTATATTTTATAATGTGTTTCACTACATATTTTGGATTCATACTATTTATACATTTTCCGTATTGATTTCAGTCAACTAAAATATAATATTTCAATCCCTGTGATTTACGTGCTTTTTACGTGTTTTGATGCACGTGTTTCCACCACTACGTATAATATTTTCTATAGGATTAAATTATTTATTTTTATGTATTTAAATCTATTTTATAAACCGAAAATTTATTTTCCCCTTATTTTTGATTAAAATGCATTTTTCAATTTTTTCTGCACATATGGTGCACGTGTAAATTTTTATTCTCATTTTGCTACTCTCATTTTACTATTTTTAGCATGCATTAGTTTTATTTAGCCTTTCTTTTGATCCATGGACCTATAAACTAAAATGTAGCCCATTAGGAGAGGAGCCCACTAGATAATTAAATAAATTAATTAGTAATGAGCCCATGTAGCAAGCCCACTAGATAATTAAATAAATTAATTAGTAATGAGCCCATGTAGCAAGCCCACTATTAAAATCACATTTTTAGTTAAACATGTACTAATACATGACAAGTTACACATATTAGTACACATTTAGAGTTATAGAAATGTGTTCATATTTGTTGATGCATGTGTGCATGCATACACAAATATATTTGGACCATTTTTTGGGCAAGGGGAGGAGAAGAGTTGGTAGGTTGAGTTAGTGGAGAGTGGGGAGATGAAGAGATGGGGGTTTTAGGAGTTAGGAAAGTGGAGAGTTGTAGAATAAATTTGAAGAGTTATTAGGGTGGAATTTTTGCACTTTAGACCCTCCCAAAATCCTATAAATAGAGCCCCCATTTCCTACCTTTATCTTGCACCAAAAACATTATCAAAAGAAAGAAAGGAAAGAAAGAAAAGAAAGAGAGTGAGGGTCCTTTTGCTTGGAAGAATTGCTAGGAGGAGGAGCCATTGCTAGGAGTTTGTCTTGGAGCTAGAAGAAGTGTCCCATCCTTCCCTTCAATTGTTCAAGCTTCAATAAGGTCGGTGTTCTCCTACTTTCTAAAATTTTTAGAATGTACATGCTAATAAAAGTGAATGAGTAGTTTTGATAAAATAGAATCACTATACTATGATTGTGGTAAGATTAATAGTGAATCATACTATGTTGACAAATGGATTAACATTATGTTTGTGGGTGATCCTATGCTTTCTAATTGTAGAAATTACATGCTAATTATGTTATATGACTAGTATGAATTGAGTGTGATATGTGTAGATATATGTAGAATCCATGCTAGCAAAGTATACAACGATCTTGTTGAAAGTTACTGAACAAATTATTACCATGCTAATTAAGAAGTAGAGAAATAATCATATGGACCATGTTAGAATGTTTGCAAATTTATGTTTGTCAAATGTGTGATGGGTATGAGTAATTGTTAGAGAATATTATATTTTCGACATATATTTTAGAAACATGATGGTTAAGAAAGAAAAAGAAAAGAGAAAAATAATCTTAGTTATTGCTTTGAAACTTGTCGACATATGTCGAAAAATACAAATTTGTTTTGCATGAAAGAATTCTCTTGTGATGTTCATGGTTGATTAAGTAACAGGTTTAAGTTTATTACAAAAATTTAACTAGTATGATGAGATACATAAACTAGTTTTACTAAACATGATTTTTTTTGTTTCAAGATTTTGAGAAAATGTGTAATCTTGTATGCAAAAAAGAAAGGAAAAATTATTTGAAAATGGAGATATATTTCGTAAAATAAGTTTCAACTTGTTGATTATTATTTTTTTAAGATTTCATCTCAGACCAAAGGTGAGGTTTATTCCAATGTCCTAAAGGATTGGATTATTGGGTAAACAAGTTTTATTAGAAGAAACCAAATTCGTAATAGTATGAACAAAAATACATTAATACAACTTCTAAACAGAAAATATAATTGGACTTATTGGTTAGCCAGTGAATACTATTTATAAGAGGGGTTGAGTTCGAAACTTGTTGCCACCATTTTCTTTTATTTTATTTTTGTTTCTCTCAAAAACTGCTTATTTAAGGGAGTTACTGACTTTGGAAAGAAACAAATATTATTCACTCTTCCTTATTAAGTTGCACAAAGAATTTACTAAGAATAGTTTAATTTTTTATCTTGTATTTTTTTAAAGTGGCAAATGCACTTTGTTTCCAAAATTATTATTTTGAATAAATAATTCTTTTGAATAAAAGAAAAATATGTAACATGATTATCTCGTTATAAACAATCCCTTTTGTTGAGTAAGAATGCTAAATGAGATTAAAAGTTTGTGTGAATTCATATAATGTTTGGAAAATAAATTATTTATAATTGTTTGAATTGACAAGATCATGTAAATATGTTTATTTGTTGACGAGATCATGTAAATATGCTTGTTTGTAGTCGCGAACTTTTATGTGATTAATTTTTCCCAAAAAGAGATTTGGATTTATGCCATAGGCTCATGAAAAGAATTGATGTCTTAGAAAAATAGTGAATGTATTGAATGATGTTAACAAGACCTATACCAAGTTGTGAATAGATAAAGAGTACTTTGTGTTAAGACATGTTTACTAAGGGTATGTGTACCCATGTTTCACGTACATAAAATTTTATGATTTAGAGTTAGTAAGACCTCGGTACCGGCATTATTAAAAGAAAAGATTTGAGAAATGATTCGGAGATATGGCTAAGGAGCCATCTCGTATTTGTTGATTAAGTCCGGTAGGAGGTAACAACTAATTCTTTGAATGGAAATTATTCATATCTTGAATTTAAGAAAATTTAGACACATAAGTGAAGATATAGTAAGCTTAGGGAAACGTAAGTGGGGTGCTCTATATAGTCGGCGGTGGACTCCAAGACTATAGACCCAGTTGGTGGACTGAGGTTGCCCTGTGGGAGACGGATTATTATATTTTAATCCGGGACTATGAGGACGGGTCGGCGGTGGACTCCAAGATCTTGAGTAGTCGGACGGATGGATTTTTGTGTTTATCGTCTCCAATGTATATATATATATACTGGGCTAAAGGGTCACATACGGGACGGTTCGCACGATGTGGAATCTGTTATAACAGCCGGTGGTGGACTCCAAGGCTGGGATTCACATTCGTGGAATAGTCTGAACTTTGTTTTGCTACCGGGTAGTTTTCATGGCGAGGGATCGAGCCCTTTATAGTGGAGTACGTAGGCGCTTGCCCTCGGACCTATGTAGTATGGGATGCATAGAATCCGAACAAGTGTGCATTAGTGTCATCCTAGGGTAGAATGGTATGCATTAGGCATTAAGACATGACATACACTTATGTTTAGAATAATCACCTTTGACACTTTAATCGTTCATTCAATCTTTTTGTGATTTGTTAAAGTATAAGATCGTTATACTATTCCCGGCATAGAGAGGATAGCCGTGTATAACATTTCGTCAGTTGTAAGTGACTGACGTGCCCACAGATTGACATGAAGGTAATGAACTATTCATGGAGTTATAAAGTGGATATGCTGTTGCTGTTTAGAAGTTAAAGATGTTGCAAATGATGTTAAAGTTATACAAGTTGTATTTCATTGTTGTAATCTTTTAGTCTTCCGCTGTGTAAAAACCAAGTGTAAAGGAACTATGATGTATTGTGAATGAAAAGTTTTAAATTTCCTTGTAAAATTGTACGAAGTGAAGTAAAGATCCTGTGAAATCTCGAATTTATCCTTATTTGAAATTCGGGGCGTTACAGATGGTATCAGAGCATGCTTCACAAGTAGTACAAGTTTATAAGGAACGATAAAAAGTGACGATAAATTTGGGAACAAGCTAAAGGAGTCCTTCTGTCAACCGGGTGTAAACAGCCCTAAGCGACACGGTATTTAAGCGTCTTCGGACCACCGCTAGCAGGGAACCGACTCTTACGGCTAACCCAAGTAAATCAGAACTTGATAGACTAAAAATTTATTTAGGAAGAGTAGTAAGATCATTAACTATAGTCTAGAACCCGTGACACTTTATTGAGTAGTTACAATATTATTCCTGCAGACACTAGAGTGTGAGTTTCAGTCTATAGAGATTTAAATGTAAGTGATTTACATTTGTGTTGCTCTATGCACTGATATTTTCTTTTCTTTTGGATGACTGGAGTCGTGAATGAAGTAGTAATTGAACTTGCATTCAATTTCATTCATGATGTTCTCCTCGTATACATTAATATGAGAGTGTATGCGAGCACATTTTTCCCTGGGTATCAGAGTGGCGCAGTGGAAGCGTGGTTGGCTTGGACCGTCATTCATGATACCTTACACACTTCCCTCTCAAATTATTTTTGTAGATCATTATCATGGTACTTTCTCCATATTCAATATATAAATTTTTAATAAATATTTTCTTATGTTATTAAATCATTTGAATATTTATTATTTATCTATCTTCCTTAGTCTTGATATTTTAAACTTGTTTTTCAAACTTAAAATTTGGTCTTTTATGTTTACCCGTTTATATCTACTCTTACTTTACGTATTTTGTCAAGTTGCCGTTTATTAAATTAATGTTTCAACAATTATTTTCTTCATTTATTATTCTGGATTTTTCTTATGAAATTTTCTTTTGTGCACTCATTTTATTTGATTTTGATTTCTGTGATACAATATTACCTGATCCTATACATTTTAAACTAAATTGAAATTTTCTACCTATATAAATGTGACCTACTATTTGTTTTATTTGTTTACATTCGGTACTATTATTGCATATTTGTTTTGATATGTTCATTTTTACTATTAATCGCTACTCATTACTTTTATAGTTTTACACATCTTTAATATAATGTATATACTCACTATTTATACATTATCTTGTCTCAAATTTTAACTGTCTTTACACTCTTAGTTATTACTTATATTCTTCCAATGATTTCTATATATATCATATATTTAAATATTCTTATTATACATATCATTTTACCATCATCTCATTACTACATTAATATTTTTGCATATACTTGTTTATGTCTATTGTCCTAATTTGCTGTACTATATAATTATTGTTTTCAATTGTGTTTTCATCTCGTGTATGTGTTTTACCCTATTTTGTCTTAATGTTATAAATTATTTTCATCACTACAAAATTTTGTATATTTAAAAGTATTTCGACGTATGCCCTTTATTTTTTCAAATTGTATGTATAATTGTCATAGTTACCTTACAAACTATTTTATTGGTATACAAAGTCATTTTATGCTCAACTAAGCCTCATTCCCATTTATTTTTCCAAACTCTTATTCAATGGTCTTGTTTTAAATCGCTAATTCGATTTCGTTTTACAGTTTGCGAATTTTCTACCGTTTATTATATCGATAAATTTTTCTAAATTATCTATTGACTATGTTTCCTTCACCACATTGTTTTCCGAACTATTTCAAATATAACGACTTAATTGACTTTTCCCCTTTATCCAATAGCTTCTCTAATATTATTTTTGTACGAAAATTTCTCTCAAACTATTCTATCTCTTGTCACATTTCAATTCTTATGCCATTTTCCTAATTTTCTTGTTCCGTCTTGTAACATCTTAATATTCATAGTTTTCTTATAAAGAGTTTGTTTTCTTTGTTGAGTATACTACATTTATTTTTCTTAGAGTTGCATTTTTCTAAATACAAATATTTTCTGTGACATGTACAAAATACAATCTTTACCCTAGCGAGTTCCGGGGACGGAACTACTCTAAGGGGGGGAGAGTGTAACACCCCGCAAAATTGAAAATTACAATTTTGCCCCTGGGTGTTATGCACGTATATTTTATAATGTGTTTCACTACATATTTTGGATTCATACTATTTATACATTTTCCGTATTGATTTCAGTCAACTAAAATATAATATTTCAATCCCTGTGATTTACGTGCTTTTTACGTGTTTTGATGCACGTGTTTCCACCACTACGTATAATATTTTCTATAGGATTAAATTATTTATTTTTATGTATTTAAATCTATTTTATAAACCGAAAATTTATTTTCCCCTTATTTTTGATTAAAATGCATTTTTCAATTTTTTCTGCACATATGGTGCACGTGTAAATTTTTATTCTCATTTTGCTACTCTCATTTTACTATTTTTAGCATGCATTAGTTTTATTTAGCCTTTCTTTTGATCCATGGACCTATAAACTAAAATGTAGCCCATTAGGAGAGGAGCCCACTAGATAATTAAATAAATTAATTAGTAATGAGCCCATGTAGCAAGCCCACTAGATAATTAAATAAATTAATTAGTAATGAGCCCATGTAGCAAGCCCACTATTAAAATCACATTTTTAGTTAAACATGTACTAATACATGACAAGTTACACATATTAGTACACATTTAGAGTTATAGAAATGTGTTCATATTTGTTGATGCATGTGTGCATGCATACACAAATATATTTGGACCATTTTTTGGGCAAGGGGAGGAGAAGAGTTGGTAGGTTGAGTTAGTGGAGAGTGGGGAGATGAAGAGATGGGGGTTTTAGGAGTTAGGAAAGTGGAGAGTTGTAGAATAAATTTGAAGAGTTATTAGGATGGAATTTTTGCACTTTAGACCCTCCCAAAATCCTATAAATAGAGCCCCCATTTCCTACCTTTATCTTGCACCAAAAACATTATCAAAAGAAAGAAAGGAAAGAAAGAAAAGAAAGAGAGTGAGGGTCCTTTTGCTTGGAAGAATTGCTAGGAGGAGGAGCCATTGCTAGGAGTTTGTCTTGGAGCTAGAAGAAGTGTCCCATCCTTCCCTTCAATTGTTCAAGCTTCAATAAGGTCGGTGTTCTCCTACTTTCTAAAATTTTTAGAATGTACATGCTAATAAAAGTGAATGAGTAGTTTTGATAAAATAGAATCACTATATTATGATTGTGGTAAGATTAATAGTGAATCATACTATGTTGACAAATGGATTAACATTATGTTTGTGGGTGATCCTATGCTTTCTAATTGTAGAAATTACATGCTAATTATGTTATATGACTAGTATGAATTGAGTGTGATATGTGTAGATATATGTAGAATCCATGCTAGCAAAGTATACAACGATCTTGTTGAAAGTTACTGAACAAATTATTACCATGCTAATTAAGAAGTAGAGAAATAATCATATGGACCATGTTAGAATGTTTGCAAATTTATGTTTGTCAAATGTGTGATGGGTATGAGTAATTGTTAGAGAATATTATATTTTCGACATATATTTTAGAAACATGATGGTTAAGAAAGAAAAAGAAAAGAGAAAAATAATCTTAGTTATTGCTTTGAAACTTGTCGACATATGTCGAAAAATACAAATTTGTTTTGCATGAAAGAATTCTCTTGTGATGTTCATGGTTGATTAAGTAACAGGTTTAAGTTTATTACAAAAATTTAACTAGTATGATGAGATACATAAACTAGTTTTACTAAACATGATTTTTTTTGTTTCAAGATTTTGAGAAAATGTGTAATCTTGTATGCAAAAAATAAAGGAAAAATTATTTGAAAATGGAGATATATTTCGTAAAATAAGTTTGAACTTGTTGATTATTATTTTTTTAAGATTTCATCTCAGTCCAAAAGTGAGGTTTATTCCAATGTCCTAAAGGATTGGATTATTGGGTAAACAAGTTTTATTAGAAGAAACCAAATTCGTAATAGTATGAACAAAAATACATTAATACAACTTCTAAACAGAAAATATAATTGGACTTATTGGTTAGCCAGTGAATACTATTTATAAGAGGTGTTGAGTTCGAAACTTGTTGCCACCATTTTCTTTTATTTTATTTTTGTTTCTCTCAAAAACTGCTTATTTATGGGAGTTACTGACTTTGGAAAGAAACAAATATTATTCACTCTTCCTTATTAAGTTGCACAAAGAATTTACTAAGAATAGTTTAATTTCTTATCTTGTATTTTTTTAAAGTGGCAAATGCACTTTGTTTCCAAAATTATTATTTTGAATAAATAATTCTTTTGAATAAAAGAAAAATATGTAACATGATTATCTCGTTATAAAAAATCCCTTTTGTTGAGTAAGAATGCTAAATGAGATTAAAAGTTTGTGTGAATTCATATAAAGTTTGGAAAATAAATTATTTATAATTGTTTGAATTGACAAGATCATGTAAATATGTTTATTTGTTGACGAGATCATGTAAATATGCTTGTTTGTAGTCGCGAACTTTTATGTGATTAATTTTTCCCAAAAAGAGATTTGGATTTATGCCATAGGCTCATGAAAAGAATTGATGTCTTAGAAAGATAGTGAATGTATTGAATGATGTTAACAAGACCTATACCAAGTTGTGAATAGATAAAGAGTACTTTGAGTTAAGACATGTTTACTAAGGGTATGTGTACCCATGTTTCACGTACATAAAAGTTTATGATTTAGAGTTAGTAAGACCTCGGTACCGGCATTATTAAAAGAAAAGATTTGAGAAATGATTCGGAGATATGGCTAAGGAGCCATCTCGTATTTGTTGATTAAGTCCGGTAGGAGGTAACAACTAATTCTTTGAATGGAAATTATTCATGTCTTGAATTTAAGAAAATTTAGACACATAAGTGAAGATATAGTAAGCTTAGGAAAACGTAAGTGGGGTGCTCTATATAGTCGGCGGTGGACTCCAAGACTATAGACCCAGTTGGTGGACTGAGGTTGTCCTGTAGGAGACGGATTATTATATTTTAATCCGGGACTATGAGGACGGGTCGGCGGTGGACTCCAAGATCTTGAGTAGTCGGACGGATGGATTTTTGTGTTTATCGTCTCCAATGTATATATATATATACTGGGCTAGAGGGTCACATACGGGACGGTTCGCACGATGTGGAATCTGTTATAACAGCCGGCGGTGGACTCCAAGGCTGGGATTCACATTCGTGGAATAGTCTGAACTTTGTTTTGCTACCGGGTAGTTTTCATGGCGAGGGATCGAGCCCTTTATGGTGGAGTACGTAGGCGCTTGCCCACGGACCTATGTAGTATGGGATGCATAGAATCCGAATAAGTGTGCATTAGTGTCATCCTAGGGTAGAATGGTATGCATTAGGCATTAAGACATGACATACACTTATGTTTAGAATAATCACCTTTGACACTTTAATCGTTCATTCAATCTTTTTGTGATTTGTTAAAGTATGAGATCGTTATACTATTCCCGGCATAGAGAGGATAGCCGTGTATAACATTTCGTCAGTTGTAAGTGACTGACGTGCCCACAGATTGACATGCAGGTAATGAACTATTCATGGAGTTATAAAGTGGATATGCTGTTGCTGTTTAGAAGTTAAAGATGTTGTAAATGATGTTAAAGTTATACAAGTTGTATTTCATTGTTGTAATCTTTTAGTCTTCCGCTGTGCAAGTGTAAAGGAACTATGATGTATTGTGGATGAAAAGTTTTAAATTTTCTTGTAAAATTGTACGAAGTGAAGTAAAGATCCAGTGAAATCTTGAATTTATCCTTATTTGAAATTCGGGGCGTTACACACACGATGAACCAACCATGACAAGAGAACTAGAAAATCCCAAGAAAGAAAAAGAATGCACTTGTCCCCATGAAAGACAATGTGAGTTACATAATGTAACTCCTACTGACGAATATATGAATGAAGAATATGAGATAGATGTCCATACAGATTTTATAAACCTAGAACATCTTTATTACACACTAATAAGTGAGCAAGACATTGAACAATTAATTTCAAAAATAGAAAAATTAGGGATAATGGGTGAAGAAATACTAAAGTACTGGGATAAAGATAAGGTAGTATGTAAACTTGATATTATAAATCCTGAATATAAAGTGAGAACAGCAAAGATCAATGCTACCAACCAAGATATAAATGATTTTAAAATGCATATTTCGGAACTATTAAAATTAGGAGTTATTAGAAGGTCCGAAAGCCCTCATAGATCTGCTGCTTTTATTGTCGGTAAACATAGCGAAATAGCTAGGGGAAAAAGTCGAATCGTAATTAATTATAAAAGACTAAATGACAATACCAGGGATGACGCATATGATATTCCAGACAAAACCAGATTAATAAATCAAATACAAGGGTGTAATATTTTTAGTAAATTTGATTTGAAATCCAAATTTTGGCAAATTAAGATGCATCCTGAAAGTATAGAATGGACAGTATTTACATGTCCCGAAGGACATTTTGAATGGCTTGTCATGCCTTTTGGCCTTAACAATGCATCATCCGTTTTCCAAAGAAATATGGATGAAATATTCTTAAAACACAAAAAAAAAAATTGTTGTTTACATAGATGATATTCTAGTTTTTAGTATAACAAGACAAGAACACAGTGGTCATTTACAGATTATTATTTCAGAATTTATAAATCATGGTATCATAATTAGTAAGACAAAGAACCAGCTGTATAAACCACAAATCGAATTTTTATGAGCCATTATTGGGCATGGAAGAATTAAATTACAGCCCCATATTGCCCAAATAGCTTTAGATTTTCCAAACAAATTAGAAGAATTAAAACAGCTCCAACAATTTTTAGGACTAGTCAATTATGCAAGACCATTTATAAAAGATTTAGGCAAAATAGCAAGTCCTTTGTATGCAAAAACTTCCCAGAAGGGACAACGATATTTTAACCAAGAAGACGTCAAATTAGTCCAACAAATTAAGAACCTGCTTAGAGAACTCCCAGAATTAGCCTTACCATTGGATTCAGACTATCTAATTATAGAATCAAACGGTTGCAATATAGGCTGGGGCGCAACTTTGATTGCTAAACCAAATAAGTATTCCGATAAAAATTTAGAAAGAATTTATCGCTATGCTAGTGGTAAATATAAAGAAAAAGGTTACATTAGCAGTATTAATGCAGAATTATTAGCCATCTCTTATGTTTTAGATAGTTCTGAACTACTTATTATTTCAAAGAAAGAAATAACTGTTCGAACAGACTGTGAAGCCATCGTTTCTTTTCATTCAAAAATAGCTTTAGAACCTAAACGTAGCTCCAGACGACATTGGCTTAATTTTCTAGATAGATGCCTTCACCTTAGCACCCAGATTACTTTTGAATACATCAAAGGTAGTACTAATATCTTACCCGATACTCTTAGCTGCCTGCTCCATCAGCATGCGCTAGTAGACATGGGAGATACCCTCACCAACATAGGTACATCTTTTGATCTACTTAATGTGGATAAGCATCCACAAACATATAATGTAACTCAAGATGACCTAGTATTAACAGAAGTCATTGCCTTTTTAGAACATTGCACAGAAAATGAATTCATTTCTGTAATTAATAAAATAAACAATATAACAACTCTTCATGAGCTATTAGAATATTGGTGGGTTAAAGAACTACATGCTACAATTATATCCGACAGATTAAAAGAAATTAGAGAACAAAGTTATGCTCAAATAATCAAGCAAAAGGCAGAAAATCTTGAAAACCTCGGAGTACTATCTACATCAGAAGCGTTTCTCACAATAAGTATAAGACAGAATGAAGGAGTAGATAATGATATGGTACATCCTAATATTAGCAATTTTTCTAATCCCTTCCTAGATTATACAGATATAAACTTTACTCTATTCCACTTTCTACAGCTATGTTCTATAGAATCATTTAATATAAGCACTAACTGCATCCATGACAAGCATTTTGTATACAACTTAGCTGAACACTTTGATCCTTATGAGGATAGTTATGAAAACCTGGCAGGAGACAATTAATTAATACACGAATTTCTTATCTCTTGCAAGCACCACAAGATTATGATATAATGAATACTTTTATGACAATATGCAGATGGCGAGGCCACCACCACAACCAGGTATCCGTCCAGACAACATGTTTACACCACAGAACAGTCAGCAGACCGATGAAAGTAGAACCCCCCAAGAACGAATGAGATTCGGAAACCAAGAACTTTTTGTTTTTTCAAATGGCAATCCTCCTTTCAGAACATATTCTCATATTTCTATGTCAAAGAACAATAATGCATCCTAGACAATTTATGGATTGCATTTAATAGAAAAGACCAAAAATATTTCTTAGCAGCCATAAATTTCTTATCAGAAGTATTTAGTCAGAACCAAAGAGGATACAAATTTTATGCAATTCTCCAAGGTAATTTAGTAGGTATTTTTCATACCTGGATAAAATTAGCAGACAGTATTAAGAACTTCAAAAATCTAGTCTATAAAGGGTTTTATAATCTGTCAAAAGCACTAGATGTAGCCAGAAGCTACTTAGGACCTAACTACTTTGTTTCTCTTTCCTTAAGATCCATGCAGAAAACTTCCCTGAAATATTCTATTACAAAGGACATGCAGGGAAAAATCATATTTTGTGATCATTGCGAGGCAATGTCAAGAACGGTAAGAACACTAAACGAAAATAAAAACTGTTTGATTTTTGAAAAACAAAAATTACAGGAAAAGATCGCATGTTTAGAAAAACAACTGTTCCAGACCAGATTTCCACCTAAAAATCCACCACAGACTGCTCCCCCGGTCTATAATAAGTGGGATGAGAAGGGTTTGCATTTTCCTCTAAATGCAGAAAAAGGTACTATTGAGTCTATAAATTCAATAGCTAGTCTGGCTCAAACGGCAGCCAGTAAAGACACATCAAATCCATTTAGGGCTGAGGTTTTGCCAAAAAAATCTTCACAGAGATATCATTGGGTCTACAATATCAATGGCTAGTCCGGAGCAAATGGCTACCGATAAAGACATACCAAATCCGTTGATGGCTGTGACTTTGCTAAAAAATCAAGACAAGGGCAAAGCCCCTATGGACAGCCAAGATATTACAGAACCAAACAAGTATGACCAAATTTTGCAGCTCCTCCAACAGATTGAAGGCTTCCAGAAGCAACCAGAAAGGATACCGATCCAACCCAAACACAAGAAGATCAAAAGAAGAGAATCAATCCGGACTATGGTTGTGACACAGATGGCAGAAGCAGTAAGAATAGCTATCTCAAAAGAAAATGAGATAGTGACAGAAAGTGAAAAGGAGATTCTTGAAGATAAACTGCTTTTATCCCAAATAGACAACCTGTCAGACACAGGGAATAATGGCGACAACAATCCCTTACCCCGCTTTAAACAACTCCCTTTGTACTCCAATGTTCTCCCTCACCGAAGCATTGTAAAATAAGTTCATGTACTGTAAGGAACAAGCTCCTCAAGCTTGAGCTCATTGTAATTATTTCTTAAGTTGTTAAGGGGATTTCCCGAAAAGGAAACCTCTTTCCTATGTATCCATATGTTCCCCTATTAAATACATTTTTGTTTTTATAACTAGTTTGTAACTTCGTTTTGCACATACTTTGTTTGTTGTTTTTTTCATACTAAGAATATCATAAAAGCATAGTTAGGCCTTATAAACCAGGAGTGATCCTGTAGGCAAAGAAAGCCGACGATTGAGAAAAAGCTGTGAGTATGCCATAAGGAGAAACTGGTTAGGATTGGCTGAGAAGTTAAACCAGACCTAGCTCACCTTGATATATCTTAGTTAGCTATAAAAAATAAAAATAAAAATAAATAAATAAATAAATTACTGTAGCTACAGTAACACAGGGACATAGGAATACATAATTTAAAGAGGAAGTACCCGGTAGGGATAAGTTTAAAATTGACAACACGATAAAAAAAAATAGCAACCAAATTGGTCGACCCGTGGGTCGAAGCAAACGTCTTTAAAACCATTGGGTTGGTGGGCAGGTTTTGCTTTTTTGCGGGTTGGAAGGTCGAGTTGAGCGGGTCGAACTTCAATTTTTCCTGATCTGGGTCGACCAGGTAATGGTTTCGGGTTCAACACGAACTCGAACTGGGTCAAGGCGGGCCAAGTTAAGTGGAGCAGATCGCAGACGGGTCGCGGATCATGCATCACACCAACAAAAACAAAAACAAAGAAAGAAGCCTGTAGAAGCCTCAGATCTTGTCATCTCATAAATCTTCAACACCCCACCGCCGCCCCCCCCCCCCCCCCCCCCCCCACACACACACACACACACAAAAAGAAAAAGAAAAAAAACACAACTAGTAGCAGTAGAAACCAGCAACGGTCGACCCGTGGGTCGAACCTTTGACCCGTTCGGGTCAAGCACCTTTCAAACTCGCGGGTTGGCAGGCGGGTTTTGCTTTTTTGCGGGTTAGCAGGTCAAGTTGAGCGGGTCGAACTTCGATTTTCCCTGATCTGGGTCCACCCAGTAAGGGTTTCGGGTTCGACCCGAACCCGAAGTGGGTCAAGGCGGGTCGGGTTAAGTGAAGCGAGTCACAAACAGGTCGCGGGTCGTGCAACACACCAACAAAAACAAAAACAAACAAAGAAGCTTGTAGAAGCCTCAGATCTTCCCATCCTATAAATCTTCAAAGCATGCATAAGTATACAACAGATAGACAGTATAAGTTGTTGTTCTCTTCTTCAGCAGTATATCCATCCATTAATGGTAATCGGTTTCAGAGAATAATTAATCAAAGCTAGCCGAACAATGGGGCATTGGGGGAGTTGATGGAGAAGGATGCTCATCAGATTTATGGTAATAGTCCTAGTCCTGATTCAGCATTGTCTTTCGGTGTAACTGTCTTCTTCCAAAATACTAATATAGCGCAACTTGTTGTCTTCCTTATGTGGCGGGCCTCTCCCCCCAAGATTATGATGGTGATTGAGCAGGAGTCTAATCACAATGGGGCTGGCTTCGCTAAATGAGAAAGGTTCACTGATTTTCTATGCTGCATTGTTTGATTGCCTGGAGTCGACGGCGTCTAGGTAATCAATCGGTGGCAAGATATGTACTTGTGAAAGGACACCTCAATTTCGAGAAAAAAATGGGCCACAAGGTACATATATGCTCTTTTGTGAGGTTGAAGAAGAGAAAAAATTGTGAGAGTACTTTTTCTCGGAATTGCTCTAGTACGTGTCATAGTTTACATTCCATAGGTTTTTTTTTCTTTGGTTTAAGAAAAAGATGGAATAAAGCCCCATATTTCATTAATAAGAACTTAATAAAACATTCCATACGTTTGTTGTAGTTAAAAGTCTGGTTTTTCTAGTTGAGAGGTGTCGATAGAAATAAGACTGATTAGGTTTTAATAACACTAAATATTAAGAGCATCCACGGTCGTGTGCTATATATAAATGATATGCATTTTATAGCATTTTGAGCGCTACAGTCGTGTGCTATATATGCATATTTTTCTTTTTCTGATACAGTAGAATGCTATATTTGAGAGAAGATATTGCAATACGTATATTATAGCGAACGAAACATGATGTTTCATCTCAAATATTTTATAATATTTTTAATCATTATAAAATAGAGAACTTTTGTAATTAAAATAAAACCCCGAAAATGGAAAAAACCCACGAACGAAATATGAAATGGAGGTGGATTTTGCAAATTATTTTGTAACTTTTTGGGATTCTGTGGGTTGAATTGTATATGATTTTCTATGGATTATTGATTGGGGCGATTGGATTTACTTTAAACTAACACATAGATTGAAGAAAACAAAACAAAACAAAACGGAGAGGCTTTTGACATTGCGCAAAAGCGTCGGACGAAACAAGATCCGACCAAAAAAATTATTTTTAAATTTTTTGTCTAATAAAAAAATATTTTAAAATTACTATAATATTAAAATATATATAAAAAATGTAAAAACTTTTCTTCGGTTGGACGAAACTTCATGTTTTGGCCGTTCAAATTTTCTCTAATTTCATTTTATTTTGTCATTTCAAAACTGCACTAAAATAACCAAATGTTATTTCTAAATATGTATATATGTATTTTTAGCATGCCTGACTGTGGATGCTCTAATTATGAACAGGGTCAGCCCTGAGTTCCGGGGGGCCAAGGCGAAAGGCCCAAATAATTATTTTTGGGGCCCCTAATAACTGTAATACCCCGCAAAATAGCATATGGCTATTTTTGCATAGTAATCTATGCACGTCTAAGTATTGCACACGATTACATATTTTTCTAATAGTTATCAGTTTTAATTGGGAGATTTCAGACATATGAGCTGTTCTGAACCCGATGAGATAAACTCGAGATATCTTCTGATTGAACTGTGGATTTGTCCTGATTATTTTGACTAGACAATTGTCGGAAGAAAATTTTAATTTCTATAAACCATATATTTTTATAGATTTTAATTTATATATATTGGTCATTTTTTTTAAGCTAGTGCTTGAATTGAATGTGGATTGGAATTGTGCATAAGGGTTAGAATCGGGGTATGGTGACCTAGGTTCCTTGACCTAACCTAGGGTTAGGAACCCTAGCATCATGTGATTATGGCTTGATCTTGATGAAGATCCCATGGTGGAAATATTTCACCATGTGTAAGTTGACTTGGGGAATGAGAAGTTTCCAAGATATTTCCATGAAGCTTCCAAGAAAATTCCTAAAGAGCTTCTAGAAGATTGTGTTGGCATCTCATCTCACCACCCATCTCCACTAAACTCAAGCCCTCCCATCTTGGCGCTCCATTAAATCCGGCCAACACTCCAAGAAACCCTAACTCCCCATCTCCTATAAAACACCCACTCCATCTTCTTCTTATTCATTTTTTTCTTCTTGTTTTGTTGCTTCAAAAAAAAAGGTAGAAAAGGAGAAGGAGAAAAAGGAGGAGTCGTTGAGTTGTGGAAGAGAAGGAGAGTAGTGGAGAAGAGAAGGTGTTGGCCAAATTCTACAAGAAGCTAGGAGCAAGGAGCAAGTATGACTACAAGGAGATTTTTTTGCAAACTTCATGTGGGTGATACTCTAACTCCAAAATTATTTTTTTTTTGTATATATGAAATTCTGGCATGTGGGAGTAGCGAAAAGAAATTTTGTTGCCTTGTATGGAAATATAGCATGCTAAGAAAAAGATGGTTGTATGGTAGAACGATTTTTTCTTGAACTTTTGCTAGGAGCATGTTTATAAGGGTAAGTTTGAGAATTTCTTGCTCTCAAACGGTTCGGAATTTGGGACTCGAATTTTGGGGGGACTTGTTCTTTCACGTATCTAGAGCATTCATGATTTTTTTTCATAATTTTTAGAAGCAATTTAGTATCCCAAACACCGAGTTAAACTCAGGACAGTAAGCAGCCGAAATGGCTGCTGGTTGTGTGAAATTTGCGGTCTTTCCGACTTTGTAACTCAAAATTGGCTTAGTAATTTGAGTTGGAATTTTTTGTAGAAACTCTTATATGTGTCTACAACTATAGTATTTAATTTCATAATTTTTTGAGGTCGTTTGATACCTCAAAAAATTTGTAGAATGCGACCGGTCTGGATAGTAGAACCGAAGCTGACTGTGTTTGGAGTGAAATTCATATGTCCATAACTCCTTGTGTATTTATGATATTGCTATGAAATTTTGGGAGTATCATATGGTATAAGTCTAGTTGAATATTCTCAAATTTTAGAATTCTTAGAGATCATTTGATGAGGTTTCAAAAAAAAAAAGTAAAGGGTAGTAAATACCCTGCTGAAAGAGCAGCTGAAATTTTGTGCATAGTTTGAGGAGTCATAACTCATTGTGCAATATGAATCTGAATGTGAATTTTGGACACAATGGAATAGTATATGTGTGGATTAAGGATCTCAAATTTCATGAGCATTGGACTTAAGGTTGATTTATTATTGAATTTCAAAGTGGACTGGGTTCAGTTGAGTACAAATCGGCTAGTCTGTAAAGATGTTTAATTCTGGAATTATTCGTTAAGAAATTGTGAAATTGACCAACTAGAGAGTTGTAGTGGGGAGTCATAGCTTTCTAACCCAACTGGAATTTTGCAATTCCAGTTTCTATGTTGGAAGTTATGATTTTCCAAAGTTGGGATAGATTCAGCCTTTGTCAAGGCAGTGTTTGCTAGAGGGATCAATTTTTCCCCTGTTTGTACACCTGATGGAATTAGTTGTTTTCGATGACTTTAATGATTGAATCTGAGAATGTGTTCAACTAAGAAATTGTAGTAGACACTCCCACCTTTCCATAGAACCCAAAATCAAGTAATTCCGATGAGCAAGCAAACTTTTGTGGTGTCGGAAAGGTTCAGCGAGTACATGAAGGTACAAGCTGAGAGTGTATGAGATTTTTATGGTATCTAGATGATCGAATTTGAGGAAATGTTCAACTGGAAAGTTGTAGACTAGGATCTTAGCTTTCCAGAATGGGTAGTGTTAAGCAATTCCGACTTGTGTGCTAAAAGTTATGGACATTACAAGTTTAGCAACCTGTTGTTTGGTTTGACTTCGAGCTTAAGTTAGCTCGGGGACTTGAGTTCTTTAGAGAATTTGAGAGAGTCGTCCACTAAGGGATTGCAGTGGATCTCCCTACCCTTCTAGAAATTCTGTTTGTGTTGGATTCCGAGAAGAGTAGCTTGAGTTATAGCTACTGTTATTTCTTGAACTATTTTATCGGACAATTGATAAGGAACCCTCTACATACCGTAGTGTGGTGATCATGAGCTATCGGGTTTTTAATGATGTTTTTAGCATTTTATTTGGAACATAGACAAGTTTCTGTGCTTAGTACTCGTGGTGGACATGAGTGAGTTGGGATATAGCTCTGGTCGGTTTGTGTTTGGTGTTTCGATGCCTGAGTCTGTCAATGGTCAAGAATTGATGGTTATGTGTGTGCTTACCTTCATTTGAATTATATTGCATCCTTGGGGCGCCGTTGGACTACTCGCTGAGGGTCACGGGCCGGAATTATTTGGTCGTTGACCTGTGAATGTATTGGAAATCAGTGGATGTGATTCTCGTAACGATTGTTATTTTGACAGACTAGTCAGGCTCGACATTGTTTGATCGACACCGTGTATATTTTGGGTAACAACTTATTTTCAGTGAATTGCATTGATTAGGTTTCCTTTATTGTTTCGCTTGAAGACCGAATCGGTGTTAGGGGTGATTCCCTACAATCTGACTCGTTCTGAGAGTTGGCACTAGGTGGTGATAAATATAGGGTGTCTCTTCCTGTCATTAGGGATACGTGCTGCTATGCGTATCTTACACTGTTGATTTTTGAAGTACCGTGATAAGAACGGGATGACGATTTCCTGGTGGATAGGGGGTTTTAGACATTCGAGGCCGTCATGTTCTATATTGTGGACACGAATGGATCATAATGGATCTTCTGCGCAATGAATATGGTGCTGTATATCTGTAAGTTCGTCACAGCTCTCGAGGATGGTCCGATGCAACAATTATTGGTGACAACGGGGTAGCTTCCCGAATTATTTCTTTTATTTATACCTTCTCAACCATGTCATACTATCATGAACAGGAAGTGGACTGAATTAGAATGCATTGCATAGTGAGGGTTCAAATTCCGGAAACTGGATAAACGACTTGATCTGAGACACATGTAGTATGGGATGCATGTGTGTCCAAAGTCTTGCTAACATTAGATTAAGGGCATCTGTTCTGTACTCTGTGTTTTGTATTAGATTTCAAGTCATGGCATACACGAACACTAGGAAATCAGGATACACGTATCTTTTCCATTCAAGTTGAATTGTGGGTGTCATAGTTGGAGATCGCTATTTTCTTATCAGCATTGCGTCAGTAGAATTACTGACGTGCCCACTTAATTAGGTACTTGATACCGGGTCGAGAAGGCAGGTGAGCGAACCCAGCAGGGCATCCAAGTGGGGCAGCAATGTACATGTCTACCATTCGAGCGGGCGCAGAAATATCAGAGTCACGCAGCAGAAAGCCCAAGCTTACGGGGCAAGTCCCAGGGAGGCAGATAGACCACTCAACAGAATTTCGGCAGTGACCGAACGATCCCCGATCTGGAAGATAGCCGATAGCGTCACAATTGGAATCTGGGTATTTTTGTAAACAATTGTAATGAGTTTACGTAATTTGTATTCCTTATTCAAGGACAAATTAATATTTGTAACTAATGATGTAATAACTCTGATAGTTATAAAAGTTTTAAAATTTTCGTGTGATTTACTGTGTTGAGATGCATTTGAAGGAAAAGATTCTGGTGATGTCATGGATGTCTTGTAACGGAGATCCGGGACGTTACAATAACAATATAATTTTTACGTACAAAATACGTGTCTATATTTATACGGGGAATAAAAATGTGGGGCCCCTAAAATTGCGAAAAATCTGGAGGCCTGTGGCGGCCGCCTCACCTGCCTCAAGGTAGGGGCCGACCCTGATTATGAAAGAAAAGGTAAAACAAAGAACACAATGAAGGTGATCAGAAAATGATCCTAGGGAATAAAAGGTACGTCATTGAAGAACAACTAGTATTCATACCTAAAAACAACAAAGATATGAAGTAGAAATACTGATACATAGGATAAATCAATATCGAGAAATTTTTGAAAGACTTGTGTCTCCTATGTATTTTGTCACATCTAACATATGTATCCTAAAATTTTAGATATCGTATTGTACTCAGCATGTATCAATCTCAAGTGTCCATGATGTGTATTTGGAGAACAAGAGGTTTCAGGTTCTGGTGCGATCAGGACCAGCCCTGACTTTCCGGAGGCCCCAGGCGAGAGGATCAAATAATTATTTTTGGAGACCCCTAATTACAATATAAATTTTTTTAAGCGCAAAATACGTACCTATTTTTATAAGAGAAATACAAATTTAGGGGCTCCTAAAAGTGCAAAAAAATTGAGAGGCATGAGGCGGCCGCCTCACCGGCCTCTAGGTGGGGGCCGGCCCTGGGTGGGTGCTGAAAACAAGATTTAGAATGATGCTGTTAACTAGATGTCGCAATTTTTGAGACAGCAAGCTTGACACCAGTTAAGCTAATGTCAAGTTATTTACTCAATTTTATTTATCTCTGCTTTTCGAAATTTTTTCCCAACTGACCCACTTTTTGAAAGTTTTTCCCAAACTGACCCATTTTTTTTAAATTTCCCAAAGTGACTCACTCGCTTTCTCAAATAGCGAGTGTAGTCAAAATCCACTCGCTATCTGAGAAACCGAATGTTGGTTTTGGGTTTCTGTGATTTCTTCCTTGGCCAAGAGTCGATGTCTCAAAAAGCGAGCTTGTTTTAGCCAAACTCGCTTTTTGAGACAGCGAGTGTCGATTGGGAATTTCTTAAACCCCAGCCTCTTGAAGTTGAAGTTGTTATCCTCTTGAAGTCTATCGAAATTCCAAAATATGGATCTTCCAAAGGATGGGTTTAGGATTTTGAGAGTATAATGAGAAACGGTTTGGGAAAGATTAAGCGAATAGTTTTATATATATAGGAAATTTTGTGGGTAGGAGATCGAATTTGGGAGGCTAGGGTTTTGGGTTTCAGAGTTAGGAGTAAGAATGGAGAGAAGAAAATAAAAAAATTCAAGCCTGGGGTTTAAGAAATCCCCAATCGACACTCACTGCCTCAAAAAGCGAAGTTTGGTTAAAACACACTCGTTGTTTGAGACAGTAGGTCTGGGATGAGAAAGTTAAAAAACTCTAATCGACACTCCCTATCTCAAAAAGCGAGTTTGGTTAAAACAATCTCGCTTTTTGAGACAGCGAATCTTGGACAAGGAGAAACCAAAAAATCCAAAACCAACACTAGCTTTCTCAGATAGTTGGTGGATTTTGACTACACTCGCTACTACCTGCTATCTGAGAAAGCGAGTGGGTCAGTTTGAGAATTTTTTTTTAAAAAGTGGGTCAGTCTAAAAAAAACTTTCAAAAAGTGGGTCAGTTTGGAAAAAAAATTCCTACTTTTGTGGGAATTACTCACATCTACTGTTGGTGCTCCATAGGAAGTGCATTAAGTAGTGCTCATAATTTTTCCCTTCATATACGTTCACTGGAGATTGGTAAATACTAATATACAGAGATTTAATAATGATGGTCATTTTTTTTATAGCTACACAAATTTAGTTTCTTTTCTACAGTACATAGAAAAGTAGAAACATCTTTTCCTGAAAAAAATCTAATAATGTTAAACAACAAAAACTAGATAATATGTGCAATAGATGTAATTAAAAAAAGTAACTTTGTTAGTCCATTTCAGCGTAAAACCTAAAAAGCAAAACCTCTGAATGATCACCTAAACTGTGATCGCTCACAAAAGCTTGCAAAAGCTTCACTCCTGTGTCTGCTTCTTCTGCTGGTGATATGATCCTGGTGCATCCCCGAGTTCAGCTATCCCTGTTGATGATGATGATGATGCTCCAGCTGACATTAATGCTCAAGATGACATCCCTGTTCAAGATGATCAAGATGATGAAGATGTTTTAGTCTCCAACACTCTGGCCACAATCTCTAATATGTCCAATTTTCACCAAGAGCTGGTGACGGGAATTCTACTGGTTCATAATCTCCAATCTGCTGCGGATCAGGAGTCGTCGAGTTCTGAGTCGACTGGAATAGCTTAATATCTGATGTTTTCTTTTCTGTTTCTCTTTTGTCTGCTACTATATGTTCTCTTTTTTGGGTAAACTTGTGGTTGAGGTGGTGGTTTGTTCCTCTTTTAGAGGATTTTTTTGGGGACTCTGATGCCACCTATTAGGGTGTGTCTGTATGAACGCTGTTTCTTTTTTATGCTAGTTTTGGCTGAAGTCGTATGACTTCATCCCTTTTATCAAAAAAAAAAAAAAAAACTGTGATCGCTCACATGTTTTTCATTCTTGTTGCTCAGTTGTGCTTGTTCTCATGCAGAAGGTGACACATTCTAATTGATTCTTCTGAAAATGAGAATCAAATCTGAATCGTGTACCATGAAGTGGAAAAATATGTCACTGCACCGCATACACTTGACCAGCTCATAAGTTTCCAAGTAAAGCATAATACTACATACTACTATACTGTATCTTATACCAATTTTGTGCTATACTAGATACAAGTAGCTAAGGTTTTTATTAGCCTCATGGGCTAGTATGAAATTAGTACAAGTGGTCGTCATAAAATTGGCACTGTCATCATTACCATATATTTTGCCTGAATATAACAGCCCCTTTGAAGTTTGAACAACGCAAAGTAAAAGTTGGGGTTTGGTGGAAAGAAAACAGAATGAACAGACAGACACATAACAAACAGAGAGATATAGAGTGTTTATGTGAATGGAACTTGTGAGAATTAAATGCCTGATTGTTGTTTAGCCAACGACCACAAGTGGAGGCATCAGAAACAGTAGAAGTAGCTAAACCAGTAACACAAAAGAAGAGAAAAGTCTAATTATATTCTTTGTCTGGATTCAATTCTCTCACAGAGAATCCAGCCAAAATGCAGCAGCACTCTGCTCTTTGCAAAGCTTTTGTATTGTAATGAACGAGAGAATCATTGTTTCGTTCATTAATGAATGTCTTCTTTTTTGTGTTCTCCTTGCTAAAAGTGAAGTCGGGATCTGAATGAATTGTCGCTACATATGAACAAGAAGCCAGCTACCAAGAGAACACGGCAAAGAGAAAATAGAATATAAGTGTACAGCAAGGATTCTCTAATTCGAACTTGTCCAACACCACTTCATTATTGTTACCAAACTAGGGATTTAACGAAAAATCATTGTAATTAATTTTTTAAACTACTCTTCTTTTACTATGTCCAAATAGATAATATCACCTAAGCATTATTCTATACAGGATGATTGACACTTAACAGTATATGTATTTTATTTTCTCAATTACATGTTAAACTATCCAAACGAAGATAATAGAAGTGTGAGGTCATATGTATGAATCATCATAGCCACAAATACTCTTTTAACATTTTTTGTTACTATGAACGTAGTAAAGATATTGAAAAATGTTGTAAAAATCCTTATATTTATAAAATTTATGATATTATCAAAAATGAGAGGTCACCAGTACAGTTGGGAATTGAGCAGAAAAACATGGGTGATGGTGCTTTGATTAGTGAAACGAAGTGGACTAAAACTTGGGCGCATATAATAAGGGTGTCCACCCCAAGTACAGAACCATGAGAACCCCTCCACGCCTCTCCCAAATAAAGCAATTTTCGACACACCAAAACAAGAAACTTGTTGGACTTGAGGAGAATATTGCAGTTGATGGGCCGTGCCCCTGCATCAACTTTTAGACACCATGAGACAAAGTTAGATTAGCGCGCACATCTCTGAAATATTAAATAAAAACCCATAAAAAAGGTTAGGGAAATATATATATATATATATATATATATATATATTCAAAACAATTTTCTTGTTGCAGTTAGTTGCACATGCATTATGAACCCCTAAAGACATCAAATACTTATCGAAGTCCACTGTTGTGAAATAGAGCTGAAGGACCACATTCTGATAAACTCAAAACATGTACAAGTAAAACAAAAGAATTAATTAACTGAAAATAACTGAACCACATATAGAACCACACTTGTTCAAACTGATGGTATGATAAACAAATCCGATCCCCTAGAGTGTAGCAGCCATTGACACTTTTTGACATGCTCACATCCTGTAAACAACAATTAGTTTTCCACTAAAAATAACAATAACACATCAACAGCCCCAAACAAGCTTGTAAATGTTCCTACTTGCACCTCCACCTATCATTTTGCATTGATTTCTCAGCATATCCTCCTGGGCTCGGATGTCACCCTCCTACAACATCAGTCTAAGAAAACATTTCAAAATAACAAAAGAAAGAGTGCAAGAATCTAGTCCAGGTATCATAGAGAAGGACCACAAGATCTAATTAATTTTTGTTAAGCAAACAATTTGCCAGTAGCAAAAGAGAAAGATGCTCACCAAACGAGAGTACGCACAAGCCAGTGAGAGAATTGTTGGATACACATCCACAACAGCAAGGGCAATCTCTTCTGTTACCTGTCGAACCTGTAAGTTATTTATTTTGTCAAAAAGATGGGCTGATAGTGGGAAAACAAATAAAATAAATACTAATGAGGAAGACGAAAGAAAAAATACATATCTTGACTCACTTGGCCACTTCGTGGATAATCTGAACCATCATTAAAATCTCCACATAAAAATATGAACGTGTAGAAAAATGTAACTCATATGGAGATCAGTTACTTATCATTGCTTCAAAATAAAAGGACTTTTGAATAATAGAAAAAATTAGAAAACTTGATGCATGGAGTTAGGGATGGCATCTGGGTCGGATCGGCCCGCAACCCGCTTGCTTAGACCCGACCCCCGTTTACTGGGTCCGGGTTCGGGTCAAACTCGATACCCTTACCGGGTCGAACCAGGTCGGCAAAAACCCAAACCAAAACCGTTTGACCTGGCCCGCCAAACCAGAACCCGATGCGACCCGACCCGACCCGTGACCTGCCAGGTTTGTGGATTCGACCCGTTTGGATCTTTTTTTGAATTTTTTTTGCTGCAAAATATATGTATATGTGTATATATACTGCAAAATATATGTACATATATGTATATATGCATATAGATGTACTCCAAAATATTTCAAAATTTTATAAAGATGAGTGTGGACATCTCTAATATTATAATGGGAGTTGGGGTTGTCATTTTTCAACATACAAACCCGTGCATTACACGTACAACTCAACTTTCCCATTAATTACTACAAAAACAAACAAATAAAAAAAAACTCCACCTATTTAAAACGTGCAACGCACATGCAAAACAATTTTATAATATTTTTTTAACACTAAACATACACATATGTTGTACGTACAACTCAAATTCTACTTATAAACACGTTCATTGCACGTACAAATTGTAGTTTTTACTTCAAAATATTTTTTCCAATTACGTGCAACGCATGTCCAACTCCAAAAATATTTCTTAACACGTATATCGCACGTAAAAATCCTCCAACTCTTATCAAAACGTGCATCGCACGGGAAAAATACTAGTCAAAATTAATTGATTACTACCCACTAGTCACTACTCAATTAGACAACCCCCCACCCTAGCTATTTATAGTCAACTCCACCTTCTCACTTCTCTCATCTCACCAATGTGGGACTAAAAGTTTTCAAAGTTTAAAATCCGAATACATTTAGTCCGACATTGGTGAGATGAGAGAAGTGAGGAGATGGAGTTGTCCATAAATAGCTAGGGTGGGGTGGGCTAATTGAGTGTGGGTAGTAAGCAATTAATTTTGTTGTTCACACTCGTGCGATATAAAATTTGAAATATTAACCAACTTATTAATTATTAATATACAAATTATATATTTAACCCAACCCGGGCCAACCCGCAACCCAACCCGGCCCGGCCCAAATCGGGTTCAACCCGAAGGGTTTGCGGGTTGACCGAGTCGACTTTTAAATTTCCCACCCCGGCCCAGTCCGGTTTGCGGGTTTGGGCCCAGCCCGGCCTGGTGAGCCCGACTACGAACCCTACATGGAGGCATCCAATTTGCTTAGCTCTTTACACACAAGTTCACGAGCAAAAGCTCAGGGAGTGTTTCGTTCCTTGCAGTGAGTTTTGCAAGTGCAGGTGCAAGGAAGAATACGAACTTACATATCCTAATTACATTGAATCATTGTACCCCTAAATTATTTTATTCCGATACCATTTCCCTAAAAAATTAGCAGAATCAAAAAGTTTTAAGGCAATGGTTGGATCCGATCAGAATAGATAATTTCATACTTGCGCTTGCACTTGCAAAATCTTCTTGCAAGGAACCCAACACACCCTTGTCAAAGATTGTCCACGGAGTGACTGACCACATCATAATATATGATAAAATTGCCTCTTAAAGGTACGAGCTCAATAAAGTAATGATATATCATAAGAATTATAGGATAAAAGTTGTGTTGGATTTCTAGTGCTAGAAAAGTACAAAATATAGGAGCAGATCTTTGCAGAAGCAACAGAGCATTACCTGCATGAGTTGGAGTGCAAATACATCAGTAACAGTCATCTTCTCTAGATCTTGGCACTTCTTCACAAAATCATTGAAGGTTGGGCAAACTACACCAGTTCCAAAATCATCACTTGAAAAGTACGGGCTGTAATACTGAATTATTGACTTTGTAAGATGGCCATATTTCCTTACAGTATCTGCAAAGCCGCTAGTCCTTTGCACGTCAAAACCTTCCAAAATTTCAGTTGTGAAGCAACTGCACAAAAAAGGTAGTTGTCAATTAAGAAAATTATAGCCTATAAATGGTGACTTAAGATTAATATTGATTGTTTCTGATCAAGGAAAATAAAGCATGCAGAATAATCTGTTTCATCTTTGATAACATATTCGAAAGGTGATATGAACTTGCTTTATTCACAATGGGTTCATTTTATTATGCAACAATTGACAGTCATCATAGGAACTTTGACAATCCTTATCTGGAGCATTTTTTTAAAAATTTTGCATTATTTTGCATAGCCATCCCTACTCTGATGCTACAATTTACTTCCAAGATCATTTGATAATGAATGACTAAAGAGATCTGCTGAATATTGATTTATATACCAAACTAATAATTCAGAAAGATTTAGACACTACAAGGAATTTGACATATAGTGACAGCAAAAATCCGTGGGTATAGCGCAAAAAACCGTAGGTATAGCCCGTAAAACCTATACCAACGGACATATTTTTCCGTCGTTTTTAATTAGCTATACCCACGGCAAAATGCCGTCACTATAGCCTATAGGGACAGTTATTTTACCCGTTGGTATAGGTATCGGTGTTATACCCACGGTTTTGTATCCGTTGGTATAGGTTTTAAAGACACATTTTGCTTTCCTATACCCACGGTTGAAGCTCCATTGCTATAGGTTTTAGCGATGGTTTTCGCATCTAATTATTTGAATATATACCCATCGCTCTATACACAATTTTTTCTTATTAATTACGCTTATGATAATTTAATATTTTCTTTTATAATATTAATTCAATTATAAACCAAATACACAATGAAATAAATACATGTGTTTATGAAACAAAATTAAATAAAATTAAACTTCAATCATATTAAAAATTAATGAAGTATTACAAGCATGTTAAATTCAATTTACAAAATAGTTAAAATGTCAACCTAAGAGTACCATACTGACATATAATAAGCATATACAGTCTTATAACAATCTCATCCACTTAATTCCGAGGTTTGCTCCATCAACAGAAAATTAACTTCCATTGCCAATAAATAGTGTACATCTACAACTCGCCAATAAATAACTCCGATCTACAATGCTGACTGGAAAATCATCTCAGCAAGTTCCTGTACCATCAAAAATTTAAAAGAATAGTTATTAGGCACATTCAGCGAAGGGTAATAAAGATAACAAAAGTTAAAATAATATACCAACACAATGATTACGAAAGCTTTGGGATTACTTTTGAGAAGAGGATAAAATCAAAAAAAGATGAAACTTATGTCTAGTTTAACCACAAACAAAAGAACAAAACCCCTCTTGCTCCCACTGCAATAGCAGAGATTGCAATTTTTTAAACTATTAGGAGCAATTCAAAAACAAAACACACCAAGTATTTGGTTTTCATTTTTCCTTATTAATGTTTAATAGTGATGAAATGACCTAGTTTTATGTTGGACAATAATTTTTACTTTTTCTTTTTGATTGGTGAATGGGAGAAAAGATGGAAAATTTAAGAAAACGAAGATAGGGATAGCTTTTCCATGACAAGCCATCACATTTTTGTGGTGAATTTGCAATTTTCAGTATTGAGGAGTTGTTGCGACTTCTTCCAATTTCATTCATCTCGAAGTAATTTAAGACATGGAATACAAAATTGTTAAGCATGCTGATGTGGGAAGGTGGAAGAAGCAACTCCCTCGATCATCTTCCTTGGAAACAAACAACCCCTTAAAAGATTTCAAGGAGAGATATATAAATGCAAAGATTTCGGTCGGGAGTAAGTAAATTTCGGGAGTGATAAGCAAGAAGCCAAAAGAGAAAGAAAAAAAAAAGAGTACAGCTAAAGATAGCGATATTGTAAAGAAAACAATGAAGGAAACAAATAAAGATTTTATATAATATTCTTAGCAGATTTTTATTCATGTTGTGCATGGTCTGAAAACTCAGTATCCAATTTGGTACCAATTTTCCATCTATGGTATTGGCTTCAACATTCTCGAAAATATCAGGCTGATCAACTTGGAGTATCAGATCTTTAGTATGGATAGGGATGGCAAACGGGCCGGGTCAACCGCCGACCCGCCTGCGGCCCGCTCGAACAACCCGGCCTGCGAAACGGCGGTTCGAGTTTGGGTTGAACAATAACGGGTCGACCCAGGTCACGAAAATAACGAATCGAAACCGCTGAACCCGGCCCGCGAACCCGCTAAAAATACCCAACCCACCCGCCAACCCGCGGGTTGCGAACCGTTAGACCCGAACGGACCAAATATTCGACCTGCCCCGGGTCGACCGTTGACCCGCGGGTCCAACGGGTTGGGCACTGTACAACAGAGGCAGCAGCAACGGCTCTTAGAGCCGTTTTGAAGGTTTTTTTTGTTTTTTTTTTATTTTTACCCTATAAATACCCCCCAAAACCCTATCAAAAAAATCACACCTTACTCTCTTACTCTCTCTACTATTATTACTCATTTCTAAGCAATTTGTGAACAATTGAAGTATTGAACAAACAAGTCTTCAAGGCATATACACGATCAAATTCCGATCGTATCGAAATCAAAATTCAACAACGTCTTCAACTCTCCAACTCTCTTCCAAGTGATCAAGTCTTCAACTCTCCTCCAAGCTCTCCTCAACTCTTCAATTCCGGATTTGAGGATTTCTACTTCTACTTCTATTCTTATTTACACGGATTTTTTTATATACGCGTATCCACGGTGAACGGTATCAAAATTTCATACCTCTCTTCTTCTTATTTTATTTTTGTTGTAGTTAGAATTTTTCGTATCTTAACCGTTTGTTGGTTTTTTAATCTCTCTCTCAACCAGTTTTTGCAACTAATCGGTCTAAGAGCGATTAGTGATTAATCGGTTAATCGGAAAATTATATATAAATAATTAAAAAAATGATCTATCCTCATTATGTAGCAACCCTAAACCCTAACAAAGAATTATTATGAGATTATCAAATAGAAACAAATAGTTATAGAGAAAAGAAGAGAGTAATTGGTTTAAGCTGAGTTTGGATTTTGGATGTGTAACGCCCCGAGCCCGGCTCAGCTGCGCATACGACTACACGTGCGCATACGCGAACGAAACAAATCCTAACAACTGCCCACCACAGGCGTGCCTCACAAAAGGTGCTATAGCTTATAGGTAACCTTTGATCACGGGCTTCTATATTTATAATATTATACTCTTAAGTACGGGACGTATACTCAATATAATATTATATATATATACTCTTAAGTAAGTACGGGATGTTACACACCTTAAGAACTCAGCATCCTCGATGAGCCCGGAGCTTGCAATCTAACACAAGATCGCCTTTCTAGCCAATGTGGAGTGGAGTATCCTGATTTTGCTAGCTGTACAGCCCTACCCGGGACCTATACATCTGCTAGCTCCATCTCAGGCGTACACCTAACCCACTCTTACCCACTACCAGTTTCGAAAATTGACTCTGTAACTATTTGTAACGCCCCGAGCTTGGCTAAGCTGTTCACGCGACTACACGTGCGCACACGCGAACAAAACAAATCCTAACAACTGCCCACCACAGGCGTGCCTCACAAAAGATGTTATAGCTTATAGGGAACCTTTAATCACGGGCTTCTATATTTATATACTCTTTACTCCTATCAAATTTCCGATATGGGACCAACTCTCCCATACTAACCAACACATGGACTCTCACATGCTGGCTCAAGCAGCCAAAGCCACCAACCGGACCCCACCACCCTTCTCATTCTCATATTCATAATCTTGGCCCAATTTTCCCAACCAAGACCATAGACATAACCTATAGGCCCAACTACCACCTTCACCATATTATTATTATATATACATATATTATTATATTTTCTGAATATAATATTATATATATACTCTTAAGTACGGGATGTTACAGAATGAGGGTCTGGTCGGGTCAGGTTTGCTGGATGATTACAGCAAACAAAAACAATCGTGGAGGAGCATGAGCAGCAATAGGAGAAGAAGGTGCATCAGATGTGGGTCGAGTCAAGTTTGCAACGGCACAGGGAGAGCGACGGCAGATCCAGTTTGAGTTTGCTCAAGGAAGAAGAAGAGAATCGGTTTGGGTTTGGGTTTGCGCGAGGAAGAAGAGAGCGGTGACGGGTCGGGTTTGCGTTACGTGAGGACACGAAAGGGTTTGGATTTTGGATTTGGATTTGAGTTTGGGTCGGATTGAGCCCAAATAATGCAAACGAGCATGAAAATTAAAGGAGGAAATATAATCGGTTAATCGGCCACTTAAAATCGGCCAATTAACCACTAATCGGCCGATTATACCAAATTAAATCGTTAACTATTGAAATATTGAAAATTGCTAAAAAAAAAATAATCGCTTAGCCTCCAATTAGCGATTAATCGGGCAATTAATCAGATTTTAACTACTTAGTAAGTGTTCCAAAGAAAATAAATTCCATCCCAAATTACTATGCTTTAAACAATATGAAATGTAGAATATATTGCATCAAATAAAACCTAAGAAGCATGAACACGATTACACCAACACAGACGTGATGCGACACAACACACATACACAAAAAGATTTTGAAAAACTCCCCTGAAATATCAATGTCGTGCCCGATGTGTCCGCCATGAGAGCCCGACACATGCGAGACACGACACAGCTACCAAATAGAAGTGTTTGTGCAACACAAAGAGACAGACGAACTAGTAAAGGCAGATGCACACGTCTGCATGAAAATCGTCATGGCCTTCAGGTCAGACTCGAAGTCTACTTCATACGAGCACAGCAACAATTTAAAACCCATGATTAAATTAGAAGGATAAAAACTAGAGCCAAAAATTTCTAAGAAACTTGATTCATTACCATAACTCCATGGTTTTAAATCTCGAATTTCGGACTCGTTTCGGTAAGGGGTGTTTCGTCTCGTATCGGAGATCTCGGAGAAATGTGATCATATCGGATGTTCATTTTCTATACTCAATAAATATTATTTTTGTTACTAAATAAGATATTATATGTCCTACATGTCATTTATCATATAAAATACTGTATAATGTAACTAATGAAATGAATCAATTACGGTAAATCTTCACATAATTTAACAATAATATAGAAGAGAATGTAATAACTAAATTGAATTTGCATTTATTAGAAATAATGTATTAGTTATAAACTTACTTGACTTTACATATATACAAACAATAGCGATACGAAATCCTCACATTATTTAGCTTAAGGTCCTATATTGAAAGACATATATGCAAAAAGTAAAACAAATTTTTTTAATATGTTCACAATAACATTTGTGTCTATGTCGGCTGATATTTCGCCAATTTCGGCAATATTTTGGCCGATATTTCGGTAATTTGGGCTAAAATCTACACATTTCGGTTCAAAACGATGTACGGTACAAAATATGTGATTTCGTATCGACAATAGCCAAAACGAAATTTCGGCCGAAATTTTGGCCGTATCGGAGTAAATTTAAAACAGTGCATAACTCTCCAAGTTTATCATTTCATACCACTATTTATTGTTTCGACTAACAGTGTACGGTTAGCCCACCTTTGCCTTACATATAAGAGTGCTGCAATTGTGTAGAGTGAAAAAAAAAAAAAAAAAATTATGCATGTGTTCTTTAGCAGTCTGGAGAAAATATGACAAATGAGAACTAGTAGGTTTACTATATGAAGGAAGATCATAGTTAGGAAAAAGTGATATATATAAAGATGTAGGTTGATGCAACTAATGAAGAAAATATCGGAGAACTAACTGGAACTTTGCTGTATTTGTTATTTGAATTTAGAACAATAAAGGAGTTGACATATGTTGTCAAGGGATTGAAAGACGATTTTAATTTTGATGGATTTGTATTGATTTCAAGTAAACTGGATCTCCCAAACTGGATCTCCCCCTTCCTTGAGCTCTCCCCCATCCTTGAGCTCGCAGATCCCTCCAATTGAATCATCTGATCCTCTCCCCTCCTTCTTTGAAGTTGTTCCTATCGCCTTTCCCCACAAACCCTTTTCGTGTCTTAGGTTTTCTCCTTCGATTCCGACTTTCCGTCTTCCCTCCCATCTTTCTTAGTGGGGTGGTCCCCTCTGCCGCTTCTGGATCTGTGACCGTTAGAGGCGCGTTGGTTTCTCCCTCAGCTTCTCCAGCGGCCTTCATTCCGATAGCACATCGCTCCTTTCAGTTGGTCGGCAGTCTTTTGCTAGCCTCGCGATCCTTGTGCTCATCAGAAGTGTCCTTAAGAGGTATTGTCTACCAAAGCACTGTAAGTCTCTTCTCAACTTGTCTTGCACAGTTTGTTTTAGTCTTTTCTGGGTGGCTTGTTTTCTGGTTGTGCCCATCCCTTAAGCGCAACCCTTATTACCAATTGGTGGAGTAGCTCTCCGTCCTCGTTTTGGACCTGTGAGAAATCCTTCTCGTCTTTGGGTGATTCTAGTTTTCCCCTTGAGTAGTGTGTTTGCAGGCTCTTTTACTGCACCAGCTCTTCTTGCTTTGGTGCACTCACCTTCTTCTCTCTTTCCCTGAGGTGCTCTATCAGCTCTGTGTGTTGGCTTATTGCCGCTATCAGGGGTGTGCTTATTTCTCCGTCGATTGCAATCGACGTTTGTGCCCGTCCGACCTTTGATTTTCCCAGGGTCTCTCCCCATCGTCCCTCCCCCTCTCTGAGAGTCTCTTTTTGGTGGGCCGGCTCAGCAGAGGCCCATGGATCTATCTTGGGTGGATGTAGTGAAAAAGGAAAAAAAAAAAAATACAAAAAAAATTTGTTCCTTGCTTGCCCTGCTATGGGCAAGTGGATCTGGCCTGTTTAAGGTCCACTCGCGCGAAGCTTCTCTCTGGCTCCTCATCTCCTAACTCCCGCTCTCCTTCCTTATCCTCTCCATCTCTTTCCCCCTATTCACCCTCTCTTCATCGAAGACAGTCGCCTGTCTGTTTTCGTTGCCTACAGCAAGGTCACCTTAAGATCGTTTGCCCTAACAAGATGAAGTGCCTCTTCTGCAATAAATCTGGGCACGCTAAACATCGTTGTTATGCGCTCCAAAAGGTCCTAGGGCTCCCAATGGGAGTGCCCATTTCAGATCAAATCGTTAATGCGGTGGACCTCACTTCTCTTCGCAGTCAACTGCAGTCTTCTAAACCCCCTAAACCTCAGAAGCAGTCTTTGTCGTCCAGCTCCCCGCTGCTCCCCAGCCCCCCTTCAGAGCGTCGTATCTCCGACAGCCTCCCCCCTTCCTATGCCTTCGGCTCAGCCCGCTCGTCCTGCCAAGCAGCCAGTCACTCAGGTCTTTATCCCTAAAACTGAGTTAACGGATCGTTTGGTTTATTTTGGAAACTTTGGAGCCATATCTTTCTCTGGAGGCTCAGTGCCTTTCTACACTTTGAATTCCTTTCTTAGCAACTACTGCAACGTAAATGACTGGGATTGGGTTCTTTACAATTGCTCTAATGGAGACATGGTCATCCATTGTCCTTCCCCTAAGATACTGGAAGACCTTATTGCGAATCAATCTCTGACCATTGGCACCATCTCTCTATCTGTGCGGCAGTGGGTTAAGATTCCTTCTTCTTCCCCAGGACTTGGATCCCCAGATACCAAAGTCTCTCTTGTTGGTCTTCCCCCATTTTGCGATACTCTCCGCCTTGTAGGAGAGATGACTAAGTGTGTTGGTGAGATTGTTAGCATCACTTCCAAGGCCAGATTGGCTTCTGGCAGCCTGCAGGTCGAGGCAATTTTTCGTTGTCACTGCCCTCCAGCCCACATTGAAGCATTCTGCCTAACTGATAGGATCTCTTCTTTTTCCGTCTCTGTGCATTACCATGACTCCACCCCTGTTAATCAGCGTCGTCCTAGCCCCCGCCCCGGTACCAAGTCACAGTCTTTTGGATCTGATCTTTCTTCTCCTTTTCATCCCGGAGGTACTTCTTCTGTTAAGCCCAAGGGTCCTAAGATGAAAGTGAGTGGTGCCGATGTTTCTCGCAGTAAACTTCCTACTCCCTACAGGCCATCGGCCCATCCCTCAATCTCAAAGATCTCCCCCTCGAAATCCCCCAACCTGGTTTGGATTAACCCGGAGCGCCATGTTGCGAAAGGTGGCACCAGTGCGACTACTTTGGTCACTCCTTTTCCCTCTAAGGCATCGCAGCCAATTTTTACCAAAGCCGCATCTGCGGTTGAGTTACCTTCCCCCCTGTTAAGGATAAGAACTCTTTCTCATTGGCCAGCATGGGAAGTAAACCCGAACTTTGCGTCGGATTGGGAGCAATTCCAACAGCTCACGCACTTTCCCACTCCGAAGAAGTCGGACCCTGCTTTCTCTCCCTCCAAGCTCAACCCAACGCCCTCCATCAAAGACTCTGGTTGGATTGAGCAGGACTCCCTCTTATCAGAAGAGGAAGCGGAGCTGGCACTTGGTCAGTCTCATAAGGTACTCAATTTCCTTTTTTTTAAGCACTCACCAGTGATTTATTACTTAGTTTCGGTTTGTTTTTTTAAGCTTGTCCAATTGGGTTTCATGTGTCATACTTGCTCTGTCGTTCTTTGTGTACGGCCCAGTATTGGGATCGCACCATTAGCGTATGCTTCCCTTAGATGGATTTCCACATCTCTTGCGGCGAAGGCCCGGGATGTTTTGGAATCCCCTCCTCCCTTTCTATTTAATCCTGTTAATCGCACTCGCACTATTTCTGTTGGATCGTTTGAGGCTTCTTTCTCCTCTTCTTCACCTATCAATTCGGGAGCATCACATGTACGATCTTCTCCTTATCAGGAGAAGGGTGTCCCTATCTCCGATTTCGTACAATCCTCTCGTTTGACTCAACGATTCATTAGGTCAAGTGCGCGACTTAAAGCTAAAAAAAACTCTACAATCTGTTCTAACTGATTTGCCTGCTAAATTTAGCACTTCCAGTTATGACCAGCAGCAGTCTCCGCCTACCCACTCATCTCTGATTCCTTACAACCAGTTAGGATCCATTTACGTCCCCATTTTTGACACGCTCTCCAACTCGGAACTAGCAGCTTCTGCTCAGGATCTAGGGTTTCTGATTGACCCTTTGGATTCTCCCTGTATCCTTGTCCTTAGGAGGCAGGAATGTACTAGAGTCTTGGAGCACCGTCTATTAAATGATTAGTGTCTCCTGGAACATCCGTGGTCTGCACTGCCCTTCTAAGCAAAGGGCGATTTTTGACCTTATTTCTTCGTCCCGCTGCGATCTTATCTCCATCCAAGAATCCAAACTGGAGTCTCCCTCCCCTGCGATCTTACGTTCCTTAGGTGGATCCACTATCTCTAAATGGATCTCACTGGACGCGATTGGATCTAGAGGAGGGATCCTTTTTGGATTCAAGGAGGCATTCTTCTCGCTTATATCAGTTCAACGCCTGAATTTCTTTTTAATCATCCAGCTCCAATGGACTACTTTCAATTGCCCACTTACCGTGATTTCGGTGTATGGCCCCTCCACTTCTGATAGATGCCCCTTATTCTGGAACGAATTCCTTTCGTTACAGCAGTTCTCCACCGAACTCTGTTTCTTTTGTGGGGATTTTAATGTCACTCGTTTTGCTTCTGAAAGGTCGAACCCGGTCTCTTCTATTTCACAATCTTGCCTTTTCAATGATTGTATCTGTGACTTACAATTATCGGACTTACCAATATCTGGTAGGTCGTTCACTTGGTCTAACCAACGCGATCACCCAACTTTTGCCAAACTTGACCGTTTTTTGGTCTCGCAAAATTGGATAGCGCGATTTCACCAATCTTTCGTCCAAGCTCTCTCCAATCCTTCTTCTGACCATGTCCCGATAGTGCTCCATTCCAATTTCCACTTCAATTATCATCACAAATTCCGCTTTGAAAAACTCTGGCTACAATACCAGCTCTTCGTCAATCTGGTGTCTGAATGTCTTGCCTCTGTCACCGGTTCATCCGGGCTGGGCAACATCCTTCTTAAGCTGCACGCCATCAGACATGGCTGCAAAATCTGGCGTTATGAGAGACAAAGCAACACCAACTTCCTTAAAAACTTTCTTTTGCAATCCATCGCGTCCATCGATAAGATGGAAGAGTTAGGTCCTTTATCCGAATCTTGTCGATCGGAACGTTGATCTTGCAAGCAAGAGTACGCGGACATCCTCCATCAAGACCATATTAAATGGGCTCAAAGAGCCTGGGTCAACTGGATGAAGGAGGGTGACGCGAATACTGCTTTCTTTCATAACTTTGCATCCCATAGACAACGTTGCAATCGTATCTCTTCCATCTCTGTTCAGGGTGTGGACCTGACTTCCGATGATTCCATTCACCGGGAATTCCTTTCTTTCTATAAAAATCTCATAGGTTCGCAGAAACATCGCACGATTGAGCTCGATTGGGCCCATCTTTATGGTAACCAATCGCACGATCTTTCCTCGCTCGAGGCCCCCTTCTCTCTTGAAGAGATTAAAACGGCGGTGTTCGCATTAAAAAGCGATTCAGCACCAGGGCCCGACGGTTTTCCTGCTTTCTTTTTTCAAAAATTTTGGGACCTGCTTAAGGCAGACCTTCTCAAAATGTTTCAAGACCTTCACCAAGGGCTCTTTTCTTTTGACCGTATCAACTACGCTCACATTGTGCTTATCCCCAAGTTAGTGGGAGCACACCTGGTCACTGAATTCAGACATATTAGTCTCATCAACACCTCTTTCAAAATCATTATGAAATCCCTTTCTTCTAGACTGAGTGCAATCATCTCTCCTTTGATCGACTCGGCACAGTCGGGTTTCATCAAAGATCGCTTCATTCTTGACAGTGTTGCTTCGGCCCAGAAAATCATATCCCACTGTCATAGAACTCATTCGGAGGGCATTCTTCTTAAGCTAGACTTTCAAAAAGCCTACGACAATGTCAATTGGGATTTCCTTCTGGACATACTTATTTATCGAGGCTTCGGTCCCAAATGGATTGCTTGCATTAAATCTAGCTTATACTCTGGGACTTCATCTATCTTTATCAACGGTTCAGAAGGTCACAAATTCAAAATCAGATGTGGCCTCCGCCAAGGAGACCCCCTATCATCGCTGCTTTTTTCGCTAGTAGCCGATGTCTTTAGCAAGCTCCTTCGGAATGCTTGGAACTTGAATATGATCGAGGGTCTCGGCAGTTCCCCCATCTTTGAGGGAGTGCTCAACCTTCAATATGCGGACGACACTATTATTTTCACCAAACCGAACACCCACTCTCTTCGTAATCTCAAACTTCTTCTTTACTGCTTCGAAATGGCTTCCGGTTTATCGATCAATTTCCAAAAATCCTCTGTTCTCTGGTTGGGTGGATCTCCCAACCGCCAAGTGGAGGTTTCCAAATTTTTTAATTGTCCTGTCGCTTTCTTCCCGATCTCTTACTTAGGCATCCCCCTTCGCTGGGGTAAGCTGCATATATCGGACTGGCTCCCTCTTATTGATAAAGTAGAGGCCAGGCTCAATGTTTGGTCAAGCAAACTTATGTCTAGAGGTGGCAGACTGACTCTTATTAACTCAGTGATTTCGGCCATGCCCCTTTATCTTATGTCATTCTACTTTTTACCCTCCTGGGTGATCAAAAGGATTGATCAAATCAGGAGTAACTTTTTCTGGAATGGAACTTCGTTCTTTAAACCAGGATCCCACCTGTGCCAGTGGAAACTGATTTGGACTTCCAAAGAGGAAGGGGGTCTTGGTGTTTTGGACCTTCGTAATCATAACATCGCTCTTTTAGGTAAATGGTTGTGGAAACTCCATAATTTTGATCATTTACCATGGGTTCGGTGCATTAGAGGTTATCGATCCACCTCTTCCAATTGGTGGGAGTTTCCCGAGGCGGCTTATCGCCATGCTTCCCCTTTTTGGAAAGGTATCTGGAAGGCATCTGCTGCTTTTCATTGTGGTATTTACCGTACCTGCTATGACGGATCTAGAGCCAAATTCTGGACTGATCTGTGGATTGGCAATACCACTCTTGCCACGGCTTTCCCTTCTCTCTTTCGGTTGGCAGCCTTTCCGACGGCTTCTATAGCAGACTCATTCACTTTGATCAACAATTCTCGGTATTGGTTTATACCGTTCACGATTGATCTTCCCCTATCTTTGGCTGAGGCCTTTGATGATCTCATCTCTTCCCTCAATAACTATGAATGGAGACCTTCCGAAGGCATAGGTTGGCGCTGGTCTTCAGCTGGCACCTTTTCTGTTAAATCTTTTTATAGCTTCCTTAATTCGAGGGGAGTTCAATCGCCGGTAGCTAAATATTTCTGGGATTCTTGGGCTCCCCTTAAGGTGAAGATCACTTCTTGGCTTGCATTTAATAACAAGCTGCTCACTATTGAAGTTCTGAACAAAAGAAATTTAGCCTGGGGGCAGCTCTGCCCGCTGTGCGTTCAGCACGCTGAAGATGTTAATCATCTTTTTATTCAATGTCCCATTACCATACCGTTATGGAAGATTTGCACTCTGGCGTGGGGCACTGGATCTATCCCCCCAGTGTTAGCCTCTTGCTGGTCCGCTAAGCCCTCGAACACCACGTGTCGAAGCGCGTGGATCTTGTCGGTTCATACCATTATTTGGATCATTTGGAAGGAGAGGAATTACAGACTATTCCAGCATCGTAGCTCTTCGATAACTGCGATGATTGATGAGTTTTTATTCCTGTTCAAACTCTGGTCTTCGGAGTTGAAACCTATAGACAATGCCTCTACTGCTTACCATAAATTAGAAGATGCTTTTCATTGTCTTCGCACTCTTCATGCATTATAATTTGCCTAGTTTTATTGACTATATACTCACCATATTTCTTCTTCTCCCCCTTTCTTATGCAGGCTTGAGTTCTCCCATAGGGTGCGGCTGCCAGCACTGTTTTGTTGTTCTGTGGTCATGGTACTCGACTGATGTTTCTTCTCTGGGCTTTGGCTTTGTTATATTTTGACAGTTCTGGTAGCGGTTTATTCACCTTTACTTATTATATGGGGTCTAATGGCTGTCATTTTTTATGTTGTTATCTATCATCAGCATCTCTACCATAGACTTGCTTATCCTATCTTACTGTCATTTCTTTCCCTGGACTGTTTGTCTTCAAAGGTTTTTTCCTCTCAAGGATATGGGCATCTGGATGTTTGGAGGACCATGTTATTGATGCTTTGAGCATCGTTATGGTTTAGTCTGATGGTATTTCTATGTTTTCTATCTATCTCTCTGTGTGTGATGCTTGCTGCCCGTTTATTTAAGGTGTTTCTTGAGGTGGTTTAAAACTCAGCCCTCTCTTTCATTTGATTACATAAGGTTTTGAGATGTTCCTGGAAACTTTCTTCTCTCTCTGTTGGTGTTACTCGATTATTTTTGAGTTCTGCTGTTTTCTTTGATCTTAGGTTCCTACCCTCCGAGTTGCTCCTTGCTGAGTTGGGTGTTTCGTCCGACTTTTTGCGGCACTCTGGTGTGGCCCCGCTGACAGCGGAGAGGGGGATCGGACTGTGTACCGCTAGGTGTCTTTCGTCTGATGAGGTTCCAGTATCCTCGAAGTGTGCCCTGATCGGTTGGGTTCTCTTTGTGGGATGGAGCTAATTCAGCATCGGAGAGCTTCCTTCGTTTTTCCGCACTCTAGTGTTGTTATTGTCCCTTTTATTCAAGTCATCTATGTGATTTTAGTTCATTTTACGGCTTGTAAAATTAACCTTTTATTGCATTAATTTATTGTTTGTCTGATGGCTGGGGTCGTAAGACCCTATCCGATTCATCAAAAAAAAAATTTGAAGGATTTGCCTTTTGTTATGAATCCATAATGAAACTATCATTTCATACCACTATTCCTTGAAAAGCGTACACTGTTTTAAATTTACATATTGGTATGTGTGTTATGCACTGTTTGCTTGGAGAAATGATAAACTTGGAGAGTTACAATAAGCACTAAGGTTTTTCAATTGTAAATTTGTTTATATATTAAGAAAAATCAAAAGAGAAAATAATCAAAACTAGAATGTCACTCTCATGTGCCTTTAAACTACTTAAATGTATGCAAAATTATTCAATTACGTAAATTGAATATTGCCTAGTGGCCCACTCAAGCCTGAGGCTCGAGCTTATGTAAAGTCCAGGCAATTGAGCTTTGCCCAAGGGCTGACACAAGGCAATTTGTTGAGGCGCAACCAACGCATACGCATTTCTGCGCCCTGATCAAGGCATTAGGCAACCACCTTAAGATTAGGCGCATTAGATTTGGGTTTTAAAATGCTCATATCCACTTCAATAAATAAGTTGCAGGTCAGGTATTTGGGTAACATAGCCCAAAATCGCAACATTTAAGAACTAAGGCATTAGAATAGCACCATTCTTCTCCTCCGTTTGGAGTTCTTCCTCAGGTGCCTACAGCTGCTGCTTCTTTTTTTTTTAAATTTTAGCATTGACTTCTTTCGTCTTTCATAACGTTGCAGCCAAGATCTGAGAACTCGGTTTCAATATTGGCTTCAGGGTCCTCAAAAATGATACGTTTCGGAAGGTTTCGTTCGGTTTCGTTTAGAATTTCAGTTTCAACTATTTTGTCCTTTTTTCTAAATTTATATATGTTTAGTGATTGTAATCAAATAAAAAGTTTCTAGTAGTTATATACATATACACCTATATACCCCACCCCCCAGAAAAACAGACTTGAAATTATAAAGGAGCAATGTTGAAAATAGCACGCAATGTAGCACGAAATAGCGCGCTATGTAGTGTAGCGTAGAGGAAAATGCTACATAGCACACATGCATAGCGCATGTACTCCGTAGCGGTACGCTATTTACATATGCGTACGCCTATTTGAGATAAGCCACATAGCGTAAATAGCGTATGCTATGTGTAACATTATTTTTTTCCCGATAAATAGAAAATCCTTCGCAACCCTTTTATTTTTGGGGATTTTGAAGCTCGGCTTGAGGTTCTGTTGACGTCTAGGATTTTGGAGAGCAATAGCGAGGCCTTCCCACTCAAGTGATGATGATGGCAAGGGCTTCCATTCCGGCGAAATCAACTTTGATCTCCTTCCTTCTTCCATTATTTTAGCTAATTTAAGCAACTAGGGTTTAAGGATTTTTTTATGTCTTTTTGGAGATTTTGACCGACCTTTCTCTTCTTTCTCTCATTTCGATTTGAGTGGTTGTTTTTTAGTTTTTCATGGACACAGCATGGAGTTGTTTCGAGCCTGCAAGTTAATAGCTTATTAAACTATTGGTTCGCAATTAGTAATCTTCTAATTTCAACCTACAAGTTATTTCAAAAAATTAATCAGATAAGCAATTAATCAATAGAAGCTACAATTAACTACATCGAAACTAATAATTAAGTACGTAGTACTTACTATAAAAAAATTAAGTTAATAGTCATTGTTTACAAGCAAGAACCTGACAAATATTATTTTCTAGTATTTCACTAGCTAGTAACTTATTGTTTGCAAATTACAAGCTATTTTAGACAATATTTTCTACTGTTTTTAGTTTCAAGTTATAACTCTTTTATATGTTGATATGTTTAATTTTGTTTGTTGGATAATATGTGTAGAATTGTAAATGATGTCATAAACTAAAAATACTAACTCGGCAAGGACTCTAAATCCGGAGAGTGGGTATATAGAAAGGAAGGAGAACATTCAAAGTATTTATATTGTAAATTTTGTGATCACCATATCACTTCAGGGGTAACAAGATTGAAGCATCATTTTGCAGGAACTGGCAAGGGTGTGAGTGGATGTGAAACAATATCTCCACATGTCAAGCAAGCATGCAAAGATAGTCCTCGACACTTGAAGATTAAGAATACTATATTGGGGGTCCTAGAGCGTGAAATTAAAAGAAGGGGAGAACTCGGAATTGATGAGATTGACGAGAAGATTAGCCATTAATTGGAGAGTAGTCATGCACGCAATAATCAAGGGAGGACATTTGGTCTTGTGACCGATTTGTTAATGTCAAAGCTCCTTCGGCGACCTAAACTGCAACAGAAAATAGATACATGAAAGAACAAAGGGCGATGGCAGTGCAAAAGATCGGTCTTGTTGTTTATGCAAGTTGTTTGCCATTCAATGTCACAAATAGTCCATATTATTGGTGCATGGCTAGCATGATTCCCAATATTGATGAAAGGGCAAATGTGGATGTCGAGTTGGATTATTATAAAGAGAGGCATGGAGAGTTTGAAACTGAGACAGCTATAAGAACTATTCTTAGTCGTAGTCCATGTATTATGTTGTTATTTATGAATGTAAACTCTATTCTTCATATTTAAATTTGATATATTACTAGTTTGGTTTCCTATAATTTTTAATCCCCTTAATAATGCAATAAAAATGATTTAGCTAAATGGTGGGAAAGATTTGGAGGTGACATTCCCTCACTCCTAAAGTTTGCGCTCCAGGTTCTTTCCCTTACTACTAGTGCCCCGGTTGTGAACGCAATTGGACCACATTTGAGCAAGTACGGGAATTTTTTACAAATTGTTAAGTACCTCATATTATATAACATTTCTAAATTGATACTACATAGAATGGTTAAAGTGTTATACATATATAATTTTTTTGTTACAAGTCCACTCAAAGAATAGATTTCGCTTAAAGCAAAGGTGAATGAACTCTCTTGTCTGTGTGATGTATAACATTAAGCTACGAAAGAGAAACATGAGGAGCAACTAGACCCTATTATTCTAGATGAGGTTCCTTTCGATGATGAGTGGATTGTGGAAAAAGAAGAACCATGCCTACCTACCGATGATGCATGGTTAGACGAGTTTGACTTGGAGGATGTAAAGATTATGGATGATGAAGGGTATTTAGATGTGTGGTTATTGTATCAAGTACCACCTTACTATGCACAAAATAAACACATGACTTACATGAAGAACCATCAACTCTTGCTCGCTTTTGGGGGGAGCAAAAGCTTCAATATCTTATATCACGTAGACAAGAGAGTTCATTCGCTCTTGCTCTAAAAGGCATCTCTTCTTTGAGTGGACCTATAACAAAAAAAAATTTATATATATATATATATATATATATATATATATATATATATATATATATACACTATAACCATTCTATCTAGTATCACTTTAGAAATGTTATATAATATGAGGTACTTAACCATTTGTAAAAAAAAAATCCTTGCTTGTTCAAATGTGCTCCAATTGCGTTCACAACCGAAGGTACTAGTTGTAAGGGAAAGAACCCGGAGTGCAAAAGGGTCGCCTCCAAATCTTTCCTACCAATTAACTAAACCATTTATATTGCATTACTAAGATGATTAAAAATTATATGAAACCAAACTAGTAATATATCAAATATAAATATGAAGAATATAATATACATTCATAAATAAAAGCATAATACCTAGACTACGACTAGGAATAGTTCTTATAGCTAACTCGGTTCCAAACTCTCCAAGCCTCGCTTTATAATAATCAAACTCGACATCTGCATTTGCCCTTTCATCAATATCGGGGATCATGCTAGCCATGCACTCATAAAGGCCTTTTCTCACCTCCGGATGCTTGCTTATTCCAGTAGAAATACAGTGGATTAAGAAAGTAAGCTGCGGCATGTAGAAGTCTATGCAACATATACATCCACCTCTAATCAATCAATCTCTAATAAGGTTTGTATTTTCTTTCATTTCCATCACAAGCCTCCGCAATCGTCTTTTTCGCACTATCCATCATTTCATATAAATAAGGCATAGAAGGCCTCACATATGAATCAACCTTGCAAAGAACACTAACAAAAGGAAGAGTGGTTGTAAAACAAGAGTACACACGACTCCAAAATCACTAACGATATAGAACCGTATTTTTTGCCTTCATTCCCTTCGGCTTCTTTGCCCATGAACTTCTCAAAAACTCATCGGAAGAAAACATGTTTCTCAAAGATTGCTTCAAGTTGTACAACCTTTGCAATGTAACGCCCCGAATCCCAAATACACTGAATTCGAGATGTTCTACAAGATCTTTTCACTTTCTTTAGTACAATTTTACAGGGAAATTAAAACTTTTCATCATACATCAGAGATTACATCAATATTACACTTTTCTTTTGCACAGCGGAAGTAAAATTTACAACAATTGAATAAAAGTACAACAACATGATATAATCTTTTTAGCATCCATTCCTCTTTAATCTTTAACATGACATTTACCTGCATATAAGACTGTGGGTACGTCAGTTTATTCAACCGACGAACATTATACACGGCCATCCTCTCTATGCCGGAAATAGTATAACTTAACTTTCCATATTTAACAAACACAAACTTGTCACATTCAAACTAAAGGGACTACCCTATTGATATCGTGTTGTGATTGTGCACTTAATCCTTAATGCATTTATTTATGTTACATGACACTAATGCGCACTTGTTCGGATTCTATGCATCCCATACTACATAGGTCCGAGGGCAAGCCCTTATTCGTTCTTCAACTTTATAGGGTTCAATCCCCCGTTATGATTTAGTCTACTACTGTAATTACGGTAAGTATCCTAGATGTTATCTGACCTACGAACTCATGTCTAGGCACTCTGGAGTAGTATCCTCACCCAGACTCATCATGGGAATTCCTGGGATACGCTCTCACCATAAACATGACACCACTCGTAGTCTTCAAACATCCCACGAGCGTCGCCACTGGGACGGTACTCTGGAGCAGTATCCTCACCCAGACTCGTCATGGGAATTCCTGGGACACGCTCTTGCCGCTACCCGTGGCCCTCATACTCAGTGTTTTTCTCTTACTTTCATCACATCTTCACTATGCACTAGTCCTTAGTTTTATAGAATCATGAATAAAATCAAAGTTCTAGAGTTAGCCTCTCCACTAAGCCGGACTTATTCATTTATACAAACGTGACCAACCTTGGTCTTTTATTTCGATATTTCATTTCTTTTCCTTTCCAATTGCCGGAGGAGACTTAGCTACTCTTTCAAGTCAATTTCAATTCACAATGTCCACATTTAGTACTTACAACTCATAAGATTCATACTCATAGCCAACAAATTTCTTTTTCATCAACATGATTTCTGATTCCTTAATTAATCCATAATCATACATGAACTCATGCACTTCATAATTTCACATTTGAAATTCACATCACTAATGAACATTCATACTTCATATTTTGCACAATATTCTCAAGTGAGAATCAATAATATTATGTCACACAACAAGGTTCTTTTTGCCAATTACTTTCTAATAGTCCATTTCAATTTATCTTTATAAACTATAATTTTTCACAAGTGTATATTTTAGAACCATAGTTCTAATTGTGCCTTATGTTCACAAACCATATTGTATTTCATTCAAATAATACCCAAATCACTCTTATAAAATTCCTTACATTTTTATGAGAATAACCATATTTTTTTTCATAATTTTTGGACATAAAAAACTCCCAAAAAAAATATTTTTATACAAATGCCGAGGGTGAGAATCGAACCCAGGCACAACGGAACCAAAGCCAAGAGCACCCGCCAACCGGCCGAACTGTGCTAGCGACATAAGAGGGGTCGAAATGGTACATATTGTGTTCAGGCCGAGAGTTATAAACTCTCAAAATTTTGTAGAAAAAATGTTGTAGACACTGGGGGTTCGAACCGCTCGACCCAGAAAAGCCAACCGCACAACGTGACCGCCTGAGCTACTAGCTCAGGTTGTCTCAGTGCTAGTTTAAAGCCCATATAAGTTATTTTGGTACTGTGGTTAAAAACAACTCGATGTTCAAATAAACTTAGTTTCATATTGCTTTTATGAAAGTTACTGAAAAATTCCAGATTAGCTTTCCCTTACATGATCTTCATATCAGTAAGATTAAAATAATTTTTTTGCACTAATAAAATATATTTTTTTCACACAAATCCATGAATTGTTCATCAAAACCATTATATTCTTCATTTTCGACATTGGTTACACTTAGTCTTCAAATCTCTTCTATCCAAAATTCTTATACAAATTTTGCTGATATTAATCTTTCATCTAACACACAAATCTACTTCTTTTTAATTTGTCCATCCCCCACAGTAATTAAGGAGGTCTCTTCACAAATTAGCACTAACAAGGTATAGATTTTCTTTTTCATGCAATTAGTGATGGCAAAATGTGTTTTCTTTGAATCAACATATACTTCTAGTTCATCATGTGCATCACAAAAATATATAGTCACTTATCAATTATTAGGTTCACACATCAAACATACAAGAAAGTTGCTCCTTCAAAAAGCGTGCTCTTTCTTAATCAATTTGCATGCTTCAAATTTTTCAATTAAACTAACATCCTCATTAGTATTCTCAAGCATCAATACTAACATCATCCATTTATTCTAATGAGCATGGAAAATTTTATCTACAACTTAATTAACAATAATAATCACATGCAAATTGTTCATTATCATGCTAATCAATTTGTGGACTAACTTTCCATTAAAAATGTATTTCACTAACATTTTCCATGAATCATTTCTAATTAGAAACAAGGATAATCAACTCACTTTGTAATCACATTCTTATGGCATACAATCACACATAATTCGCATATCACTAATTCAATCAACTAGAGATCATTCATTCAATTAAAGGCGCATTCTTGTTAATCATTTTTCATGCAATTTGCTAATGAGATCTAGCATATACTCCTATATTAGAAATATGAATTGTTTACCCACCTTGTATGGAGAGAAAAACACACAAAACAACCAAGTCCTTGCAACAAGGGGGCACCTCCTCTTAGCCAAAAGCGCGCACAAGCTCCAAGCCACCAAGCAAAAAATCGAATGCTTCCTCTCCTTCAATGGCCGGCCTCTCCAAGCAAAAATGCACACAACTCTCACTCTTTTATAACTCACACTAATATTAAAATAAGACTATAGTTTGGAAATATGAAATTGCATATGAAAATAGCCATGAGAGGGGGGGTATTTATACTTGAAATCAAGTGAAATGGAGGGCCAAGATTGATTAGGTGGTTGAAAGATGGAAGGCCAAGATTAGAGTAGGAGTTATAAAAACTACCCACAACTATACAACCACCTCCATGAACACCATGACCATTTTTGAAAATCCCTCCAAAAAGATGCAAACCGGCCACCATTCAAGAGTGTGCATTGCACGTGTACGTGTAGTGCACGTGCATGCAACTAGGCCAAATTTGTACATTTTAATTTGTACAAAAATAAAATAATGATAAATTAGTCTTCTACATGACAAGTTTAAATAAAAAGAGATTAATCCATGGGCTTTATTTTGGGCCAAAAGTATTATTAAAATAAATAAAATAAAAATACATTTTGGGCTTTAAGAAAAAGGGCTTTTCATTAAATTAAAATAAGGCTTTCTATTTGTTTAAAGAAAAGCTTTTGTACAATATAATTTGAGAACAAATATTTATATATTTATACACATCATAATAAAATAATCCAAACAAAATATTGCACGTGCACACTACGTGCAAAATAAATAATTTTCCATTAATTGAAAAATTAGGGTATTACAGCACTCCCTCCTTAGAATAGTTCCGTCCCCGGAACTACAATCAAGAGCGAGAAAACAGACAATACAATACAGCAACAAAAAGATACAAAAATACAATCAAGCAAAAAGCTCAGGATAGTCCTTCAACATCCTCTCCTCAGATTCCCAAGTAGCCTCTTCAACCAAGTGGTTTCTCCAGACTACTTTGACCATCGGTATCGTCTTATTCCTCAAGACTTTCTCTCGACGATCAACAATCTCAACAGGAGACTCGATGTAGTTCAGGTCTAACTGCAAACCTTCCGGCACTTCAGGCAAATGATGACTCGGATCTGGAATGTAACCTCTCAGCATAGACACATGAAAGACATTGTGCACCTGAGACAACTCTTCCGGTAATTCAAGCCGGTAAGCAGTTTTCCCGATCCTTTTCAATATCTTGTACGAGCCTATAAACCTCGGGGCTAACTTCCCGCCTTTGCCAAAACGAACCACACCTTTACTGGGCGATACCTTCAGAAAGACGAAGTCACCAACCTCAAACTCAAGGTCCCTTCTCCGGTTGTCTGCATAGCTTTTCTGCCTGCTCTGAGCTTCCACCAACCTCTTCCTGATCAGATCAATCTTCTCAGAAGTTTGTTGTACAAGCTCAGGACCAAACAACTGATGCTCCCCTACTTCAAACCAACAAACAGGAGTCCTGCACTTCCTGCCATACAAAGCTTCGTACGGCGCCATCCCAATGCTAGCCTGAAAACTGTTGTTGTAGGCAAATTCCACCAAAGGTAAATGCCTTTCCCAACTGCCTCTGAAGTCTAGTATACAACACCGAAGCATATCCTCAAGAATACGGTTGACTCTCTCGGTCTGCCCATCGGTTTGCGGATGAAAAGCAATGCTGAAATCTGTCTTGGTACCCAAAGCTATCTGAAGACTCCTCCAGAAATGCGAAGTAAACCGCGCATCTCGATCAGACACAATGGTTGACGGAATGCCATGAAGTCTGACAATCTCACCAACATACATCTCAGCTAACTTGTCCATCGAAGCAGTGAGTTTCATCGCCAAAAAGTGAGCGGACTTGGTAAGTCGATCGACTATAACCCAAATTGCATCATTGCCTTTAGAACTCTTAGGCAATCCCGTGATGAAATCCATACTGATGTTATCCCACTTCCATTCCGGAATAGGTAACGGCTGTAATAGACCTCCGGGTCTCTGATTTTCGGCTTTGACTTGCTGACAAACCTCACATTTCGCAACAAAATCAGCCACATCCCGCTTCAAACCTGACCACCAGAAATGCTGTTTGATGTCTTTGTACATCTTAGTATTCCCAGGATGTACAGACAAAAGAGTAGCATGCGCCTCCTGAAGAATACTCTCTTTCAGGTCCGCCTGATTTGGAACACACAGTCTATCTCCGAACCACAGCACTCCATCCCTGATTTGAAATCCGGAAAACCTGCCAGCACCAACCTGCTCCTTCATCTCCCAGATATCAGCATCAAGCTCCTGACTTGCAATAATCCTTGTATTCAGAGTAGGCTGAAGTCTCAACTGAGCCAAAGATGCTCCCAATCCTTGCAAGACAACCTCAATACCTGCTCAGTCCAACTCCTCAATCAGATGCCTCTGAGTTGTAATCAAACTGGCCAAACTGCTCTTGCGACTAAGTGCATCAGCAACAACATTAGCCTTTCCAGGATGATACTTGATCTCAGGTCGCATATCCTCGAGCACTTCCAACCATCTCCGCTGCCTCAGATTGAGATCCCTTTGCTGATATATATACTTCAAGCTCTTGTGGTCCGTGTACATGTTCAACTTCTCACCGTACACGTAGTGCCTCCATTGCTTCAGGGCAAAGATAATCGCAGCCAACTCTAGATCATGAGTCGGGTAATTTTTCTCATGCGGTCGTAGTTGCCTAGACCCATAAGCGATTACTTTTCCTTCTTGCATTAAGACACAACCAAGCCCCCGATGTGAAGCATCGCTATAAACATCATACTCAACACCTGCTCTAGGCAAAGCCAAAATAGGTGCAGTAGTCAGCTTATCTTTCAACTCCTGAAAGCTCGCCTCACATTGCTCAGTCCACTTGAAGCTCACATTCTTCTTGGTCAGTCCAGTAAGCGGTACAGCTATCTGAGCATAACCTTGAATGAATCTCCTGTAGTATCCAGTCATCCCAAGAAAACTTCTGACTTCCTTCACTGTAGTAGGCCTAGCCCAATCTCTCACTACCTCTATCTTCTGAGGGTCAGTTGCCACTCCCTCCTTAGAAAGGATGTGACCTAGGAATGCCACTTCAGATTTCCAGAAATCACACTTGGATAACTTGGCATACAACTTCTGCTCTTCCAACTTCTGCAAAACTGCTGCCAGATGCTCGGTGTGCTCCTCCTCAGACTTGGAGTACACGAGAATATCGTCGATAAACACCACGACGAAAGAATCAATAAACGGCCTCAGATTTCTGTTCATCAAGTCCATGAAGATTGCGGGTGCATTCATCACTCCGAATGGCATAACTAAGAATTCGTAATGCCCATGTCGAGTTCTAAACGCAGTTTTGTGCACATCTTCAGCTTTCACTCAAACTTGGTGATATCCTGATCGAAGATCTATTTTGGAGAATACAGCTGCTCCTTGTAGACGATCGAACAAGTCGTCAATTCGAGGAATCGGATACTTATTCTGAACAGTGACCTTATTCAGCTCCCGGTAATCGATACACATTCTCATCGATCCATCCTTTTTCTTTACCAAAAGCACTGGTGCTCCCCAAGGTGACGCACTAGGTTGAATAAAGCCTTTCTCCAACAGTTCCTCAATCTGCCGTTTAACCTCATCCTGTTCCACTGGAGCCATCCTACACGGTGCCTTAGAAATGGGTGCACTTTCCGGTTGAACAGTGATGCTGAACTCTACATCACGATGCGGAGGTAACCCAGGAAAATCTTCCAAGAACACAGTCGGATAGTCCCGAACCACAGGAATCCCTTGCACTTCCACAGGAGTCTCTTCCTTGCGGATAGTTGCCACCAGCTTGGAACACTTCTTCTTGCCTTGGAACATGACTTCAGGTCCACCTGGAGCCTTCACTGTTACCGTCTTGGTCTTACACTCGATGCTTGCACTGTACACCGACATCCAACCAATGCCAATGATAACATCGACTCCCAAGATAGTCAGCTCGATCAGATCAATGCCAAAGATTCTATCTCCAATCACAATCTCGCAATCAGCGTAATACCGGTCAGTGGTTAAAGTTCCCCCTGACGGAGTAGCTACTGCTAAGATCTTGCCTGGAAAAATCTTCGGTTCAACTCCCAACACTTTAGCAAATCTAGGAGACACAAAGGTGTGAGAGGATCCAGTATCGAACAACACAACAGCTTTCATTCCATATTCTGATGTAAAAGGTCCATCAAATTCGAAGTATGAGACATGAACTTTCAAGTCAATATTTCCATTTCATTGAATTCCAAACTTTATACATTCGAATTTAAAAACATTTTTGACATCAGAACGGAAAGAAATAGAAGCTACAACAATCTAACTCCTACGGGTCCTCTTTGCTGCTCGAAGTTCTTCCCGCAGTTCTTCAACCTCATCCTTCAGCACATCAGTCAGGTTCTTCCTCTTCTCGAGTTCCCAAACCCGATGACTGAGAACAGAGAAGTCGTCCTTCCGTTTCGCCAGCTGAGCCTCCAACAACCCGACTCTCTCTCGCAGTGTCTCTACCTGCCTCTGAAGAGAAGTCACAAAACCACTTGGAACTGGTTCTTCTTCTTCGTCAGAAGAAGAGTCCTCAGATGAATCCGGAGGTGGGGTGATCTCTCGGGATTCAGGCCATTCTTCACTGTCAGAATCAGCTTGCCCAGGGTAGTACTCGTCCTCGGAATCAGCCTGTCCAGGATGGTACTCTTCTTCAATGATATGCCAGTCGTCGCCTCCAGCAGGGTCGAAATGATCAGCCATCTTAGAAATAGAGAGGAAGAAGCATAAATCTTAGAGCAACACAAATGTAAGTCACTTACATTTAAATCTCTAGACTCAAACACACACTATAATGTCCACTTCTAGGGTGTCGTTCCCTATAAATTTGTACAAGTGTGGAAAGTGTAGAAAGCATGGCTCTGATACCACTCTGTAATGCTCCGAATCCCAAATACACTGAATTCGAGATGTTCTACAGGATCTTTTCACTTTTTTTAGTACAATTTTACAGGAAAATTAAAACTTTTCATCATACATCAGAGATTACATCAATATTACACTTTTCTTTTGCACAGCGGAAGTAAAATTTACAACAATTGAATAAAAGTACAACAACATGATATAATCTTTAAGCATCCATTCCTCTTTAATCTTTAACATGGCATTTACCTGCATATAAGACTGTGGGTACGTCAGTTTATTCAACCGACGAACATTATACACGGCCATCCTCTCTATGCCGAAAATAGTATAACTTAACTTTCCATATTTAACAAACACAAACTTGTCACATTCAAACTAAAGGGACTACCCTATTGATATCGTGTTGTGATTGTGCACTTAATCCTTAATGCATTTATTTATGTTACATGACACTAATGCGCACTTGTTCGGATTCTATGCATCCCATACTACATAGGTCCGAGGGCAAGCCCTTATTCTTTCTTCAACTTTATAGGGTTCAATCCCCCGTTATGATTTAGTCTACTACTGTAATTACGGTAAGTATCCTAGATGTTATCTGACCTACGAACTCATGTCTAGGCACTCTGGAGTAGTATCCTCACCCAGACTCATCATGGGAATTCCTGGGATACGCTCTCACCATAAACATGACACCACCCGTAGTCTTCAAACATCCCACGAGCGTCGCCACTGGGACGGTACTCTGGAGCAGTATCCTCACCCAGACTCGTCATGGGAATTCCTGGGACACGCTCTCGCCGCTACCCATGGCCCTCATACTCAGTGTTTTTCTCTTACTTTCATCACATCTTCACTATGCACTAGTCCTTAGTTTTATAGAATCATGAATAAAATCAAAGTTCTAGAGTTAGTCTCTCCACTAAGCCAGACTTATTCATTTATACAAACGTGACCAACCTTGGTCTTTCATTTCAATATTTCATTTCTTTTCCTTTCCAATTGCCGGAGGAGACTTAGCTACTCTTTCAAGTCAATTTCAATTCACAATGTCCACATTGAGTACTTACAACTCATAAGATTCATGTTCATAGCCAACAAATTTCTTTTTCATCAACATGATTTCTGATTCCTTAATTAATCCATAATCATACATGAACTCATGCACTTCATAATTTCACATTTGAAATTCACATCACCAATGAACATTCATACTTCATATTTTGCACAATATTCTCAAGTGAGAATCAATAATATTATGTCACACAACAAGGTTCTTTTTGCCAATTATTTTCTAATAGTCCATTTCAATTTATCTTTATAAACTATAATTTTTCACAAGTGTATATTTTAGAACCATAGTTCTAATTGTGCCTTTTGTTCACAAACCATATTGTATTTCATTCAAATAATACCCAAATCACTCTTATAAAATTCCTTACATTTTTATGAGAATAACCATATTTTTTTCATAATTTTTGGACATAAAAAACTCCCAAAAAAAATATTTTTATACAAATGCCGAGGGTGAGAATCGAACCCAGGCACAACGGAACTGATATGGCTAAAAATAGGATTAAATCGGAACCGTTCACATCGGATACGAATCTTAAAGCTCAGGGGTAAAATGGTAATTTCACATACAAATGGGTCTGAAACGGGTACTGGGTCTCCTTCTCACAGATCCAATAACCCGCGAACGGATCCACCTCAACTGGGTACGGGTCCCAACCCGAAACACACCCAGTCCAGGAAAGATAGAATTAGGGTTTTTGATTAATCCTAATCAACGGCTCTGATTCACGTCTATCTTTCCACCAGGAATAGGGATTACATTCCTAATCTGTTTACTAGGAGAATATTCCTTATCAGATCACAGGAATCACATTCCTTATCTGATCCCAACGGCGACTATAAATACCCCACACCCATCTCCATTAAGAGGTAATCAATCTTTTTCTAGTTAAACGCTCTTTCATAATCATTTCTGGTTACTGACTTGAGCGTCGGAGGGTGCGTCGCCGGGATCAACCCCGGTGTCTCGCACTTCCTTCCAGGTGAACGGCGGGAGTCAACGGTCAAGCTCCGGCGGAACAGGTTAGGTCTGCTATTCAGGTTTTTCACGAACTCACAAAGACTATCTGTTTGCCCCCACACCGAATTTAGCGGCAACAGATTGGCGCCGTCTGTGGGAAAACCATACGAATAGCCTCATCCTCTTCTCGTCGACTAGCTTTTCTCCAGCCATGCCTCCCAGAAAAGTCAGGTCCAGAGGGTCCAACCGCGGGCCCAACCCCGCCGATCAGCAAGAGGTAGTCCCAGTCCAACCCGCTCCGCAGCAGGGACAACCCCCGCCTCAAGTGGAGGACCCTCTTCAACAAGATCAGCCTCATCTTCAGAATCAGGAACCCCCCAAAGGTCCCACCGGTCCTCAGAATGCCGGTGCGGGGGGCTCCCGCATGAAGCAACCTCTCCATCAAGACCGCGTCTCCATGCACAAAGCCTCTACGGATTCCATGGCCTCTCATAATCCTCAAAACCGGCAGAAGGTGGAGGACTTACGCCACCGTCTGGACGAGAAGCGGGCCCGAGAGAGAGCCTCCCGCCAACAACGTCCGGGTGAGCGATCCCCTCACTGCCGAGACTACAGAAGATCCCCTGTCCGAAGGGGAAGGAGGGAGTCCCCCGAGCATTACAGAAGGAGGCACTCCCCCGCAGATCGGCAACAGCCCAGGAACAATGAGGCACCAATCACCCGTGCCGAGTTCCAGCAGTTCCAAGCAATGGTACAACAGGCACCCAACCTCCGTCAAAACCCTAATGAGCCGAAGGCCCCGTCCCCTCCTCCAGTCCGAAGCCCTCGCCGACGGTCCCCATCTCCTCGTCCCGCTCCTACCAACTCCCGGCGTACCCCAAGTCCTCGTCGCTCCCGAAGTTACCATCGCCGCAGCCCTCGCTCTCCCTCCTACGAAGACGAGTCTAGAGGCTCGGCTGATTACCGTCGGAGGGACGACACCATGTATCGCCGTCTTCATGAGGTAGAGAGGCGCCTGGGTCAGATACGTCGAGAAGAAGAGCTTAGGGGGAGGACCCTACGTCCTACTCGACCCCCTTTCTCCCGAACCATTGTGGATGCACCTGTGCCGTTCGGCTTCAAACCTCCCCAATTTGAGACTTACACCGGGGAGACCGACCCCGTTGACCACATTGAGAGCTTCAAGACTCTCATGCTCATCCACCAAGCTTCCGATGCCCTGCTGTGCAAGACATTCCCTGCTACTCTCAAGGGCTCGGCTCGGGAATGGTACTCCCGCCTCGCCCCGTCTTCCATATTCTCCTTCGAGCAGTTCGAAACACTCTTCATCACCCACTTCGTGAGTAGCAGGCGCACGGAGAAGACCAGCATCACACTCCTCCAGCTCAGGCAAGAGAAAGGTGAGAAGTTAAGAGACTATGTGAAGAGGTTCACAGCTGAAGCCAGGTCTATAGCTTCCCTCGACCAATCTGTCGCAACGGCCGCCTTCCAATCCAATGTCTTCAATTCCAGCCTCCGCTCCTCTCTTGCTAAGAAGCCTCCACAGAACTTTGCCGACCTCCTTCTCAGGTGTGACAAGTACATTCGTGCCGAAGAGGCCGCCTACCTTCCAAGCCTCGGAGGGTCTACCTCAGGGACGAAACGGAAGTTGACCGAAGAAGAAGAGGCTAAGAAGCTTCAGAAGGACGGCAATGGCCAGCACCGCCCGACTCCTCGGTTTGAGAAGTTCACCCCCCTCATTGCTAATATATCAGAAGTCCTTATGGAGGTGGACAAGGAAGGACTACTCCGCGCTCCCCCAAGAATGAATACCCCTGGCAAGAAGAGGGACAAAGATAAGTGGTGCCGCTTTCACAGGGACCACGGCCACGACACGGATGATTGTCGGGCTCTCAAGGAGGAGATCGAAGAACTCATACAACGGGGGCACCTGATCAAGTTCATCCAAAAAGAGGGGGCCGAGCTCCTCCCCTGACCATCACCTCTTCCAAACGAACAGGAAGGCCCGCCGAGCTTCAAGACTCAGCTCCTCCCAAGAGGTCCTTACCTTATTGTAGAAGTAGGATTCTGATTTTCAATAAGGCCGATGCTTGTAACTCGGCCAACAGCATGTAATAATGGCTCGCCCTATTGGAGCAGCCACTTAGTTTATTTCAATAAAATTTTACATCTTTTCATTGAAAATTATTGCTCTTGCTTCTCTATCTCTCCGAGTCACGACTCTCTTAAATGGTGGGTTCGGAGTCCAGCTTCTTCTACATGGCTGCTCCCACAACTTGCTAAGCACTTCACAACGGGTTTGGAGTCCAACACTTGGCTCGATTCTACTTCGCAAGTTCGCTCCTAAGCGGACTAGAAGTAGCTCGCCATTCGAAACTGCTCCTGCATCCCTCAAACTAACCTCGCAGTGGTTCGGAGTCCAGCACTCGGCTCGACTCTTCTTCCTCGGCTCGTCCTTAGACGAGCCAGGAGTAGATCGCCGTTCGAAATTGCTCCTGCAGCCGTTGAATGGATCGGAGTCCAACACTTGGCTCGATTCTACTTCGCAAGTTCGCTCCTAAGCGAACTAGAAGTAGCTCGCCATTCGGAACTGCTCCCACAACCTTAAACTAATCTAACGATGGTCGGGGTCCTATGGCTCGACTTTACTTCACCGGCTCGTCCTTAAACAGGCCGGAGGAAGCTGGCCATTCCGAACTGCCCCCACGACCATCCGAGCTGAGCTACCCATCTACCGAGAAGCAAAGTGGCGGAAAATGTGCCCCAAAATCCGTGCTCGGATCTGCTGAACAAGATGCATCTACCGAGCAGCTAAGCAGATGAAGAGCAAGAAGAAAAAGAGGCTAACGAGTCAGGGTCGGATCCAATACCCTCGGTCCGACCCATACCCTTCTTAGCTCCTTCATTCTTCTCCTTCTTCAGTCTTCCCGCCAAAAGTACCCAACACTTCTGCTCTTCTTCACTGTGCGAAAGAATGAGGCAGGGGAGAGAACCCGAATGCCTCTCCTCCCCTTCCTCTTTCTTCTCAAAGTCAAGACTCTTCACTCCGCTCACTTCCAAAGCAGAGCTCTTCTCCACAGGTTCGGAGCACAACTTTCTCCTGGAGTTCCTCCTCAAACTTGTCTCTCAAATAGCTCTTCTCGACGAGATCGGAGCTTAGACTCTCTTAGAATTGCTCCTTGCGCTCACTTCAAAGAATGGGTCTTCCCAGCACCTCTTCTCCTAGGCGTGGAGCTCCTCTTCAATAATCTCCAAAACCAAACAGAATAGAGACAACTTCAGAGCCCCTCACCTCTCCCATATGCTGACCCATCCTCCCGAGCCGAGGAGCAGAGCTTCATCGACCCATCCCCTTCATCAACTCACTGAGCTTCTCCTCACGCTCGAGCCATCCGAACAGCCGAGCTACCGAACAGCTCAGCCGAACGGCCGAGCCACTGAGCACGGAGGGGCGGAATCTTCAAGGAACACTTCCTCCAAAACGCCTCAGCGCCTCGGCCAACAGCACTGAGTCTCCGAGCCGAGGTACCGGGGTACCGACCCTCGTATATGGCAAAAAATCGTCCCGAGGCGATTTTGCCGTTAGATCATCTCAAAATTCGCACCCAATCGTGATGGACGGATCAGATCGCGCTACGTCACCACAAAACGACAAGATAACGTTTTCTCGAAACTCGTGCCTCTTGTCTCGTGATTCGCGCCACGATCGTGATCAACCGTCCAGATGGCTCTTCTCCAAATCGAGCTCCCCACTCCGCTCGCCTCCAAAGCGGAGCTCTTCCCAACGAATTCGGAGCTAAAACTCTCTCCTAGAGTTGCTCCTCAAGCTCCTCTTCCTGATGGCTCTTATACAAATCGAGCTCCCCACTCCGCTCGCATCCGAAGCGGAGCTCTTCTCAAACGAGTTCGGAGCTAGAACTCTCTCCTAGAGTTGCTTCTCAAGCTCCTCTTCCAGATGGCTCTTCTCCAAATCGAGCTCCCCACTCTGCTCGCATCCGAAGCGGAGCTCTTCTCAAACGAGTTCGGAGCTAGAACTCTCTCCTAGAGTTGCTCCTCAAGCTCCTCTTCCTGATGGCTCTTCTACAAATCGAGCTCCCCACTCCGCTCGCATCCGAAGCAGAGCTCTTCTCAAACGAGTTCGGAGCTAGAACTCTCTCCTAGAGTTGCTCCTCAAGCTCCTCTTCCTGATGGCTCTTCTACAAATCGAGCTCCCCACTCCGCTCGCATCCGAAGCGGAGCTCTTCTCAAACGAGTTCGGAGCTAGAACTCTCTCCTAGAGTTGCTCCTCAAGCTCCTCTTCCTGATGGCTCTTCTACAAATCGAGCTCCCCACTCCGCTCGCCTCCAAAGCGGAGCTCTTCCCAAAGCGGAGCTCTTCCCAACGAATTCGGAGCTAAAACTCTCTCCTAGAGTTGCTCCTCAAACTCCTCGTCCAGATGGCTCTCCTACAGCCGAGCTCTTCACTCCGCTCACCTCCAAAGCGGAGCTCTTCTTCACAAGTTCGGAGCACAACTTTCTCCTAGAATTCCTCCTCAAACGTGTCTCTCAAATAGCTCTTCTCGACGAGATCGGAGCACAACTCTCCCCTAGAGTTGCTCCTTGCACTCACTTCACAGAATGGGCCTTCCCATGGCTCTTACGAGGATCTTCCCAGCACCGCTTCTCCACTATGCGAGAGAACAAGGCAGAGGAGAGAACCCAGATGCCTCTCCTCCCCTTCCTCTTCTCCTCTTCTCCGAGCTACTACGGGCAGAGGGTGAACTACTGACGCGCCGAGCCGAGGTACCGGGGTACCGACCCTCGTATATGGCAAAAAATCATCCCGAGGCAAAGTCACCGTCGGATCTCTCCAAAATTCGCGTCAGAATTCGATGGACGGTCCAGATCGTGCCACGCTCACAAAACGACAAGATAACGTTTTCTCGTGATCTGAACCCCATCCTCGTGATGCGCGCCATGATGAACGGTCCAGATCCGGCCACGCGTATCTTCCGAGACACCTGCCACCGGCTCGCCCAGCCGAGCTACCGAACAGCTCAGCCGAGCAGCCGAGCTACTGGGCACAGGGGTGGAACCCTCAAGAGATACTTCCCTCAAAACGTCCAACTCAGACCTCGGCCAAACAGCCCTGACGCGCCGTGCCGAGGTACCGGGGTACCGACCCTTGTATATGGCAAAAAATCATCCCGAGGCAAAGTCGCCGTCGGATCTCTCCAAAATTCGCGTCAAAATTCGATGGACGGCCCAGATCTCGCCACGTCACCACAAAACGACAAGATAACGTTTTCTCGAAACTCGTGCCTCTTGTCTCGTGATTCGCGCTACGATTGTGATCAACCGTCCAGATCGAGCTGCGTAGCCTGGATCTGCCAATCTACCAACCTGTGGAGCGGCGAAAATGTGCCTCAAAATCCGTGCTCGGATCCGCCGAACAAAGCAAGCAGATGAAGAGGAAGAAAGAAAAAGAGGCTAACGGTCGGGGTCGGATCCGATACCCACGGTCCGACCCATACCCTTCTTAGCTCCTTCATTCTTCTCCTTCTTCCCCAACACTTCTCCTCTTCTCCACTGTGCGGAAGAACAAGGCAGAGGAGAGAACCCAAATGCCTCTCCTCCCCTTCCTCTTTCTTCTTAGAAGAGCTGCCGATCCGATCCGAGGTGCCGAGGTACCGACCTACCGAACAGCAAAGTGGGAAAAAATTCTCCTCAAAATCCGTGCTCGGATTGGCCGAACAAGAAGCAGATCCGAGGAGCTCAGATTTTCCGAACAAGGAAGAAGAGAGAGAGAGAGAGAGAGAGAAAAAGGGGGCACAAGGGATGGGTTCGGACCCGTTAAGGGGATCCGACCCGAACCCCTCTCCAACTCCTTCTTCCCTTCCACTCTCCCGCCAAAACTAACCAAAAGAAGAAAAAAAAAACCCAAACTCCTCTTCCTCACGCCACCGACCTCTCCCTCCGTAGATGGAGCTCGTTCATCTCCAACGTCCACTATTGTGCCGAGCTCTCCCTCCTTCACACGACGAGCCCCTTCGTCGAAGCTTCGGCCGCTTCCGTGGCCGAGCTCCGAGCCAAGTGACGAGCCGAACCCACTCACGAGCTCACAACCTTCGCGAAGAACCCATCTCCTCCATCGTCGAAACTCGAGCCCCCCTTTCACGTGCGGGCTCAAACGAAGAACTCCGTCACAACTCCACCCTTCACGTGCAAGCTCCGCCATGGCTAACGCTTCCTCCCACCTCCTCGCCCACTGTCCAGAGCTCGACCCCATCTTCTTCACGAGCTCCGAGGTCCTGCCGAGCTCTCCATGATGAGTCAAGCTCCCTCCTCCTTCGGCGAAGTTCTCAAATGCCCCGCCATGGCCGAAGCTCGGCCATCGAGCCCACAGTGCAGAGCTCGACCACCACCGAACTCCCCATGCGCAGCTCTCTCCCTAAGCTCCGCCATGGCCTGTCTTCGAGCCTCCTCGTCGATGCTTCGCCAGGGCCCCGAGCTCAGCCTTCTTCCTCGGCAAAGCTCCGCCATTTTCGAGTTTCGAGCTCCATCATCCCCTTCTTCGAGCTCCCTCGAACAAGCTCTCGTCGACGAGGTCCGAACCACCCTCAGTGTCCGCCTATCTCCTTCGACGAGTTCGCCGCGCTCCGAGCTATCCACAAGGCCGAGTCGAGTTCCCCTCGCCGAAGTCGACCACAGCCCCATCGACGAGCTCGCCGCTCACCGAGCTCTCCACAGTGCCGCGTCGAACTCCCCTCGGAGAGGCGAGCTCCGAGGCCTCCTCCACGGGCTCCGTTCGTCACCAAGCTCACACCGCTGACGAAGGAGTCGAAGAACAGAGAAGAGTCGGAGAGCAGAGGAGAAGATAGAAACGAAGTAGAAGAGGAGAGAAGAAGCAGCGGAAAAAAAAAAAAAAAAAAGCCACGTGGCATGCCACGTGGCATCATCTCAACGATCCGAGGTGCCGATCCGATCCGAGGTGCCGATCCGAGCCGAGGTACCGGGGTACCGACCCTCGTATATGGAGAAAAATTCGACTGATCTCATCTCACCGTCGGATCGTCTCAAAATTCGCGCTAAAACATGATGAACGGCTCAGATCTCGCCACGTCCCCACAAAACGACAAGATAACGTTTTCTCGAAACTCGTGCCTCTTGTCTCGTGATTCGCGCCACGATCGTGATCAACCGTTCAGATTGAGCCACGTAGCTCGGATCTCAAATCCGAGCTACCGACCTACCGAACCGCAAAGTAGCAAAAAATCTCCTCAAAATCCGTGCTCGGATCAGCCGAACAAGAAGCAGATCCGAGGAGCTCAGATTTTCCGAACAAGGAGCAGAGGAGGAAGAATAAAAAAAAAAACAGAGGCACGTGGGCCGGGGTCGACCCGTTAGGGGATCCGAACCCATCAACCCACGACCCGAACTCCACTTCTTCTCTTCCAATCACCTGCCAAAACAAAAAAACTGAACAAAACTCAACTCTTCTTCTCCACTCTCCCGCAAAACCAACTGAAGAGGCAAAAGAAAAAACCCAACATCTTCTTCCTCAACCTCCGACGTGGAACCTCCACAACGACAAGCTCCGTCACCGAGCTCGATTCCCGAACAACGCCGACGTCGATGCTCCATGCTGCCGAGCTCACTGGCCGAACCCAACTCCTCGGCCGAGCTTCGAGCTTCGCCACCTTCGCCATGACATCGAGCTCCTTCACGAAGCTCCGAACCCAACCCCTCGGCACCGACCAAGCTCCTCGTCCAACTGCCTCTGGCGCCGAACTCAGCTCATCTCCAACACCGAGCTTCAAGCTCCTCGCCAACTTCATCAATGTCGAGCTCCGAACCCATCACCGTTCGCCAAAGCTCGCCCATTCTCCTCATCATCGAGCCGAACCTAACTCCAAACGCAGCGCCGCTCCGAGCAGCTCACTCGTCGTCAACCTCCGAAGCACCAAGCTCCGCCATGTCTCGACTCCGAGCCGAACTCCTCTCCACGGAGGTGCCGAGCTCCAAGCACGAACCACCTTCGCCGAGCTCAAGAACCCGTCACCATGGCTCTAACGAACTCCCTACTCCGCAAGCATCCCCTACATCGAGCTCCGCCATGCTCCTCGCCGAACCCATGCCGAGCTCCACATCGCCGAAGCTCCGCATCACCGAGCGCTTCGCTGAGCTCTCCTTCATCTCCCATCGAAGCTCCGGTGCCAAGCTCGAAGCTTCGTCGAGCTACAAATCCACTTCGTCGCGAGCTCAACCCATCACCGTGCTCGCCACCTTCGTCGCCGAGCTCGCAACAATCGCCGGAGCCTCCCACTGTCGAGCTCACGACGGCGAAGAAGAAGCGAAGAGAGAAGCGAAGAAGAGAAGCAGCAGAGCGAAGAAGGGAAGCGAAGAAGAGAAGCAGCAGCGAGGAAAAAAAAAAAAAAAAACAGACCACGTGGCGGTTTCCTATACGGTCGGCTGATCCGAGCCGAAGTGCCGGAGTACCGAGGCTGTAAATTGAGAAAAAAACAGGCCGACCAGCACGATCCGTCCGATCGTCTCAAAATTCGCATCGCGACACGATCGACGCTCAGGAACGCGCCACGTGTCCAGATCGTGATCTGCCTCACGATGCGTGCTCATCTGATCATGATGGACGGCCAGAAATCTGCCACGTGTCCAGATCGTGATCTGCCTCACGATGCGTGCTCATCTGATCAGGATGGACGGCCAGAAATCTGCCACGTGTCCAGGTGATATTTAAATTGTTTATTTATTTATTTAATTGTTTTTTTATTTAAAAAATCCGAAAAAAATATTTAAAAATCGAAAAAAATTAATTAAAAATTCTAAAAATAATTATAAATTCAGAAAATTTATTTTAAAAATTCTGAAAAATATAATTATTAAATTAGAATAATTAATTAATATTTTTGATAATTAATTATTTAATTCGGAAAATGAATAAAAAATTCAAAAAAATGAGGAAAAATTCAGAAAAATCTGGAAAAATCACCAAAAATCCAGAAAATTCTGAGAATATTTTTGGGCATTTTACAAGCCCACAATAACACTGTTACACCCCGAGCAAAATTCCAAACTCCCTTAAGAACACCGATAAAATCCCGTACGCCAGTAAAACAGTAAAACTACTCCTCAAAGGCTGATCAAACTCAGACTTTGGGAGTGAGGGGCTCGTGATATGGCTAAAAATAGGATTAAATCGGAACCGTTCACATCGGATACGAATCTTAAAGCTCAGGGGTAAAACGGTAATTTCACATACAAATGGGTCTGAAACGGGTACTGGGTCTCCTTCTCACAGATCCAATAACCCACGAACGGATCCACCTCAACTGGGTACGGGTCCCAACCCGAAACACACCCAGTCCAGGAAAGATAGAATTAGGGTTTTTGATTAATCCTAATCAACGGCTCTGATTCACGTCTATCTTTCCACCAGGAATAGGGATTACATTCCTAATCTGTTTACTAGGAGAATATTCCTTATCAGATCACAGGAATCACATTCCTTATCTGATCCCAACGGCGACTATAAATACCCCACACCCATCTCCATTAAGAGGTAATCAATCTTTTTCTAGTTAAACACTCTTTCATAATCATTTCTGGTTACTGACTTGAGCGTCGGAGGGTGCGTCGCCGGGATCAACCCCGGTGTCTCGCACTTCCTTGCAGGTGAACGGCGGGAGTCAACGGTCAAGCTCCGGCGGAACAGGTTAGGTCTGCTATTCAGGTTTTTCACGAACTCACAAATACTATCTGTTTGCCCCCACACCGAATTTAGCGGCAACAGGAACCAAAGCCAAGAGCACCCGCCAACCGGCCGAACTGTGCTAGCGACATAAGAGGGGTCGAAATGGTACATATTGTGTTCAGGCCGAGAGTTATAAACTCTCAAAATTTTGTAGAAAAAATGTTGTAGACACTGGGGGTTCGAACCGCTCGACCCAGAAAAGCCAACCGCACAACGTGACCGCCTGAGCTACTAGCTCAGGTTGTCTCAGTGCTAGTTTAAAGCCCATATAAGTTATTTTGGTACTGTGGTTAAAAACAACTCGATGTTCAAATAAACTTAGTTTCATATTGCTTTTATGAAAGTTACTGAAAAATTCTAGATTAGCTTTCCCTTACATGATCTTCATATCAGTAAGATTAAAATAATTTTTTTGCACTAATAAAATATATTTTTTTCACACAAATCCATGAATTGTTCATCAAAACCATTATATTCTTCATTTTCGACATTGGTTACACTTAGTCTTCAAATCTCTTCTATCCAAAATTCTTATACAAATTTTGCTGATATTAATCTTTCATCTAACACACAAATCTACTTCTTTTTAATTTGTCCATCCCCCACAGTAATTAAGGAGGTCTCTTCACAAATTAGCACTAACAAGGTATAGATTTTCTTTTTCATGCAATTAGTGATGGCAAAATGTGTTTTCTTTGAATCAACATATACTTCTAGTTCATCATGTGCATCACAAAAATATATAGTCACTTATCAATTATTAGGTTCACACATCAAACATACAAGAAAGTTGCTCCTTCAAAAAGCGTGCTCTTTCTTAATCAATTTGCATGCTTCAAATTTTTCAATTAAACTAACATCCTCATTAGTATTCTCAAGCATCAATACTAACATCATCCATTTATTCTAATGAGCATGGAAAATTTTATCTACAACTTAATTAACAATAATAATCACATGCAAATTGTTCATTATCATGCTAATCAATTTGTAGACTAACTTTCCATTAAAAATGTATTTCACTAACATTTTCCATGAATCATTTCTAATTAGAAACAAGGATAATCAACTCACTTTGTAATCGCATTCTTATGGCATACAATCACACATAATTCGCATATCACTAATTCAATCAACTAGAGATCATTCATTCAATTAAAGGCGCATTCTTGTTAATCATTTTTCATGCAATTTGCTAATGAGATCTAGCATATACTCCTATATTAGAATATGAATTGTTTACCCACCTTGTATGGAGAGAAAAACACACAAAGCAACCAAGTCCTTGCAACAAGGGGGCACCTCCTCTTAGCCAAAAGCGCGCACAAGCTCCAAGCCACCAAGCAAAAAACCGAATGCTTCCTCTCCTTCAATGGCCGGCCTCTCCAAGCAAAAATGTACACAACTCTCACTCTTTTATAACTCACACTAATATTAAAATAAGACTATAGTTTGGAAATTTCATAGCCATGAGAGGGGGGGTATTTATACTTGAAATCAAGTGAAATGGAGGGCCAAGATTGATTAGGTGGTTGAAAGATGGAAGGCCAAGATTAGAGTAGGAGTTATAAAAACTACCCACAACTATACAACCACCTCCATGAACACTATGACATTTTTGAAAATCCCTCCAAAAAGATGCAAACCGGCCACCATTCAAGAGTGTGCATTGCACGTGTACGTGTAGTGCACGTGCATGCAACTAGGCCAAATTTGTACATTTTAATTTGTACAAAAATAAAATAATGATAAATTAGTCTTCTACATGACAAGTTTAAATAAAAAGAGATTAATCCATGGGCTTTATTTTGGGCCAAAAGTATTATTAAAATAAATAAAATAAAAATACATTTTGGGCTTTAAGAAAAAGGGCTTTTCATTAAATTAAAATAAGGCTTTCTATTTGTTTAAAGAAAAGCTTTTGTACAATATAATTTGAGAACAAATATTTATATATTTATACACATCATAATAAAATAATCCAAACAAAATTGCACGTGCACACTACGTGCAAAATAAATAATTTTCCATTAATTGAAAAATTAGGGTATTACATGCAAAGTCAAAAAAGATATAGCAAAATAGGTTACAACCGGCCTCAATAGTTCTTTGCCATTTGTGTGAAACCTCATTCTTTCAAGTACCCAGCCATGGTTATAAATAAATTGTAAAACCTCCTTCGACAACTCAAGTGTCTCTTTGTGTATCTTCATTTCTCAAATATCTTCAAGCATTAGATCAATACAATGGGTTGCGCATGGTGTCCAATACAATGAATTCCTCTAATTCATAAGCTTCTTTTCGACATACACATATGAAGCATGATTATCAGTGATAACTTAGACAACATTCTTTTCCCCAATCTCCCCAATTATCTTGTCAATGACTCAAAAAGAAAATCTCTCATTTTAATGTGAGATGATGCAACAATAGACTTGTGAAAGAAAGTTCATTCATGGGAGTTTACGAGAAAATTTATCAAGGTTAGATTTTTCCTGTCCGTCCATCCATCAGACATCATTGTGCACCCATATTCCTCTGAAAAATTCCTATGAGTAGCTTTAATTACATCAACTCCTTCGACCACATTCTTAAGAATCGGACATTCTTAACTCATCAGCTGATGGTGGCTTCAACCCTCTCCCATAATTCCCAGCCTTCTCAACCATCTCCTTAAAGTATGGACTATTTAAGACAATGAATGGCAAACAATTTGCATAAACAAAGCGACCGATCTTTTGAACAGACACCGCCCTTTGTTCTTTCTTGTATTTATTCTCTATTTTAGTTTGAGTCATCGAAGGAGCTTTAACATTAACAAATCAGTCAAGATGACCAAATATTCTCCCTTGATTATTGCGTCCATAACCACTCTCCTATTCTTGGCTAATCTTCTCGTAAATCTCATCAATCCCGGGCTCTCACATTCTTCTAATTTGACGCTCTAAGTCCCTCGATTTAGTATTCTCAATCTTCAAGTGTCGAAGACTATCCTTGCATGCTTGCGTGACATGTGAAGGAACTTTTTCACATCTACTCACACCATTGCTAGTGCTCGCAAAATGATGCTCCAATCTTGTTACCTCTGAATTGATATGGTGATCACATAATTTACATTAGAAGTCATTCGGGTGTTCTGCTTTCTTTCTATTTGCCCACTCTCTTGCCAAACGGTATTTTAGTCTTTGACATCATTTACAATTCTACCCATAATATCTAACAAACAAAATAAAACATATCAACATATAAAAGAGTTATAACCTAAAACTAAAAACAGTAGAAAATATTGTCTAAAATAGCTTGTAATTTGCAAACAATAAGTTACTAGATAGTGAAATACTAGAAAATAATATTTATCAAGTTCTTGCATGTAAAAAATGACTTTTGGCTTAATTTTTTTATAGTAAGTACTATATACTTATTAGTTTCGATGTAGTTAATTGTAAGTTATATTGATTAATTGCTTCTCTAATTAATTTTTTAAATAACTTACAGGTTGATATCAGAAGATTACTGGTTGAGGACCAATAGTTGAACAAGTTATTAACTTGCCGGTTTGAAACAACTCCATGTCGTGCAATGTCGATGAAAAACTCAAAAACAACATACTCAAATCATAATGAGAGAAAGAAGAGAAAAATCAATCAAAATCTTCAAAAAAATCATAATTCTTAAACCCTAGTTATTGAAATTAGTTAAAATATAGGAAGTAGGAAGGAGGGAGAACGAACCTGACTTCGCCGGAGTGGGAAGCCGTTGCCATCACTGTCGCCGTCGTCGGAGTTCTCGCTACTGCTCTCTAAAACCCAAGACGCAAACAGAACCTCAAGCCAAGCGTCCCCAAAAAGAAAAAGGTTGCAAAGGGTTTTCTATTTACCAAGGTTTTTTAATCGAAAATAAAAATAGAGAGAAAAACGAAATAGCACCCAATGTTTGCCTTAATTCCCAAATAGCACTCAAAGTTTTTATGATACCCAAATAGCACCCAATGTTTTTAAAATAGACCAAAAAAAACTTTTCATTAACTTTTTAGCAGAAATGACGTGAAATTACAGAAATACCCCCCTCTCTTCTTCTCTTTTCAGTTCAGTTTTTTTCATATTTTAAAAAAAATTCGAGTTTTTTCGGTTTTTCTTATTTTGGCTTTTTTTAGATTTTTGGTGGAGATGAAGGTGTGATGGTGGTCAGTGGTGGTCAGCGGTGGAGATGGTCGGTGGTGGTGATGGGTTTGAATTTTAAACCCGTTAAGAGGTGAGGGCAATTTCGACATTTCATATTCTTCCATGGGCGGATCTGGACCCAAGCAGCTGCTTAGGGCCCCAATTTTATAGGGCCCCATATTTTTTAAGTATTTACAATGTTTTAAAAAAATGTAATTGTTTTCAGATACGATTACACTATATTATCTAAAATTTGAAATAGTAGTTGGCCTACTAGCTTATTTGGTTAAAGCGTTGTGCTAATAATTCAAAGGTTGCAGGTTCAAAACTTGCATGGGCTAATTAATTTTTTAATCATTTTTTTTATTTTTTAAACTAATTATTTTTCACATAGCCATACATGTCATTTTACCATATTATGAATTTAATATTATTTTTCACTTAGCCCATGCATGCCACTCTACAATATTTTTTCAATGTTCTATGGTACATCATATTTTCCTGTTTATGATAAATTTCTAACCAAATCTTCAAGTGCATATGATTATTCTATATTTTATGCTTCCAACTAGTATTTTCATATGCATATATTCATCATCACTTCATTCTGATCGTGTTCTATAATATATCATATTTATCACTTTGTGATAATGTAATCTTCAAGTGCATATACATGTTTGCTTTGTTTGCTTTGTTTGCTTTGTTTGCTTCTTTTCTCTTTCTTCTAAATTTTGTATATGTTGATGAAAGGAATATTAAGGTTGTCTTCAAAAAGAAAAAAATATAAGGGACGTTTGATAAAATCAAAATGTATCCATGAAAGCATTCAAAATAGCATTATACAGTTACTTCAATTATGTCAGCTCAATATTTCCTCGAAATGTACATAAACTCAACGTGTGTTTGCTTATATGTTTTGAACATATTCTTTTTTTTGTTCTATTCCTCTTTAATTCTCACATTCATCATTTTCATCCTCTCAGATAATATATAATTCAGAATAAAATCATTGCCGCTTCTTCCTTAGAGTTTGTTTGAGTTCATTTTTGCCAGGAGGCATTTCATGTAAAATGCGTACATTATCAATTAATTCTTTTTTGCAGTGTTCTAAATGGCGACCGCCTCGGACCCCTAGGTGGCGCATGGGCGCTCAAGTGGAAGAGAACGTTTGCCATAGGCGGTGGTCTAGGCGGTTGGAGGCGATTAGGCGGTCATCTTGTTGAATAGGCATCTGTGATGCTAATCAGGCAGACGCCTGATGTCCAACGCCCAGATGTTTTTTATTTTTATTTTTATTTTAAATACTATAAAATAACAAAAAAAAGAGAACTACTATTAATCTATTATGTACTATGTATGGATCTTTAATATTAGTGGAATTGTTTTCACCTTTTTTAGTATTATTGATGATGGATTGCACATATTATACCTATTATACATTAAAATAGCACATATTACACATGAGTAATGCTAGAGCCACTACCAATTTCACTACCATTTTCTTCACTACCTTAGGTGGCATACTCCTATTGGAGAGTTCTCCCACCTACTCTATCATTCCCTACCTATTGGGATGTGCCACCTAAGGTAGTGAAGAAAATGGTAGTGAAATTGGTAGTGGCTCTAGCATTACTCATTACACATATTACACATATTGGTATATTGCACATATTACAATTGGACAATTATTATTTTTTTTAATTGCACATATTGCACATATTTACACATTAATTGCATGAGGATGTTTTTTTTGTGTAAACACCCTTTAAGTACACATATTACACAAGAACATGATGAATATTTTGCAATTGCATTGCATAATTATACTTACGATTGAAGAATATGGGCTGAAATTAACTAAATCGGCAAACAAAATTCAACCACCTAGGCACTGCCTAGGCGCTAGGCACCCCTTGACCGAACCGCCACCGTCTAACGCCGTTTACAACCTTGCTTTTTTGGAAGCATATATATTTAAAAAATTTATTTAAATAGTTTGTCCTTCAAGGATCCAACTTTGTTTGCATTTAAATATTTGTCATTTTTATTTTGTCAACTTGCAAAATGCCCCATTTGAGAACTTGCTTAGGGCCCCCTGAAACTCAAATACGCCCATGTACTCTTCTTAAGGGTTTAAACCCGTTAAGTATATTCCATTAATTTAATGGAAACCTTAACGGCAGGTGTTTTTCGTCAATATTTAAAAACTTCGGGTGCTATTTGGGTATTTTAAAAACGTTGGGTGCCATTTGGAAATTAGTATAAACTTTGGGTGTCATTTGGTCATTTCCCCATAAAAACAATAATAATGTTACACGTTGCGTACACTATTTACGCGATGTATCTTATCTCAAATAGCGTACGCTATGTATAAATAGCATACCGGTATGGAGGTACATGTGCTATGCATGTGCACTATGTAGCATTTTCCTCTACGCTACGCTACATAGCGTGCTATTTCGCGCTACGGAGCGCACTATTTTCAACATTGCATCATAGTTCATCATAGTTCAACCCTAACTTTCTAACCGTTGCCAAATGCACCTCCTCGTCACAAGCCGTAACCCATTCTTCTCTCTTTCTCTCGCTCCTCTCTCTCGATCAATTACAAGATAGTAAGAAGGATGATGGTGATTATGAAAAGTCCAATTAGCATTGCAGAAGGCCCCTTTTTCTTCAATTTGTTGTTTTTAACTATAAAGGATGTTTGTTTTTTATTTCATAGATCTAAATGAGTTTCGCCTTTGTTATGATTTTTTTTCTTTTGATCTGATTTTTTTATTCCATCTTCACTTTGATTCATGAGCTTTCAGTTCTTTTTTTTTGGTTGTGAAGCTATGTATCGGCGAGTTTCAGCCGAAACTTACAGAAACCAAAACAAAAAAGTCAAGTTTCAGCTGAAACTTCTCAAAACTGAGATGTTCGATACCGATACGTATCGGACGATACCTAATAGCTTGGTTGATGCTACTAGCTACTGCTGTTGCTTCTGCTTTTTGGTCTTCTTCATACAATTGATCTACTTATCTTATTATGTGCTTTCCATAATTGCTTTGCTAGTTTATTGTAGCTGTTATAGTGAACTTTTCCATGGGAATTTGTAATATTGTCAATTGAATTATGTGCTTTTCAACTAACTTTTGTTTTTAATACGAATGAATTCTATAATGTAATTTGTTGAGATTTAGTGTATATAATCTTAATTCATAAAATTTAAAATCCCCCCAAAAAATATGGTGCAACACAAGTAAGAGAGGCGTGTGCCTTAACTGGTGCTTTTTGACAAAGGAAATTTTTTGGATTTTAAGATTGTCTTCAGCCTTCCGCCTTTGACTACATTTACTGTTTCTATTTGAATCAGATCTTCTATAGAACATAATACCCCATTGGCCAAGAAAGATTTAACAAAATTTCAACCGACTCTTGATTAGTTCCAAATTTCTAGAAGAGGAAACTCTGCACATGAGAGAAGAATACCATAATTTTAGGACACTTTAGATTCATTCATTCATTCATATTCCCTAGTCAAACTACAGGGAACGTCACTAAAAGGGGAAACAAAACATTAGCTACAAATGAACTGATTTTGAATCAATTTGTCAACTTCCCGAACTACCATCACCAACTTCAAAGATGTAACTTTTTTTTTCTATTTCCAAAATTAAGTGGAAGTTAACTACTATTATTTAGCCTAAGTTTAATAATGCTTTTGAGAACCCGAAAGCACCTTTTAAAGTATAAATTACACAAACATTTTGCAATGCAAATTGAGCATTTGAGTAGATCTGCTGATAAAATTGTTTGAGGGCCAAGGCATACTTGTAAAATTGTGTATTGAATGGTGTGTTGCGTATATGGTTATTGTATCATTTATCAATCATCGTGTTATTTTATTAACTATATAACTATATGCTTCAGAAATTAGAAATCCAAGCACATTCACAACAAGGAATCATCGACAACCAAGAATAAGCGCTATAAATCTTGATATGCAAAAATGAGATGCATGCGGATGTAGCACTAAACTACTTGAAAGATTGCAATGTAAAATCTAAATAATTATGATTTCTTTTGACAATTTTTTTAATTTTGTCTCAAGAATCTGAATTATATTTTCTTCTTTAAGGTTCAATAAGTTCAAAATTTTGTTCTCTTGCTGAGCAATGTGGAGACAAAAATCCAAGCCTTTGGCTTAACAACCTCAAATATTATCAAAGACCTAAAGGTAGGGGGGAAAACTTGCAAGAAATCTACAGTTAGACTTGGTAATCATATGACCCATGGCCCGTGGGCACGCGCAGGTGTACCCACATGGCCGCAAAAGGGTCGAGTAATTTTAAATTTTTGAAATTTTACCCGGCCTGGCCTGTTATTTCTGAGTAAAGCTTTAGTCACTACCAATTTCACTACCATTCTCTTCACTGCCTTAGGTGGCATACTCCTATTGGAGAGTTCCCCCACCAACTCTATCTTTCCCTACCTATTGGAGTGTGCCACCTAAGGTAGTGAAGAGAAATGTAGTGAAATTGGTAGTGGATGTAGCATTACTCGTTATTTCTGCAGGTTGGGCAGGAGGGCACCCATAATTTAAACCATAAAATAATACACAAATTGAATAAGTACCCAAACCCATTATATCTAACCGAGTTAGACCCAAATACTCAACAATATTTAATTACTTATGCACTCAAATACCCGTACGCGATACCCATGTGATTCAAAAGAACAAAAAAAATTTGAAACGCTCTCAGGCTCATTTCTCAACTCTCTGGTGTATATCTAGGGTTCCTTGCTTGCAAGTTGCGGTTGTATCTCTTTTCAGTTGAAGCCAGGTACCTCTCTCTCTCCCTCCCTCTCCCTCTCTCTCTATCTTTCTCTACTTTCTACGAGCAAATTGCAATGACTAATGTTTGGGTTAGGGTAGGGTTAAGATTTGTGATTTGCTTTCATAAAATTAATTTTATGACCCTTTTTTTGTTGTTCTAGTCAATTTTATGGCAGATTTCGGTGAATGTGCAAATCTTCATCAAGATTCTTCTCAAACTGGAAGTTGCAATGATAAGAAACGAAAAGCTACTATTTTGGATCTTTTGTGGTCTACAAAGATGAAAATAACTAGATGCAAAGATTGTTAAAGGAGTTACGTTGTTCGTAGTAGTAGCCATGGAACTTCAAATTTAATAAAGCATCATAAGAATTGCATAGGGCGTGATAACCATGATGTTGGTCAAATGCATTTGAATCAAGAGTTAAAATCTACGTTCTAGAAGGACGGACGAAAAAGTGCATCATGACAAAATTGCAAGAGCACAATGCAGTGTAGTTGAAGGCTCGCCTCAGGCTCAAGGCTCAGGCTTAACCGCAGTTTGAGCCTCAAGTCTCAGTTAAGGCTCCCCCTTTGTTTGAAGCTACACTTAGGCTTGCGCCTGGACACGCCTTATGTAGCGCCCCGAGTTCCACACACTGGGAGCTCGTGATACTTACCCATAATCTTTACTTCAATGAGTACACAACACAGAAAAATTACAGGAAATTAGAAACTTACATTGCGCAAGGAAATTTTATCCTACACTTGGATGCTTTCCGCAGCACGAGTCCTCTGCTCCACGATCAGCGATCCTGCAATTAGCAAACTGTGGGCACGTCAGTTGAATACAACTAACGCAACGCGGATGAAAACCACAATCTCCAAAATCCTCAACAATCAATATTTGATGCAGAAGAAAAATGTGAAAGTCAAATCACAAGTGTCGGTGTATGCCATGATCTAGATTCTAATGCACAACTCATATGCACACCATGCTCTTAATCTAATGCAAACTTGATTTGAAAATGTATGCATCCCATACTACATACTCCCCAAATCGAGTTCGTATTGTCCAGATGGTAGGGTTCAATCTCCCGCCATGCATCCTACTCTTGTACTCTTTCCTGTTTCTGACATTCATCTAGTGACTGGTAAGATTGCAGTCGCTCGGTCTAGTTTCGTCGCTTCAGTCAGAATCATTGGTTATGCCATTATGTATGCCGAGACCCTGTGGTCCTACGCCACTCCCCGGTCATACTCCGCCCGGCCCCTGTGGTCCTACGCCACTCCCGGACCTTACCCAAAAGTTGTTACGAACATAAAGGTGACCCTGCAGGTCCCACCTGCTCCACCAAGAGTCCTAGAGCACTGCTCTGCTCCCTGTTTGCATTAAACAACATAGAACCTTAGGTAGATTTGGAGGGTCCATTCCTCAACTTCCACCATACAGTCCTTATCACTAAATCCCAGAAATTAACAGACGAGACCACGCTGCACGTGTCCCAGACGAGACCACGCCGCACGTGTCCCCTTGACAGGAAAGTACAACGCCCAACTAGTGCATGTCCTTACCAATTATCCTAGTTTAACTTCTCAATTCACCAACTCAACAAGTCTCATCTTGATTTAGTTAGGGTTCAACCTAGCCTCCAATCATGCTAAGAGTTGACGCACACATGCACCAAACTAGTGCATTCAATGTGCACCACACTTCACAACAAGTACGCATATAAGCATGCATTGATTATATACATACCCATGCATAATCGTATTTCATCTAACAATGCTTAATTCCTTCATTAATCACCACTTGGTTTCTAGGTGAAAATATCAGTACTCAAGGTCATATTATTCACATTTACAATAAAATATCACAATAAAATATCACTAACTAGGTTCAAAGTGAATCCAACCTAGTTGAATCTCAACAAGTCTCATCTTGATTTAGTTTGGGTTCAACTTAGCTTTCAAATCATGCTAAGAGTTGACCCACACATGCACCAAACTAGCACACTCAATGTGCACCACACTACCATATGTAAATGTTCAAGTATGCATACCCGCATACACATGCATACGGTATTCCATCAGTCACTGTATTCATTCTTACAATCTCTCCTATGCAACCAATAGTTCTTTACTACAATCTACTCAACTTTATCATGAGTTTCTAATTAGCTAAGCATGCAACTACAACTACTAAGCATATTACTACAAGTGTGTCATTTCATGCAATCACATCAATTTAAGCATTCGAGGAGTAATCTTTTCTACTACATTATAACTAAGCTTACTAACTCATTAGTAGCTTACTAATACAATGTTAGTAGCTTACTAACACAAAACTAGTAGTTTACGAACAATATATGTTTACTAACCATAAACAATTGGTTAGTAATTGGGTTACTACGAGGTCGAGTCTACATTTCTAACTTTCTAACTTCTCACTATCATGACATTCTAGCATTCTATTCTACTAATTCACTACCATACTAACATATTAACTTACTAACTTACTAATCATTTCAACTAAGCTTACTAACATTATTAGTACAATGCTAGTAGCTTACTATCAAAATGTAAATTTACTATTCAAGATACTAACTTACTAATCATAAGGACTTTAAGCATTCAAACATGAAAATTTAATTAAACAATTCACTAATTAGACAATTACCGCACAAGACATCACAAAATCACATCTTTACACTTATACTATCATTCTTAACACAAAGAACAAATCTTTATTTATTCACTAGTATATTTATGCATATAAAATTTACATAAGTAAACACTCACTACAATTTCTAGCAAGCATTAATTATTCACTCCATATATGAAGAAAAATAATAATAATAGTAATACAAGAGGTATGAAGAATACCCACTTTGATTGCTTGCAAGCTTCAAGTTGCTATCTTCTCCTCCTTGCTCCTGGATTCTTTCTTGACTTCTTGCTCCAATCCAAAAGTAGTAGTAGAGTGGTATAGTAGTAGTAGTAGGAGTTGTAGGTAGTAGTGAAGTAGTTGTAGCTAAGTAGTAATAGTAGTAGAAGTGGTAGTAGTAATAATAGTAGTAGTTGAAGAAGTAGTAGGTAGTAGTAGTTGTTGAAGAAGTAGTAAAGTAGTAGTAAATATATAGAAAAAGAGATGGAAAGAAAAGTTGTTGCTACTGTTTGCTGTCGGCAGTAAAGAGAGAAAAGAGAGACGGAGAGAATTGTAGGAGTAGTAAGTAGTAGTAGTAGTAAGGTGGTATAGTAGTAGTATTAGTTGAAGGAGGTAAATAAATAGAGAAAAGGGGGAAAAGGGGACTGCAGCTACTGTTTGTTGCTGTCGGCAGTAAAGAGAGAAAAAAGAGAATGAGAGAAGTGTAGGAGTAGTAAAAAGTAAGGTAGATAACACATATATAGAGAAAAGAGGGGGACAAAAAACTGATGTTGCTGCTGGCTGTCTGCTGAAAGAAAGAAAAAGAGAGAAGGAGAGGTGTGTGCAGAAGTGTAGAAGGCTTAGGTGTCCCTACTTTTTGCACATAACCCCCTCAAACTTTACGTAATTGCACTTAACCCCTAAATCTTATTGGATTGGGCTTTAAGAAAGAAAGTATTGGGCTTTTTAAAAGAAACATATTAGGCTCTTTAAAAAAATTAACCATACTAACATAAAATAATAGTGTAGTGTATGAAAAATAACAATAATAATAATGTCAATGCATATATATATATATATATATATATATATATATATATATATATATATATATATATATAACATTGTATATATATATATATTTTGTAAGAATTTTAGGGGTATTACACCTTAGCAAAGGCTCGAAGCCTGCGCCTCATGTAAAAGCCGTGCCTAAACATAACAGACCCGACCCGACCCGTCTTTACAATCCAACTCATTTTCAACCCTTCTCAAATCCCGTAACTCCTCCAATTCTCTCTCACCTTCTCATCCCCAATTCCAAACTCTAACCTCAATCTCCACCTCCATAACTCCTCAATCTGCACTCCTCTTCATACCCCCTCTCAACAATATTGGCGGCGACAATGAAGTAGCTCGGCGGCAACACGACAGCATTCAGCAGATTGGCAGCTACATCGGAAGCAGATCAGCTGCACCGGCAACACTCCTACTCCTCAGTCTCCATACTCCCCACTCCTATTCTGGTTTCTTTCCTTTCTGATTTTACACTTTTATGGTTTCTTTCTTGGGTGTTCGTTTATCTGTTTTTGCAAGTTACTTGAAACAAAATTGTGAAGCTAGTTCATTCCATAATTTACTATTATCATGAAACCATGCCTTATTCAATCAATTGCATCTTATGTCCCTATAGAGCATGACCAAATTTTATAGTCAGCTAACTTTATGTAATTATTGTAATATTTCAAAATACCTTACCATTTACTAAGACTGTAATATTGTAATATTATAGGCTCATTATTGTAATATTTAATTTGATACTATTATAGTTTTACTGTATGCTCAAAACTGTAATACTGTAATATTGCATGTTGTATGGTAAGTATCTTCATTACTGTATTACTGTAATATTGTATGCTCATTACTGTATGAAACTATGAACTAGGCAGTTAAAATCAGTTTTTGGAACTAATCGGTCTAGGAGCAATTAGTAATTAATCGGTTAATCGGAAAAATCATTATATACATACATATATATATATATATATATACATATATATATATATATATATATATATATATATATATATATATATATATATATAATATCCTCATTATGTAGCAACCCTAAATCCTAACATAAAACTATTATGAAATAGGAAAATATAGTTATAGAGAAAAAGAAGAGAGTACTTGGTTTGAGCTGAGTTTAGATTATAGATGTGGGGCGGATCGGATTTGCTGGTCGGTTCCATACAACAAAAACAATCATGGAGGAGCAGCGCGAGCAACAAGAGGAAGACGTGCAGCAGATGCGGTCCGGGTCAAGTATGCGACGGTACAGGGGAGCGACGACAGGTCAGATTTGGGTTTGCTCGAGGAAGAAGAAGAGAACCAGTTTGGGTTTGGGTTTGCGTGAGGAAGAAGAAGAGAGCGGCGACATATCGGGTTTGGGTTTGCGCGATAACGAGAAGGGGTTTAAATTTTGGATTTGAATTTGAGTTTGGGCCGGATTAAGCCCAAATAATGCAAACAAGCATGAAAATTAGAGGAGGTGATTTAATCGGTTAATCGGCCACTTAAAATCGGTCGATTAACCACTAATCGGCCGATTATACCCGATTAAATCGCTAACTATTGAAATATTATAAATCGCTAAAAAATAATTGCTTAGCCTCCGATTTTCAGAGAAACAAATTGTATCACTTCTTCTTTGGGACAAGAAACACATTGTAGTTATACATTACAGGGGAACACAATGTAGTTTTACAAAAATAATAACTTACACAGTTATCTTGGTCATTGTATGATAAATTTTGTTGCTATGATGTGATCTTATTTATATAATCTTATTATAAATTTTAAAAACCCCAAAAAGTAATAGTGCACCTCGGTTAAGTGAGGCTTACGCCTCAAATTGCGTCTTGCACTTCTAGCTGTGTATGGGGTAGTAAAATTGTATTGCGCCTTACGCCTTCGACTACACTGGCACAATGAAGCATAATTATCCCTTCCTCATTGTAGAACGTGATGATAGGGGTCGCTGATCATACCAAAATGAGCCAACCGACCGGTTTTCCAACCAAACCAATCGATTCGGTATCGAAAAATTTGGTTACCAAAAGTACGGTACGGTACAACCATACCGAGTTCTAAAATCCGGTTCAGTTTCGGTATGAATATGGTTCGGTCGGTATTTTACCGTACCGTACCGAATATTTTCAATGCATGCGGCAACAAAAGGTATGCAAATGACTGTTTAAAATTATATCTGCTATTCTGAACTGAGAATTGATACTCCTCGTTTTATTTTAACTTTGCAGCATCTATTTGATAACCTGCTCACTATGTTGAAAGACGTGCAATTACTGCTTCAGTGTTTCAAGGATAGTCATAAGAATACTTGCAATATGGCAAGAGATGAAGCTGACAGGGCTTCTTTGCTCGTTGATTAATTCATCCCAATCTTCTTGCAGTCTAAGGTGAACTTTGTTTTGACTGATTAGCTTCAGTTTTGTTAAAATAGGCTCCCTACCCATGTTTTTATTAGTATTTTATGTTGCAGGAGTCATTAGATAAAACCCTCTTGGTGACGATGGTGGTGATGAAACTATGACTACACATGTACAACATTCACACCCTTTATAATTTCGAAACCAATGGAAGGATTGGTAACATCCAATTTCCAAATCCTCAACAATTTTGAACAGGATATCGAAACTTTGTGCACACAAATGCTTTTAGGAGATATGTGAAGGAGTCTTAGCTATATCATTTCATAGAGCTTTTAATCAAGGTATACCGAAGTTTCGGTATACCAAAGTTTTCCAACCGTACCAACCGAAGTAGTCAGTATACCGAAGTTTCGGTATACCGAACTTTTTGGTTGGTAACGGTTTGCATATTTTCAAAACGAACTAGTTTGGTATGGTAATGGTACAATGTCAAAAAGTCCGGTACCGTACCGAGGCCACCCCTACATTATGACCTTCCAGATGTTCATGCATATCTAAATTTGGATGTTAAACCATACATTATAAATACCACAAGCCGATTGTTTGAAATGTCAGGCCAGAGAAAAATATACAACTTAAATTAGCTATGGAGAGGGCTCCGGGTACATACCTTCCGATTATTGGTCATCTCATGTTGGTGACAGATATATTTGTCTTACGGTGCATTTTGTAAATAAGAATTAGGTTTTTGTAGAGAAATTATTAACTTTTCTCGCATGCCACCACCACAAACCAGAGTTGTTGTGTGAAGAGTTTTTTTTTAATTCTTTACGGAGTGGGAAATTGAGAAGAAGAAAATATGACTTTAGCATTGGATAACGCATCAAAATCGTGATAACATGCAAGAATTCTTAAATAGTGGGTTGAAAAAAAAATGTCATCTGGAGGTGATTATTTCCATGTTAGGCGTTCGGCACATGTCTTGAATCTTATTCTTCAAAATGCTTGAGAGTTGCTAGTGTAACTCTTCGAAAGATATGGAATAATGTGTTGTATGTGAAAGGATCGGAGGGTAGGCGTTTGAAATTTATTGCTGCTTGTGAGTAAGTAGGTGTGGTTTTTTGTGAGGGATTCAACAGACTGTTCTACTATGTAGAGTTCTACGCAATTGATGCTTGAATGTGTTCTCAATTATCGTGAAGCATTCATTCATCATGCATTGGTCAAACTTGGTTATTGCTATGTATTAACCATCAAGGAATGGGGAAAAGGGCCTAGGTTTTATGCAAATTTCTGAAACCCTTTGCCGAACTTACAACTTTTATGGGTTCTGATTATCCAAAGACCAATTTATATTTTCAGAATGAATGGAAAATATAATTGTGTTTACTTGAAGAGAGTTTAAGTAGAGATGATTTCATTAGTGACATGGCGATTAAAATGTTGGATAAGTTTAACAAATATTGGGAGAATTATCTTGTTTTAGGTATCCAGTTAAAATCGGTTTTTGGAACTAATCGGTCTAGGAGCGATTAGTGATTAATTGGTTAATCGAAAAATAATCGGAGATTAAATTGGAAAAATTGTGTGTGTATATATATATATATATATATATATATATATATATATATATATATAATTAAAATATATATACATTCTCATTATGTGGCAACCCTAAATCCCTAACATGAAACTATTATGAGATTATCTAATAGGAACATATAGTTATAGAGAAAAAGAAGAGAGTACTTGGTTTGAGCTGAGTTTGAATTCTGGATGTGGGTCGGCTCAGATTTGATAGTCCGTTCCATCAAACAAAAACAATCGGGGACGATGAGCAGCATGAGGAGGAGGTGCAGCAGATGCGGGCCGGGTCAAGTATGCGACGACGCAGGGGAAGCAACGGCGGGTCGGGTTTGGGTTTTCTCGAGGAAGAAGAAGAGAATCAGTTTGGGTTCGGATTTGAAGAGAATCAGTTTGGGTTCGGGTTTGCATGAGGAAGAAGAAGAGAGCGGCAACATGTCAGGTTTGCTTTTGCACGAGGACCATAAGGGATTTGGATTTTAAATTTGGATTTGAGTTTGGGCCGGATTGAGCCCAAAAATGCAAACAAGCATGAAAATTAGAGGATATTTAATCGGTTAATCAGCCACTTAAAATCGACCGATTAACCACTAATCGGCCGATTATACCCGATTAAATCGCTAACTATTGAAATATTATAAATTGCTAAAAAAATAATCGCTTAGCCTCCGATTAGCAATTAATCGAGGATTAATCGGGTGTAATCGGGGATTTTAACTGCTTATGGGTTTGGGGTTAAGTAACCATGTTCTGTTGCGCTACAAATTGAAGTTTGTGGAGTTTTTTGCTATGGAAAGATTGATGAAAGTAGATGTGAAAAGAATGTAATGAACATTAGTCTTGCATTAAGTAGCTTTTTCAAGAATATGTCAATGCCTCAAAATCTACAACACAACATCCTACAAACAAGGAAAATGTTCCTCTACCATTGTTGAAGATGCATAAGTGTAAGTAAAATTTTGAAGTACCATTTTTAATTTATAATTTATGCATGTTTGTGTTTTTTCTTGTTGGTGTATTTTAGGAATTTAAATGTATAGGAATTTGACCATTATGAGGAGCATGATAGCAATAGATTGGAATTGGAACTCTACTTGGAGGGGCCAACAATTGATTACAAACAATATCCTCATTTGGATATTCTAATTTATTAGAAGGACAATCGTGCTAGGTATCCTATACTCGCTATGATGACTCGTGATATCATGACCATATCAATAACTATGGCTGCATTGAAATCGACTTTTAGCATTGGCACTAAGGTTCTCACATAGTATCGAAGCTCAATATTGTTGCAGAACGCAGAAGCCTTGATTTGTACTCGCAATTGGTTGTTAGGCTATGAAGCTCAAAGTGGTTTATTTATTTTATGATGTAATCTCCAATTTAGTCGTTGAAGTACTTATTCAATTTAACGATTGGTACTTCACAAATCTAGGTGAAGAGCCAACGAATAAGAAACTTGATATTTCACTGACAAACAAAAATGTTGCTCAATCAAGAGAATCAACAGCCTCAACAACTAGAGTTATATTTAATTTGAGTGTGTTTTGAGTTTGATTTTTATTTGGTTTCATTGTTTTGAATGTAATTCATGTTGAGACTTTATAAACTTGTTTATTACATGGCCAAGTAGTGTGACTATGTGATAGTAGCATGAGTTTGATGGTGGGTGGAGGTTTATTTGAATTTGAAATTGTATTATACTTTAACAACTTTTGCTTGGTACCGAGATTATTCTCGATTTCAAATTGTATTAACTTGAAGCATGTTGGACTAAAGCTTCTACCACCTGGAGTCAAAATCTCAGTTTGATGCTCTAGTGTTATCGGCTACTGGCTACTGTATGTTTTGATTATGTTTGGATTTTGTCTAAAGTCAATTATGTTTGCATGATTGTGTTAATTGATGACTCTTTGTTTGCGTGACTGTGCAATTTGTGGCTTTTTTGTTTTGGTTGATGAAATAATGAATTAAAGTTCTAATTGAATTCTGGATGTTGATAACATATATGTATTTGAACATGGAGCTTACCAACAAGAAACAAGCTTATTATCCGTGATTCTTGATTCCATTGCTTGCTCCTTTCATTTCATCAATTTTTTTTGTTTTTTTACTTCTTTTTTTAATGCTAGTATTTTTGTTATGTTTATATTTAATTCTTCAATTAAAACAATTTTTTTAAGAAAACAAAAACCCCTAAAAATTGGTGGGTACCCTCGCCCCAGGTCTGGGTACCAAAAAATTGGGATTTGTCCCGGTTACTTTTTCACCCGGCCCATCAATACCCACGCCCGTTGGACCCATACCCGTCGGTACCCAACCCGACCTGTTTGCCAGGTCTATCTATAGAATTCATGTAACATCAGGATCTATTTTACATATAGGAAATGAAACTGTAAAGATATAAGCAAACTATAGTAAATGAAAACATACATTTGGTTGGTACATGTAGAAATAATTTCTGTAAAAACTATATAATATTAATATGTAACATTATAATAAATTAACAAGTGTAACTTTTCAAATACATAAACAAAAATCGTATAAATATCGAGATAAACAAAACACCTGAGTAAAAAATAATTACAATTTTTTTATACCTTCATGTGTATTGTAGGGTACAATATGTATCAAATCATAGGATGCAAATTATGTATCACTAATTTATTAAAACCGATGAATCACACATCCGGTACACGTCGTCTCGCCTATGAATTGTATAGTAGAAGACATCTTTTACAATAAGTAATATAAACACTGCATCTCCCTTCTATAGTAGAATACATCCTTTCATTTCATCTTTTACACATCGTAAAAAATCCCTCACACCTCTCTTAAGTTCCCTTACCCCTTGTCTGCTCACTCCGCCTCCATCCATCATCAACAGTCATCTATTCCTCAACAATTGTTTCATAGCAAGGTAGTAATTGTTTCATACTATATTCAATTTTGCATATGAACACTGTAATTAAACAAAAAAATCAACCTTTTTATAAATTTATTTTACCGAAAAAGTTGGAATTTACACCAACTATGAATGGTTTATCAAAAGAATTGGTTTCCTTGATCTATACTAGGATTATTTTAAGTGTGCACATAAGTCAATTTGCAACTTTCTATAAATAAAAATTAAAATTTGGCACATTAATTAATTTGGAGTTATTCATTCCCTACCCAATAAGCTAACAGATCCACTTTGAAGGATCCATGCCATAAAATTTGGGTAGGGTTTGGTTAAGGGATCATGTTATGAACCACCCCCAATATAAAAGCATATATAATTTTATTTTTTTGTTATATGTAAACGTAATTGCTTTAAAATAAATGATTTTGTTTTATTTATAAAAAATGATAGTCATATAATATTATTGACAAAATCATAGATATAGAGTTGAAAAAACATAATACTACAAAGAAATTTGATAGTCACAATCTAATTTAACTTAATATTTCCACACAACATTATAGCATAAGTTTGGCATATTAACAATAGCATAATTTAAAATTCCACAGTTTATATTCTACAGTGTAGGTCGCTTTCAGGATAGATCTTTTGTCCAATGTTTTGATATGCATTAGGCAGTTTTGGACACCCAGGAAAAAAATAGCATTCAAGGTCTTGCACCCTATATATACTAGTATCATACACGTGCACACGTGCACACGTGCACGTGGAAAAAATTGAAGGGATAATACACGTGCACACGTGCACAGGAAAAAATTGAAGAGATAATGAAAAGGGTAAAAAGAAATAATTTCCAAACTGATCCACTGTGGAAAATATTTACCAAACTGGTCCACTTTCGAAAATATTTACCAAAGTTAGTCCATAACTGGTCCACTTTCGAAAATGTTTGGATTGAGGACAAATTACACTTAGGTGTTCTCCCATTATAGTAGTAGAGATAGAGATATATATATATAACATTTATATGCTTGCTAAATATATTGCAACAATAGCATTCAAGGTCTAGCAATAGATATTAAAAAAAAAACGACAAGAACCACAAAGAAAAAGAGAAAAGACTATTGCTGAATGAATGTCCTACGTAGAGCCTAAAACATCAAGAATACTAACCTCAACCAAAACATTGAACTGAGATGAAATATTATCAACAACTTTCTTTAAACGTGATCTGCAATGAACAGTCTGAAGTGAGCTTCGGCAGAATTTAAACAGAGTACAGAAAGTAAAGAAAAAGAAAATGATACTATGGAATCAATTAGGCACGACCACCACCATTATCATTTAAACATTTTCCAATAAAAAAAAAAAGATCATTTATGAAGTGCTATCGGAAGTCCAAAGAGCTCCACATCCAATTGAGGAGCAACACAGATAAATTTTAACATAAAGAAATAATCTAAGGTGAAATTAGAGGATTAAATCAGTCCCTAAGTCAGAAAATGGACCACTGAGCCAACATGAAAAGCATATATCCCGTCTCCAATATGCAAATAAGACTTTGGATAATAAAAAAAGAAACATGCCCCCAAAACAGATCATTATGGAAATAGGTTTTCAAAAAAAATTTGTACAGGCAAGACTGTCAAAATGACATTGTGGTGTTTCTTAGACATTCAATTAAGGCACCTCCATGAAGACTCAGAAAAGTTTCTGATATGGGGTGGATGACGTGGCCCTATCGGGGCCATCAGATCTTCTCAGATTTCGCTCCCCTGTGATCATCAGGTCAAACGGGTCAAACGGACTTCAGCCCATTCAGACCTACAGGCAAACGGGTCCGACCCTGTCCGTCAGGGTCTCAGACACGTTTACCCCTGCCTATAAATACCAGTCCCCCTTCTCACTTCCAAAGGTAATAAACTTTTCCCCACTTGAACCCTAGCTACAGTTGCTTTCTCAGTGACTGACTAGATCGTCGGAGGGCCTGTCACCGGGACTTCTCCCGGTGTTTCTAGGCAGTGTACAGGTACTAGAGTTCGAGCCGAGCCTAGCTACTTCATCCGAGCCAAGCTATTAGATCCGAGCCGAGCACCCGGCCTCTACCTCTTCCCTGCTACCCCCGAGCCGGCCATATGGACTAGGATTGGATCGACTCCAATACCGCATCTTCCGCTATACAAATTACAAGAACTCACACCTGTTGCCCCCACACCCCAAAAACAAACAGCTCAGGTTGGCGCCGCCGTCTGTGGGAAACTTAGGTACTGATGCCTAGTCTGATCCCAGCCAGGGACGTCATCTCAACTCCGAGCCCTTTCATGGCTCCGAAAGCGAGAAAGGCCGTCACCTCGGGACGTCGTCCAGACCCTCCTCCCCTTCACAGTTGCGCGAACGCCCAGACTCTAACCAACCGCGAGCCAATGGTACAGCCGGACCCAGGCCAGGTGCTTCTAACTCAGTCGCAACTAACTTGCGGCGCTTCATCCAAAATCGGCAGGCTAGTCGATCCAGGGAAGGGACCGCTTCCAACTCAGTCCCAAACCATGGCAGGCAGCCGACCCCAGAACGGGAGCCAGGACATAGTCGCTCGCCCCGGGGACCTCAATCGTCGCGTGACCCGGCGGACAAGCCCCAGTTACGAGGGCTGAGTTTCAGAATTTTAGGAACAAGGTCCTCCAGGCAATCCGAGGCAATCCTAGGACCGAGGCGTGCAACAACTCCATCCCTTGGCCAGAAGCCCGGGGTAGCAAATCCCACGGCTCGACCCGCCCGCTTGAACAAGAAGACGTCGTCCTCTGACGTCTCAGAGATATGGAGAACCGACTCGCCCATCTCGGCGAGGGCGGACCGATACCCGGCCATGGCTACCGGCTGACACAACCCCCATTTTCCACTCAAATCTTGGAAGCCGAAATCCCCAGGAATTCCAGGCCTCCCCAATTCAAGACCTAAAACGGTGAGGGTGATCCCGCTGACCACATGGAGGGGTTTAAAATCCTCATGATGATACACAGTGCTTCGGACCCCCTCCTGTGCTACGCTTTCCCTACTACCCTTTGAGGTCCGGCTCGGGAATGGTTCTCGAAGCTCACCCCCAGCTCAGTCTTCTCGTTCGACCAGTTGGAAGCAAACTTCCTAGCCTACTTCGTGACTAGCAGAAAGATCGAGAAGACAAGCGTGTCCCTCTTGGACCTCAGGCAGAAGGAAGGGGAGTCACTCTGCGAGTTCGTTCGGAGGTTCACCGCCGAGGAGAGGTCTATCTCCTCCCTCGACGCGAGCGTCGCCTCGGCAACTTTCCGACACAACATTCGGCACCCTCAACTTAAGGCCTCCTTGGTTAAAAAAACCCCGTCGACTTCCCCAATATTCTCAACAGGGTCGAGAAGTACATTCGGGCGGAGGAGGCCCTAAACCCTGAGGGCACCAAAGAAGCCACAGCCAAGGGGAATCGCAAGGCAGACGACATCGAGCCTGTCAAGAAAGTCACGAAAGAGGCGACCGGACTCAAAAGAATTCCTCCGGTCCCCCGATTCGAAAGGTATACGCCGCTGACACAGAACGTGTCGGCAATCCTGATGGAGATCGAGAATAAGGGGATCGTCCAACTCCCTCCCCGACCCAAGCAACAACAAGAAGAGGGACCAGAGGTTCTACTACTGCTTCCATCGAGACAATGGGCACGAGATGGACAATTTTCGGACCCTCAAAGCAATGTTCTAAAAGTCGCTAGGCGGTAGTCGGGCGACCGATGGGTGCCTAGCGCCTAGGCCTTGTAAGCGGAGCTTAAGCGGATAGGCGCTAGGCGGTTTTATTTATATATTTTATTTATATATTTTATCATTTTGTTTTGTTTTGTTGTTACCAACTCTTACTCTTGATATTTCTCCTTGCAATTGCAGGATGAGTTTTACAAAATCGAATCGGTGTATTATTAGTCTTTTTCTTTTTTTGTATAGTCCTATACTCATCTATTAGACTAGTATTAATCTATGACGAAAATCAGTAGTGGAGATTACCTATTAGGCTGTTCCAGTCCAACGAGCAAACAGTGTAGGGAAGCGGGAGGCTTGAGTCGGGGGATGGGGGAGGGTTGCGTCAGGAGAAGTTTAAAAGAGAAGAAGAGGACGTAGTGTTGATGTCGGAGGTGAAGCAAGGCGGAAGGCAGTGTGTGGTTGTGTTGACGACTTGACTTTGAAGCTGAAGAGAGGAGAGAGAGGTTGTGTTGACATCGGTTGAAGTTGAAGCGAGCTGCGACTACAATGAGGAAGGTGGAGGAGGAGGTTTTGACGACTGAGTGACAGAGTGAGAGCTGTGACTGCGGGGAGGGAGGTGGAGGAGGTTGTGTTAACGACTGCGAGCAACGACTACGAGGAGGGAGGCGAAGGAGGAGGGAGGGGGAGGAGGTCAAAATTGAAGCGCATTGTGAGCTGCGAGCTGCGAGCCTCCGACTGCGAGGAGGGAGGCGAAGGAGGTGATTTGGGGGTTTTACAGAAGAGGAATTAGGGATTTAGAGAATATAATTGATTTTGGGGGTTTTTTACCGGGGATTTAGAGGAGAAAGAAAAGTTTTAGGGGTTTGAGGGTATTAAAGCGGGTCGAGATGGAATAAGTCGGGTCCCTTTTTTTTTAATAATTAAGTCCTAAGCGGGTCTAGCCCGCCTAGACCCGCTTACACCGATTACGCGCCGCCTAGACACGCTTTTAACCGAGGCATTGTAGGGCATCCTAGACTGCTTTTTAGAACACTGCCTCAAAGACGAGATCGAGGCCCTCATCCAACGAGGATACCTGAGGGAGTTCACCCGGGATAACCCAAGAGATCAGAGGGATACAAGGAATTCGAGGCCTTCGCCTCCCCCTCGAATAATCAACCGGCGACCCGAGTGGGACCCCGAGCCTGAGGAAACCGGAGGGCAGGCCATCCTACACTGCATCCATTTTGGACCCATGGGAGGGGAATCCAATACTTCTCGTATGGTCTTCGTCCGAGAGGTTAACTCCGTTCGAGACCATCCCTTCCCCCAGATTCAGCAGCGGCCGGTCTCCTTCTCCGGAGAAGATCTGGAGGGAGTTCGGCTCTCGCACTACGATGCCCCCATCATCAACCTCGTCATGGCAAATTTCGATGTCCACCGAATTCTCATGGACAATGGAAGCTCAGTCAACATCCTCTTTCTGGAAGCATTTGAGAACCTCAAGCTCCCCCGAGAACCTCAGTCAACACCCTACACGGGTTCTCGGGCGTCCCGGTGCAAATCGAAGGGATCGTGATGCTGGGTGTAACAGCCGACACGACCCCCATTACGCGAACCGAATCAATGGACTTCATGGTGGTCAACGTCAAGGCAGTATACGACGCATCCTCGGCCGACCCGGCCTCTGCTCGTTTCAGGTCGTCCCCTCGGCCTACCACTTGAAGTTGAAATTCTTCACTGACCTTGGGGTCGGCATTGTCATAGGGAATCAGGAGTCTGCACGCTCATTCTACATGACCGCGGTCGGAGGTGGGGTATTCCCCCTTGACGCGGTTGAGCTCCCGCCTGAAAGAAGCCAGCAAGAGTCGGAGCTGGCGGACGAATTGGAGGAGGTCTCATTCAAGGCAGAAGATAAGTCTAAGTGGTTCCTTGTGAGCCGCACCCTTTCCCCCGACCTGAAGACAAGGTCTGATTGATTGCGTTCGCCGCAATATCGATCTCTTCGCTTGGATCCCATCCGACATGCCCGGAATTTCTGAGGACCTAATCATGCACAGGCTGAGCGTCGCCCCGAGCTCCAAGCTGATCCATCAGAAGCGGCGCAAGTTCGCCCAGGAGAGGCAACAAGCATTAAAAGCGGAGGTGGACAAACTGTTGTCCGCTCGGTTCATTTAGGAGGTCAGCTACTCCGAATGGCTGGCTAACGTGGTGATGATCAAGAATGCCAGCGAGAGCTGGAGGATCTGCATAGACTTCACAGATATCAACAGGGCGTGCCCCAAAGATCCTTTCCCCCTCCCGAGCATCAGTGCTCTGATCGACGCAACGTCGGGTCACGAGCTCCTGACCTTCATGGACGCCTTTTCAGGCTATAATCATATCTCGATTTCCCCCCCGAATATCACCAAAACATCCTTCGTTACCGACCAGGATCTCTACTATTACCGGGTCATGCCCTTCGGACTCAAGAACGTCGGGGTCACCTACCAGAGACTTGTCAACCGAGTTGTCAAAGATCAGATCGGTCGTAACATGGAGGTATACGTCGACGACATGCTCGTCAATAGCTGACGGGGGCAAGATCATGTCGTCGACCTTGAGAAAGCCTTTGGCATCCTTCGGTCCCACAACATGAGGCTCAATCCCGCCAAGTGTGCCTTTGGCATCTCCATGGGAAAAAATTTTGGGTTCGTCGTTAGCCAGCGCGGCACAAAGGCAAATCCCGAGAAGATCCAGGTCATAATCGACATGGTCCCTCCCAGAAACATTAAAGAGGTTCAGCGGCTCACGGGAAGATTGGCGGCCATCGGCGGCTTCCTCTCCAAGTCTGGGGAGAAGTCCCTCCCCTTCTTCAAGGCCCTACGAGGGGCGAAAGGCTTCGAATGGGGTGACCCCCAGCAAGAGGCATTCGACCAGTTGAAGTCCTACCTCGCTAACCCCCCGCTTCTGAGCAAACCCGAACCAAGCGAACCCCTCTTTCTGTACCTCTTAGCCACGGAAAACGCACTCAGTGTCGTGCTCGTCTGGGAAGAAGGTGTTTAGAACCTCGCTGCTATGTGAGCAAAGTCTTGCTCTCGGGCGAGACAAGATATGCAAAGATGGAAAAGGTGGCATGTGCCCAGGTAATGGCCGCGCGAAAGCTCCGCCCTTACTTCCAGACCCACTCTATCCAGGTCCTTACGGACCAGCCTCTCAATGTCGTCCTCCACAAGCCCGAAAGTTCCTGCCGCTTAGTCAAGTGATCGATCAAACTAAGCCAGTACGACATCAGCTACCAGTCCAGGACAGTCAATAAGGGGCAGACCCTCGCCGAATTTATCACGGAGTGCACTATCTCCGAGCCATTCGACACTCAAGAGGCAGATCCGATCTGGGAAGTTTATGTCGATGGCTCGTCTTGCGAAGTGGGAAGCAGCGCGGGCGTCATCCTCAAAGGTCCCGACAACTTCATTCTCCAGTATTCCCTTTGCCTAAACTTCCCAACCTCGAACAACGAGGCAGAATATGAGGCTATGATCGTCGGGCTCACTCTGGCGCACAAGGCGGGGGCCAGACAAATCAGGACTTTTAGCGACTCCCAGCTCGTGGTCAACCAGATCACCAGAGAGTACGAGGCTCATGACGGTCGAATGGTCCGATACTTGGCAGTAGTCCAGCAGCTTTTGACGTCCTTCGATTACTCCTCGGTTGAACGAATCCCTAGGTAGCAAAATGCCCAGGCTGACTCCTTGTCAAAACTCACCTTATCGTCCTTCGAAAGGCTAGACAGCACCGTCCTAATCGATGTTCTCCCCAATCCTAGCATCGACCTCCCCTAAGTCCTTTGCCTCGCCACCGAACCTCAGCCAGACAACTGGATGACTCCCATCCGGAAGTTTCTGGCCAAGGATGAGCTTCCTCAAGATCGAGCCGACGCTAGAAGGACCAGGATCCGTTCAGAAAGGTTCATCATAATCAACGAGACACTCTTCAAGCGCTCGTACACAATAACGGACAGCAGACCCTACCTTCGCTACCTAGCCCCCGATGAGGCCAAGTACGCTCTGAAAGAACTACATGAAGGAAACGGGGGGTGTCACATGGGGAGCAGGTCGATCGCCAGAAAAGCCCTAAACTATGGGTACTACTGGTCGACCATGTTACAAGCCGCCCAGGACCTCGTTAAAAGGTGCGGCCCGTGCTAAAGATTTTCCTCGGTGAAAAGGCTTCCACAGGCCAACCTCCGCTCCCTGGCAAGTCCAACCCCCTTTGCTATGTAGGGGATGGACTTGGTCGGCCCTTTTCCAAAAGCGACGGGCCAAAGAAAGTTTCTCGTGGTGGCCATCGACTACTTCACCAAATGGATCGAAGCAGAGCCCCTGGCCATGACCACAGAGCACCAAACTCAGCAATTTTTCTGGAAGCACATCATCTGCCAGTTCGGGATCCAGCAGGTACTCATCACAGATAACAGGACCCAATTTGCAGGCAAGAAATTTCGGAAGTTCTGCGAAGACATCGGTGTCCAGCAGCGCTTCTCATCAACATGTCTCCCTCAGTCAAACGGCCAGGCCAAAAATGCGAACCGTCAAATTCTCAACGGCCTCAAGAAGCGCTTGGATAATTCATCCAAGGGTTTGTGGATTGACGAGTTGTCAAGCGTACTCTGGGTGCATCGGACGACGAAGAGAACCCCACAGGCGAGTCATCGTTCAACCTAACCTACGGCACGGAGGGGGTTATCCCCCTAGAGATCGGGCTCCCTTTGCCCAGGAGCATGGCCTTCGATGAAGAGAACAATTCAACGGACCTCAGAGCCAACTTGGATCTAATCGACGAGGTCAGGAAAAAATCCGCCATCAAAAGAAGCATATACCAACAACGGATCGAGAAGTTTTATAACAAGAAGGTCCACCCCACCGACATCAAGCTAGGTGACCTCGTGCTCAGGAAGCTAGCGGTATCCGACCCCGGCAAAAAGAGAAAGTTGGCCCCTAATTGGGAGGGCCCATATAAGGACTCCGAAATGATACGTCTTGGCACGTACCGTCTCGAAGACCTGGGGGGCAGGATAGTAAAGATGCCCTGGAACGCGGAACACCTCATCAAGTTCCTCGAAGGGAAGGACTAAATTCCTTTTGTAACTGAAACTCATGTAGCCAGCACCACGTGCTCCTCATTTTTGTGTAAATAAAAAATGTAATCTTGTTTCTTCCCTTCTTTTTTTTTTCATTTTTGGACAAATTTCAGTGCTTCCAGCTCGACATTCGGCATTGACCTCGAGTCATACCTTAGCTTTCTCAAGCTTTATGGGCTAGGCTCTCTACAATGACCTCGAGCCACATCCTAACTTTTCTACAAAGCACGGGAGCTCGACATTCGGCATTGAGCTCGAGCCATGCCCTAGCTTTCTCAAGCTAATGGGCTAGGCACTCGGCAATGACCTCGAGCCACACCCTAGCTTTCTCAAGCTTTATGAGCTCGACATTCGGCATTGACCTCAAGCCATGCCCTAGCTTTCTCAAGACTTATGGGCTAGGCGCTCAGCAATGACCTCAAACCACACCCTAACATTTTCTACAAAGCATAAGGGGCTCGACACTAGGCTTACACTGCAGGCGGCATCCTAGGTTGTCCTACAAATTGGAAGGACGGAAAAATAAAATTTCATTCATAAATGCCTTGAATGGCCACAGTACAATAGAAATTATTACAATGGTTCTGTTGACCCCATCCTAAGTGTTTCTCATAGGGCCTTTTTGGCTAACATGGGCCATCTCAAGCCCCACCGAGCGGGTCTGTCCTCCAGTGTGCTCGTCCGGCACCACCAGCATCGCCAAAGTAGACGTCCCGGCAACAGAGCTCTGCGCATCAGCGAGCCTCGCCATCTCCACGTAGAGGGTCGGTAAGGAACCCAAGACAGAGGTGTAATGCCCCGATTTTCATGAAAATTTTTAATTTGTGCCCGTGCAATTTTTATAGTATAAAAATCTTATAATTATCTTCATTATGGATAATGCGTATATGTATATATATGTATATGTGTTCTCTAATTATTTCATAAAGGCCCATTAAATAAAGCCCATGAGCTATTTCTCTTTTATTACAACTTGTAATGTTAAATATTTATAAGATTATTTTGGTAAAAATAATATACAACTTTTGTGGGGGACTAGTGAGTGCACGTGCATTGCACGTATACGTGCATGAACACACCAAGTAGGGGCCGGTTTGTGCAAGAGGGTGTGGGTAGTTATATTGAGTGTGTGGGTGGTTGCTATAACTCCTACTCTCATCCTAACCCTCCATCCTATAACTATCTATTTGATCCTAGCCCTCCAATCACTTCCTAAATTAAGTATAAATACCCCCTAATTTCTTCTCCTCTTAGTACAATAGAAATTTGATAAGAGAGAAAAGATTAGAGTTGAGTTGTTCTTTGGAGACCGGCCACCATTGCCATTTGGAGGATTCGTTTCTGGCAAGGAGCAAGGAGGAGGAGACGTACATCGCAACTAGGAAGCTTTAAGGGATTTCGCTTTATTTCTTCAAAAAGGTGGGTGTTTCTCATGACTTCTAGAATAGAAATCATGCTAGGATTGAGATTGATTTGTCATTATGCGTGTGAAAAATTGGATTGATAGAATGATTGTTATATTGAAATCTTCCATGTGAAAATTTAAATGAATGGTAAAAGAACTAAAGACATTTGAGAAACTGGAACTTACCTGTACAGTCGACCGATCACGTCTAACAATCGACTGGTCTGATGAAATAAAATATGTATAGTTCAAAATTCCATGAAATGATATGTTTAATGTGTGTTATTATCTTGATTTTAATCTGGCATGCTAATTTGGAGTTAATATTCATCTCTGTAGACAGACAATGAGTAAAGGAAAAATGTATGGTTAGAAATCGTAATTGTGTGAAAGAGAACACTAGTTATGAGAATTCCACATTAAATTGTAAACTATGTTTATGATGATGGTAACCGGATAAAATTGCATGTTTATAACGATATTGAACATACTGTAGTTTAATAAAAGTGTTGTGTGCTAATCGAAAGACAGAAGGAAGAAATATTTCCTTAATTCGAAATTTAACTCTATTCAGTCGACCGAATAAATGTAGTAGTCGACCGTCCTGAACAATAAAAGTTTTCGAATCAAAACCCTGCAGAAATAGCCGACTGATTTGAGTAATAGTCAACTGCCCCGTGATTGATATTTTAGAGGTGTAAACACTGCGGAACAGCCGACTGGTCTTGTGCAGCAGTCGACTATTCCGAAACTGTTCTTGAATAATTTCCTTGCTGAATAAGTCGACGGAGTATGTTCTGAGTCAACTGTCCAGATCTTTTTTCGGCATCTCAGAATTCTAGATTTGCTTTCTGTTAAATATTATGTATCTATTGTTGATGAATAAAGATTGGTTGTGACATTTTAGATCCGTCTTTGCATGAAATGAAGTAAATCATTCTATTGAACTTGTGAAAAGTTGTATGATTGTGAAAGCTATGAACATGAAAAAAAAATCTACTGTAATTATGAAAAATGAACTTATGAGTTTGAAAGACTCGATTCTTGGAAATTGTGAATTGAAATTGAAAACTAGAGGGTCCCTAAGTCCCACACCGGCAATTGAAAAGAAATGAATTGAAATGAATTGTTGAAATGAACGACCAAGGTTTGGGTCATGTTGAATGAATGATTAAGTCCGGTATAGTGGAGAGGCTAACTCTAGAGATTTGATTTTGTTCATGATTCTATTAAACTAAGGACTAGATACATAGTGGAGATGTGATGAAAGTAAGAGAAAAACACGAGTATGAGGGCCATCGGATTGGTGGTGTGAGAGTGATCCACAGGCTGCCTGCTTGATGCGTCAAGACATGGCGTGGGCACTACTCCAGAATTATCGTCCCGGTGGCGACGCTTGTGGGTTATTTGAATGGCTACGGGTGGTGTCATTGTTCCATGGCGGAGGCTAAATTGTCCATAGTCTGCTTGCTCGATGCGTCGTGTCAGTGCGTGGGATTCCCCTCCAGGCTGCCTGGACATGGGCTCGTAGATCATAGAACATCTAAGATACTTACCGTAGTTATCGTAGTAGATTAAGTCATGGCGAGGGATTAAACCCTATAAAATGAAGTACGATTAAGGGCTTGCCCTCGGACCTATGTAGTATGGGATGCATAGAATCCGAACAAGTGCGCATTAGTGTCATACAACAGAATAACTGCATTAAGGACTAAGTGCACAATCACAACACGACATCAATAGGATAGCCCCTTCAGCTTTGTTTTTGAACAAATTTGTGATTTGTTAAGAAATGAGAATCGTTATACTGTTTCCGGCATAGAGAGGATGGCCGTGTATAATTTTTGTCGGTTGAATAAACTGACGTACCCACAGTTTTGTATGCAGGATAAATAGCTTGATAAAGATTAAAGGTGAACTGATGCTTATCGATTATTCATTGTTGTATCTTTGTACAGTATTGTAAATTGCTTCCGCTGTCATTACATGTAAACTATTGTGATTTATGCTTCCGCTGAAAAATGTAAAGTGTAAAGATCTCATGTAACTCTGATGTAAAAAGTTTTATTTCCTTGTAAAATTGTACTAAATGAAGTGTAAAGATCCTGTGGAATCTCGAATTCAGTTATATTTGGAATTCGGGGTGTTACAGAGTGGTATCAGAGCTACGCTTCACACTAGTACAAATTTATAATGAACGACACCCTAGAAGTGGACATTAGAGTGTGTGTTTGAGTCTAGATATTTAAATGTAAGCTACTTACATTTGTGTTGCTCTATGATTTATGTTTCTTCCTCTCTATTTCTAAGATGGCTGATCACTTCGACCCCGCTGGAGACGACAATTGGCATATCATTGAGGAAGAGTACTACCCAGGGCAAGCAGACTCCAATGGAGAGGAATGGCCTGAGTCCCGAGAGATTACCCCACCTCCGGACTCGTCTGATGACTCTTCTTCTGATGAAGAAGAAGAACCTGTTCCAAATAGTCTTGTTGCGTCTCTTCAGAGGCAGGTAGAAACACTGCGGGAGAGAGTTGGACTATTGGAGGCTCAGTTGGCAAAGCGCAAGGACGATTAGTTCTCAGTCATCGTGTATGGAAACTCGAGAAGGGGAAGAATATGACCGATGTGCTGAAGGAAGAAGTTGATGAACTACAGGGAGAACTTCGTGAAGCGAAGAGGAACCGTAGGAGTTAGACTGTTGTTTTTTTTTCCCGTTAATTTAGTAAACTGTTGCGTAATGAGTATGTATTATGTAACAGGAGAACTTTATTTGAATGGAATGAAAGCTGTTGTTCTGTTCGATACTGGATCCTCTCATACTTTTGTATCCCTAAATTTGCTAAAGTGTTGGGAGTTGAACCAAAGATCCTTCCAGGCAAGATTTTAGCAGTAGCTACTCCATCCGGGGAGACTCTAACCACTGATCGGTACTATGCTGACTGCGAGATCATGATTGGAAATAGAATTTTTGGGATCGATCTGATCGAGCTGAATGTTTTGGGAGTCGATGTTATCATTGGCATTGATTGGATGTCGGTGTACAGTGCAAGCATCGAGTGCAAGACCAAGACGATAACAGTGAAGGCTCCAGGGGGACCTGAAGTCACTTTCCAAGGGAAGAGAAGATGTTCAGAGTTGGTTGCTGCTATCAGCCAGAAGAAAGGGATTCCTGCAGAGGTGCAGCTGATTCCTGTGGTTCGGGACTATCCGACTGTGTTCTTGGATGATTTTCCTGGGTTACCCCCGCATCGTAATGTAGAGTTCAGCATCACTGTTCAATCAGGGAGTGCACCCATTTCTAAGACACCGTATAGGATAGCACCGGTGGAGCAGGATGAGATCAAACGACAGATTGAGGAACTGTTGGAGAAAGGCTTTATTCAACCTAGTGCGTCACCTTGGGGAGCACCAGTGCTTTTGGTAAAGAAGAAGGATGGTTCGATGAGGATGTGCATCGATTACCGAGAGCTAAATAAGGTCACTGTTCAGAATAAGTATCCTATTCCCCGAATTGATGATTTGTTCGATCGTCTACAAGGAGTTTCTATTTTCTCCAAAATAGATCTTCGATCGGGATATGATCAAGTTCGAGTGAAAGCTGAAGATGTGCATAAGACTGCATTTAGAACTCGACATGGACATTACGAATTCTTAGTTATGCCGTTTGGAGTGACGAATGCGCCTGCAATCTTCATGGACATGATGAACAGAGTTCTGAGGCCGTTCATTGATTATTTCGTCGTGGTGTTTATCGACGATATTCTCGTGTACTCCAAGTCGGAGGAGGAGCACACTGAGCATTTGGCAGTAGTTTTGGGGAAGCTTCAAGAGCAGGAGCTGTATGCCAAGCTATCCAAGTGCGATTTCTGGAAATCTGAAGTGGCATTCCTAGGTCACATCCTTTCTAAGGAGGGAGTGGCAACTGATCCTCAAAAGATAGAGGCAGTGAGAGATTGGGCAAGGCCTACTACAGTGAAGGAAGTTAGAAGTTTTCTTGGATTGACTGGATATTACAGGAGATTTATCCAGGGCAATGCTCAGATAGCCGTGCCGCTCACTGGTCTGACCAAGAAGATGTAAATTTCAAGTGGACTGAAAAGTGCGAGGCAAGCTTTCAGGAGTTGAAAGAGAGGCTGACTACTGCACCTATTTTGGCTTTTCCTAAAGTAGGTGTTGAGTATGATGTTTACAGCGATGCTTCACATCATGGACTTGGTTGTGTCTTAATGCAAGAAGGAAAAGTGATCGCTTATAGGTCTAAGCAACTAAGACCGCATGAAAAGAATTATCCGACTCATGATCTGGAGTTGGCCGTGATTATCTTTGCCTTAAAGCAATGGAGACATTATGTGTATGGTGAAAAGCTGAACATGTACACAGACCATAAAAGTCTGAAATACATCTATCAGCAGAAGGATCTGAATTTGAGGCAGCAGAGATGGCTGGAGGTACTTGAGGACATTCGTCCGGAGATTAAGTATCACCCTGGAAAGGCTAATGTTGTTGCTGATGCACTTAGTCGCAAGAGCAGTTTATCCAGTTTGATTACATCTCAGAAGCACCTGGCAGAGGAATTGGATCGGGCTGAAGTTGTTCTGCACGACTTAGGATCATCGTTAGCTCAGTTGAGGCTTCAACCGACACTGAACGAAAGGATTATTGCAAGTCGGGAGGTTGATGCAGAGATTCAGAAGATGTTGGAGCAGGTTGGTGCTGGCAAGTTGCCCGGATTTCAAATCAGGGATGGAGTGTTGTGGTTTGGAGAGAGGCTGTGTGTTCCGGATCAGTCGGACTTGACAGAAATTATTCTTCAGGAGGCACATGCTACTCTTTTGTCTGTACATCCTGGAAGTACCAAAATGTATAGGGACATTAAGCAGCATTTTTGGTGGTCAGGTTTGAAGCGGAATGTGGCTGAATTTGTGTCGAGGTGTGAGGTTTGTCAACAAGTCAAAGCCGAGAATCAGAAACCTGGGGGTCTATTACAACCGTTACCTATTCCGGAATGGAAGTGAGATAACATCAGTATGGATTTCATCATGGGTTAGCCTAAGAGTTCTAAAGGCAATGATGCGATTTGGGTCATAGTCGATCGACTAACCAAGTCTGCTCAATTTTTGGCAATGAAACTCACTGCTTCGATGGACAAGTTGGCTGAGATGTATGTTGGCGAGATTGTCAGGCTTCATGGCGTTCTGTTGACTATTGTGTCTGATCGAGATGCGCGGCTTACTTCGCATTTCTGGATGAGTCTTCAGACAGCTTTGGGTACCAAGACAGATTTCAGCACTGCTTTTCATTCCCAAACCGATGGGCAGACCGAGAGAGTCAACCGTATTCTTGAGAATATGCTTCGGCGTTGTGTACTAGACTATGAAGGCAGTTGGGAAGGGCATTTACCTTTGGTGGAGTTTTCCTACAACAACAGTTTTTAGACTAGTATTGGGATGGCTCCGTACGAAGCTTTGTATGGCAGGAAGTGCAGAACGCCTGTTTGTTGGTTCGAAGTTGGGGAGCGTCAGATGTTTGGACCTAAGATTGTGCAGCAAACCTCTGAAAAGATTGATCTGATCAGGAAGAGGTTGGTGGAAGCTCAGAGTAGGCAGAAGAGCTATGCAGACAACCGGAGAAGGGACCTTGAGTTTGAGGTTGGTGACTTTGTCTTTCTGAAGGTATCGCCCAGCAAAGGCGTGATCCGTTTCGGCAAGAGTGGGAAGTTAGCCCCGAGGTTTATAGGCCCATATAAGATATTGAAAAGGATCAGAAAAACTGCTTACCGGCTTGAGTTACCGGAAGAGTTATCTCAGGTGCACAATGTCTTTCATGTGTCTATGCTAAGAGGTTATATTCCAGATCCGAGTGATCATTTGCCTGAAATACCGAAAGGTTTGCAGTTGGATCTGAATTACATCGAGTCTCCTATCGAGATTGTTGATCGTCGAGAGAAAGTCTTGAGGAATAAGACGATACCGATGGTCAAGATAGTCTGGAGAAACCATGTCCCGCCCCGCTTCCCAAAATATGGAAATACGAGTACGTGACGAAGCCCAGCGAATGATCTTAACATCATCCATAAGCTGTAGGATCGACTCAGCATCACAACAATTATATAACCAGAGAGATATATAAAACCAAGCATGCATGAATAATTTACTAGCAACAGAAACAACTGAAATATAATAAAACAACCAAGTAGTTTCAAGTCTGGGTCCAGTTAAACTCGGGAACAACAGCCCGTTACAAGTTCTAAATTTTCAAGAAATAATATTTCAAACTAAACTAACAATGCAGGAAATAAATGTTCTAATCAAGTTCTTCTCCACATGAAGGCTAGAACCTCTGCTCACCAATTCCAGCGGGCAGCTCGTCTCCAAAATCTGTTTAATAAATATAAACAGGGAAACAAAGGGGAAACAAGAGAAGATGCCCTTAGTGCAAACTAGGGCCACAAATAGTGAAAGCAAGTACAAGTATGGAAAACAGGAACTGGAATCAAGAATGTAACAGAATTATAATAAGTAGTGGGAACAACCAGAACTAGCTAGCAAGGGGGGACTTCCTAGTAAACAGGCTAGTTAACAACTGCTAATGGTAAAACATGTGTCAGGTGAACCAGTAGAGGTAACTAACATCAAGTATCATGTTTCATGTGTCAGGTTTCACGTATCAAGTTTCATATTTCAAGTTACAGGGGTCATGTTCAAGTTTCATGTATCAGATATCAGGTAACCAGGTAATCAGGTAACAGGATAATCATGTATCAGGTATTAAGTTCAAGTCTTGTGTGATTACTATCTAGTTAGCACGACATGCATCCATCTTTTTACTATATGGTTGCTACAGTCAAAACAATTGCGTTTAGACCTAGTAATGGAGTCTATAGGGCGGTGTACTCAGGTTTCAGGTATCAAGTATCAGGTATCAGGCAGGCACGGTTCATGAATACGAAATTAAATAACAGGTTCACGAATGAGTTTGTGAATACTAACAGGTTCATGGACCACACAGTGGTTCCATGAATACAACAGGTTCATGAGTCAAGTAACTGACTCCATGAATACATCACATGCAACAGGTTCATGAACCGAGTACTGGGAAACACGGGCCCCCTTCTGAGTACACTTACCTATATTGTCCACTCTATAGTCTTTCCCTTAACCCCGGCTTATTATATTTGCTCAGGCAGAATTTGTATATTTGTATTTATGCATATGAAATAGTGTTGAAATAATGTAGATTGATTCTAAGAAAAATTGAGGATGTCCTATAGGGTGTCCAGCAACTACATATAAAATATGGGGTCAAACGCTCGCTGTTTACACAGCTAAATTAATTTGCGAAATAATTTTATACAGCAGTTTTGCAATCCTGCGTCTACTGACGCAGCTGCAGTAAAACTGCCATAACTCCTAGACCGTAACTCCAAATTCAAACATTTTGAAGTCTATCGATATCTACACATCCGGATCTACAATTTCTATTCAGGGCTCGGGCCCAGATTCAAATGATAAAAGGCTCGAAACCGCAAAAGAATATTCAGACAGCAACACGTGGAATTAACTTGCTAGTGTAGATTTCATGGAAAAATGTTATTTGGTGTCTAGGTCATTATGTGGCATAAATACATGATAATGGAGGTCAAACAGCAAATAATAAATGTTTTTCAAGTCATAATGGTCGCAATTCGTCCAAAAATTAAGTGTGACATGTATCTACAAATTTAGGGCTCCTTAATTCATATGTCTATATTTTCATGTGTCCAAGGATAAAAGAGTCCAATAATTATAAATTAAATGCAAGGAAATTTTGTGACTCTTAGAATTGTCAATTTGGAGGTTCAAGATTGATCTACAACGAATTTCAAGGAGGAGTCACAATCTAACTATTTGTAGTATTTCAAGGGTGCTTGTACTAGAACAATAAAATTGTACAAGGATACTTGCCTTAGATGACGATGATAAACTCCACTTGTTGTAGTAATTTGGGTAGAAAAATCCCGGAAGAAGTCCTCAAAAAGCGCACGCAAAAAATTACCGAAGATCGAGTTTTCCCCACGCCGGATCCCAGCCCAACAGCAAACAGCGAACGGATTAGCTGCGCCCAGAACACCAAACAGCGAGCGCAGCCAATGGAAGAGCTCCTCCGCAGCGGATCTGATCCAAACAGGGAACATTGGATCTCGGATCGCCTGTGGGTGAAACACCGAACAGCGATCTCACTGGCTCGATCGCACGGATCTTGAAGCGATCGAACGCCTGAGATTCGATCCCGCCCAATCCTCCTTCTTCTTCGTTCTCTTCATCGACGATCCGAGAACGGGAGAGAGATTGAGTGCGGCGACGGCGCGGCGATGGCTTCGACGGTGACGAGGAGGACGACGACGGCGGAGGCAAAGGTGCGACGTCGAGAAGCGACGGCGCGCGGCGATGGAAGGTGCGGCGGTGGGCTCTGTTTCTGATTCAAGAACAGGGGAGGAGTTCGGCGGTTGCTGGCGAACGGAGAGGAGGGCGTTGGAGATTGGGTTCGAGAGGTGATGATGGCGGTGGTGGTTGCTGTGGAGTCGACGAGGACGAAGGTCACAGGTGACGAGGCGAGCGGAGGTGGGGATTGGTCGAGGATGGCGACGGAAAAATGAGTTCGAGCGAATGATGGAGGATGATTGCGGTGGCTGGTGGTGAATGTGGACGAAGGCGATGGAGGTGGTTGGGTGTTGTTCGCAGGGGATTGTGGAGGTGATGCCGAAGGCGATCAATGGTGGCTTCGGCGGGAGGAAAGAGGCGATGGGAATGGGTTTTGTTTTGTTTTCGTTGGTTTTGTGTTTGTTGGTTTGGGAGACAGGAGAGGGAGAGAGAAGGAGTAACGGGAAAGAGGGTTAATAAAATAATAATAAAAATAATATTAAATAAGGGTAGTTAGAGATAGTGGGGATGTAGTTACGGGAATGTGGGAAGAGTGGAGAGATGTGAAAAAAATTGTATACGGGTAGATAATCTGTACAATTATATGGGTCCTGGGTTATTGGATTTGGGCTTGGGCTTAAAATGGTTCAAAATATTTAAATATAATAATTAGCATGTTGGGCTAAATTTTGGCCTCAAATTAATTTAATAAAATTAAACACGAATTTGGGCTTAGAATAAATAATTGGGTTTCATATTAACCAATAATAAAATCAAAATACAAACTTGGCTTTTACTAAATAGTCAAACTATTGGGTTCATAAAATAGACAAAATATTAAAAATCAATTAAGGAAAAATAATCATAAGATACTGATAATTTAAATACGGAAAGATACTTTGAAAATACGCATTAATGAAAACAGGGGTTACAAATCCTACCCACCTTACAATAAAATTTCGTCCTCGAAATTTGCGTAGGCGGTATATAGGACAGAGTAAAAGCAATTTAGGGGAGGGTAACAAACAAGGGATCCAAAGAAAAGTCAACCTGGTGGTAACACCAAAATAAGGAGGGAGTGGACAGCAACGATGTCAAATGGAATGCAAGACGGAAGTAACCGGCATCAAAAATGAAGAATGAACAACACACGACTTGCAAGATAACAAGGCAAAAAGATGAAAAAATAGATAGAGTTGGAATCGAAGAAAGGATGGACAAGGAAAAGATGAACCAGGCAACGAGTCAACGAATGAGGACAAATGCAAGAGATAGGGAAAAGCAAACAATGCAAGGAATGAGAAGCAACAATAGATCCTGGGACCTGTGGGTTATCCACTCTGATGGTGGCATTCCAAGCTCCAGACATGTTGTTGTAGACCACGTGACACCAAGCGACGCTCCGAGCAGGAAGAAAGGAAGGAGACACCAAGATCAAAGAGAGTATGGGTTCCAAATAGGGATAGACAATAATGTAAAATGCATATAAGGCTTGAGCTTCAATCTTCATAATTAAAAGATAGAATACATATCAAAACTAATGGCTTTTAACAGAAATAATAAAACAACAAATATCAATTATAACAATGTCAATAGTAATAGAATAATAATAGCAATAATAAAAATAAATATAACAATGATAATAATAAAATTAGTAATACTAGTAACAAAATAATAATAATAACAATAATATTAACAGAAATCAAAATCATCAAAATCATACAGTTAATAATAACATAATAAAAATATCACAACACTAATAATAACGATAACACGTACATAACATAATAGAATTCAACACACTCATGAAAATAATGCAAAAATAATATTAATGATAGCATTAAAATAATACCAATAATGGAAATAAATAATAAGGTAATAGCAATAATAACAATAATATCAATAAAGTAACAGTAATAAAAATAATAAAAATAATAAGAGTACTAAAGGTAACGAAGACAATAAAAATAACATCAATTGAAATGACGATAATAATAATAATACCAATAATAGCAAAAATATTCATTTACCATCAGTTTCATTATATAAGTAACGAGTCTTGAAATATCAATTAGTAATAGGTAGGAAATCTTGCCTCCTTAACATCAAGTTGCATATTTGCCTTCACGACATCAGGTTTCAAATTGTCATCCAAATATTCGGCTGCACATTTTGCCTCGCCGATATCCAGTTGCAATTTGCCTCCATTGACATCGAGTTACATATTTGCCATCTCGACATTAGGTTGCACCGAAGTGGTGAAATGTATATAAAATTGAGCATGCTCAGGCTCAAAACAAATTAATAATAATAATAATAGTAACAATAAAAATAATAGTACCAATAACGATAATAATAATAAAATATCGATACTAATAACTATAAAAATAACAATGCTAATAACAATGATCATAACAATAATAATAATAGTAATCGCAAAAAGAATCATAACAATAATAATAATATCAACAATACTAGTAAAAATAATAATGCAAGACAAGATATAGTTTGTGCCCAACATTTTTGTGGAAGCAATTTAATATTAGCCAATAATAATAAAATAATGAAAACAACAATATAATATCAATAGTAGTAACAACCATAATAATAATACTTTTAATGATAATGAAAATAATAACAATAATAATAACAGTAGAAATGACAGCATTATATAACAAAATAAGAATTGTCTTATCAAAATAGTCCGGTAAAAATATATAGTCAATCAAAAGTGAAAAGTGAAGTTAAAATACACCATAGTTCGGAAAAACAAATTCTTTATTAAGAAACATTTTTTTTATAGGAGATCGAAAATAAATATAACAATTAATAATCGAAACATAGAAAGTATTCGGAAAAATAATTATAAAGAGAAAAATAAGTAGGAGAAAAATGAAGCTACATCCAATAAAGAGTTAAAGAAAATGATGACTAGAAGGGACAAAAGAAAAATTAAGGAGTTGAATACGAAGGGAGAAGTACGAGGGTAAAATCGGAATTGAAGAGAATATAGTAAGGAAGAAATAACTAATATGATACTCAATATGAATCAACAAATAAAAGTGAATGCAAGGCAGGGAAGGCAATGAACGACACATGAGTTGAAATAAGGAGGAATTAACGGAGCAAACAGAAAATAAGAGATCGCTTACACCGAAATCAAAAGAATATGGATATGGAAAGAATAAATTGTACCCAATAAGGAATTAACAAATCAGGACGAATGCAAGAGATGAGAAGAAGCAATGAATCAAAGAATTGAATATGAAGGAGTCAAAATGGATGGAATAAGACTTGTGTCCAGATCGAGTTGACTATTAAATTATTCATGTGGTTGCATGGCCTGTTAAATGTTGAGTTAATCCTGACTGAGTCAAGTATGTCTAATGTATTAGTCAAACTAACACATTAGCCAAAACCTTGCTCTGATACCACTAAAAACCTTGTCACACCCCGCTTCCCAAAATACGGAAATACGAGTACGTGACGAAGCCCAGCGAATGATCTTAACATCATCCATAAGCTGTAGGATCGACTTAGCATCACAACAATTATATAACCAGAGAGATATATAAAACCAAGCATGCATGAATAATATATTAGCAACAAAAACAACTGAAATATAATAAAACAACCAAGTAGTTTCAAGTCTGGGTCCAGTTAAACTCGGGAATAACAGCCCGTTACAAGTTCTAAATTTTCAAGAAATAATATTTCAAACTAAACTAACAATGCAGGAAATAAATGTTCTAATCAAGTTCTTCTCCACATGAAGGCTAGAACCTCTGCTCACCAATTCCAGTGGGCAGCTCGTCTCCAAAGTCTGTTTAATAAATATAAACAGGAAAACAAAGGGGAAACAAGAGAAGATGCCCTTAGTGCAAACTAGGGCCACAAATAGTGAAAGCAAGTACAAGTATGGAAAACAGGAACTGGAATCAAGAATGTAACAGAATTATAATAAGTAGTGGGAACAACCAGAACTAGCTAGCAAGGGGGAACTTCCTAGTAAACAGGCTAGTTAACAACTGCTAATGGTAAAACATGTGTCAGGTGAACCAGTAGAGGTAACTAACATCAAGTATCATGTTTCATGTGTCAGGTTTCACGTATCAAGTTTCATATTTCAAGTTACAGGGGTCATGTTCAAGTTTCATGTATCAGATATCAGGTAACCAGGTAATCAGGTAACAGGATAATCAGGTAACAGGATAATCATGTATCAGGTATTAAGTTCAAGTCTTGTGTGATTACTATCTAGGTAGCACGACATGCATCCATCTTTTTACTACATGGTTGCTACAGTCAAAACAATTGCGTTTAGACCTAGTAATGGAGTCTATAGGGCGGTGTACTCAGGTTTCAGGTATCAAGTATCAGGTATCAGGCAGGCACGGTTCATGAATACGAAATTAAATAACAGGTTCACGAACGAGTTCGTGAATACTAACAGGTTCATGGACCACACAGTGGTTCCATGAATACAACAGGTTCATGAGTCAAGTAACTGACTCCATGAATACATCACATGCAACAGGTTCATGAACCGAGTACTGGGAAACACGGGCCCCCTTCTGAGTACACTTACCTATATTGTCCACTCTATAGTCTTTCCCTTAACCCCGGCTTATTATATTTGCTCAGGCAGAATTTGTATATTTGTATTTATGCATATGAAATAGTGTTGAAATAATGTAGATTGATTCTAAGAAAAATTGAGGATGTCCTATAGGGTGTCCAGCAACTACATATAAAATTTGGGGTCAAACGCTCGCTGTTTACACAGCTAAATTAATTTGCGAAATAATTTTATACAGCAGTTTTGCAATCCTGCGTCTACTGATGCAGCTGCAGTAAAACTACCATAACTCCTAGACCGTAACTTCAAATTCAAACATTTTGGAGTCTATCGATATCTACACATCCGGATCTACAATTTCTATTCAGGGCTCGGGCCCAGATTCAAATGATAAAAGGCTCGAAACCGCAAAAGAATATTCAGACAGCAACACGTGGAATTAACTTGCTAGTGTAGATTTCATGGAAAAATGTTATTTGGTGTCTAGGTCATTATGTGGCATAAATACATGATAATGGAGGTTAAACAGCAAATAATAAATGTTTTTCAAGTCATAATGGTCGCAATTCGTCCAAAAATTAAGTGCGACATGTATCTACAAATTTAGGGCTCCTTAATTCATATGTCTATATTTTCATGTGTCCAAGGGTAAAAGAGTCCAATAATTATAAATTAAATGCAAGGAAATTTTGTGACTCTTAGAATTGTCAATTTGGAGGTTCAAGATTGATCTACAACGAATTTCAAGGAGGAGTCACAATCTAACTATTTGTAGTATTTCAAGGGTGCTTGTACTAGAACAATAAAATTGTACAAGGATACTTGCCTTAGATGACGATGATAAACTCCACTTGTTGTAGTAATTTGGGTAGAAAAATCCCGGAAGAAGTCCTCAAAAAGCGCACGCAAAAAACTACCGAAGATCGAGTTTTCCCCACGCCGGATCCCAGCCCAACAGCAAACAGCGAACGGATTAGCTGTGCCCAGAACACCAAACAGCGAGCGCAGCCAATGGAAGAGCTCCTCCGCAGCGGATCTGATCCAAACAGGGAACATTGGATCTCGGATCGCCTGTGGGTTAAACACCGAACAGCGATCTCACTGGCTCGATCGCACGGATCTTGAAGCAATCGAATGCCTGAGATTCGATCCCGCCCAATCCTCCTTCTTCTTCGTTCTCTTCATCGACGATCCGAGAACGGGAGAGAGATTGAGTGCGGCGACGGCGCGGCGATGGCTTCGACGGTGACGAGGAGGACGACGACGGCGGAGGCAAAGGTGCGACGTCGAGAAGCGACGGCGCGCGGCGATGGAAGGCGCGGCGGTGGGCTCTGTTTCTGATTCAAGAACAGGGGAGGAGTTCGGCGGTTGCTGGCGAACGGAGAGGAGGGCGTTGGAGATTGGGTTCGAGAGGTGATGATGGCGGTGGTGGTTGCTGTGGAGTCGACGAGGACGAAGGTCACAGGTGACGAGGCGAGCGGAGGTGGGGATTGGTCGAGGATGGCGACGGAAAAATGAGTTCGAGCGAATGATGGAGGATGATTGCGGTGGCTGGTGGTGAATGTGGACGAAGGCGATGGAGGTGGTTGGGTGCTGTTCGCAGGGGATTGTGGAGGTGATGCCGAAGGCGATCAATGGTGGCTTCGGCGGGAGGAAAGAGGCGATGGGAATGGGTTTTGTTTTGTTTTCGTTGGTTTTGTGTTTGTTGGTTTGGGAGACAGGAGAGGGAGAGAGAAGGAGTAACGGGAGAGAGGGTTAATAAAATAATAATAAAAATAATATTAAATAGGGGTAGTTAGAGATAGTGGGGATGTAGTTACGGGAATGTGGGAAGAGTGGAGAGATGTGAAAAAAATTGTATACGGGTAGATAATCTGTACAATTATATGGGTCCTGGGTTATTGGATTTTGGCTTGGGCTTAAAATGGTTCAAAATATTTAAATATAATAATTAGCATGTTGGGCTAAATTTTGGCCTCAAATTAATTTAATAAAATTAAACACGAATTTGGGCTTAGAATAAATAATTGGGTTTCATATTAACCAATAATAAAATCAAAATACAAACTTGGCTTTTACTAAATAGTCAAACTATTGGGTTCATAAAATAGACAAAATAATAAAAATCAATTAAGGAAAAATAATCATAAGATACTGATAATTTAAATATGGAAAGATACTTTGAAAATACGCATTAATGAAAACAGGGGTTACAAACCATTTGGTTGAAGAGGCTACTTGGGAGTCTGAGGAGAGGATGTTGAGAGATCATCCTGAGCTTTTTGCTTGATTTGTATTTTTTTCTTCTCTTTTGCTGGTGGTAAGTGTTTTTTTTTGTTTCTCGCTCTCGACTGTAGTTCCAGGGACGGAACTATTCTAAGGAGGGAGTGTTGTAATGCCCCGATTTTCATGAAAATTTTTAATTTGTGCCCGTGCAATTTTTATAGTATAAAAATCTTATAATTATCTTCATTATGGATAATGTGTATATGTATATATATATGTATATGTGTTCTCTAATTATTTCATAAAGGCCCATTAAATAAAGCCCATGAGCTATTTCTCTTTTATTACAACTTGTAATGTTAAATATTTATAAGATTATTTTGGTAAAAATAATGTACCACTTTTGTGGGGGACTAGTGAGTGCACGTGCATTGCACGTACACGTGCATGAACACACCAAGTAGGGGCCGGTTTGTGCAAGAGGGTGTGGGTAGTTATTTTGAGTGTGTGGGTGGTTGCTATAACTCCTACTCTCATCCTAACCCTCCATCCTATAACTATCTATTTGATCCTAGCCCTCCAATCACTTCCTAAATTAAGTATAAATACCCCCTAATTTCTTCTCCTCTTAGTACAATAGAAATTTGATAAGAAAGAAAAGATTAGAGTTGAGTTGTTCTTTGGAGACCGACCACCATTGCCATTTGGAGGATTCGTTTCTGGCAAGGAGCAAGGAGGAGGAGACGTACATCGAAACTAGGAAGCTTTAAGGGATTTCGCTTTATTTCTTCAAAAAGGTGGGTATTTCTCATGACTTCTAGAATAGAAATCATGCTAGGATTGAGATTGATTTGTCATTATGCGTGTAAAAAATTGGATTGATAGAATGATTGTTATATTGAAATCTTTCATGTGAAAATTTAAATGAATGGTAAAAGAACTAAAGACATTTGAGAAACTGGAACTTACCTGTACAGTCGACCGATCACGTCGAACAGTCGACTGGTCTGATGAAATAAAATATGTATAGTTCGAAATTCCATGAAATGATATGTTTAATGTGTGTTATTATCTTGATTTTAATCTGGCATGCTAATTTGGAGTTAATATTCATCTCTGTAGACAGACAATGAGTAAAGGAAAAATGTATGGTTAGAAATCGTAATTGTGTGAAAGAGAACACTAGTTATGAGAATTCCACATTAAATTGTAAACTATGTTTATGATGATGGTAACCGGATAAAATTGCATGTTTATATCGATATTGAACATACTTTAGTTTAATAAAAGTGTTGTGTGCTAATCGAAAGACAGAAGGAAGAAATATTTCCTTAATTCAAAATTTAACTCTATTCAGTCGACCGAATAAATGTAGTAATCGACCGTCCTGAACAATAAAAGTTTTCGAATCAAAACCCTGCAGAAACAGCCGACTGGTTTGAGTAACAGTCGACTGCCCCGTGATTGATATTTTAGAGTTGTAAACACTGAGGAACAGTCGACTGGTCTTGTGCTGCAGTCGACTATTCCGAAACTGTTCTTGAATAATTTCCTTGCTGAATAAGTCGACCGAGTATGTTCTGAGTCGACTGTCCAGATCTTTTTTCGACATCTCAGAATTCTAGATTTGCTTTTTGTTAAATATTATGTATCTATTGTTGATGAATAAGATTGGTTGTGACATTTTAGATCCATCTTTGCATGAAATGAAGTAAATCATTCTATTGAACTTGTGAAAAGTTGTATGATTGTGAAAGCTATGAACATAAAAAGGAAAATCTACTGTAATTATGAAAAATGAACTTATGAGTTTGAAAGACTCGATTCTTGGAAATTGTGAATTGAAATTGAAAACTAGAGGGTCGCTAAGTCCCACACCGGCAATTGAAAAGAAATGAATTGAAATGAATTGTTGAAATGAACGACCACGGTTTGGGTCATGTTCAATGAATGATTAAGTCCGGTATAGTGGAGAGGCTAACTCTAAAGATTTGATTTTGTTCATGATTCTATTAAACTAAGGACTAGATACATAGTGGAGATGTGATGAAAGTAGGAGAAAAACACGAGTATGAGGTTCATCGGATTGGCGGTGTGAGAGTGATCCACAGGCTACCTGCTTGATGCGTCAAGACATGGCGTGGGCACTACTCCAGAATTATTGTCCCGGTGGCGACGCTTGTGGGTTGTTTGAGTAGCTACGGGTAGTGCCATTGTTCCATGGCGGAGGCTGAATTGTCCATAGTCTGCCTGCTCGATGCGTCGTGTCAGTGCGTGGGATTCCCCTCCAGGCTGCCAGGACATGGGCTCGTAGATCATAGAACATCTAAGATACTTACCGTAGTTACCGTAGTAGATTAAGTCATGGCGAGGGATTGAACCCTATAAAATGAAGTACGATTAAAGGCTTACCCTCGGACCTATGTAGTTTGGGATGCATAGAATCCGAACAAGTGTGCATTAGTGTCATACAACATAATAACTGTATTAAGGACTAAGTGCACAATCACAACACGACATCAACAGGATAGTCTCTTTAGCTTTGTTTGTGAACAAGTTTGTGATTTGTTCAGAAATGAGAATCGTTATACTGTTTCTGGCATAGAGAGGATGGTCGTGTATAATTTTCATCGGTTGAATAAACTAACGTACCCACAGTTTTGTATGCAGGATAAATGGCTTGATAAAGATTAAAGGAGAACTGATGCTTATCGATTATTCATTGTTGTATCTTTGTATAGTTTTGTAAATTGCTTCCGCTGTCATTACATGTAAACTATTGTGATTTATGCTTCCGCTGAAAAAAGTAAAGTGTAAAGATCTCATGTAACTTTGATGTAAAAAGTTTTATTTCCTTGTAAAATTGTACTAAATGAAGTGTAAAGATCCTGTGGAATCTCGAATTCAGTTGTATTTGGAATTCGGGGTGTTACAAGAGGGGCCTCCTCCCCCAAGATGGCCGAACCGAGATCCGCCTGTGCCGAGCATGACTTTCAACCTCTGAATCTCCAGCTCTTTTTCTACCACGACCTCACGAAGAACGGGCTCAGAGGTCGATCGCCTGGTGGAGGCGTCAAACATTGACCAGTTCGTCTCGGCACTCCTCCAGTCTCAGTCAGCTATAGCCTTCTTCAGACGAGCCACCTCTAAGCTCAGCTCATTGGACTTGTTCATGAAATATCTTATCGCGGTTTCTCGATCACGGGTCTGCTTGCGATAGTGGATCAAGACACTCTCCTCGGACTCTAGCCTATTCCGAAGTTGTTGGACCTCGGCAGAACTGAGGTCGGCACCTAGGGTCTTGTTCATCTGACAAAAAGAAGGGGAAACAAGAATTCACTCCAAGCTTCTCAAAAAGTGCAAGTCATAGTGGGTCACCAAAAACACGATTGTATTAAATCTAAACATTAGTTATAAAAAGTGATGGCCAGTCCGCGCTCGGCAAATACAAAAAGAAAAAGATTCTGAGGGGGGATCTGCACCTCTTCGTCGGTCGTCGCCCCCCCCCCCCCCGCCTCTTTCTCCAAGTGCGGGTCCCTCGGTACCTCGTCTTCCTCGCCCCAAGGGGCTAGTGGATGCACGGGAGGCTCCCATCCGTAATGGAGATGGTTGACTTTGCCCTCAGGGTAAAGGAGTAGAAAGTGCACTTTTGCCCGATCGTACGCCTCGTCTTGGGCGGTCATCAACTCCTCCGAAGCCGATATGGCCAGCTCCTCATACTCTGCAGCCGCCTTCCCTCGAACCTCCGCCAATTCACGGAGATGCTGGTCCTGTTGAGAGGTGAGGTCGGCTTGAAAGGCTTGCGCCACCCCCTGAGCTGTCGTTAGCTCGACCTTCAAGTCCTTCGTTTCTCGAAGGTATCGATCGACATTCCGCTTCTCGGCGTAAACCTCCTTCTCAAAGCACATCTTCAGCTGCGCCCCGGTCATCAGCGCCTGGTTGAAGAGAAAAAAGGGTCAGGAAAGAATGACGAGTACAAAAAGAAACAAACAACAAACCAACGCTTACCACCACTTGGGCTTGAGCCCACTTCATGTAGGCCATCTCCACTATCTCGGTCGCTAGATGGTCCGGTCGTGGGCCGTGGCGAGTTTATCTGCCACCTCGATCGAGATCGGGCCCTCGGTTAGCGAGTCGCCCTCCTTGACCGCCCAGTCCGGGGTGAATAGCCTTAGCCCCCTCTTACCCACCATCTGTTGGGTATCGGGCCGGACGGCAAGGGTCCCTGCCTTCAAGACCTCAGTAACCTTGCGGCTATAGGAGCTCGGCCTCTACTCGGGTGCCTCTCAAGATGAGTGGGTCCCAGCCTTTAACGCTGCCCTCTTGGCCCTCTTCTTCTGGGCCAGTGCCAGCAGAGCCTTCCCCGCTTCAAGCTTTGACTGGTCCATCGCTGCAGAGAGAAAGGGGGAATGTTAACATGAAAGCAGAAAATTAAACAAGAATGAAACAATAACATACAAGGGTCGACTGGGCTCAGTCCGGCTCGGGCTAAGTGTAACTCTATCACATTCGGCCAACCGATGCTGTGCCCCTCGACAAGTCCCTCCGCCTCGAGGGTTTGTGGTTCTGCTTGTAGAAATTCCAGGCAGTAGGAATTTCCCAAGGTACCTCGCTCCCGACTACGAAATACTTTTCCTTCCACCCCTTTATGGAATCCAGATGACCGTGAACCACTTTCTTGTGGGGGCGAGGCGATATGTGGAAGATGCCCTCCTGATCTCCGAGCGAGCTCAGCCCTAAGCCCGAAAATATTTCAACTTTAATGGCACGTTCTTCTCCTCGCACTTCAGAATGAAGCAAACCAGTTGCTTCCACGAATTGGGGCCGTACTACATTGGGCATAGCTCCCCCACCTCAGCACCCTCTTGATGAACAGGTGCAGTGGGAGCCTCAGTCCCGAGACAAAGGCGTCCGCGGGAAACATACAGAAGTTGGGGGCCAACTCGGTGGTGGGACGAAGATCAGGGCTCGGAATCATCAGCACGTACTCCCGAGGAATGAAGTAGCTGGCCCTTATCACAGGCAGATAGTCGGCCTTCAGCACACACTGGACGGTATCCAACCGTATCTGGGTCCGGCCTGGCGAAGACACTTCCATACCAAATTGGACCAAGTTTTCGACATCGTTAGGATACATCCTGATCGACCGTGCGTTCTTGTAGCAGGGGACGTCGAGCCCGTGCGCTGGCTCAAACTCATCTGGTGTCCTCGGAATATCCGGCAGGCGCCACTTCCATTTCTTCTTCCAGATGCGAGGCACCTTCGGCGGAGACGGTGTCGCCAAAGGTAGGAGAGGGGGGAGAGCCTCTCCTTCCTCGCTACCTTCCTCATCTTCCTCTCCCTCGGCTCCTCCCTCACGACCTCCCTGCTCCACCTCCCCTTCCTCAACCTCCTCGAAGCCGAATCTACCACCTTCGGCTTACGGCTCTAAAGGGGCACCACATCCAAAACTTGGTCGTCTAAATCCCACCACGTGGAGTTCGACTGACGATCCCCCTCCAAAACTTGATTGTCCAGATCCCAGGACGTGGAGACCGACAGATGATCCCCTTCTGCCCGACCAGAAGAGCTTGCTTTGGAACTGGACTGAGAGTGCGACATAACAAAAAAATAATAACCTGAGTACCGTGAACGGAGAGATCAACAAAAAAGTCATAGCTGGCAGGTTAAAAAGAGAAGCTCCTATTTTTAAAGATGGAGGGCAAAGTGAAGAAATGAGAGGGGAGTGGAGGATTTATAGAGTGATAACGACACCTCGAATTCCGCATTGAAATCCTGACCGTTCAACCTTGATCATCAAGATCTAACGGCTGATGAGATGTGAATGCCTCGAATTCTGCGTTGGAGTACTGATCGATTCCATCTTAATCATCAAGATATAATAGCTAATAGTATTTTAACACCTCGAATTCCACCCCCATGATGTCAGCATCGCATACAACTCCCTAACTTTTACAGCAAGCTTAGGGGCTCGACGTTCGGTAGTGACCTTGTAACTCCTATTTCCCGTATCTGTATTTTTATACTGTATTTTGCTCAATTGTACTCTTTTATCAATTTGAGATCCTGTATTTCGTTTCCGTTCGAATAAAATCATTAAATTGTTTTCGGCTCAATTTTTGGTGCCTTTATCTAATTCAATTGTTTGTGCTCTTTTGTCGTTCTTCATGAAGAGTAAGCCGTTCTACGTCATTCATCTCTTTATTCTCCATTTTAATACTTTTGACTAAGTCCCTAGTTGGATCCCTCTCAAACCGGATACCCTAATACCCATTAAACCCAAACCCTATACTATATAACCCTAACCCTAACCCTAAACCCCGACTACTGTGCAACCCCCTAACAAACCATCCGCCGCTCTTCTCCTTCTTCAACCCGTTCTCCTTCACCCTTCGTACAAACGCCCAGAACCCAATTCCCTGCCTTCGATCGCCCGTCCACCATCTCTAACCCACGCCTTCGTCTCCCTCACCATCACCTCCAACCATCATCCCGTCGTCCATCACCACCACCACCGCCGCCATCACATATTCACCATCGAACCCAACTCCTCCATTACCATCGCCATTGCCCCACTCAACTCTCCACCATTACTCCATCGTCGACACCATCATCTCCTTCCCCTCAACCTCCTCTCCTCTCCACCGTCAGTGCCCTCCGTCGCATCGCCACACCCCCGAGCCTTCTCCGCTCGCTCCTCTGTTCCGAACCCACAAGCAGAGCGTCGCGCCGTTCCCGTCACTGCCGACGCCCCTCGATGACAGCGCCTTCACAGTCGTCGCCACCTCTCTGTGGTTGTCGCAGTCACGCCGTCGCCATCCTCTCTCTCGCTCTCTGTTTCGACGAAGAAGAGAAGGAAGAAGAAGCAGCCGTTGGGTGGGATCCAATCTCAACCATTGGATCGCATCAAGATTCGTGCAACTCAAGCCGATATGATCCCGTGTTTTGCCACATCGGATCCCGATTGCTGTTTCCTGTTCTGGCCCCGATCCGCTGCATTGGAGCGATCTGATTCGCTGGTTCGGTGTTTCGCTGTTTTGCCGTGCCGGATCGAGACTTTCTGTTCGCTGTTTTGGGGCTAATCTGGTGTGGGGGATTTTCCTCTACTGTTGGATTTTTGCACGTGCTTCACACGTGCTTTTGGGAGACTTCGCCCGGAAATTTTTCGATTCAATTTTCTTCAACAATCGGATCTAATCGTCTTCAATCAAGGCAAGTATTTCTCTTGTACACATTTTTGTTCTAGTACAAGCGTTCATTGAAAATACTACAAATAGTTTGAAATTGTGACTCCTCTTTGACTGTCGTTGTTGATCAAATATTAAACTTTCTCAATATTCATAATCTTAAGAGCCACAACAATTTTATTGTATTATATTACAACTATTTGGACTCATTTTATTACCTGAACACATGGACACATGAAATTAAGGAGCCTAGATTTGTAGACATATGTTATATCTTGTATTTGATGAACTTGTACCCATTTGGCTTGAAAAAAAATTATTACCTGCTGTTTTGATAACCATTACCCTGTATTTATATCACACATTAATCTAGATACCTAATAACAAAATTTCATGTAACCTATGCTAGTAAGATATTCCCACATGTTGTTGTTCTGAATCTTGTTATGCTATTTTGACCCCTTTGACATCAGAATCTGAACCCAAGCCCTGAATAGAAAATGTAGCTCTCGATGTCTAGATGTCAATAGCTTCCAGAATTTTCAAATTCGGAGTTATGTTCGAGGAGTTATTGCAGTTTTACTGTAGCTGTGTCGGTAGACGCAGATTCGTAAAACTGCTGCACACCTTTACTTTGCGAATTAATTTAACTATGTTAACAGCAAGAGTTTGACTTGAAATTTTATATGCGATTGCTGGACACTCTATAGGACATCCCCAATTTTTCTTGGAATTAATTTACAACTATTTCAACACTGGTTCACATGTATAAACTCAAATACACAAATTCTGCCTGAACACATTAGCTGTGTAGTTCGCTGTTTTGACACATGTTACCACAACTTTCTCGTACCTTAACTATATGCGTTGGAACCGGGCAGGAGTCTAGTTTCTAGATCTCCTGACAGATCCACTTTTGCTATCTCGTAGCAACGGGAATCACACTTTTGGCACAGCCACGTCGTGTGTCCAGATTTGAGATTTTCGTTGTTCGTGTTATTTTTATTCATGCTGACCCTTGAATATGCCATATAATTATCTCAGACTTGTCCCATGTCCATCATTATGACTTCTTATTTTGTTTCACACACTTGTATGCTTGCTTGATAAAAATTAATAAAAGTAACAAGCCGGGGTTTAAGGGAAAGACCATAGTAGTGGACAATACAGGTAAGTGTACTCGGAAGGGGGCCCGTGTTTTCCATAATTTTATGTTAAATGGAACTAAGTGCCACGTAGAACTAAGTGCCACGTCATGGTGACGGGGGCCACCTCTAGAACTTACGGGGGCCACCTCTAAAGCCCATTATATGATTACATGATATATATTTGAGATCACATGGAACTAAGTGCCACGTCATGGTGACGGGGGCCACCTCTAGAGCCTACGGGGGCCACCTCTAGAGCCCATGGCTTGATCACTAGCTTGATACTTGATACCTGAATACACCGCCCTATAGACTCCATTACCAGGCCTAAACGAAATTGCTTTGCCTGTAGCAACCATGTAGTAAAAAGATAGATGCATGAAGTGCTACCTAGATAGTAATAACTACAAGACTTGAACATGATACTTGCTTACTCGATACTTGATTACATGATACATGAAACTTGATACATGGAACCTGATACATGAAACTTGATACATGAAACTTGAACCTGATACTTGTTCACTTGATACTTGTACTTGACAACTTGATACTAGACTTGAGACTACATACCTGACACTTGTACTAGATACCTGTCACTTGAGGTTAGATACCCCTACATGTTCACTTGTCACTTGTTCCACCATTAGTGTTTGTTTACCCAACCTGGTCTCTTGAGTTGTTCTTCCTGCTAGTTAATTCTTGAATCTCCATTACTTGTTGTAACCCTATTATATTCTTGATTCCAATTCTTGTTCCACTTACTTGTACTCATTTTTACTATTTGTGGCCCTAACTTGCACTAAGGGCATTTTCTCTTATTTTCCCCTATTTTTCTCTTTTTATATTAATTAAGCAGACTTTGGAGGCGTGCTACCTACTGGAATCGGCGAGCAGACGTTCTAGGCCTTGCTTGGAAAAAGCTTTCTTTAATCATTTCATTTTGTATTTGAGTTATTTCATTTGATGTTACTTACGACTTGTAACGGGCTTATGTTCCCGAGTTTTATTCTTTTGAGTCAGATTTGAGAACTATTTGAGATATCATTATTTTTATTTCAAATTGTTTTCTGTTGCTTTATAAATTATTCATGCATGCTTGGTTGTATATATATTTGTGATATTCTTGTTGTGATGCTGAGTCGATCCTACAGCTTATGGATGATGTTAAAATCATCCGCTGGGCTTCGTCACGCGCTCGTATTCCATGTTTTTTGGGAAGCGGGGCGTGACAGACCTCGAGCCATCCCCTAGCTTTTACAGCAAGTCGGGGCGCTCAATGCTTGGTAGTGACCACGAGCCATCCCCTAGCTTTTACAGCAAGCTAGGGGGCTCGACGCTCGGCAGTGACCTCAAGCCATCACCTAGCTTTTAGAGCAAGCTTGGGGGCTCGACGCTCGGCAGTGACCTCGAACCATCCCCTAGCTTTTAGAATTTTTTACCAAACTATCCCACTTTTTGTAAGTATGTACGAAACTATCCTTGTTTGAAAATTTAATACCAAAACATCCCTGTCGTTAACAGGGTTAACGAGTCTAGTAGTTTTCCTAGCGTTAACCCAGTTAACGTGCTGATGGGGATACAACTTTTCCCCTTGAGTGGGGATTTGTAGAAAAACTCATCCAATATAGACTCATTAACCCCGTTAGCAGTAGTATTTAAACCACTTGCATTAACGGGGTTAACGTTTGTAGTTGGGACAATATGGGACACTACCTCAAAGAGGGGTGTAGGTAAAAAAATCACTAAGTATAGATACGTTAACTCAGTTTACGTGCCTATTATTACCAAGGCCGTTAACTGAGTTAACGAGTGTGAAGATTTCAAGTTTCCAGAAAGTTGAAAATTTCTGGAAATTGGAGATACTCACACATGTTAACTTAGTTAACATTCCTTGTTTTAACAAGGCCGTTAACTGAGTTAACGTGTATGCCTATCTTTACAAACAACAGACAAGGATGTTTTGTATATAAAAATCACTAAGTATAGAAACGTTAGCTCAGTTAACGTGCCTTGTTTTACCAAGGCCGTTAACTGAGTTAACGTGTCTGCCTATCTTCACAAACAAACAGACAGGGATGTTTTGTACATAAAAAAATCACTAAGTATAGACACGTTAACTCAATTAACGTGCCTATTATTACAAAGGTCGTTAACCCCGTTAACGACAGGGATGTTTTGGTATTAACTTTTCAAATAAGGGTAGTTTCGTGCAAACTTATAAAAAGTGGGATAGTTTGGTAAAAAAATTCTAGCTTTTACAGCAAGCTTGGGGGCTCGACGCACGGCAGTGACCTCGAGCCATCCCCTAGCTTTTACAACAAGGTTGGGGGATCGGCGCTCGGTAGTGACCTCAAGCCATCCCCTAGCTTTTACAGCAAGCTTGGGGGCTCGACGATCAGCAGTGACCACGAGCCATCCCCTAACTTTTACAACAAGCTTGGGTGCTCGACGCTCGGTAGTGACCTCGAGCCATCCCCTAGCTTTCACAACAAGCAGGGGGGCTCGACGCTCGGCAATGACCTCGAGTCATCCCTCAGCTTTTACAGCAAGCTGGGGGGGCTCGACACTCGGCACTCGGCAGTGACCTCGAGCCACCCTCTAGCTTTGACAGCAAGCTTGGGGCTCGGCGCTCGATAGAGACCTCGAGCCATCCCCTAGCTTTTACAGCAAGCTTGGGGGCTCGACACTCGGCAGTGACCTCTAGCCATCCCCTAGCTTTTACAACAAGCTTGGGGACTCAATGCTCGGTAGTGACCTCGAGCCATCCCTCACAGCAAGCAGCTCGGCAGTGACCCTCGGCTACCTATCATAAAGGCTCACCCACTGATGCTCGACCCTCGAAGCACCAGTCATAAACTTCGAGCCAAATTCCTGGCTCGGGCTATGGCTCGGCGTTCGAGGCTCGGCTCCCGACCATCGATCCTCAGCCCTTGACGCCTTTTTTTCCGGAGGATCTCCTTCGTCCTACCCCACTTACCACTTCAAGAAACTAAAAATCATACTCTCCAGACACACCGCTCCACTCTTCCTACAGGGACAAACTACTCCACGGCTGGCTTACGTCGCCCTCCAGGAGTGGGGGGATCCTGATATTGGGTGGATGACGTGGCCCCATCTGGGCGATCAGATCTCCTCAGATTGTGCTCCCCTGTGATCATCAGGTCAAACGGATCAAACGGGCTTCAGCCCATTCAGGCCCACAGGCAAACGGGTCCGACCCGGTCCGTCAGGGTCTCACCCTGCCTATAAAAATCAGACTCCCTCCGCACTTCCAAAGGTAATAAACTTTTCTCCATCTGAACCCTAGCTACTGTTGCTTTCTCAGTGACTGACTAGATCGTCGGAGGGCCTGTCACCGGGACTTCTCCCGGTGTTTCTAAGCAATGTGCAGGTAAAAGAGTCCAAGCCGAGTCTCGAAGATCCGAGCCGAGCTAATTGATCTGAGCCGAGCACCCAGCCTCTACCTCTCCCCTACTATTCCCGAGCCGGCCATACGGCCTAGGATCGGATCGACGCCAGTACCGCATCTTTCGCTACACAAATTACAAAAATTCACACTTGTTACCCCACACCCCCAAAAACAAACAGCAGCATCAGTTTCGCAGACGTTCAATTAAGGCACACCTCCATGAAGACTCAGAAAATTAAACAGTGTCTTTCAATTTTGCTATGGGCTATGAAGTATGATAGGTTAAAGTCAGAACTGAGTGCGTCATGATATTATGACCACTGTCTGCAAAAAAACAACATCTACCAATCCTAGAAAGAGCAGCAATAACAAGTCAGAGAAATTGACGAAGTTGACTAATGTTGAAAAAATTATTCGATTATTGCTAATATCAGTCACAGATTTAACGTACCTACAAAATTTTATGGTGGGGCTGGCCTGTACTAGAAAAATTTTGCCGCTTTACCATTCGGATTGATACTACACCATACACACCAATATTTACGGTTTCCAATTGAATTAAAATTGTGAACCTTTAATTAGCTTTTTTCAATAAAATTAAAATAGGTATATCAAACATTAATTGCCACTCCGTACACATCCAATAAGTCACAAAATTTAAACAACCTTTGGGTTGAAATCATTTGCACAATAACATCATTTATCAGAAAAGTGTTGTGGGACTAAACATCCTATGGAAGCATCAATAAGGTCAATTACCTCATCTGTTTTTTCACATAAATTTCTTCAAACTTAATCTAGACATCATCAAAGTATTCACAACAGCGTGTTAAAACACTACTATAAATAATATGGGACAAACATATACACCGATACTGATGTTTGCAGATACATACTTGGCTTTGGTTGAAGGAATTCATATAGTAACATTCAAATCAAACATCATAGCGTAGCATGAGCATCACATTTACAGTCAAAAATCTCAGCGTCTGAAAGTAATTTGGATATTTCATAATTTTTAAAGTTGTTGGGAGGTTTATTGCAAAATTGGTGGGAATCGCTGAAGGGAAAAACACAAATTTTAAAAGGCTAAACGTACAGCAAAACATAGCTAATCCTATCCACACCTTCCACCAACTAGTAGAATGTTCTTAGCTCCAACCAAAATAAACAAGATAAACTACAACTATTTAATTAAAGACTTTCTCTCAAACAAAATCGTCTATCTCTACTAATTTCTACTGAATATATAGGATTTGCAATGGGCATTTGATCCCACTTTCGCTGGATATAAATAGACACAAAAATTAAATGAAAGTTTCAAGATAAGAACATACCAACTAAATGATTCCAGCTTCACCTTATAAAAAGGCCAGCAAGCTATTATTGAAAAGAGGCAGTGCAGGCCAAACTAAATTAATCTGAACTCTCTGCCTCAATCCTAGTAATTATTATTTCCTTCCCTTTCCCTTTTCCTTTTCCTTTTCTAGTTAAAATTCATATTGTTTAATTAGCTTTGCATTTAGATCAGCGCCTGAACAGTTAGTTTAGTTAAATTCACCAGAGTACATAGCTAATTCCATACCTAAAAATATATGAATATATATATGCAAGAAAACTACATCAATAATTTAATATCTGTTAAACACAATATCTGAGTTGAAGGAAACCTAACCTACAAAGGGGAGCCTACTTCCACCCAGTACTGAATCATCAATAAATAATTAAGGATAGCTGCTAAAGCATGAAGATATAAGTATAACTAGAAGTATTTCCTTGAGTAGGAAACTTTTGATCAGAAGAGATCATTTTACCAAAACAATTTCCTTGGCCTTATCAGTTATATAAATGTTAAAAACTACATAAAACAACAGAAATTAATTCAACAACTTTTTCTCTGAAGATGAAATATGTGCTGCTTATGCTATAATGTGTTAACATTTGTTTTTTGCGTAGACTGCAGCCCCCAAATTAAGTATTCTAAATAGATTTTTCAGAGATGAGATTACCCTAAAGTAATAACTCTTTGCCACAGCAAGATAGGGAAAAAAAAGTGCCTTGGAGGCTAGAATATAAATATTAGGCCTCTTTATATAAGAAAACAATTACTAATCGACAAGGATTTGTACTCACCCAAATTTTTCACGGTCGTCCAATATCAAAATAACATCATACGTCTCATCGAACTTCTCCCCAAATCTTCGAGGTGGCATGGATAGAACTTTTGTATCTTGTTCCACAGCATCAATATCAAAGGACTTTCGAACAGCAAGGTCCTAAGTAGTCAAGAAAAAAGAAACAATTGTTCTACACATTTCATGTTTATAGAAAAACTGATACTTCAAACGACAATTAAGATAAGCAAAGTAGATTCAATGTGCTACAGGTTCCAAATGAAACATACATGTGAAGTGCAAGCCCTTAGATCGAAGGAACTCGGAGCTAAATTATTAAAAGCTGTATTGCGGGAATGAACAGCACCAGAATTTAAATTTGTTTTATCTGCAATCAAGTATAATTGAATAGAATGATGAAATAGATAGAATGCAGTGTAATGGAAACTTCATCTCAATATTGTCAGAAAAAGAAAGACTACCCATGGTAAGGGAAGAACACACATGCAATGCTGCATTTGCAGTACACTCTTTCATTATGATGTAATGCTGCATTTAGCAGTACACTCTTTCATTATGATGTCTGTAGTGTCAGAATCAGAATCCGAGGAATCAACAACTTTGCCTTCAAAGTTCTGCAAAATAACCAACAGATGCACCATTTTTATCTTTAGAAACTCCAAGGAGGGAGAAAACTTCTTTTAGGAGGGGATTGAGGCAAAAAGCATGATTTACTATTAAGTTACATTAAAGGTCAACAATAAACAACAGTAAGACTTCAGCATGTGTAATATCCAAAATAATAATAATACTAATAATAATAATAATAATAATAATAATATTGAATGCTTATTTTTGTATTACTACATTTTACTAATGACATTTTATTGTGTGTGTGTGTCTATATATATATATATATATATATATATGAGGCTTCTTTGGTTGCAAACGGGTCTGTGTGCACAGACCCGTGCGAATTTTAATCTGGGCCGTTGGATCTTTGATCCAGCGGCCCATATATTTTTTTTTAAAATATAGCCTTAACCCGTCATTCCCAAGAACGGGTTAAGACACTCTAAATTTTTTTAGATCTGTATATAGATCATCTTCTTCAACCGACTCTCCCCAGTCTCTCTCTCGTTTCTTCTCCGAACCCAAACTGAAGAAAACCCTAATCCTTGATCAAAACACAAACCTGTCCTCCGTCCGCTCCTCCTCCTCTCTCCCAATATCTACTCTAAATCATCCCATCTTCGAAAGCAAATCGAAACCCTAGTCCGGCCACAACACCTTCATTGGCTAAATTTGGACTTATTTTGTAAGGTATTGACTAATTCTTTACCTTATTAGTTATATTTGTGTTTATTTTTCAATTTGTCTATACTAAATTATTTAGAAAGTGGCCAAAAAAATTTTTGCCTTAGTAATTTGTAGATGTGGAATTGGAAAGACTTTTAATATATTCAAGTGTTTAAAATTTTTGTTTGCCTTAGTAATTTGTAGAAATAGAATTGGGAAGACTTTTAATATATTCAAGTGCCCAAAAAAGTCTATATTTAGGAATAATATAGTCAAATGCTCAAAGACTTAAAAAATTTGTAGATGTAAAATTCTTTGCCTTAGTAATTTAGTTTTGTTTGTGTTGTTTTTTCACGTTCGATATATACGAAATTATTTAGAAAGTTTTCAGTGCGGTTATGCTTGAAAACCCTGCAAACGACCTTAAAAAAATACAAAACTTTGCGAGTAGTTTGGTCTCACGTAGTACAAGCCACCCCAACTTGTAAAAGTGAGTTTCGACTTACGGTTCGAGAGATACGGCCGCGTATCGCTTTTGGTTGAAAAAAACCAACTAAAGCGTTACACAGCCATATCTCGTAAACTGTGACTCGAAACTCGCTTCTACAAGTTGGGGTGGCTTATGTTACATGAATTCGACTAAATTGCAAAGTTTTATAAATTTTGGATGCCGTTTGTGCGGTTTTCTCACGTTCATCGAACTATAAGTAAATAAGTTAGAACTTTTTAACTGCGGCTAGACTAGAAAACCCTACAAACGAGCTCCAAAAAATACGAAACTTTGCGAGTTTGTTGGTCTCACCTATCAGAAGCCAACCCAACTTTGCGAGTTTGTTTTAAAATATTTGATTTTTTTTTTTGATGTCGCTATTCCCACTAGCGACCTTAGTATATATGAGGTCTCTAATGGGATTAGCGACCTAAAATGAATGTATTGAGACACTTAGTGACTTCTAGAAAGCTTTTTCTCTCTTGGAAGAAAAAAACTGAGATCGTTATTGGGAATAGCGATCTTAGTATACTTCAGTCGTTATTTGCAATAGCGACCTCAGCAGGAAACTCGATCTCATTTTTCTTTGTAAAATTTGCAAAATAATCACACAACTAAGGCCTCTATTCGGAATAGCGACCTTTGTACAATAAAGGTCTCTATTCAGAATAGCAACCTTTGTACAACTAAGGTCGTTATTCCGAATAGCGACCTCATTTTCAAAATTAAATTGATTGTTATTTTTTCAGAGAGCAAAAGCTCTATAGATTTTGCTAAAAGTTATAATACAGTTCATTAAATGTCGTTAATCCCATTAGCGATGATTTGGTCGCTAATAGGAATATCGACAGCAGACAAAAAATTTCAAATATTTTAAAACAGAGGCCGATATTCCCATTAGCGACTTTTAAAATGAAGAGGTTGCTAATGAGAATAGCGGTCGCTGCTGACGTGGCACAAAGTAGCCCCACGAGCGCTAATAGTTTCAAAACTGACCCATAATCGCAAATATTTTCAAAAAGTGGCCTATTACGGAAAAAAATTTGGGAAGATGGGGGAGAATTTTTTTACAAAACTATCCCACTTTTTGTTAGTATGTACCAAACTATCCCTATTCGAAAATTTAATACCGAAAAATCTCTGTCGCTAACTGAGTTAGCGCCCCTAGTAATTTTCTTCACACTATCTCAATTAGCGTGTGCTAGGGGATAACACTTTTCCCCTCAAATAGGGGTGTGCGAAAAAACTCACCAAATATAGACACACTAATTCCGTTAGCGTGCCTATTTAAACCACTCACGTTAACGGGGTTAGCTTGATAGGTGGACAGTAGGGGTGACTACTCCTCAAATAGGAGTGTAGGCAAAAAACCCCAAGTATAGACATGCTAACTCCGTTAGCGTGCCTCTTTATACCAGGCGTGTTAACCGGGTTAGCGAGTGTCGATTGGGATCATATTAAATAAAGCTCCCTATCTCACTTTCATCTCACTTCTCCTCACTTTGAAAACCCAAATCAGACGAGTTTAAACCCACACCCCCAAATCCTAGTCTCCTATTTCACCTTCTACCCATCCCAATCTCTCGAAAATTTTGGGGAATCTCTTCATCACTCCCAAAACACTAATGTGAATCAACAATTTTCCCAAAAAATGCATATTTAACCCATATACCCTTTTCCCCAAATTTTCGAAAGGAGAGGATCGGTAGTCGAGCAGCCGACTTTGAATATTCCATCCTACAATTGTTTGTAAGTGTTCGTAACTTATGCTATATATTTTTTGCAATTTTGGGTCTAGGGTTGGATTTGCAATGTTGGGTTCATTTGTGTATGAACGTATAAAATTTATTAAAACGGGCAATGCACCTGTTAAATTTAGGTTGTGTAATTAATAAAAATTAAATCAATATTAAGTAAGTCTACGTCGTACTAGTTGTGTTTGTTGAATTTAACGTATAGTTCACAATGCATGAGTGGGATATGCGATGATAGTAACATTGTCATATAATTCGCTACATCAAGTAATTGAGGGTAGCCTTGTCTATACATCCAGTAGTTTAGTGCCATTGTGACCTTTTGAGTAATATTGTTTTATATTTAAAATTTGGAAATTAGACATTGTTAATTGTATAATTAATTTATAGCGATTTTAAGTTAAATTTGTTGACATATATTATCAAACATGTAGGATTCAATTTGATATAACATATGGCACAGACAATGGGTAATCCCGAAGAAGGGAGTAGTAGTAGACTTCCAACAACCCAAAAAGGTCCACGGACATGTCATGGACAACCTCCCAAAAAAACTCACTGTGGTGGACAGAGACGTACCAATGTAAGATGATTTGCCATTAATTTCATACGTTTAATTTTAATATCAAGAAAATTATAAATTTATATGTTGAACTTCAACTTTTTTTGGTATAGGATGAGGTTGGTCCTTCTTCTTCTCCGACAACTCAAATGGGCTCGTCTCCTCCTCCTCCAAATCAACTTGGCCCTTCCTCTCCATCTAGTCAGTCGGGACCATCTTCTTCCTCATATGTTCCTCCGGTGGTTCCCGGTCCGATAGACCTGAAGCTTTTGACTTTACAAAGTCAACATCGCTCTAAAGCCGTTTGGGAAGGAAATTCTTCGGAGTGTAGTTTTTGGGGACACGGCACGTTAGAGATGCATACCCGTATACATGAGATATTACAGCAATGTGGGTTATAAGGCATTGGATTGATGAGCTCCATTAAGACCGACCGACCCTTATTAACAGCCCTTCTCGAGAGATGGCGTCCCGAGACATATTGTTTTCACTTGCCGGTCGGCGAGATGACAGTGACACTGCAAGATATTGCTGTAATAACGGGTCTGCCAATTGATGGACTGGCCGTAACTGGCACAATGGACTTTGAACCGGAGTTCATTATCCATGAGTATCTAGGTGTAGATGTGGATCGATCGGCCCTTGTAGGCAAATCGGTGAGACTGAAATGGTTGAAGGACACATTCTTCGGTACGCTGACTAATGCCTCCACTGAGTTGCAAGTACATTGTTACTGCTGGGCCTACATAATAACACTGTTCGGAGGTGTGATGTTCCCAAATTCCTCTGGAGATTCCGTGCCGTTAATGTACCTACCACTAATCGCCGATCTTGGTGGAGTCGGGGCATACGGTTGGGGAAGAGTTGTGTTGGCCACATTGTATAGAGCCTTGTGCAATTGCTCTCTCGGTGCCAAGCAGGTGAACAGACCAATGTTGATGCTACAGGTATGGAGTTGGGAACGACTACACAACTTCCTCCATCGCCGTCACCTTGTTCTGAATCCGCTTTGTCTGCTTTGTCCTCAAGTTCCCAGTGATTACAAAACAAAGACAATAACTAGTGAAATTCTTCTTTCTATAGTGAGAACTTCAATCTATTTCTTCTTCTTCCTTTGTCTTTGGGGATTATCCATACATTATAGTAGATTGTAGGATGATCCTGTGATATTGGACGGTTGGCTTTGGCCGACCCGTTGTCGTAAAGCAATCATCAAAGTGGGCGAATCTTTCCGAGGACGAGAACATAAGGCCACCGCAAGGTGTGTATTAGACGGGTTCGTTGACGTGGCAGGCTAGCGCTAATAGATGCATCTCATATTATCGAGATGAGCTTGACCACTTGGAAGATGATTTTGTTAAGTGGCAACCATATACCGAGGCACGTTTAGTGAGATTGCCTCCACTTTGTACCTCGGCTCCTCAACTGTGGTTGACAAAAGCACCGCTTATCCACTTTGGTACAGTTGAGAACTATTTTCCAAATAGAGTACTCCGTCGGATTGGGCAGCTTCCGAATATTCCGGTCCATCAACCGTATGGGTCTACAAGCAGCTCACGATTGGGCAACTTCATTGCACGTGCACGTGGATATTTGGAACAACCATCATCTCGATCACGTACTTGCGAATATTCCCCCGTTCGATGCATATTCTCATGTCCTTTACGTGACGTGGTATAGGAGAATGAATCGCCTTTACATTTCTCCAACAAGCCAACTTCCAGTGGCCTTCAAATGATCTGTACAACTTCTCAATAGATTTTTGTTTTGCAATCCAAGCCTTCCTATAAGATATCTGATAATTCAATTGTAGTTTGACTATCTCAATAATAGCCCGCAGTGTTATTCCTATCTAAGTCTTCACAATATTCATAATCAAATTGCATACAAGTTTAGCATCAACTTTGCAGTGGTCTTGATTCAATGCAGGATTCACACATGTATGCGGCCCTACCAGTTTTTTAACCATAAAATTTGTCTGGCCCTTCGGAACGATTACACGTAATCTCCATGGACAACCAATCTCACTTGCAATCGGTGGGATTTGCACCATCTCCTCAAGTGAACGTTTTCTCGTAGCCAATTTACATTTTACAACAATGATGGTAGGTGAAGATTTCATTGTGATAATTTCCCGATGTTTGTTGATGGGGTATAACTTTACCTCATGTGGAATCGATTCTTTACTTTGAAACTCTTGCCCAATGTAGAACTCATCTATGGTGGATGAACCGGATGACTCATGTGGACCATTATTTACTCTCGCACTTTGTGCCATTTTCTCGGTAACATGAACGTTGACATTATTGAAGCCATCAGTGAGGTTCACATCGACATCATTACTTTCATTTATATTAATATTTACATATTCATCTTCTTCTTACTCGTCTTCATTTTGTAGTCTCTCTTCAAGTTCATCATTTGTTTCTTCGTCTTCTTCTTCATCATCGACTAAATCATTATTAACGGAAGCATCTTCAAATATCCCGAAAGCATTGGTATTCGGACCGAAATCATTAATCAAACTTGGTTGACGTGGCAATTGAAATTCAGTAGGATCCGAGCTTGTGGTATTTGTAAACGTGTCTTCTTGTGAGGACAGTGGGATTGCATGGGATGTTTGAACTGGATTCGAAATGATCTTATGGATGGGTACTTCACGTGCGGAGCTTGAACCAGGGTTAGCATGTGGTTAGACATTAAATTTTCGGTTTTCTGAATATATAGCTCTAATGCAGACCAACTAAAATTTGGATCAAGTGTTCTACCAATCATGGACTTCATAGAGTTGTCGTTTCCTACGGGCACAGTCATAAAATATTGACCATCACCTTTTCCCACTGCATAACGTGCTAAAATTTTAAAATTCCATCGCTCTCTATCCCAATTAGTAACCTCATATACCTTCTCAACAAGTTCTTCCATTGTGATTGTACGAGGTACCCAAATTATTTTGGGATCAACGGCACTATAACAATAACCTATTTTTGGGTTACGGATAAATTCACCACCAAAATAAAGCCAAATAGGAATATCGTAATCCATACATATACATATTTATAAAAAAAATAATCATTATCTACTAAACAATATATATTCGATAAAATGATATACAAATCATACCTTGAAATTAATGATCAGAAAAGATGAGCAATTTTGAGCTTCGAGAAGACGGCGTAGTGAATGGGTTGATAACAAATCCGCTATGTAAATCCCCAAACAAAGAAAAGCCCAAACATGGATTTAGGGTTTTCAAAGTGGGAGGAGATATGAATGTGAGAGAAGAAAAAGATGAATGTGGGAGGAGAAGAAGATCCTTTAAGATTTTGTAGAGTATTTTTTAGTAAGATCCACAATTGGGATTGTCATGCCCTGCTTTCCAAAAGAGAATACGGAATACGGATACGTGACTAAGCCCAGCGAATGATTTTCATCATCCATAAGCTGTCAGGATATTTACAATATTTCACAGGATTAATCAGAGTAGGAAGCAAAAGAAGTCAACCACGTATGCATATATGAATCAATATACCAATAGGAATTTACTTGAAACAAAATTTAATAATCTCAAATAAACCAGATCTGAACAAGTTAATAATTCTGGGTTACGTTGCCCAATACAAAATAATCTAATTAACCAAATACAATTATTCAAGATGAGCAACAAGAAAATAAATAGATATAGCAAAATCTCCAGCCAACTAGAATCCCAGATCACCTACTCCATCGGACAGCTGATCACCATAATCTGCAATTTAACAAATTGAAGGAAAAAGTAAAGAGAAACAAAACGACCGTCAATGCAAGTTACGGGCCGCTTGTAGTGCAGGCAACAAGTACAGTGAAGACAAATAGACGAGAATAGAGTAACAGCGGATGCAAGAATAGCATGGAAAGAATGTGACAACAAAATAGAGGACTAACTCTAAATCAAGAACAGAAACAACTAGCATGGCAAGATGAACGGATGCAAGTGGTATGAAACAAGTGTCAAGAATCAAGTATCATGTACAAGTAACAAGTAGCAAGTTTCAAGTGTCAAGTGATCATGTTCAAGTCTTGTGTCTAGTCCTATCTAAGTAGCACTTCATGCATCCCAGGTTTTGACCACATGGTTGCTGTATTCAAACAATTTCGTTTTAAATTTTATAGTGGATCATAGAGGGCAGTGTACTCAGGGACAAGTATCAAGTAATTAAGTATCAAGCCTCAAGTATCAAATATCAAGTATCAAGTATCAAGTATCAAGTATCAAGTATCAAGTATCAAGCCTCCATCCTCAAGTATCAAGCCTCAAGTATCAATTATCAAGCCTCAAGTATCAAGTATCAAGTAATCACGTAGGATCTATAGATCCCCTTCCGAGTACACGTTTCTGTATTTTCTACCATTATATCTTTCCCTTTAAATCCTGGCTTAGTTTCTTATTATTATTACTCAAGCAAGCATGGATGTGCACAAAAAAGTCAAGAAACATGGAGAGACAACAAGAGACAAGTAAAAGTTGAACAAAGGGCACGAACGGGGGATGAAAGACTCAAAGTAGGCTAAGACAATGAAAATTCTAGTTCAGGACATCACGACAGTACTGCACCAAATCTGGGATTCCCGTTACCCCGAACATGCAAATCTGAATCCGTCAGAAGATCTACAAATTAGACTCCCGGCCGAATCCAGCAAATATATATAAGTCATATGGTATTTCAACAAAAACAAGGCTCAAAATAGAATTGCATCCAGAAAACATGTTCAGTTAGAAATCAAGAGTTTGTATTCATTAACAGGAAAACAGCATAAAAAATTACTGATTAAATCCACGAAAAATCCGGGGTATTCCCTAGTATGTTTAGTAACAGAAAATAAAGTTTCATAATTTTCTAACATAGATAGAATAGTCGAGTAAAATCAAAAAGCAGCAAGATACAGTAGTTTTGTAAATATGAAATCATAAACACAGCAGTACTAAAACCGCAATATCTCACAAAATATAAATCAAAATTCAGATCCGTCGAAAGAGTGATAAAGTAGATACATAAGGCTACAACTCGTATTCACAAAGTTTTTATAGACAACAAATAGAATCAGGTCGAAATTATGTATCTTTACTGAACAGTATGAAAATTCTGCAAGTATAGTACTTGTTTGTAAGCATGGAATAGCGTATAAAAGTTATCAGTTATATCCATAAAAATTAGGGGTTAATTTCAATCAATTCTAGTTGTAACCAGCAAAATATTGGATCAAAATATTATCTTTAACATCAGTAGAAAAATAAATCACCATTCAGAATTCGTATAAAACTGGATTTGGAATTTTAAACACATCTACAGTAAAATAGTCATAACTCACGACTCATAAATCGAAACTGAGATCTGTCAGAAAATCTAGAAAGTAGACAGAATTCTCTATAATTCATATTCACAAATAATTTTCACATACTGACATTAATAGGGTCTAAAATACTGATAAAAATTGGGGAACCAGCAAAACAGAAAATATCCTTCATGCAGAAAATCAACTAGCTCATATGAAACTCATCCAAAACATAACCAAACGTGAAATAGGGTATACTAGATATCCAAGCAACATGGTATAGGGTGTTTGACAAGTCTACAACGAGTTATACTACATCGAACACATCATGCACACAAGATCATACAACACCTCATAATCACGAATACATGCAAATATACAAGAATTGATTATCTCTAAGTCTAAATTCATATCGTGTGTAATGAAACAACTACGGGCGGGTCAACACAATAGAGACAAGATATAACATGAGTTTTGCACATGAATTGTCTCTAGAACAAACCTACACTACAGGCGGTATTTAGTACTTGTATTACACAAAGAAAAGAATACAAGTTACTTGTCTTATAGTCGATGACGGAAACAAAGCAAGAACAAGAATAACGAGAACGGATTCCCGGGCACGAACACAATAACACGAGCAAGCGGACACAAACAAGATCACGAACATAATCGGACGGCTAGACCCAAGAGATCAAGATCAAGATCAGATCAGATTAAATCGGACGGCCAGATCAAGACTGATGATGATGGAGACGATGATCACGATCAGATCAGACGGTCCAGATCCCCCTGATGACGAAGATGATGATGATGATCCAGATCGATCGACGATCGGACGTTTCAGATTGATCCTAATGTGGATGATGATCAAAATCAATCGGATGGTCCAGACCAGATGATGGAGATCATGATGATCAAGATGATCAAGTCGATCGGACGGTTCTACAATCACATGATCAAAACTCTGATCAAAACATCAAATCATCAATGGCTTGGCTCTAGCTGGAAACGACGGCAGTTGGTGACTGGATCGCGATGGCGAGGACAGGGCAGAGGCTCCGACGGTGGAAGGCGGTGGTCGCGGGGATCTGCGACAGGGCTGAGATGACGGTGTGCACAGGGATAAGGGCAGCGGAGGGCGGTGCAGTCAGAGGGGCACAGAGGCATCGCTGATGGGTGGAGCACTGGTCACTGGGGCTATTGCTCGAGGAGGGCAGGACAGCGCTGCTGCAACGAGAGAGGAGCACAGGGCAGGGGGGTTGGCGTCGACTGAAGGCGACGCAATGCAAGAGGCAGCATAGGGTGGCTGCAGTCGCTGAGGGATTGCGACTGGCTAGAGGAAGCACTAAGGGGGAAGCCGGTGAAGCTGTGGAGGGGCATCGCAATGGGAAGGCAGGGAGAGATCGGGAGACGGCTGGCACTGGTGAGGTCGCGATGGCGGAGCGACGGTCGGGAGGAGGCACAGGCCGAAAGGGGGCTACACTGGCTGTCGTTGGTCACAACAGGGAGGGGGAGCACCGGTGTAGGGCGGCACCGAGGGTGAGGCAGAGAGGATCGGAGGGGACCAGGGGGTTAGAAGTCGAGGATGAAGAGGCGGCTGATGGGTTTTGATAATTAGGGTAGTATATGAACAGGTGAGTATGCGGGTATAAATAGGTGAGTAAATATATTAGGGTTTAGGGTTAGGGTTAATATAGGGCTTAATGGGAAGAGTATGGGTAACAGGTAAATATAGTGGATAATAGGTTTTTGGGTTTTTGGGTTAAATAGAAATCCAACAAAAAATAATTATAAAAATATTAGATAAATTACAGTATTTTCAGGCTAAAAATGAAACAATAATCATGATAATATTAACAATAAAAATAATAATAATGCAAATAATAGCACTAACAAAATAATACTGATAGTAACAATAATAATAACAATATTAATAATTAGAATAATGATAGTAATAATAATAGAAATCAAGGTAATAATAACAATAATAAGATTTGTATTACAATATAAAAATTATAGAAAATAGTTACAAATAAAATTATTGATCAAAAATAGAATTTAATATAAGATCCAACAATACATCTAAACAAAAGAATTTGAAAGCGGAAAAATAATTTACAAAAGTTTTAAATACCGAAAATACACAGAAAATATGTATTTACGAAAACATGGGTTACAGGGATGCTAGGGTTTTGGAGTTGGGTTCCGAAATTGGGGGAGAAAGAGAAGAGAGAGACACTATAAATATAATGATACAGCGTCAGCGATTGTGATTTAATAGGGTCCTAAACGACCTAGCACCCTAACCCGGTTAGCGCTCCTGGTATAAAGAGGCGCGCTAACGAGGTTGGCATGTCTGTACTTGGGTTTTTTTTGTTGTCCACCTATCACGCTAATTCCGTTAGCGTGAGTGGTTTAAATAGACACGCTAATGGAGCCTATATTTGGTGAGTTTTTTCGTACACCCCCATTTGAGGGGAAAGATGTTATCCCCTAGCACAAGCTAACAGAGATAGCATGAAGAAAATTACTAGGGGCGCTAACTCAGTTAGCAACAGGAATTTTTTGGTATTAAATTTTCGAACATGGACAGTTTGGTACATACTTTGAAAAGTGGGATAGTTTGGTAAAATAATTCGATGGGGGATATGGTAATAACTGCCGTAGGAGATTTGTTGTTGGGTTCAATGGGCCTGCAAAATGGGCCTTTAAAAAATCCAACTTGACCAAACTACTATTTTCTTTCCTTTTTTGTTTCTTTTTTCTTTTTTCTTTTTTCTGAACAAGGTTGTAGGCTCATCCCCGCGATTCAAAACCCTAAATGAAGTAAGACAGAAGATACACTATTTGTTTGTCTTCTTACAAACTCACGGCTCTTGAATAAACAAGAGTTTATCAAAGAATCGAAAAGATAAATTGAATAAAACGTTTGTCATGTTATATTTGATTAATAATGAAAGATGATAATACATGATAAATCCTAACACCGATAAATAGGGGAATTAAACTTGCGAAGAAAGAAAATAAACAAACATATTTTTGAAGAAATGAAATAACTGAAAATATCCCTAAACTATAAAAGCATAAAATATATAATCTTTCGAGTACAAACTATGCCAAGAAATTCGCCCGAAAAAATGCCAAATCTGTCCAAACTAAATATGGTGGTTCGCTTGCAGTTGACCGCCAATTACCCAATTTGAGTTAGAATGCTTTGTGGTCGACCACCCGGTTGACCACCAGTATGTAGTTTGAGATTCTAATAATCTTGCGGTTGAACGCCCAGTTGATCACCACAGTTTTGATATTCATTCGCTCGACGGCTTGGTTGACCACCGCAACTCTTATTGCTTCATACAAAATCTCTTGAAAAATAACTTGTCCTCAAGTTATGAAGGAACTAGAACAACTCAGTTTACCCCAAATAAATTCCAAATCACGATCAACCGCCAATCACTCTTCCCTTGACTACAAATCAATTTATGGCTGCTTGCGCTTTATTATGCCATATGAACCATTATGGTATCTTCGTCGAACCGCCATGGTTCAATCTGATCCATCAACTTATTTCGCTATGTACCATTCTCACCCATTTGAAAATGTAACGCCCCGAATTCCAAATAAGGCCGAATTCGAAGTTCCACAGGATCTTTACACTTCACTTCGTACAGTTTTACAAGGAAATTTGAACTTTTCATAATACAACAGAGTCCTTTACATTTATTTACACAGCGGAAAGTAAAATGAAGTACAGTAATGAAAATTATACAATTGCAACATCTTTAACATTTAAATAAATCAACAACAGCATATCAATTTTATATCTTTATGAAAATCCAACTCCTGCATAATAAACTGTGGGCACGTCAGTTGCTTACAACCGACAAAAATGTTATATACGGCCATCCTCTCTATGCCGAAAATATAACGATCTTAATACTTTAACAAATCACAAACTTGAATGCAATATAAAGTGTTAAATGTGACTACTCTAAACATGTAAGTGTATGCAATGCCTCAATGCCTAATGCACATATTTTATACTAAGATGACACTAATGCATACTTGTTCGGATTCTATGCATTTCATACTACAAAGGTCCGAGGCAAGAACCTACATACTCCACATTAAAGGGTTCGATACTTCGCCATGAAAACTTCCCAGTAATAAAGCAAGGTTTAGATCATTCCACAAGTACGGATCCCAGTCCCGGAGTCCACCGCCCGACTGTTATAACAGACTCCCCGTCGTGCGAATATCCCGCAAGTACCCCTCTAGCACCGATATACGTATATAGTTTGAAGTACGGCAACTATCTGCCTGACTACACATAGTCCCAGATTTAAAATAAAAGCTCGTCTCCCATGAAGCAACCACAGTCCCGGAATCCTCCGCCCGACTGGGTCTATAATCCCGGAATCCTCTGCCCGACTATATAGAGTGCCCCACTTGCGTCTGCCCAAGTTTACTATATCTTTACTTATGTGTTCAAGACATGAATAAATTATCATACCTAGAGTTAGTTTTACTCCCTACCGGACTTAATCCTAAATACTGAGATAGCTCCATGGCCATATCTTAAAATATAACTCAAATCTTTTAATTCAACAATACCGGTACCTAAGGTCTCACTAAACTCTAGATTACAACCTTTCATGTACAAGAATCCATGGTTACTAATGCCCTTCAATAATCATGTATTTAACTCAATGTATTGTTATCTTCAACTTATTCACAATTTAATCAATGTCTATCTTAGCATCATTCATGATTTATTTATTCATTCACAATCATTACATAATAGATTTCAATCTCATGAATCATCTTAATCACATCAAGTATTCTTACTCAACCAAAAATAATCATAGAATTTCATTTAGAGAAAAAAAAATCAATTGCATTGCCAAAAATTAATCTTCTTATAATCAAGGTCATACTCTTGAATAAGTTTTCAAATTCATCAATTTATTAATTATCTCCATTTCACCTTTAATTAAGTTCTCCTCACACTCCCAGTATTTTCAAAAATACCCGATGGAAAACAACAAAAGTTTTAGAATCAAAGTCAGGGCCTTCACATATTGGAAAATGGGATTAGAAACAAAGTCAGAACCTTCACATTTTTTTTCTAAAAAGTTTATAAACCAAGCCAGAGCCTTCACATATGAAAAAAAAAATAGAAACAAAGTCAAAGACCCCCACAAGGTTCGAACCCAGGGTAAGCAAGGAGAAAGCCCAACGCCCAAGCTAAGGGGCCAAGTGCACCCACGTGAGTGAAGTACACCGGGGGTTTTAAATACCCAAACTCTCCTATTCAATTTTCTTCACAAAACTCGATTTTTCGTTTGATCTAATGTTTCATTTGGCTGCAATTATTTCATCTAGACTGAGTTTACTTTCAAACACTGACTCACGAATTTTTAACTAATATTTTAGACATTATATCTAAATTTCAAATTATTTCTTCTCATTAATAAACATGAATTGCATTTCTTCAATTTATTCAAAATAGCAATTTGTATTTCTTACAAACAATTTAAGAATCTATGTGTACTAAATTAACTTCACTAAAATTCATTTCAACCACAAGGAAAATCTCAACAATTTTCATACTGTTACAGCTGATTCTGGTGTGGGGGTAAACAGATAGAATTTGTGGGTTCGTGGAAAGACCTGAATAGCGAATCCACACCTGTTCGTCGGAGTTGGGCTGCTGACTCCCGCCGTTCATGTGCAAAGAAGTGCGATACACCGGGGTTGATCCCGGCGATGCACCCTCCGACGCTCTTGTCAGTAACCAGTGATGATTAAAAAAGAGCTTAAGTTGGCAAAAGAGTGATTAACCTGTAACAGTGGTCGGTGGGGGGAATTTATAGTCGCCGTTGGGATCAGATTAGGAATGTGATTCATGTGATCTGATCAGGCGTAAAATCCTCATAATCAGATTAGGAATGTAATATCTTAATTCCCGGTGAGAGGATAGTCACGAATCAGGCCTGTTGATTTGGTTCAATCAGAGACCCTAATTCTATCCTGTCGGACTGGGTTTGTATCGGGTCGGGACCCGTACCCAGTTGAGGTGGATCCGTTCGCGGATTATTGGATCTGTGAGAAGGAGACCCAGTACCCGCTTCGGACCCGTTAGTAGGTAAAATTACCATTTTACTCCTGAGCTTTAAGATTCGTCTCCGATGTGAACGGTCCCGATTTAATCCTATTTTTAGCCATATCACGAGCCCCCCACTCCTAGAGACTGAGTTTTTCAGTCTTTGAGGAGTAGTTTTACTTTTCTAATGGCGTACGAGATTTTATCGGTGTTCTTAAGGGAGTTTTGGATCTTGCTTGGGGTGTAACGGTGTTATTCTGGGCTTGTAAAATGCCCAAAAATATTCTCAAAATTTTCTGGATTTTTGGTGATTTTTCCAGATTTTTCTGAATTTTTTCTCATTTTTTTGAATTTTTTATTCATTTTTCGAATTAAATAATTAATTATCGAAAATATTAATTAATTATTCTAATTTAATAATTATTTTTCCAGAATTTTAAAATAATTTTTCTGAATTAATAATTATTTTTAGAATTTTTAATTAATTTTTTTCGATTTTTTAAATATTTTTTCGGAATTTTTAAATAATTAAAACAATTAAATAAATAAATAAATAATTTAAATATACCTGGACACGTGGCGCGATCTGTGCCGTCGGATCCCGGCACGAATCTCGAGGAGGCACGTTTCCCAAAAAATCATTATCTTGTCGTTTAGCGCACGTGGCGCGATCTGGACCGTCCATCACCAGAAGCGCGAATTTCTGGAAGATCCAACAGTCGTAGTTGCTCGGCGGCTTTTTTCTCCGTTTTTGGAGCTCGGAGGTGGGATCTGTTTTCGGATGTTGACGAAGCTCCTCGCTGGAGTTCGCAGCGGAGGCGAACTCGTCGTTGGAGCTCGGTGCGGTGGTGAGCTCGTGAAAGGGGGGAGCTCGATGCAGCGGTGAGCTTGTTAAGGGGGGAGCTCGACATGGGAGAGGCGAACGCTCGAGCTCGAACTTTGGAGGTCGGCACTCCCGAAGTTGAGCTTGTCGATGTATTGGGTTTTGGAGCTCGACGACAGTAGGGGGAGCTCGGCGAGAGGAGTGGAGCTAGAAGGTGGTCGTCGGTGGAGCTCGTCAGCGGAAGAATTGGGTTTGGAGCTTCGGAGCTTTGTGAGCTCGGTGACGAAGAGGATGGAGTTCGTCGGAGCTGTGGTGACGGGCTCGAGCTCGGGATGGGGGGCTCGGCGATGACTGAGGCGATGGAGGTCGGCGAGGCCATGGCGGAGCTTGGAGAGCTCAGAGCTTGAAGAAGAAAGCTTTCTTCTTGTTTGGTTTTGGCTGGAGCGTGTGAAGAAGAGGAAGGACAGGAACGGGTTCGAGTTTGAGGACCCTAACGGGTCCGACCCGACCATCGTGCTCCATTTTTTTTTTCCTTCGCTGCTTCTTGTTCGGCGAATCCAAGCACGGATTTTGAGGCAAATTTTTTGCAATTTTGTAGCTCGGTAGGGCAGTAGCTCGGATGGTAGATCCGAGCTACGTGGCTCGATCTGGATGGTTGAATGGTGGCACGAATCTCGAGACGGGCTCAGTTCCCAAGAAAACACCATCTTGTCGTTTAGCGACGCCGGCAAGATCTGGGCCGTTGGATGATGGCACGAATCTCGAGACGGGCTCAGTTCCCAAGAAAACACTATCTTGTCGTTTAGTAACCTGGCAAGATCTGGGCCGTCCAATCGAGATCTTACACGAATGTTGAGGGAAAAGTGGTTTTTCTCTATTTTGGGGCTCGGATGGGCACTTGCTCGGTCAGCCGACCGGAGGGAAGAGCTCAGATTCGATTTTGACAGTTGCTCGGGTTCGGTTTTTCCCTCGCGCGAGTGTCTCGGTTCGGATTTCCGAGCTATTCGGCGCAGCTGTATTGCGGTCCACTTTCCCGGTGCTACGGAGGTCCGATCGGGGCGTGTGACCCCTCGTTTCGAAGCTAGTTCGAAGATCTACAACTTCTCTTTAGGAGTGGGATGAAGATTCACCCTCCTTCATGGTCAAAATAGCCCCGCAACATGCTTATTTTCATGAAGTTAATAAGTACTTTGGTCTTGGGGATTTTGGAAGAGGAGCTCCACTCCTAGGGGCGGAGAAGATGTGCTAGGAAGATCCTTGTGCTAGGAAGACCCTAGGGGCGAAGAAGAGGCGCGAGTGGGTCGGATCGCTAGTCGCTCGGCTCGGAATACCGAGCGACGTGGAGCAATCTGAGCCGTCGGATATCAGCGCGGATCTCGAGGCGGGCACAGTTTCCAAGAAAACACTATCTTGTTGTTTAGTGCTGCTGGAGCGATCTGAGCCGTTGATCTCAGTGCGGATCTCGAGGCGGGCACAGTTTCCAAGAAAACACTATCTTGTCGTGTAGTGGTGGTGGCATGATCTGAGCCGTCTGATCGAAATCTTACGCGAATGTTGAGGGAAAAGTGAATTTTCTCCGTTTTGGGGCTCGGATGGGCACTTGCTCGACATCCGAGCAGAGGGAAGAGCTCGGCTCTGGAAGAGAGCCATTTGTGAGATGAGTTTGAGGAGCAACTCTAGGAGAGAGTTGTGAGCTCCGAACTCGTTGAGAAGAGGTCCGCTTCGGAGGCGAGCGGGGTGAAGAGCTCGGTGAGACGAGTGTGAGGAGGGACTCTATGAGAGAGTTGTGCTCAAACTCGTCGAGAAGAGGTCCGCTTCGGAGGCGAGCGGAGTGAAGAGCTCGACTCTGGAAGAGAGCCATTTGTGAGATGAGTTTGAGGAGAAACTCTTGGAGAGAGTTGTGAGCTCCGAACTCGTTGAGAAGAGGTCCGCTTCGGAGGCGAGCGGGGTGAAGAGCTCGGTGAGACGAGTGTGAGGAGGGACTCTATGAGAGAGTTGTGAGCTCCGAACTCATTGAGAAGAGGTCCGCTTCGGAGGCGAGCGGAGTGAAGAGCTCGGCTCTGGAAGAGAGCCATTTGTGAGATGAGTTTGAGGAGCAACTCTAGGAGAGAGTTGTGAGCTCCGAACTCGTCGAGAAGAGGTCCGCTTCGGAGGCGAGCGGAGTGAAGAGCTCGACTCTGGAAGAGAGCCATTTGTGAGATGAGTTTGAGGAGCAACTCTTGGAGAGAGTTGTGAGCTCCGAACTCGTTGAGGAGAGGTCCGCTTCGGAGGCGGGCGGAGCGAAGAGCTCGGCTCTAGAAGAGAGCCATTTGTGAGATGAGTTTGAGGATCAACTCTAGGAGAGAGTTGTGAGCTCCGAACTCGTTGAGAAGAGGTCCGTTTCGGGGGCGAGCGGGGTGAAGAGCTCGGTGAGACGAGTGTGAGGAGGGACTCTATGAGAGAGTTGTGCTCAAACTCGTCGAGAAGAGGTCCGCTTCGGAGGCGAGCGGAGTGAAGAGCTCGACTCTGGAAGAGAGCCATTTGTGAGATGAGTTTGAGGAGCAACTCTTGGAGAGAGTTTTGAGCTCCGAACTCATTGAGAAGAGGTCCGCTTCGGAGGCGAGCGGGGTGAAGAGCTCGGTGAGACGAGTGTGTGGCGGGACTCTATGAGAGAGTTGTGCTCAAACTCGTCGAGAAGAGGTCCGCTTCGGAGGCGAGCGGAGTGAAGAGCTCGACTCTGGAAGAGAGCCATTTGTGAGATGAGATTGAGGAGCAACTCTTGCAGAGAGTTGTGAGCTCCGAACTCGTTGAGAAGAGGTCCGCTTCGGAGGCGGGCGGAGCGAAGAGCTCGGCTCTAGAAGAAAGCCATTTGTGAGATGAGTTTGAGGAGCAACTCTAGGAGAGAGTTGTGAGCTCCAAACTCGTTGAGAAGAGTTCCATTTCGGGGGCGAGCGGGGTGAAGAGCTCGGTGAGATGAGTGTGAGGAGCAACTCTAGGGGAGAGCTTTAGCTCCGAGCTCGCTGCTTATGTTAGAGAATCAACGGTTGTGGAAGCAATTCCGAATGGCGAACCACTTCTAACTCGCTGAAGAGCAAGTTATTTGAAGCAGAATCGAGCCAAGTGTTGGACTCCGAACTCGTCGTTTAAGGGATTCAACGGTTATGGGAGCAATTCCGAATGGCGAACCACTTCTAACCTGCTGAAGAGCAAGTTATTTGAAGCAGAATCGAGCCAAGTGTTGGACTCCGAACCATCGGTAGAGTTGTTCAACGGCTGTGGGAGCAATTCCGAATGGCGAACCACTTCTAACCCGCTGAAGAGCGAGTTATTTGAAGAGGAATCGAGCCAAGTGTTGGACTCCGAACTCGTCGTTTGAGGGATTCAACGGTTGTGGGAGCAATTCCGAATGGCGAACCACTTCTAACCTGCTGAAGAGCAAGTTATTTGAAGAGGAATCGAGCCAAGTGTTGGACTCCGAACTCGTCGTTTGAGGGATTCAACGGTTGTGGGAGCAATTCCGAATGGCGAACCACTTCTAACCAGCTGAAGAGCAAGTTATTTGAAGCAGAATCGAGCCAAGTGTTGGACTCCGAACTCGTTGTTTAAGGTTAGTAAGTTGCGGGAGCAGCCATGTAGAAGAAGCTGGACTCCGAACCCACTATTTAAGAGAGAAGCAAGAGCAATAATTTTTAATGAAAAGATGTAAAATTTGAAATAAACTAAGTGGCCGCTTCAATAGGGCGAGCCATTATTACATGCTATCGGCCGGGTTACAAGCATCAGCCTTATTGAAAATCAGGGTCCTACTTCTACAATAAGGTGAAGACCTCTTGGGAGGAGCTGGGAGATTCTGAGTCTTAAAGCTCGGTGGGCCCTTCGGTTCGTTTGTTGGCTCCTCAGGGGGGAAGCTCGGCCCCCTCTTTTTGGACGAACTTGGTCAGGTGCCCCCGCTGTATGAGTTCTTCGATCTCCTCCTTCAGAGCCTGACAATCTTCCGTATCGTGGCCGTGGTCCCTGTGAAAGCGGCACCACTTATCCTTGTTCCTCTTCTTGCCAGGTGTATTCATTCTCGGGGGAGCACGGAGGAGCCCTTCCTTGTCCACCTCCATAAGAACTTCTGATATATTGGCAATGAGGTGGGTGAACTTCTCAAACCGAGGAGTCGGGCGACGCTGTCCATTGCCGTCCTTCTGGGATTTTTGGGAGCCCTCTTCGCTTGTGCTCTTCCGTTTGTTCCCGGAAGATGTCTCCTCAAAGCCCGGGAGATTCTCGGCTTCTTCGGCCCGAATGTACTTCTCGCTCCTAAGAAGGAGGTCGGCGAAATTATGTGGGGGCTTCTTGGCAAGGGAGGAGCGAAGGCTAGAGTTGAGGACGTTCGATTGGAAGGCGGCCACTGCAACAGGCTGGTCAAGGGAAGCAATGGATCTCACTTCTACAATGAACCTCCTCACATAGTCTCTCAACTTCTCTCCCTTCTCCTGGCGGAGCTGGAGTAACGAGATGTTAGTCTTCTCCGTGTGTCTGCTACTCACAAAATGAGTGATGAAGAGGCTCTCGAATTGCTCGAAGGAGAATATGGAAGACGGGGCGAGGCAGGAGTACCACTCCCGAGCCGAACCCTTAAGAGTGGCGGGGAAGGTTTTGCACAGCAAAGCATCGGAAGCTTGGTGGATTAGCATGAGGGTCTTAAAGCTTTCGATGTGGTCCACGGGGTCCGACTCCCCCGAGTAAGTTTCGAACTTCGGGGGTTCGAAACCTCTTGGGATAGGAGCTTCCATGATGGTCCGGGAGAAGGGAGGTCTGCTCGGGCGGATGGTCCTTCCTCTTAACTCCTCATCCTTGTCTATTCGGCCGATGCGCCTCTCCATCTCGTGGAGACGGCGGTAGAGAGCATCATCCCTTTGATGATAGTCAAACGAGCCTCTGGACTCGTCTTCATAGGAAGGGGAGCGACGACGGTAGCTCTGTGAGCGGCAAGGGCTAGGCATGCGCTGTTGGTTGCTAGGAGCCGGAGGAGGAGTTATGGACCGATGGTGAGGACTTTGGACCCGTGGAAGGGTAGGAGCCCTCTGAGCATTGTTATTGTTGGGTCAGAGGTTGAAGGCTTGCAAAACCGTTGCTTGAAACTGTTGGAACTCGGCGCGAGTGATGGGTGCCTCATCATTCCTTGACTGGTGCCGACCGGTAGGGGAGTGGTGTCTCCTCCTATGATGCTCAGGGGACTCTCTCCGTCCTCTTCGGGTAGGGGACCCTCTATAGTCTCGGTGATGAGGATTTCGCTCATCTGGACGTTGCTGGCGGGAGGCTCCCTCTCGGGCCCGCTTTTCATCCAGACGGCGGCGAAGATCCCCATCTTTCTGCCGATTGAGGACGGTATTTCGAAGGTCGGGGGCCTGAGGACTGTGGGAGGCGTAAGAGTCCGTAGAGGCATTGTGTATCGAGATGCGGTCCTGATGGAAAGGTTGCTTTTGCTTCTGCGAGTTAGGACCAGCGGGACCGTTAGGGGGTTGCTGATTCAGAAAAGGAGGCTGGTCCTGTTGGAAATGGTCCTCGGCCGAAGGAGGAAGTTGCCCCTGCTGCGGAGCGGGATGGACGGGGACTTCCTGCTGTTGATCAACATGGTTGGGTCCACGGTTGGACCCCCTGGATCTTACTTTTCTGGGAGGCATGGCTGGAGAAGAGCTAGTTGACGAGGAAGAGGCGGGGGCTATTCGTATGGGTTCCCACAGACGGCGCCAATCTGTTACGGCTGATTCTGGTGTGGGGGTATACATATACAATTTGTGGGTTCGTGGAAAGACCTGAATAGCGAATCCACACCTGTTCGTCAGAGTTGGGCTGCTGACTCCCGCTGTTCACCTGCAAGGAAGTGCGATACACCGGGGTTGATCCCGGCGACGCACCCTCCGACGCTCTTGTCAGTAACCAGTGATGATTAAAAAAGAGCTTAAGTTGGCAAAAGAGTGATTAACCTGTAACAGTGGTAGGTGGGGGGTATTTATAGTCGCCATTGGGATCAGATTAGGAATGTGATTCCTGTGATCTGATAAGGCGTAAAATCCTCGTAATCAGATTAGGAATGTAATATCTTAATTCCCGGTGAGAGGATAGTCGCGAATCAGGCCCGTTGATTTGGTTCAATCAGAGACCCTAATTCTATCCTGTCGGACTGGGTTTGTATCGGGTCGAGACCCGTACCCAGTTGAGGTGGATCCGTTCGCGGGTTATTGGATCTGTGAGAAGGAGACCCAGTACCCGCTTCGGACCCGTTAGTAGGTGAAATTACCGTTTTACCCCTGAGCTTTAAGATTCGTCTCTGATGTGAACGGTCCCGATTTAATCCTATTTTTAGCCATATCACATACAATTATATATGTTGACATTTGTAATTAATATGCATATTTTTTCAAGGCAATAACTCATTGTTTTACTGTCTCATTTCTAATTAACATGATGGCAATTAGTTTCTTCATCATAGCAAAAGTTTCTACAATTCATGGCACATACATTAGCATGGTTTTGTTCTACATTTATCACATCAACTTAATCTATACTACTCATTTAATCATTACTAGCATGCATTTCCTACATTTAGAAAGCACAAGATTACCCACCTCTTATGAAGAAATTGCAAACAATAAGATGAGGCACAACTTCTAGGGACTCCTAGTTCCAACAAACAACTCCTAGTCATTCTCCTCCTAGCAAGAGCACTCCAAAAAGCCTCCAATGCAACAAGAACACTCTCTAACTCTCTTTCTTTTTCCTCTCTCTAGTTTGTTTTGTTTTTGTGTGAAATGAGAAGAAAGAACAAGGGTATTTATAGGACAAAAGAAGGGCTAAAATGCAAATTTCATTCACCTAATAATTACCTACTCACCTTTTCACTTTCCCACCACCCCACCTCTCCATCTCCCATAACCTCCCGACCTCTCTCTCTTCATAACCGACCGACCCACTCTCTCTCTCCTTTACACGTGCGCGTGTTGTGCACTAGTACGCACACACACACAAAATTAAATACAATTCCTATAATTCTAATATGTGTATAAAAAGTTGTTACATGTCATGTGTGAGTCCATGCACAACAAAAAATGGGATTTAATTAATGGGCTTGTCTTGTGGGCTTGCTTTTTAATTAATTAATTTAATTAGTCTAGTGGTCTAGAATCCATTCTTAGGTCCATGGGTTTAATGAAAGACTAAGAGAATACTCATGCATGCTAAAATAATAAATGAGAGTAAGAAAAATAAAGATGGAAAAATTAGCACGTGCATCGTACGTACAAAATTGAAAATTTTGTATTTTTAATTAAAATAAAATACGGGATGTTACAGCACTCTCTCCTTAGAATAGTTCCGTCCTCGGAACTACACTTAAGAGTGACAAAAAAAAACAAAGAAAAGAAAAGAATAGAAAAGAGTTACAATTTTTAGTTGAAAAGCTCAAGATGATCTCTCATCATCCTTTCCTCTGATTCCCAAGTGGCCTTTTCAACAAATGGGTTCCTCCAAATAACCTTGACCATAGGTATTGTCTTATTTCTCAAGACCTTCTCTCGACGATCCACAATCTCTACTGGATGCTCTGCATAGCTCAAATCCAATTGCAAACCCTCTGGCACTTCTAGCAAATGATGACTCGGATCCGGGATATAACCTCGTAACATAGACACATGAAAGACATTGTGCACTTAGGCCAACTCTTCCGGTAATTCTAACTGATAAGCTGTCTTCCCAATCCTTTTCAATATCTTATAAGGGCCTATGTATCTCGGGGCTAATTTTCCTCCCCTTCCAAAACGAATCACCCCCTTGGTCGGAGACACCTTCACAAAGACAAAGTCACCTTCTCCAAACTCCAGGTCTCTCCTCCAGTTGTCGGCATAACTCTTCTGCCTGCTCTGTGCGTCGACTAACCACTTCCTGATCAGCTCGATCTTTTCTGAGGTCTGCTGCACAATCTCCGGCCTATATAGCTGTCGTTCCCCACTTCATACCAACATACCGGTATCCTGCACTTCCTTCCATACAGAGCCTCATACGGCACCATCCCAATGCTCGTATGGAAACTGTTGTTGTAGGCAAATTTCACAAGAGCCAAATGCTTCTCCCAACTGCTACCAAAGTCCAACACACAACATCTCAGCATATCTTCCAGTACCCTATTGACTCTTTCAGTTTGCCCATCAGTTTGAGGATGAAAGGTCGTACTGAAATCAATCTTCGTCCCCAAAGCTGCTTGAAGACTTCTCCAAAAATGCAAAGTGAAACGCGCATCTCGGTCAGATACTATCGATAGCGGAACTCCATGAAGATTCACAATCTTGCCAACATACAACTCGACCAGCTTCTCCATCGACCAAGTAAGCTTCATCACTAAAAAGTGAGCCGATTTGGTGAGTCGGTCCACTATCACCCAAATTGCATCATTGCCCTTGGAACTTTTGGGCAAACCTGTGATAAAGTCCATGCTGATACAATCCCACTTTCACTCCGAGATGGGTAATGGCTGCAACAAACCTCCGGGTTTCTGATTCTCAGCTTTGACTTGCTGACAAACTGCACACCTGGCAACAAACTCAGCCACATCTCGCTTCATCCCTGGCCACCAGAAATATAGCTTTATGTCCTTGTACATCTTGGTACTCCCTGGATGCACGGATAATAAAGTAGCATGTGCTTCCTGAATAATACTCTCCTTCAGTTCCGCTTGATCTGGCACACACAGCCGCTCTCCAAACCAAAACACTTCATCCTTCACCTGAAATTCTGCCAACCTGCCCCATCATCTCTTAAATCTGTGGATTGGTCTTCTGACTGTCGATGATTCTGTCTCTCAAAGTAGGATGAATCCTTAACTGAGCTAAGGAAGCTCCCAAACCTTACAAAACCATCTCAATCCCTATTCGGTCAACCTCCTCTGCCAACTTCTCCTGAGTTGTGATCAATCGGGACAAACTACACTTCCTGCTGAGCGCATCAGCCACAACATTGGCCTTGCCCGGATGGTACTTGATCTCAGGTCAGATATCCTCCAACACTTCTAACCATCTCCTCTGCCTCAGATTCAAGTCCCTCTGCTAATAGATATACTTCAGACTCTTATGATCCATGTACATGCTGACCTTCTCCCCGTACACGTAGTGCCTCCACTGCTTCAAAGCAAAGATGATCGCTGCTAACTCCAGATCATGGATTGGGTAATTCTTTTCATGCGGTCTCAACTGTCTAAACCCATAAGCTATTACCTTTCCCTCTTGCATCAGCACACAACCTAAACCACGATGGGAAGCATCACTGTAGACATCATATTCGACTCCTGCTCTTGGCAAAGCCAAAATGGAAACGGTAGTCAACCTTCCCTTCAACTCCTGAAAGCTAGCTTCACACTGCTCCGACCATTTGAAACTCACATTATTCCTTGTAAGCGCTGTGAGTGGCATAGCTATCGGGGCATAGCCCTAAATAAATCTTCTGTAGTATCCAGTTAAATCCAGAAAGCTCCTAATCTCTTTCACTGTGGTTGGTCTTGGCCAATCTTTCACTGCCTCAATCTTCTGTGGGATAGTAGCCACTCCCTCCTTAGAAAGGATGTGACCCAGGAAGGCGACTTCGGTTTTCCAGAAGTCACATTTGGACAGCTTCGCATACAGTTTCTGCTCCTGTAGCTTCTTCAGTGCCTCTGCTAGGTGCTCGGCATGCTTTTCTTCGGACTTGGAATAGACCAATATATGGCGTCGATGAACACAACGACAAAAGAATTGATGAACGGTCACAGGACCCTGTTCATCATGTCCATGAAGATAGCAGATGCATTGGTTACTCCAAACGGCATGACTAGAAACTCATAGTGACCATGCCCAGTTTGGAAAGTCGTCTTGTGCACATCTTCTTCCTTTACTCGGACTTGGTGATATCCTGACCGCAAGTCTATCTTGGAGAAAATAGCTACTCCTTGTAGACGGTCGAATAGATCATCGATTCGAGGAATTGGATACTTGTTCTGTACTGTAACCTTGTTCAACTCTCTGTAGTCGATACACATTCTCATTGATCCATCCTTCTTCTTCACCAAAAGAACTGGGGCTCCCCAAGGTGACGCATTTGGCCTGATGAATCCTTTGCTCAACAACTCTTCAATCTGCTTCTTGATCTCATCTTGCTCAACCGGTGCCATTCTGTATGGTGCCTTGGAAATATGTGCACTCCCTGGCTGAACGGTGATGCTGAACTCTACATCTCGATGAGGAAGCCCAGGTAAATCTTCAAGAAACACTGCTGGAAAATTCCGGACCACTAGAATTTGCCTCACTTCTTCAGGAACCTTCTGCTCCACCAAAGCTGCAACCAACTGCTTACACTTCCTCTTCCCTTGAAATGTAGCTGCTGGTTCTCCTGGTGCCTTCACCACAACTTTCTTGCTCTTGCACTCAATAGTGGAACTGTAAACTGACATCTAGTCTATGCCAATAATGATGTCAACCCCCAAAACCGCCAACTCAATGAGGTTGATACCAAAGAGCCTGCCTCCGATCTCAAGATCACACCCTTCATAATATCGGTCAGTAGTCAAGTTTTTTCCTGATGGAGTAGCCACAGATAGAACTTTGCCAGGAAAAGTTTTAGGTTCGACTCCCAATCGTTTCGCAAATGAGGGTGACACAAATGTGTGTGATGATCTCGTATCAAAAAAAATTGATGCTTTTATTCCATTTATTTGAATATCTCCTATTACATAAGAGTACTCTCATTACATAACATTTATTACATAAGTGGAAAAGCAACAAAGCAACTAAACATCATCTCTCATACCCGTGATGACGTTGTCCACATTATCAGCATCGGCCTCGGTCAAAGCAAACATTTGCCCCTACCAGAATTGCTTCTGCCTTGGGTTGGACTGCTTCTGACTCGGCCCTTCCCGCTAAAGCTGAGGGGAAAATGGCTTGATGTGGCCCTCCTTTCCACAAAGATAACAAGTCTTGCCTGTCTACGACTTAATACACCAGACGATATGTGGCCTGCCTCTCCACACTTGTAGCAAATGGGTACCCTTCCAGTCACTGCAACAGCATTCGCTCCGGTTGGTTTGAAATGTTGTGCTGGGGGCTGTCCCGTGAAATTGCCCAGCGCTGTAGGCCTCTTGCCAATGCTCCAATTATTCCTCTTGACATGCACTGCCTAGAACTAGTTCATATCTGCCTCAGTAGCGGCAGCCCTCCTAACCAACTTCTCAAATCTTCGGATACCTAGGGGTATCATGCGGGTCCTCAAGCTTGGCCTCAACCCTTGCTCAAACTTCTGCGCTTTCTTGGCTTCGTCCTGAACCATTTCCGGCGCATACCTTGAGAGTTTGTTGAATTTGGTCTCATACTCCTGCACTGTCATACCTCCCTTGCTGCAAACCTAAAAATTCTATAGCCTTCTTCTCTTGAACATCCATGGAAAAATAGTGTCTCCTGAATTCTCTATGAAACTTTTCCCAAGTAAGCTGCACATTGCCCAAAGTCCTCCTCAGTGATTGCCACCAAACTCCGGCATCTTTCTTTAGTTGAATGGTGGCCAACTTCACCTTACTTGCCTCAGGGGTCTCTAACACTTCAAAGACTGTCTTAATCTGCCTAATCCAGTCGTTAGCAGCATCTGGATTAGCCTGGCCCTCAAACACAGGTGGCTTCATCCTTTTGAATGAATCTACCAGCCTAATTGCTTCGGGGACCTGCACACCTGGCCTTGTCCCTCTGTTCCCGGTGATATTGGCAGCGAAAGCATTTAAGGTCTGATATACTCGAGCTAGTTCGGTCTCCAAATCTAGCCCATTCTCACCACTATGCCCTTCGCCGTTCCCGTTCCTTTGTGCCATTTCTGAGTCATAAAATTCATCATTAATCATTATAAATAACATAAATAACATCTCTTCAACAAAATTTATTCGTTCCGAAATTAAACTTTTTACATTCAGAAAGAAAAACTTACTTCAGTACATCCATTACATCCTTTCAACAAAAGACATCCTAGATTCTACAGTTTCTCTTGGCTGCTCTGAGCTCTTCCCATAGTTCCTGGATTTCCATCTTCATATCTTCAAATCTCTGATGCCGCTCCTGCTTGTCCAAGCGAGTGAGGTGGTCCAACTTGGCAAAGTGTGGATCATTCACATGCTAAACCTTCTCGAGTTCGCACACTTGAAAACTCAGCTCCTGAATGCGCTCCTTATCTTCTGTCCGTTGCACTTCCAAGTGGTTTACTCTCCACTTTTGAGCATCCAATTCTCTTCGAAGAGAAGCAACAATATAATCTTGGTCATCTGGAATGAGTTCTTCATCTGAGGATTCTTCAGGGAAATCAAGCGAAGGTGGAGTAATCTCTCTGGACTCGGGAAATTCCTCTTCTATCTCCTCTGGGTCTTCTTCTTCCTCCATTGGCTCTTCCTTTTCATCCTCGAAGGGGACAAACCAATGTGCCTCATTCTGGGGATCATGCTGATTGGCCATCTTATAGGAAAAAGAGGAGGAAATGTCATCATATAGAGCAACACAAACATAAGTTACTTACATTTAAATCTCTATAAGTTGAAACTCACACTCTAATGTCCACTCTAGGGTGTCATTCCTTATAAATTTGAACTACTTATGAAGCGTGGCTCTGATACCACTCTGTAACTCTCCGAATTCCAAATATGACTGAATTCGAAGTTCCACAGGATCTTTACACTTCACTTCATACAATTTTACAAGGAAATTTGAACTTTTCATAATACAACAGTCCTTTACATTTATTTACACAGCAGAAGGTAAAATAAAGTACAATAATGAAAATTATACAATTGCAACATCTTTAACATTTAAATAAATCAACAGCAGCATATCAATTTTATATCTTCATGAAGGTGTCAACCATAAAGGTGTGAGTGACATAAAACAAGCAACATAAGTAAAGCATGGATTCATCAACAACAGGAAGTAAACAAGAGTAAGTGAATATAGGGAAATCACGAAACGCAAAAACACAACATGTGAAGCTAAACTAAGTGTCAAGTGTAGAAAACAGGAAAACACATGCATGAAACCAAGTCAAGAAAACACAATTCTATATGCTGATTCTGTAATGCGTACTTGTCGGAGTCTATGCATCCCACTCTACATAGGTCCGGTGCAAGCCCTTAACATCTCCACTTAATAGGGTTTAATCCCCCGCCATGCAACTAATCCTACTACGATGACTACTACGAGATAAAGATAAACTGTGAGTATTAGCCCATGCCCCGATAATTCCGAAGGTCAAACTCTATCCACAGATAATTCCGGAGACTATTTCACTCACACCTGGAAATCTTCGAGAATACCCCACACTGCAAGCAATGGCACATCATCACATGAATACCACATGTGGGTCGCCTCGACCCCAATAATTCCGAAGATCAATCCCACACCACAGGTAATTCCGGAGACTATTTCACTCACACTTGGATAATTTCGGGGATTATCTCACACCGCAAGCCATACGGAAGTCCATAACCCATGTTCTCGTTTTCATATCACCACCGGTGCCTGTCCTTATCATTTAGGTTATTTAATTACTTTATGAATCTCCTAGAGTTGGTGTACCCCACCGGACTTAACTCAACAACTGATCAACTAAAATACCTCAACAGGCCCAAACATAAATATCTTAACTACCGGTATACTAGGGTCACACACACCCTCTAAAGACTCACACTAAAATATCCAAACCAATCTTCCAACATAAATTGCTCAGATAAAACAACACGAAAAACATTTGTTCAGTAGAAGATAAGGTATGGAATAGTAAGTTATAGATTAAAACATTTAGAGAGTAAACCATTTAAAGAACAATAAAATATGTGCAAATATATCAGTATCAGTGGACTACAAAAGCAATCGGTCGACTGTCCAGAGAGAAAAATCCAATAACCTTGTGAAATAATTCTAAATATTATAAGTCGACTATAAAAAGCCATCGGTCGACTGTCCAGAGCAAAAATTCCAAAACTTCAATTAAAATAATTCTAAGTAATATCAGTTGACAGTAAAAAGTCATCGGTCGACTGTACAGAACGAAATTTTCAAGAAAACTAGAGAATACAGTAGCCAGGTCGCGACGTCGACTGTGAAATCACATCGGTCGATTGTCGACCTGCAAACTGCAGATTTTGATTGTGCACATTTTAACCGATACGTAGTTTTACTTTATGAAAACAATTTCTACAAAAAGCGTATTTCTTATTTGATCAAATAAAACTATAGGATATATAATAATCCATAAAACTAAATCAAAACTACTTGAATTTATAAAAATAGTGATTTGTTGATTTCTTTCAATTAAAACATGAATTGTGCATATAATCAAAATAGAGTTTCTAAAAAAATTTAATTATTCATTGAAATAGCTTCGTATTCAGATCCAAACCATATCAATACCCAAAATCTCAAAGGAAAACCCCAATTTGGATATATTTCTGCAAACTCAACTCGATCCCAAATTTCGATTTCTCAAGATATGATCTCTTGATTCATAAACTCTTCCTCCAATTTCTCAAAACTGATTCACCATTATAACTTACAATCATAATCAATTTATAACATTACCATATCAAGTTTCATTCGACCAACACTTAAGAGTGATAAAAATATCATATTTATTAAATTTATGCTTGAAATCCACTATATTCAATCAATCCAACATTAATCCACAAACAAATTTTATTCATAAACAACTAGGGTTTCACAAGATCCAATCTTTTTTTTTCATCAATCCATCATACATATTCATACCCAAATCCTAGCATGCTTTCTAGGAGATGAAACACAACATACAATATTCAAAGAACAAACAAAACAATTTACATTACTCACTTACAACATACACAAAACAAACTGAAACAAACAAGTCACTCACCTTGTTGAAGAGATCGAATGAAAAGGAAATAGAAGTTAAGAAAGCTCCCTCCTTCGCAAGAAATCCAAAATCTTCTCCTTAGAACGCCAAAATAATAAGAAATAAGAGATCTCCTGTGTTGTACAGCAAAAGATGGCTGCACAAAACCCTATATAGTCCGGGATTTAAGTTTCTAGGGTTTCAGAAAATATTTTGTGAAATAGTCCTTTTACAACATACATTTACATAATTAGAGCCCTTTATTAGAATACTGGTTAAAACCAATTTAATCAATTCAAAAATCAAAAAGATCCCCTCCAGGATCAGCCGGCACTTGTAGGAAAAATCTAGGAAAACAGTTTTGCACTTTCACCCCTTAAAATAGCAATTTTGCGAAAATATCCTATTTTATTAAAACTTGTAAAATAATTCAAATATGTTGAAACAAAAGGTAAACTCTTTATACCTAAACTGAATAGGCATTGTACCCAGCCTAAGAATCCGAAAATCTGGAGTTTTCACCCCCATTTGGTAATTTTGTACAAAAGTCATTCTTTTTGAAATATTTGCAAATAAGTCCAATAATTATCAGAAAAATCTAGAAAAATTATGAATAATCTCAAATTATAAATAATGAGTTTCCCTAAATTAGTTTGTGGTTTTAAGTTTTCCAAGACAACATTCGCACATGTTTTGCACGTGTAAATGATAGGTTTCTAAATGAACATTTATTAAATCACCAAAAAAATCATTTCAATTCATTTTCTACTCTCAAAATAGTATTTGAAAATACGGGGTACTACACCATATCTCAAAATATAACTCAAATATTTTAATTCAACAATGCCGGTACCCGAGGTCTCACTAAACTCTAGATTACAACCTTTCATGTACAAGAATCCATGGGTACTCATACCCTTCAATAATCATGTATTTAACTCAATGTATTCTTATCTTCAACTTATTCACAATTTAATCAATGTCTTATCTTAGCATCATTTATGATTTATTTATTCATTCACAATTCTTACATAATAGATTTCAATCTCATAAATCATCTTAATCACATCAAGTATTCTTACTCAACCAAAAATAATCATAGAATCTCATTTAGAGAAAAAAATCAATTGCTATGCCAAAAATTAATCTTCTTATAATCAAGGTCATACTCTTGAATAAGTTTTCAAATTCATCAATTTATTAATTATCTCCATTTCACTTTCAATTAAGTTCTCCTCACACTCCCAGTATTTTCAAAAATACCCCATGGAAAATAACAAAAGTTTTAGAATCAAAGTCTCGGCCTTACATATTGGAAAATGGGATTAGAAACAAAGTCAGAACCTTCACTTTTTTTTCTTCTAAAAAGTTTAGAAACCAAGCCAGAGCCTTCGCATATGAAAAAAAAAAGTATTAGAAACAAAGTCAGAGACCCCCACAAGGTTCGAACCCAGGGTCAGCAAGAAGAAAGCCCAACGCCCAAGCCAAGGGGCCAAGTGCGCCCACGTGAGTGAAGTACACCGGGGGTTTTAAATACCCAAACTCTCTTATTCAATTATCTTCACAAAACTTGATTTTTTCGTTTGATCTAATATTCCATTTGGCTGCAATTATTTTATCTAGACTGAGTTTACTTTCAAACAGTGACTCACGAATTTTTAACTAATATTTTAGACATTATATCTAAATTTCAAATTATTTCTTCTCATTAATAAACATGAATTGCATTTCTTCAATTTATTCAAAATAGCAATTTGTATCTCTTACAAACAATTTAATGAATCTATGTGTACCAAATTAACTTCGCTAAAATTCATTTCAACCACAAGGAAAATCTCAACAATTTTCATACAATTATATATTTCGACATTTGTAATTAACATGCATATTTGTTAATGGCAATAACTCATTGTTTCATTGTCTCATTTCTAACTAACATGATGGAAATTAGTTTCTTAATCATAGCAAAAATTTCTACAATTCATGGCACATACATTAGCATGGTTTTGTTCTACATTTATCACATCAACTTTATCTATACTACTCATTTAATCATTACTAGCATGCATTTCCTACGTTTAGAAAGCACAAGATCACCCACCTCTTATGAAGAATTTGCAAACAATAAGATGAGGCACAACTTCTAGGGACTCCTAGCTCCAACAAGCAACTCCTAGTCCTTCTCCTCCTTGCAAGAGCACTCCAAAAAGCCTCCAATGCAGCAAGAACACTCTCTAACTCTTTCTTTTTTCTCTCTCTAATTTGTTTTGTTTTTGTGTGAAATGGGAAGAAAAAACAACGGTATTTATAGGACAAAAGAAGGGCTAAAATGCAAATTTCATTCACCTAATAATTACCCACTCACCTTTTCACTTTCCCACTACCCCACTACTCCACCTCTCCATCTCCCATAACCTCCTGGCCTCTCTCTCTTCATAACCGACCGGCCCACTCTCTCTCTGCATTACACGTGCACGTGTTGTGCACTAGTGCACACACACACACAAAATTAAATACAATTCCTATAATTCTAATATGTGTATAAAAAGTTGTTACATGTCATGTGTGAGTCCATGCACAACAAAAAATGGGATTTAATTAATGGGATTGTCTTGTGGGCTTGCTTTTTAATTAATTAATTTAATTTGTCTAGTGGGCTAGAATCCATTCTTAGGTCCATGGGTTTAATGAAAGGCTAAGAGAATACTCATGCATGCTAAAATAATAAGAAAAATAAAGATGGAAAATAAAGATGGAAAAATTAGCACGTGCATTGTACGTGCAAAAATTGAAAAAAATGTATTTTTAATTAAAATAAAATACGGGATGTTACAGGAAATTAACTCGACCTCGGGTTTATGGATGGAGTAAACGGGATCATCTCCATTAGACAATCCTTCTTCTGTTTCCACTCATGATACAAACCAAACCCTATGCCATTAGCTCCAAACTTCAACTCCTTCACCTTTCATCTTTGATAAATACAAGCATAAATCATCGCTTTACACACAAACATCATTACATAATTTCCAATGTCAAACACCATTGATTGACGATGCTTGTCGGCTGCAACCATATACTTCTCATTGGATGCTTCAAGATTTCACCTCACTTTGGTCTTGCACTCAACACCTTGTCGAATTGGAAATTAATATACTCCCTTGTTGGGTTTATGTCTTGCATACTAAGATTTATACGAAGACGATGAAGCGACGCATGGAGATGAGAAGCAACAATAGCAACAGAAAGAATGTGTGATCGACTGCACGATCGACCGTCACCCTTTGGGCAGTCAACCGCACGCAGTTGTTGTTTGTGTTCGGGTGCGGGTCTAGGGAACTCGTTTGAAGCCCAACTTCTTCTCAAAGTTAGATCGTACAGCTTTTATCGTATGTTTATCATTTCAGAAAATATCCGATGACTATTGTATTAAGATATCAAATTATGGTTTCTCTAGATCTCTATATATTGTTGTAATTGGCCTCCAATGAGAGCCAAGAGAGAGAGTACTTCATTGAAGAGAGTTTGAGAGGTTCTCCAATTATAAAAAACTAGTTTTTTTTTCTTCTGGTGAGGCTAGAGAAAGGGTCGTGGTTAGAATTGTAATATTCTTGTATCTTCTCTAATTGAATAATATCTCGGTTTCTTCTCTCCTGTATTAAGGTGAAAGCCCAAATTGGGACAAATTTGTGTGCTTTGGTGTGTTTGGTGTGATCCTCTATTGACTTGGTGATTTGTATTGATCGAGCCACTTAACTCAACAAGATCCTAGTAAAAGAGAAAATCAAATTCCGTAACATTTGGTATCAGAGCGCAAATTGTTCCTAACATCCCCTTGTAGATCAATTTTAGGAAATACTTTAAATTTCTGAAGCGGATCAAACAAGTCCTCAAATTTCGGAACATGAAGTATGTAGGAAACTGTGTCCTTATCGGTTGCAAGACTGTCTCCACCCATCTCCCATATAACACCCTTCTTTAGGACCAACAATGTCAGAAGCATGCATAAGCTCATCATCTCACTTGTTTGCCCTTCCTGCAATAACTCATCTACTTCTTTATAAATAATTGTTGCCTCTTTCTGAGTAGATTGAACTTGTTCATGTTAGGGATTTCTACCGAAAACCCCTCTTAGGATCTTGTTGAGTTATTCGATGCAATCAACACAAACCACCAAGCACATATGAGATCATACCAAACACACCAAAGCACACACAAATTTGTTCCAGTTGGGGCTTTCGTCTTAATCTAGGGAGAAGAAACCCAAGATATTATTCAACTAGAGAAGATACATGAATATTACAATTCTCACCACGACTCTCTCTCAAGCCTCACCAGCAAGTACTAGTTTTTTACAATTAGAGAATCACTCAATCTCTCCTTCAATGAAGTACTCTCTCTCTTGACTCTCAATGGAGACCAATAACAATAATATATAGAGATCTAGAGAAACCCTAGTTTGATATCTTGATACAATAGGCTTTGGATGTTACTGAAGAGATAACCCTATGATAATAGCCGTCAGATCTGACTTGAAGAGCAAGTTGGGCTTCTCATGAATTACCAAGATCTGACCCAAATTATCCATCTGTGCCACGCACGGTCGACCGCACCTCAAGGTCGGTCGCCGTCCCCCTCTCGGGAACTTCTGCAGAGTTGGGCGGTCGACCGCACCTCATGTACGGTCGACCACAACTCCACCTGCTGCTACTGCTGACTGTTTTCCTTGCTTCCACTCCATCTCCGATCGTCTCATCGTCTTCTTATCCAACATAGTACGCAAGACATAAACCTAACAATCTCCACCTTGGATTGCATACTCATGAATCCACACCTGTGTGATTTAAAACCTTCTAGACTCTTTTCCTTCTCTTTTTGCAAACAACTCGTTTCAATGGCTTCCTCTGCTAGTTGAATCTATCTCCACCTATTTTTCTCCCGCTGTATGCCCCCCTGAAGGGCACACCCCAGTAGATGTAATCATGGAGGTGCCACCCTCCACACGAACTCCACCTACCTCAAGGCTCTCTCCACCATCCGATGATATTCGAACGTCGCAGTCTCGCTCGGATGATTCTAGTGACGGCATACTAGATGGTGCTTTAGGAACAATGGGCTTCAAACCACTTGGCCAAGGTTTCCTGTTCCTCCAAAGTTGGTAGAGGTTGTGCTGACCCTGCTCAATCCCCCTCTCACCCTTCATTACCTTGCGATAACTTTCCTAAACTGAACGAACTCCACCTGGATCTGTGTACCTGCAGTCCCGAGCTTCTAGAGTTCTCATGGATATAAGGCTCCGCTTCATCAAAGGAATATACATGCACTCCTCTAGTGTGTGTCCCCTTCCATTTTTCATCTTCGACTCATTAGTTTTCTCACCCCTTACTTCACAAGTTTTGTCAATCTTCGTTCCTACACAACGACATGAGCAAAAGTAGAAATTATTACTTCACAAATCTTATCAACCTTCATTCCCACACAATGATATGATGCAAATTTGCAAGTAGAAACCATCTCCCTCTCGGAGCAAACTTGAGAAGAACTAACCGAATCAAAAGAACAACCGGAATTTACATATAAAGAACTTGAAACAGAAGTACTGTTTAAGCCATCACCTGATTCAGCGACACTGAATTTGGCACCCCTCTGACTCAACCGCTTGCAACAGTCTCTCATGTAATGCTCAATCCCTTTGCACTGGTCACCATGGACCTTACTCTTACATACACTTTTCCTTCCAATCAATGTACAATCCACCTCCAAGCAACTCACAGAAGTTGACGCCGATTTCTGACTCTCCTTCCTAAGTGCATCCTCCTCCAATCCCTTGATCATACCTGCTATGAAAAACTTCTCCTTGGTAGATTCCTCATCTAGCACGGTTATCATGTTGGATACATTTGGTGATGAATATATCGAGTTGGAAACCCTTAGATCATCTGCGTTGAACGCCCTCAGTTCAAATAACTCCATATTGAACTCCACTTCAAGATCTAAAAGAGCAGTACTTTCCTTCATTGAAAAATCCCACAACTTTCTTCGCTGGTACATCCGACCCTATGATGACGATTACGAGTAGTCAGTTCTGAATCTTGCCCAAAGACTCGCCATGCTTCTCCTATACCTGACTTCGCTCATCGATGACAACCGGATTAAACGCAAGGCTTCTGAACATATCTTCTTCCACTTCTCCTGCTTTATGCCGAATGGTCTCCCTTTATCTCCTTCTAGGACTAGATCCAAGTCCTGTTGAACCGATGCTTCATGCATGCCCACCTTCAAGAGGTCTAAGTTTATCTTTCCTTTGAACCACTTGATCTTCATGATCTGATCTGCCATCATCTCCAAGGAACTCGAACAAACCCTTTGAACCTGAAGCTCTGATACCAAATGTTAGGGATTTCTACCGAAAACCCCTCTTAGGATCTTGTTAAGTTATTCGATGCAATCAACACAAACCACGAAGCACATATGAGATCATACAAAACACACCGAAGCACACACAAATTTGTCCCGGATGGGGCTTTCGCCTTAATCTGGGGGAGAAGAAACCCAAGATATTATTCAACTAGAGAAGATACAAGAATTTTACAATTCTAACCACGACCCTCTCTCAAGCCTCACCAACAAGTACTAGTTGTTTACAATTAGAGAATCACTCAGTCTCTCCTTCAATGAAGTACTCTCTCCCTTGACTCTCAATGGAGACCGATAACAACAATATATAGAGATCTAGAGAAACCTTAGTTTGATATCTTGATACAATAGCCTTTGGATGTTACTGAAGAGATAACCCTACCATAAGAGCCGTCAGATCTGACTTGAAGAGCAAGCTGAGCTTCTCACGAATCACCAAGATCCGACCCAAATTATCCATCAGTGCCGCGTGCGGTCGACCGCACCTCAAGGTCGGTCGATCGTCCCCCTCTGGGGAACTTCTGTAGAGTTGGGCGATCGACCGCACCCCATGTACGGTCGACCACAACTCCACCTGCTGCTGCCGCTGACTGTTTCCCTTGCTTCCACTCCGTCTCCGATCATCTTGATTCCTCCATCGTCTCATCGTCTTCTTATCCAACATAGTATGCAAGACATAAACCCAACAGTTCAACCATTTTTTCAACAGTTAACTTCTCACCTTGCAACTTCCAAACTGGAACTTGTCATCATCATGATAAACACCATATATTAGTAGAAGTTGACTTGACACTGACAAGGGCTCATTGATCTCCGATAAAGGCAGGACCATTTCATGTGCGATATGTGGAACTTCTTCTACAACTATTTCCACAACCACTTCTTCAACCTCCTTTTCTCTTTTACTTCCAAACTCAAATTTTTTTTCCACCTCCCTGACCTCATGGCTGAAAGTATACTTCGTTTTGGCGAAAGAAAACAATGACTCCCGTATAACTTTAGAGACTTTAGGCTGAGAACTAAGAGGAATCTTCAGATAAGATACTTGTTTCTGAACTCCTCGATCTCCTTAAAATTATTTATATTTATGGTTCAGTGCCTCCTCTATTTGTAATGCTCAATGGTGTACTTCATCGATGCTCCAACGAGCATGCAATATCAAATGATCTTGAATCTGTAATACCCTGAATTCCAAAACAGACTGAATCTGGAGTTCCACAGGATCTTTACACTTCTCTTTGTACAATTTTACAAGGAATTAAAAACTTTTGTTACATCAGAATTTACATTTACATTACATATTTACAGCGGAAGCAATTTACAACGAATTACATCAATAGAAATGTACAACGCTTGAATCATTCTTTAAGAAACATGCAAACTTTAGTCTTGTTAATCACTTTATCCTGCATAGAAACTGTGGGCACGTCAGTTGCTTACAACCGACGAAATATTATACACGGCTATCCTCTCTATGCCGAACAGTATAACGATTTTCAAATACTTAAACAAACCACAAACTTGATCACAAATAAAACTACAAGGGACTATCCTGTTGATGTCATGTTGTGCGGTGCACTTAGTCCTTAATGCAGTTACGTTTTGTTACATGACACTAATGCGCACTTGTTCAGATTCTATGCATCCCATACTAGATAGGTCCGAGGGCAAGCCCTTAACCGTTCTTCATCTTGTAGGGTGCAATCCTTCGTCATGACTTAAACTACTACTGTAACTATGATAAGTATCCTAGATGTTCTATGAGTTACGAGCTCATATCCAGACAGCTTGGAGGGAAATTCCACGTCATGTCACGATGCATCGTGAAAAACCTATGGACAATTCAGCCTCCGTCACGGGACATGAAACCACCCGCAGTCACCAAACACCCCACAAGCATCACATGCGGTACGTATTCTTGGAGACATATCCACGTCATGACACGACGCATCGTGTAGAAAGCCTGTGAACACTCTCACACCGTAGCTCCGAGGCCCTCACACTCGTGTTTTTCTCTTATTTCCGTCAAATCTTTACTATGTATCTAGTCCTTAGTTATTTGAATCATGAACAAAATTAATTCTCTGGAGTTAGCCCTTCCACTATACCGGTCTTAACCATTTAGATAACATGACCCAAATCTTGGCCTTTTCATTTCAAATCTCATTTCAACAATCTCTTTACTCATTGCCGGTATGAGGCTTAGCTACACTCTAATTCTCAATTTCGATTCATAATCACAAAAATTGAGTTTTCATACTCATATAGTCTTTTTCATAGTTCAAATAAATTTCCATCTCTTTTTTATAATTCAGCTTTATACATAAGTTCAATTTCAATTTAAAACATTCTCATTCAAACAAATAAGTCTCATTAATTCCATTTAACTTCCGTACTATTATTTCTTTTTCTCCAAAATCAAGATCATGTTTCATTTATCTTTCAAATGCGTACTTTACCCAAATAAAGAACAAAATCCATAAACGAATACATTACAAGTTCTTTTTATACAAGATTCTCTTTTATAATTTGGTATAACTCCTCATGGATAAAAATCCCTTTTTTTTATACTTATGCAAATATCAATTATATAGAGTTCTACTCAATTTTTACTTCTCACACTCTTTAATTTAAGTCAAAATAGTGTGCAAATATTTTTCATGAAGTCCATATATTTTTATAATGATTATAATATTTTTTCCCTGAATTTTAGAAATAAAAAAATCACAAAAAACATTAAAACCCAAAAAGGGGTTTTAAAATGCCGAGTTCAGGAATCGAACCAGCGACCAAAGCCAAGCCCAACGCTACAGTGCAGTGCACTGTGGCACATGCGCTAACCAGAAAGGACAGGGCGTAACCACGTCGAAACGGAGGGCTCAAACTCATATGAACCCATTCCCAGAATTCAAATTTTTCCCAAAAAACAATAAAACAAAAAGCCTCTGTTCAGTTTCGAACCTAAGACCCAAGACCAGACCCATGCTACAGTAAGCGCACCTAAACGCACTTGCTAACCAAATAGTCCAAGTGGCTAATCCGATATGAGTTGGGTTTTTAGGGGTTTGATTCGAGTTTCGGTTCATTCGAATTTTTATAAAAATAACTATTTTCAAATTCGTTTCTTCTCCACTTTCATTCAAAATTTACAGAATAAAACTTTTATGCATTTCTAATATATCAGTAACTCAAAACTTAATTTTGGACAAAAAAAGTGTAATTTTTCCTTCAGTACATCGTACATATTTTTCCTCTTCTCGAGTTCCCAAACACGATGACCGAGAGTTGCAATGCTCTTCTTGCAGTTCGCACACTGTGCCTGCAGCAGCTCTGCTCTCTCCCTCTGAGTCTCTACCTGCCTCTGAAGAGACACAATGAGACTACTCAGAACTGGTTCTTCCTCGTCGGAGGAATCATCAGATGAATCTGGAGGTGAGTGATCTCTCGGGACTCAGGTCATTCTTCTTCAAATTCTTCAGGATCTTCTTCGTCTGAATCAACTTGCCCGGGGTAGTAATCCACCTCAACTATGAGCCAGTCATCATCTCCAGCTGGGTCGAAGTGATCTGCCATCTTAGAGAAAAGAGAAGAAGAAGCATAAATCTTAGAGCAACACAAATGTAAGTGACTTACATTTAAATCTCTAGACTCAACACACGCTCTAATGTCCACTTCTAGGGTGTCGTTCCTTATAAATTTGTACTACTTGGAAGCGTGGCTCTGATACCAATACCGCTCTGTAACATCCCGAATTCCAAAACAGACTGAATCCGGAGTTTCACATGATCTTTACACTTCTTTTCGTACAATTTTACAAGGAATTAAAAACTTTTGTTACATTAGAGTTTACATTTACATTACATATTTACAGCGGAAGCAATCTACAATGAATTACATGAATAGAAATGTACAACACTTGAATCATTCTTTAAGCAGCATGCAAACTTTAGTCTTGTTAATCACTTTATCCTGCATAGAAACTGTGGGCACGTCAGTTGCTTACAACCGACGAAATATTATACACGGCTATCCTCTCTATGCCGAATAGTATAACGATTTTCAAATACTTAAACAAACCACAAACTTGATCACAAATAAAAATACAAAGGACTATCCTATTGATGTCGTGTTGTGCGGTGTACTTAGTCCTTAATGCAGTTACGTTTGTTACATGACACTAATGTGCACTTGTTCAGATTCTATGCATCCCATACTACATAGGTCTAAGGGCAAGTCCTTAACCGTTCTTCCTCTTGTAGGGTTCAATCCCTCGTCATGACTTAAACTACTACTGTAACGACGATAAGTATCCTAGATGTTCTATGAGTTACGAGCTCATGTCCAGACAGCCTGGAGGGGAATCCCACGTCAGGTCACGACGCATCGTGAGGAACCTATGGATAATTCAGCCTCCGTCATGGGACATGACACCACCCGCAATCACCAAACACCCCACAAGCGTCACCTGTGGTACGGACTCCTGGAGACACATCCACGTCATGACACGACGCATCGTGTAGACAGTCTGTGAATACTCTTACACCGTAGCTCCGAGACCCTCATACTCGTGTTTTTCTCTTATTTTCGTCACATCTTTACTATGTATCTAGTCCTTAGTTATTTGAATCATGAACAAAATCAAATATCTGGAGTTAGCCCTTCCACTATACCGGTCTTAACCATTTATATAACATGACCCAAATCTTGGCCTTTTCATTTCAAATCTCATTTCAACAATCTCTTTTATCAATGCCGGTATGAGGCTTAGCTACACTCTAATTCTCAATTTCGATTCATAATCACAAAAATTGCGTTTTCATACTCATATAGTCTTTTTCATAACTCAAATAAATTTCCATCTCTTTTTTATACTTATGGATAAAAATCCCTTTTTTTCATACTTATGCAAATATCAATTATATAGAGTTCTACTCAATTTTTACTTCTCACACTCTTTAATTTAAGTCAAAATAGTGTGCAAATATATTTCATGAAGTCCATATATTTTTATAATGATTATAATATTTTTTTCCCGAATTTTAGAAATTAAAAAAATCACAAAAAAAACATTAAAACCCAAAAAGGGGTTTTAAAATGCCGAGTTCAGGAATCAAACCAGCGACCAAAGCCAAGCCCAACGCTACAATGCAGCGCAGTGCGGTGCACGCGCTAACCAGAAAGGACAGGGCGCAACCATGTCAAAACGGAGGGCTCAAACTCATATGAACCCATTCCCAGAATTCAGATTTTTCCCAAAAAACAATAAAACAAAAGGCCTCTGTTCAGTTTCGAACCCGAGACCCAAGACCAGACCTAGGCTACAGTAAGCGCACCCAAACGCAGCTGCTAACCAAATAGTCCAAGTGGCTAATCCGATATGAGTTGGGTTTTTTAGGGGTTTGATTCGAGTTTCGGTTCATTCGAATTTTTATAAAAATAACTATTTTCAAATTCATTTCTTCTCCACTTTCATTCAAAATTTTCAGAATAAAACTTTTATGCATTTCTAATATATCAGTAACTCAAAACTTAATTTTGGACATAAAAGGTGTAATTTTTCTCTTTGAATACAATTTTGTCTACAATTTCGAAAATGTACATACAAATGTTGTTGCTTTTGTAAGTTTGCATTCAAACTTCTCATGGATCTCTTTTATTATTTGTATTACTATTAACCAAACATTTCAGTAACAATCATCACTTTTTCATATTATTAACAAGTGAATTAGCAAAATCACCTTTATGCATGGTTATCATATCGACCAACTAAACATTCAATCATGTCTCCTTAGTTTGCACAATCAATCAATTAAGACATGGTATCATGGTCAATTCTAAACTGACAATCACAATTTGCAACTAATTTACATTCTTTTCACATACAATCAACCATTGCAATTTTGTCTCATTTTCACAACATATGGCTAAATTAACTAAAATTTCTTCTCAATTTTGTCAACCATACCCTAGCATGATATCTAATTAGAAGTTTAAGAAAATCACCCACCTTTAATGGAGAGAAAACCAAACAAAACTTATAGGGATCTCCTACAACGAACAAGTGAAGCCTTCTCCTCCTAGATCGAGCCACCAAAAGCCACCTCCTCCTTGTGCTAGATAGAACCCGAGCCTCCCCTTCTTGTTCCTTGGTGTAGTCCGGCCTCCACTCCTTGTGTTGAAGAAACACACACTAGCACTCAATCTTTTAATCTCACAAACTACTCAATCTTTTGTCTCACTAAATTGCCTTTCTTTCTTTCTTTCTTATCTTTTCTTTTCAAAATTTTAAGTGTGAGAATGAAGAGTGTAGGGAGGGGTATTTATACATATTTTGAGGGTGAATGGAGGGCTAGGATGAGATCAAATGGTTAGGGATCAAGGGTCTAGATGAACTAGGGAGTTATAGAAACTACCCATGATGAAGCAACCAACTCTCCACCACTCCTATCTCTCCCACTCTCCCAATCCCATCTGGCCTAGGTACAAAAGTGTGCAATGCACACTCTAGTGCATGCACGTGCCAACTAATACCCCTCCTTTACAAGTTGTTCATGTGAATTAAATTAATTGTTCACTAAACTTGTCTACACTACAAGTTAGATTAATAAAAAGAGAAATTAAGTTAAATGAGCTCACTAATGGGCCAATTAACCATGGGCTCTCCAAATTAAATTAATCAATTAATTAAGAATGGGCTAAAAGAGACAAATAGGCCTAGAATATAATTAGGCTTTTAAAATAGTCTTTTTGGAAAATAAAGAGAACAAGAAATGTTTTTATAAAAGAAATTATACGTGCAAAACATGTAAAATCACAAACTGTACATAAATAGATTTTAGGGTGTTACAACACTCCATCCTTAGAATAGTTCCGTCCCCGGAACTACACTTAAAGAGTGAGAAAAACAGGAATACAACAAAGAGATAAGAAAAGGAAAGAAAAGAAGATACAAACCACACAAAGAGCTCAGGATGACCTTTCATCATCCTCTCCTCAGATTCCCAAGTAGGCTCTTCAACCAATTGGTTTTTCCAGACTACTTTGATCATCGGTATCATCTTGTTCCTCAAGACTTTCTCCCGACGATCGACAATCTTAACCGGAAGCTCAATGTAACTCAGATCCAACTGCAAACCATCCGGTACTTCGAGCAAATGGTGACTCGGATCTAGAATGTACCTTCTCAGCCTAGACACATGGAAGACATTGTGTACCTGGGACAACTCTTCCGGCAACTCCAACCGGTAAGCAGTTTTCTAAATTTGCTTCAATATCTTGTACGGGCCTATGAACCTCGGGGGAGCGAATCACTCCCTTGCTAAGTGAAACCTTCAGAAAGACAAAGTCACCAACCTCAAACTCAAGACCCCTTCTCCGGTTGTCTGCATAGCTCTTCTACCTACTCTGAGCATCCACCATTCTCTTCCTGATCAGATCGATCTTTTCAGAGGTCTGCTGCACAATCTCAGGCCCAAACATCTGCCGCTCCCCAACTTCGAACCAACAGATAGGTGTTCTACACTTCCTGCCATACAGAGCTTCGAACGGCGTCATCCCAATACTAGTCTGAAAACTCTTGTTGTAGGCAAACTCCACCAGAGCTAGATGCCTTTTCCAACTGCCTCCAAAGTCTAGTACACAACATCGAAGCATATCCTCAAGAATACAGTTGACTCTCTCGGTCTGCCCATCGGTCTGCGGATGAAAAGCAGTGCTAAAATCCGTCTTGGTACCCAGAGCTGTCTAAAGAATCCTATAGAAATGCGAAGTAAACCGCGCATCTCGATCAGACACAATGGTTAACGGAACACCATGAAGCCTGACGATCTCCCCAACATACAACTCAGCCAATTTGTCCATCGACGAAGTGAGTTTCATCACCAAGAAGTGAGCAGACTTGGTTAGTCGATCGACTATGATCCAAATTGCATCATTGCCCTTTGAACTCTTGGGCAAACCAGTGATGAAATCCATACTGATGTTATCCCACTTCTATTCCGGAATAGATAACGGTTGCAATAGACCTCCGGGTTTCTAATTCTCAGCTTTGACCTGCTTACAGATCTCACACCTCGCCACGAACTCAGCCACATCCCGCTTCAAACCCGACCACCAGAAATGTTGCTTAATGTCCCTATACATCTTGGTACTCCCAGGATGTACAGACAAAAGAGTAGTATGTGCCTCCTGAAGAATGCTCTCTCGCAATTCTGCTTGATCCGGAACACACAGCCTCTCTCCAAACCACAAAACTTCATCCCTGATCTAAAACTCTGACAACCTGCGAGTACCAACCTGCTCCGTCATCTTCTGAATCTCTGCATCTTCCTTCTGACTTGCGATAATCCTTTCATTCAGCATTGGTTGAAGCCTCAACCGAGCTAAAGATGATCCCCAAGCCTTGCAGAACAACTTCAATACCAGCCCAATCCAACTCCTCTGCAAGCTGCCTCTGAGTTGTAATCAAACTAGCTAGACTGCTCTTGCGACTAAGTGCATTAGCAACAACATTAGCCTTCCCAGTATGGTACTTAATCTCTGGATGAATGTCCTCAAGTACTTCCAGCCATCTCCATTGCCTCAGATTCAGGTCGTTCTGCTAATAGATGTACTTCAAGCTCTGATGGTCCGTGTACATGTTCAGCTTCTCACCATACACGTAATGTCTCCATTGCTTTAAGGCGAAGGTAATCGCAGCCAACTCCAGATCATGAGTCGGATAATTCTTCTCATGTGGTCTTAGTTGCCTAGACCCATAAGCGATCACTTTCCTTTCTTGCATTAAGACACAACCGAGCCCACGATGTGAAGCATCGCTGTAGACATCATACTCAACATCTGCTCTAGGCAAAGCCAAAATGGGAGTAGTAGTCAGCCCTCTTTCAACTCCTGAAAGCTTGCCTCGCATTGCTCAGTCCACTTGAAGTTCACATTCTTCTTGGTCAGACCAGTGAGTGGCACGACTATCTGAGCATAGCCCTGAATGAACCTCCTGTAGTATCCAGTTAGCCCAAGGAAACTCCTGATTTCTTTAACTGTAGTAGGCCTTGCCCAATCCTTCACCGCCTCTATCTTCTGCGGATCAGTTGCCACTCCCTCCTTAGAAAGGATGTGACCTCGGAATGCCACCTCAGATTTTCAGAAATCGCACTTAGACAACTTGGCATTCAACTCATGCTCCTGGAGCTTCTTCAAAACTGCTGCCAGATGCTCCGTGTGCTCCTCCGACGACTTGGAGTACACAAGAATATCGTCAATAAACACCACGACGAAAGAATCAATAAACGACCTCAGAACTCTGTCCATCATATCCATGAAAATTGCAAGGTGCACTCGTCACTCAAGACAGCATAACTAAGAATTCGTAATGCCCGTGTCGAGTTCTGAACGCAGTCTTATGCACATCTTCAGTCTTCACTCGAACCTGATGGTATCCTGATCGAAGATCTATTATGGAGAAAACAGCTGCTCCTTGTAGACGATCGAACAGGTCGTCAATTCTTAGAATAGGATACTTATTCTGAACAGTGACCTTATTCAGCTCCCAGTAATCGATGCACATCCTCATCGAACCATCCTTCTTCTTTACCAACAGCACCGGTGCTCCCCAGGGCGACGCACTCGGTTGAATAAAGCCTTTTTCGAACAGTTCCTCAATCTGCCGTTTAATCTCATCCTGCTCCACAGGCACCATCCTATACGGTGCCTTAGAAATGGGTGCACTCCCTGACTGAATAGTGATGCTGAACTCCACATCACGATGCTGGGGGTAACCCAGGAAAATCCTCCAAGAACACATTCGGGTGATCCCGAACCACAGGAATTTGCTGCACCTCTACCGGAACATCTCTCTTGCTGATAGCTGCAACCAAACCAGAACATCTCTTCTTCCCTTGGAAAGTGACTTTAGGACCACCTGAAGCCTTCACTGTTACTTCCTTGGTCTTGCACTCGATGCTTGCACTATACACCGACATCCAATCAATACCAATGATAACATCGACTCCCAAGACATTGAGCTCGATCAGATCAATCTCGAAAATTCTGTCCCCAATCTCGATCTCGCAGTCCGCATAGTATCGATTAGTGATTAAAGTCTCCCCTAATGGAGTAGCTACTGCCAAGACCTTGTCTGGAAAGACTTTCGGTTCAACTCCCAAAACTTTAGCAAACTTAGGTGATACAAAAGTGTGAGAGGATCCAGTATCAAACAAAACAACAACTTTCTTTCCATTCAAATAAAGTTCTCCTGCTACATAACACACACTCGGTACATAACAGTTCACTAAATAAAGTGGAAAAAAAGAGAACAACAGAAAACACTCCTAAACATCCTCCCTCGTACCAGTGATGACGTGATCCACCTTATCAGCGTCAGCTTCAGTCAAGGCAAATACTTGCCCCTGTTGGTATGGCTTCTTCCCAACTTGCTGCGTTGGTCCACTACGGGTGACATTCTGCGGCTTGGGGCATTGAGACTTGTAATGTCCCATCTCACCACAGTTGAAGCAAGTCACCACCGGAGGTCTCACCCAATTGTTTCCAGGTCTCCCAGCTATGTTGACAGCATTCGCCTCCATTGGTTTGAACCTCTGAGCTGACGGCTGTCGCCTAAAATTGTCAGAAATTGCAAGCCTCTTCCCAACGTTCCAGTTGGTCCTCCGATTCTGAACAGCATGGAACTGCTCCATATCTGCCTCAGTGGCTGCAGCTCGTTTGACCAACTTGTTAAACCTTCTGATGCCGAGGGGTATCATTCAGGATCTCAGACTTGGCCTCAAACTATGCTCGAACTTTTGAGCCTTCTTTGCCTCGTCTATCACCAGTTCAGGTGCATACCTCGAGAGCTGAGTGAACCTTGTCTCATAATCCGTAACCGACATATCACCTTGCTGCAGCGCCAGAAATTCCATGGCCTTCTTCTCCTTGACGTCTGATGAAAAATAATGACTGCGGAATTCCTCCAAGAATTCCTCCCAGCCAAGATTAATATCTCTCATCGCCCGTTTCATCAACTGCCACCACACAGCCGCATTCTTCTCGAACTGCAGCACAGCCAACTTCACCTTACTGCCCTCCGGAGTCTCCATGACTTCGGAGATAGTCTCTACCTGTCGGATCTAGTTGTCAGCCGTGTCAGGGTCAGACTTCCCTTCAAATACGGGTGGTTTCATCTGCTTGAATGATTCCACGAGTTTGATTGCTTCGGGTACTGGATTCACAGACACTCTCCCTTGGTTCTGATTCATGGCAACGGCATTGAGTGTCTGATAGACCTTTGCTAGCTCCGTTTCCAAGTCCAGACCTTCTCCGCTTCTAGCTCTTCTTCCGGACATTTTCTGATGCAAAAGATCCATTAAATTCGAAGTAGAAAACAAGAATTTAAATCAACTTTTCATTTCATTGAATTCTAAACTTTATACATTCGAATTTAAAACATTTCTGACATCAAATGAAAGCAGTAAGAAGATACAACTGTCTAGTTCCTACGGTTCCTTTGGCTTCTCGAAGCTCTTCTCGTAGTTCCGCCACTTCTTCCTTCAGTACATCGTACATATTTTTCCTCTTCTCGAGTTCCCAAACACGATGATCGAGAGTTGCAATGCTCTTCTTGCAGTTCGCACACTGTGCCTGCAGCAGCTCTGCTCTCTCCCTCTGAGTCTCTACCTGCCTCTGAAGAGACACAATGAGACTACTCAGAACTGGTTCTTCCTCGTCGGAGGAATCATCAGATGAATCTGGAGGTGAGTGATCTCTCGGGACTCAGGTCATTCTTCTTCAAATTCTTCAGGATCTTCTTCGTCTGAATCAACTTGCCCGGGGTAGTAATCCACCTCAACTATGAGCCAGTCATCATCTCCAGCTGGGTCGAAGTGATCTGCCATCTTAGAGAAAAGAGAAGAAGAAGCATAAAGCTTAGAGCAACACAAATGTAAGTGACTTACATTTAAATCTCTAGACTCAACACACGCTCTAATGTCCACTTCTAGGGTGTCGTTCCTTATAAATTTGTACTACTTGGAAGCGTGGCTCTGATACCAATACCGCTCTGTAACATCCCGAATTCCAAAACAGACTGAATCCGGAGTTTCACAAGATCTTTACACTTCTTTTCGTACAATTTTACAAGGAATTAAAAACTTTTGTTACATTAGAGTTTACATTTACATTACATATTTACAGCGGAAGCAATCTACAATGAATTACATGAATAGAAATGTACAACACTTGAATCATTCTTTAAGCAGCATGCAAACTTTAGTCTTGTTAATCACTTTATCCTGCATAGAAACTATGGGCACGTCAGTTGTTTAAAACCGACAAATATTATACACGGATATCCTCTCTATGCCAAACTGTATAACAATTTTCAAATACTTAAATAAACCACAAACTTGATCACAAATAAAACTACAAGGGACTATCCTATTGATGTTGTGTTGTGCGGTGCACTTAGTCCTTAATGCAGTTACATTTGTTACATGACACTAATGCGCACTTGTTCAGATTCTATACATCCCATACTACATAGGTCTGAGGGCAAACCCTTAACCGTTCTTCATCTTGTAGGGTTCAATCCCTCGTCATGACTTAAACTACTACTGTAACCACGATAAGTATCCTAGATGTTCTATGAGTTACGAGCTCATGTCCAGACAGCCTGGAGGAAAATCCCACGTCATGTCACGACGTATCGTGAAGAACCTATGGACAATTCAGCCTCCGTCATGGGACATGACACCACCAGCAGTCACCAAACACCCCACAAGTGTCGCCTGCGGTACGGACTCTTGGAGACATATCCACGTCATGACACGACGCATCGTATAGACAGCCTGTGAATACTCTCACACCGTAGCTCTGAGGCCCTCATACTCGTGTTTTTCTCTTATTTTCGTCACATCTTTACTATATATCTAGTCCTTAGTTATTTGAATCATGAACAAAATCAATTCTCTAGAGTTAGCCCTTCCACTATACCGGTCTTAACCATTTATATAACACGACCCAAATCTTGGCCTTTTCATTTCAAATCTCATTTCAACAATATCTTTTATCAATCCGGTATGAGGCTTAGCTACACTCTAATTCTCAATTTCGATTCATAATCACAAAAATTGAGTTTTCATACTCATATAGTCTTTTTCATAGTTCAAATAAATTTCCATCTTTTTTTTATAATTCAGCTTCATACATAAGTTCAATTTCAATTTATAACATTCTCATTTAAACAAATAAGTCTCATTAATTCCATTTAACTTCCGTACTATTGTTTCTTTTTCTCCAAAATCAGGATCATATTTCATTTATCTTTCAAATGCGTACATTACCCAAATAAAGAACAAAATCCATAAACGAATACATTACAAGTTCTTTTTATACAAGATTCTCTTTTATAATTTGGTATAACTCCTCAAGGATAAAAATCCTTTTTTTATACTTATGCAAATATCAATTATATAGAGTTCTACTCAATTTTTACTTCTCACACTCTTTAATTTAAGTCAAAATAGTGTGCAAATATTTTTCATGAAGTCCATATTTTTTTACAATGATTATAATATTTTTTTCCCAAACTTTAGAAATAAAAAAAATCACAAAGAAACATTAAAACCCAAAAAGGGGTTTTAAAATGCTGAGTTGAGGAATGGAACCAACAACCAAAGCCAGGCCCAACGCTACAGTGCAGTGCACTGTGGCGCACGCGCTAACCAGAAAGGACAGGGCGCAACCACGTCAAAACGGTGGGCTCAAACTCATATGAACGCATTCCCAGAATTCAGATTTTTCCCAAAAAACAATAAAACAAAAAGCCTCTGTTCAGTTTCGAACCCGAGACCCAGACCAGACCCATGCTACAGTAAGCGCACCCAAACGCACCCGCTAACCAAATAGTCCAAGTGGCTAATCCGATATGAGTTGGGTTTTTAGGGGTTTGATTCGAGTTTGGGTTCATTCGAATTTTTATAAAAATAACTATTTTCAAATTCGTTTCTTCTCCACTTTCATTCAAAATTTCCAAAATAAAACTTTTATGCATTTCTAATATATCAGTTACTCAAAACTTAATTTTGGACATAAAAAGTGTAATTTTTCTCTTTGAATACAATTTTGTCTACAATTTCGAAAATGTACATACAAATGTTGTTGCATTTATAAGTTTGCATTCAAACTTCTCATGGATCTCTTTTATTATTTTAATTACTATTAACCAAATATTTTAGTAACAATCATCCCTTTTTCATATTATTAACAAGTGAATTTGCAAAATCACCTTTATGCATGGTTATCATTTCGACCAACTAAACATTCAATCATGTCTCCTTAGTTAGCACAATCAATCAATTAAGACATGGTATCATGGTCAATTCTAAACTGACAATCACAATTTGCAACTAATTTACATTCTTTTCCCATACAATCAACCATTGCAATTTTGTCTCATTTTCACAACATATGGCTAAATTAACTAAAATTTCTTCTCAATTTTATCAACCATACCCTAGCATGATATCTAATTAGAAGTTTAAGAAAATCACCCCCCTTTAATGGAGAGAAAAGCAAACAAAACTCCTAGGGATCTCCTACAACGAACAAGTGAAGCCTTCTCCTCCTAGATCGAGCCACCAAAAGCCACCTCCTCCTTGTGCTAGATAGAACCCGAGCCTCCCCTTATTGTTCCTTGGTGTAGTCCGGCCTCCCCTCCCTGAATTGAAGAAACACACACTAGCACTCAATCTTTTAATCTCACAAACTACTCAATCTTTTGTCTCACTAAATTGCCTCTCTTTCTTTCTTTCAATTCTTTTCTTTTCAAAATTTTAAGTGTGAGAATGAACAGTGTAGGGAGGGGTATTTATACATATTTTGAGGGTGAATGGAGGGCTAGGATGAGGTCAAATGGTTAGGGATCAAGGGTCTAGATGAACTAGGGAGTTATAGAAACTACCCTTGATGAAGCAACCAACTCTCCACCACTCCCATCTCTCCCACTCTCCCAATCCCATCCGGCCTAGGTACAAAAGTGTGCAATACACACTCTAGTGCATGCACGTGCCAACTAGTACCCCTCCTTTACAAGTTGTTCATGTGAATTAAATTAATTGTTCACTAAACTTGTCTACACTACAAGTTAGATTAATAAAAAGAGAAATTAAGTTAAATGGACTCACTAATGGGCCAATTAACCATGGGCTCTCCTAATTAAATTAATCAATTAATTAAGAATGGGCTAAAAGAGACAAATAGGCCTAGAATTTAATTAGGCTTTTAAAATAGTCTTTTGGAAAAATAAAGAGAACAAGAAATATTTTTATAAAAAAAATTATACGTATGAAATTATACGTGCAAAACACGTAAAATCACAAACTCTACATAAATAGCTTTTAGGGTGTTACAGAATCTCATACCTTAATCCATTGGTGTATCTCGACACTTGCAAATCCTTGGGTTCCGAAATAGTACAATGAGACTGCAACCTAATGAACTTTTTGGTATACTCAGTGACGGAATGATTGCCTTACTTGCAGTTATGAAATTGTTGGTACATCATCTGCTTGTGACCATGAGAAATATATATCTTTTGCATGAGGTCCTTCATCTGTCGCCATGTTCGTGCAGGGTGCTCTTCGCGAAATCTCCTTGAGTCCTGCATGTGTGACCACCAAGCCACTCTACCATTGAACTTGTATTCAACCAACTTCACAATTTCTCCTTAGCCAGCGTCCATCAAATTAAATAAATTCTATGCTTCATACTCCCAATCTTAACGGTCTTCAACATCGATGTTGTCGCGGAATGTTTGCCTTAATGTTGTAGTCGTCGATGCGGTAGGGTTGATAGGTGGTATGATGGTTGAGGTGTTGTTGGTGAGGGCGGTGCTTCTCAAACTCTTCATAACCAAAACCTTCAACAAATTAATTACTAAACATATCAAAGAATTTATCAATGGCCGGTGTGTTGGGTTTATGTCTTGCATACTAGGTTGGATAAGAAGACGATGAGACGATGGAGGAATCGAGAAGATTGGAAACGGAGTGGATGCAAGGAAACAGTCAGCTACTGTATTTGCAGAAGTGGCGGTCGACCGGTCGAAAGGTGCGGTCGACCGGTCATAGGGTGCAGAAGTTCCGAGAGGGGGACGGTCGACCAACCTTGGGGGTGCGGTCGACCAATCGCAGTGCTGATGGGTTAATTAGGTCGGATCTTGGTGATTCGTGAGAAGCCCAACTTGTTTTTCAAGTCAGATCTGACGGCTCCTATCGTAGGGTTATCTCTTCAGGAATATCCAATGGTTACTGTATCAAGATATCAAATTAGGTTTTCTCTAGATCTCTATATATTGTTGTTATTGGCCTCCACTGAGAGCCAAGAGAGAGAGAGTACTTCATTGAAAGAGAGATTGAGTAATTCTCTAATTGTTAACAACTAGTACTTGCTGGTGAGGCTTGAAAGAGGGTCGTGGTGAGAATTGTAATATTCTTGTATCTTCTCTAGTTGAATAACATCTTGGGTTCTTCTCCTCCGGATTAAGGCGAAAGCCCCAACCGGGATAAATTTGTGTGCTTTGGTGTGTTTGGTATGATCTCATATGTGCTTGATAGTTTGTATTGATTGCATCGAATAACTCAACAAGATCCTGGCAAGGGGTTTCCGGTGGAAAATTCCTAACAATTGGTATCAGAGCTTCTGGTTCAAGGGTTTGTTCGAGTTCCTTGGAGATGATGGCAGATCAAATCACGAAGATCAAGCGGTTCAAATGCAAAATCGACTTTAATCTCTTGAAAGTGGACTTGCATGAAGCATCGGTTCAACAGGACTTGGATCTAGTCCTAGAAGGAGATAAAGGGAGACCAATCGGCACAAAGCAGAAGATGTAGGAAGAAGATTTATTCAGAAGCCTTGGGTTTAATCCGGTTGTCATTGATGAATGAAGTCAGGTATAGGAAAAGTACGGCGAGTCTTTGGGCAAGATTCAGAACTGACTACTCGGGATCGTCGTCACAAGTTCGGATGCACCAGCGAAGAAAGCTGTGGGGTTTCTCAATGAAGGAAATTACCGCTCTTCTAAATCATAAAGTGGAGTTCAATATGGATTTATCTGAACTGAGGGTGTTCAATGCAGATGATCTAAGGGTTTCCAACTCAATATATTCACCATAAAATCCATCCAACATGATAAACGTGCTAGGCGAGAAATCTACCAAGGAGAAGTTTTTCATACCAAGTATGATCAAGGGGTTGGAGGAGGATGCATTTAGGAAGGAGAGTCAGAAATTGGCATCAACTTCTGTGAGTTGCTTGGAGGTGGATTGTACTTTGATTGGAAGGAAAAGTGTATGTCGGGGTAAGGTCCGTCGCCACCCATGCAAAGGGATTGAGCTTTACATGAGAGACTGTTGAAAGCGATTGAGTCAGAAGGGCACCAAATTCAGTGCCGCTGAATCAGGTGAAGGCTTAAACAGTGCTTTTGTTTCAAGTTCTTTAGATGTGATTTCCGGTTGTTCTTTTAATTCGGTTAGTTCTTCTCAAGTTTGATCCGAGAGGGAGATGGTTTCTACTTACAAGTCTGCATCATATCGTTGTGTGGGAATGAAGTTTGATAAGATTTGTGAAGAAATGGTTTCTACTTACAAGTTTGTGTCATGTCGTTGTGTGAGAACGAAGATTGACAAGACTTGTGAAGTAAGATGTGAGAAAACAAATGAGTCGAAGATGACAGGCGGAAGGGGACACATACTAGAGGAGGGCATGCATATTTCTTTGATGAAGCGGAGCCATATTCCATGAGAACTCTAGATGTTCAGGACTGCAGGTACACAGATCCAGGTGGAGTTCGTTCAGTTTGGGAAACTTATCGCAAGGTGATGAAGGGTAAGAGGAGGATTAGGCGGATTCAGCACAACCTCTACCAGCTTTGTGGAAACAGGAAACCTTGGCCAAGTGGTTTGAAGCCCACTGTTCCTAAAGCACTATCTAGTATGCCGTCACTAGAATTATCCGAGGGAGACTACGACGTTCGAATATCGTCGGAAGGTGGAGAGAGCCTTGAGGTAGGTGGAGTTCGTATGGAGGATGGCACCTCCATGATTACATCTACTGGGGTGTGCCCTTGAGGGGGCATACAGCGGGAGAAAAATAGGTGGAGATATATTCAACTAGCAGAGGAAGCCATTGAAACGAGTTGTTTGAAATAAGAGAAGGAAAAGAGTCTAGAGGGTTTCAAATCACACAGGTGTGGATTCATGAGTATGCAATCCAAGGTGGAGATTATTGGGTTTATGTCTTGCATACTAGGTTGGATAAGAAGACGATGAGACGATGGAGGAATCGAGAAGATTGGAAACGGGGTGGAGGCAAGGAAACAATCAGTTGCTGTATTTGCAGAAGTGGCGGTCGACCGATCGAAAGGTGCGGTCGACCGGTCATAGGGTGCAGAAGTCCCGAGAGGGGGACGGTCGACCGACCTTGGGGGTGGCTGATGGGTTAATTGGGTCGGATCTTGGTGATTCGTGAGAAGCTCAACTTGTTTTTCAAGTCAGATCTGACGGCTCCTATCGTAAGGTTATCTCTTCAGGAATATTCAATGGTTACTGTATCAAGATATCAAACTAGGTTTTCTCTATATCTCTATATATTGTTGTTATTGGCATCCATTAAGAGCCAAGAGAGAAAGTACTTCATTGAAGGTGAGATTGAGTGATTCTCTAATTGTAAACAACTAGTACTTGCTGGTGAGGTTTGATAGAGGGTCGTGGTGAGAACTGTAATATTCTTATATCTTCTCTAGTTGAATAACATCTTGGGTTCTTCTCCCCCGGATTAAGGCGAAAGCCTCAATCGGGACAAATTTGTGTGCTTTGGTGTGTTTGGTATGATCTCATATGTGCTTGATAGTTTGTATTAATTGCATCGAATAACTCAACAAGATCCTGGCAAGGGATTTCCGGTGGGAGATTTCCGGTGGGAAATCCCTAAGACGGTGCTCTTCATTCCAAGTGGTTTCGACGATAATGGTCGAACGCGCCATGATCGAACGGACTGACAAAATATTCGCAGCCTTCCGGCATGAACTCGATATGGTATCCACAGAAATTGTCGTTGATACCGATCCATCGGTCTTTCATAGTAAGCAGGAACCTTCCTCTTATCAACGACTTTTGGAGAACATCACGATCACCGCTAAAAGGGTCGTCGTCTTCGTGTCTGCAGTTGACGCCTGACATCCCAATGAACGACTCTTGGGCTCTAATACCATCTAACACAAGAAGGAAGATAGACTATTTGTTTGTCTTCGTACAAACTCACAGTTCTTGAATAAACAAGGGTTTCTCGAAGAATCAAAAAGATAAAGATAAAGTTATTTGTATTATAATTGAATTAATAATGAAAGATACTAATACATGATAATTCCTAACACCAATAAATAAGCAAACTAAAGTTGCGAAGAAAGAAAATAAATAATCCTAATCTTGAAGGAAAGAAATTATTGAAAATATCCATAAACTAGGAAAGCACAAGAGAGATAATATTTCGGGTACAAAATATGCCAAGAAATTCGCCCGAAAAGAAACCAAATTTGCCCAAACTAAATGTGGTGGTTCGCTTGCAGTCGGCCGTGCAATTGACTGCTAATTACCCAATCTGAGTTAGAGAGTTTTGTGGCCAACCGTCTGATTGACCGCCAATATGCAATTTGAGCCAGAGTTTTGATAATCGTGCAATTGATCACATGGTTAACCACTGCTGTTTTGATACTCATCTGGACGACCGCTCGGTTGACAGCTACTACTATTGTTGCTCCTTATATGCTCCGCATCGAAAGATTACCGTGACTCCATATTCTCAAGCTTACTGCATATTTTCCTTTATAATGCCAAATGAATTCTTATATATAAGAAAAGAGGAAAGGGAATTTCATAGCTGTAGGATGAAAATGTTCTAATTTAGAGTACACGTACTTATATGGTAAGACTTAATATGGATACCTCCCAAACTGCCTTTGTGCAGCAAGCAAACCAAGCGCGAGAGATCCGTATCGTTCGTTATGTTTCAATGTCAAAAATGCGTATGTATAAAAATTAAGTCATTTGGAAGCTTCTTACCCATGCATTGGATTGATTGTCCAATTCGTTATATTATTGATTTTGCAACCACTTAAAGCATAATTGAAGCAACTGAAGAATACAAGCAACCTGACCTTCGTTTTAGAGTAACTGAAGTATACAAAGATCCTTAGATCCCCAATAACTGGTTAATGAACGTCGATCGACGTTAGCAAAAAAATGTAACTTGCATCGACATTTTCTTTAACAAAATTTGCAGATGCTCTATATTGACAAGTGGGACACATTGCATCCAATGAAATAATAAGGATCGACTGGATAGATAACATGACACTTGGCTAAATACTAACTGATAATACACTCTTTCGTCAACTATCAAAAGAATAGTGCTAAACAAACAAGATAATGCTTACAAAGAAACCCTCAAGAACAGAAAAATTGGAGCTACAACTTGTCTGATGTGATATGCAAGACAGCTACACTACTTGGAGAACAAAAATTGAAGGCACTATATATAGATGAGGAAAAACGATATGAGTTTGGTTTGTCTGGAACTGGGTGGATCTTCTCTACGTAGTCTTCCCCAACCCTGACCAGCTCCACATGTGCATGCTGCTCGGCTACTGGTAAAAAATGTTCATCAATATGTTTGCACATATTATTGAGATGCCTTATGGAGAAAAGCATGTTGAACTCGTCAGCTTCTTCTCTTTTGTCTTGCTGTGTATTAATAAACCCTATGTCTGCTCCTTGAGACTCAACCAACCCAAACAAAACTGAGCTCTCAGAGGCTGCTGGTCTGGAACTTCCAACCAATCTACGTATCTGAGAAATGAAAGAAGCATCAAATAATTATAAAACAACTACTTAAATCTTAACACTATCCAAGAAACCCAGCCATTTTCTTAAATGGAGTGGCCAAAAAATTCAAAAAGCCCAAACAAAAAAACTGATAATTTATGTAATAACTATACTATACAATGAAAACTCAAAATTTCAAAACACATGTTACAGAAAGTATAGTTCTTTAAGTTGTAAAATATATACGGAAGTATATACTTGTTATATCATGATCTGCTTGCTCTCTCTCGACCATATGGTCTTTCTCTCACGCTCTCTATTGTTCAGTTGTCTCCATATCATCGCCAATGACGGGGCATGTACCAGGGGGGCACTTCTAGCAAGGAGCTACTTCTAGCAAGGAGCTGTACCCGTACCGATTACGTGCCAAACACCTACACTTCATACATACTTCACGGGCACTTGGTCGGACACTCCTCATGTGTGTCCAAATTTTATAATGCATCTTATATGTTGGACACTTTTTACACACTTCTCTAATGTGACTTAGAACACACAATTAACAAATTCAGACACATATTCATACTTTTTGTACTAGCTCTAGTTACTTGCACACACCTCTAATTTTACAGTGTATAGTGAAGTATTATCACATTTTAGGACAATATGTTTTTATTTTCTATTGTTCAACACCATTTTTTATTAAAAGTATACATAATTGAGATAATATTAAGTTATATTATATAATATTAGAACCGTGTCCCCCAGTCCTACTTTTTACAAATTTGGCATGTCCCGTACCGTTTCCATGCTTCACAGAATTGTCACCAAAGTGCCACCATCAAATATAGGTTCACCCTTTAGGGTTTTAAACCATTTACTATTGCAAACTTCCACTGTTATTTTCTTATTCAATGTTAATATCATCCGATATAGAGTTGTCAGGCAAGTACCAAATCTGGTAGGAGTGAAGAGAATTGTTTTGGTCTTGGCCAAATTGTAACCATCATTTAAGATTTGGGAAGTTTGGATTCAAACGAGGTGTCTGAAACAATATCTACTTCTTGTAATGATTTCCCTCCATAAGAAAACAAACTCAAGCATATATAAAATGCAGGAATCCACTGTTATAATACATCTACAGCATAGTTGGAAAAATCCCTCTCCCCCCCAATGTGGGTGGCTACGGCGGATTGCCCAAAAAAACACATGTACATCGTAACACATGCATGAGTATCTGTGCATATATTTTAAATATACCACTAGGAGTAGTCATCGACAATGGTGGAGAACCATCCTTTTTGCAGTGAGCATTGTATAGGATAAATTAGGACTCTCTGTGTCCAGATAAGGATCCACTACAATATTCTGGAAAGATTATTTTGGGCAGTTTGCTTCCTCTGATCTTGATTTCCTTAGGCTCCATCTCAACCTTTTTCATGAAAGGTAAAAGGGAGCCAGCATCAAAACCTAGATCTATGAGAATTCCATGGCAGATGCCTTGAGTCTTGTGTATGCACTGTATATCCAAGTTTGTAACTAGCAATCAAATGGAAAGAGAGTCCGAAGTCATATAATGATTCTGAAACAATAATTACTTCTAAGCTACAACTCTGAACTTTGGAATTTACAACCAAATGGCACGACAAAGCATGCCTTCTTATTGACCTAAAGCCTAGAAAATCATCATAATTAAGGGATGAGATATAAATTAACAATTATGCTGAAATTGTCTTGCATTCGATGAATACTAAGATATCCAATTTGATAGCGAAAAATAATAATGAAATATCAGAGGGTCAATTTTATCATAACAATAACATCAACAACAACAACGAATCTTTTGGGTCAGCAGCATGATCCTTTTCCTCCAATTAATTCTGTACTGAGGGCCATCTCTTTTGACAAAATGGCACCTAAATATCCTTCTTAGCTGTTTCAATACATGTCCATTTAGGTCTATCTTTACTTTTCCTTTCATTAACTCCATCTCAATCCATTTAGCTGTTTCGAATTATATCTCCAGTTGGAGCTACCTCTACCGACGTGCTTAGCTCATCATTTACTATTTCGCTACTCATCCACCCCAACATTCTCATTTAAGCTATCATTCACACCATGTGATTCATTAGAAAAATATAGCTCTAAAGAGTTACATTTATATTCTTGGAGTTAAAAAATACACCCTACAAAGTATTTGTATTTTAAACTAAAAAAGAATATATTCCCAAATTGTTTTTCACATATTTTCACTTTCAAATAAAATTTTAAGATGAATTCTAAGGTCTACTTCACCATTCTACTTCGGCAGCAGTAACAAAATCCTGCCCTAAGTTATATATTTTCTTCTTTTTCCCCATTGATTAAGAGCAAGAAAAATGATTATGATAAATAAAGGAACAAACAGTTAAGAAAACTTCTAAAAAGATGACTCACTAACCTGGACATACTCCACACCCATTTCAATGAGTTTTCCTATGATATTATTGGAGGAGAGTAAACTGAAAACTCCTCAAGAGCCAGTTGGTGCTTGGAGTATCTCACAAGAAGACTTCATTAGGATTTTCTTGCCATCTGTGGATGCATCTACAATTGGTAGTTGCTCCTCTTCTACGATCCAAATCTGCAGGGATGGAATTCAAATTACCAACTCTTCATCATGGTAAAACATAATTGCAGGATGTTGATATCCAAAACAAGACAGTCTGTAGAGCTAGCATATGACAACTCAAAAATGGAAAAAAAGAACAAATAAATCATATATTTTGATTCACAGTTCATCATAATGTTTATTGTACATTATCGTAAAACAGCTAAACCAATGTATTGGTTACTTTCTAAAATTTTATTATTTAAGGTTGACGAATATGATAATAATTGAGGATACTTCTTAATCTCTGCATAATCATTAGATATGGAGTCAACACTAGGCCAATCTAGCATATTAATTTTTTCAAATATTGGAGTATCTAAAGTAGTTTGATCAAATATTGCAAATAAAGAGTTTGTATTGTAACACTCTATGTAGGAAAAAAAAAGTCTTGCACCTGCAGTTTTCTAGATTTCATCTTATTCTGGTATGGAGAGTACATTTATCAACCATCTAAATACTTTTGTTAATAAATAGGATAAAATGGCTAATATACAGAATATTTTGGCTTCAAAGGAAAGAATTTCATTTCATCTTATAAATTATAATCCAAGGATCTGGATTCTCAATTCTATACTGTTCACTGAGTGAAGGCAATCCAAGAGCCCTGGCCTCATATTCTTATTTGGACTGATATATCAATAGAATCCAATGTACTTTATTCATAAATGGGTGGACAAACCGCCTTTTCCTCAGAGGGAGGAACTCTATGGCTAGATATATGGACACATACATTCCATATGTCAAGTTGTTTATCAATATTACAATGCGTGATGTGCCTTCCTCACCAAACATAAGTACTGTAAATATCATCACTCTTCAAACAAAAAAAATCTCTAGATTAAGATACACACTGTTAAAGTAGTCTTAGTTTACTCCCCACATATGAAGTAGATGTATATTACTTTTTGTACTCTCCTATATATAGGAATCAGTGTATTCAATTTTATGCATCCAATAAAATATTCTTTTCTGTCGCTATACTATACTTCAACATGGTATCAAAGCTGAAAAAATATACACAAAAAATTTTTAACAAAAATTAGGCTCTCTCCTCTCTTAAAAAATAAAAAAAACCCTATTATTTCTTTCATCTTCTTCCTCCAAACCCAACATTCCTAACCCTAATTCTCTCCTCTCCCTCCCGCCGCCACCACTCCACTGCCTCTCCCGCACTGCCCTCCTCTGCTCCGCCACCGCTGCTCCCGTTGCCACCACCGCTGCTGATCCCGTCATCACATCTGCTCCCGATCCCGTTGACACCACTGCTCCCGCTCACCCTCCCCTTCCCTCCACACCGACGCCATCGTCCCTGCAAGTAGCAGCTGTCTCCATCCCACCACCTCTCCTCATCCGCTCCAGATCCCACCTCTCCTCATCGGAATTGATCCCCTTCTTCCACCCGCAACCCGTCTTCTCTTCCTCTTCCTCTTCCTGTAGCAAAAAAAAAAAAAATAGGGAAAAAAACAAAGAAAAAAAGAAAAAAGAAAAAGGTCCAAAAAAACCAAAAAAGAGAGTCAAAATGCCTTGTGATGCACTGTGTTCTGTAATGCGTGTCAGTTTTTGATGCCCTTTCCAATCACCATCTCTCCTTCAGAATTAATCTAGATATGCTCCCATGGCGACCTCCACTAATACAATGGTGACCTCCCCTCCTCCAATGGTGACTCCCTCTCCTCCAAAGGCAACCTCCTCTCATCCAACTGTGGAAACTTCTCATTCCACTGCTGCTCCTATGGATGAGTCAAGGATGAGGACATCAATTCTGTTTAGTTTATTTTGAGATTTAGCCCTATATAATAGTTTTACAATTTGCACCATTTTCTTTTATGCATTAGAATATTTTTGAGATTTTAGAATATTTTGAGATTTGTGTCAAGATTTGTTTTGAGCCTATATATAGACTTTGAGATTAATGAGAAGTAGTGATATTCTTGATAAAAATAATTATTGTGTTGAGTTATTGCTCTTCATCCATCTTTTTGTGTGATACAATTGAGAGAATTATTAGGGTTTGTGATAAATCAGTATTAGGGTTTGTGATAAACTCTAAAACTATACCCCCAAAATCCCCAAATCAACTAAACCCAAACCCTAATTCCCAAATCCAACTTAAACTCAACCCTAACCCATTCTCCATCTGCTTCTTCCTCTTGAATCCTGAACCCAACACCCCAGTCCACCATTGCCAACCCGTCGGTCCCTCGACCTCACCGCCGCAGGCCACCGCCGCCATTGCGCGACCACCGCGACCACTCCACGGCAACACCATCCCAACCCCTCGCCGTCGTCGACACCCCACACCACCACCGTCTTCCTCCTTTCTCTCTCACCGACCATCGACTACTACTCCGACCCCCTTCATCATCCCCGTTGTCCTCCCCGCTCGCCCCTCCGCCGGCCCTCCTTCGTCGCCCTCATCGCAACCCGACCTCCTCCTTCCCCCCGCCGTCGCCTCGACCCCGACCACAGCCATCCCGATGCCCCCTCCCTTGCTCCTCCTTCACATCTCGGCGCTGCCCCTTTCAGCCTCCATCAACGGTCACCCACACCCCTAGTGCTACCTATTGTTCAGATCCAGCAACTTCACAATGTTTTCATCGCAACTCGGTAAACTTTTTCCTCTTCTCATTTATTTGTGATACCGTTTATCATCTCTATAATATTATTTGATTTATTTGCCATCCACAAATATTGAGAGTGAGCGTTTTCACTTGTCTATTAGAGTATAAATCATTATTGCATCTCTTCCTTGCTAAGAACGCGTAGGTATACAGTTATTGATTATTAGAACTGAATCGTTAATTGGGCTTGTTAAACTTAATTCAATTCTTAAAATCCATCGAACCGATTAACTATTTCTAACTTGATCCGTATTACATGTTGGTAAAATTAATCCTTTTTAAATCTTGGAAATTGTCTATTTAGGGTTAAGTTTTACATCATTTTGGTATTAGAGCTAAAGTTTTAAAACCCTAGTTCTTGCATCATTTAGTCATAATTTTTGCATTCATTTAGGATCGTTTGAGTCAATTTTTTTCTCTTTTAGATCATTTCAAATATTTTTTTTAAAAAAACAAAAAATATAGGTGCATTTAAGACTTGTTTTCCCCAAATTTTAGCAAATACACGACCCCTAGTTTTCCACCGGTGGTGAATGCGTCTTCGCAGTACCATCACAGATCCTGAAGAGCCTTCCTTATTGATATGGCTAAAAATAGGATTAAATTAGTACCGTTCAAATCGGACACGAATCTTAAAGCTTTCAGGGGTAAAACGGTAATTTCACCTGCAAACGGATCTGAAATGGGAACTGGGTCTTTCTTCAAAGCCCAATAACCCATAAATGGATCTGTCCTACTGGGTACGGGTCTCACCCCGTTACAAACCAGTTCAGAAGGATAAAGAAGGATTCAGATTCGTAATTATCCCTAAGATTTGGTTTTAACCACTTCTATCCATCCACACCGGGAAGTAGAGATTTGTTCTTATCTCGAAACGGATCCCTAAGGCGACTATAAATACCCCTTTTCCCCCACCATAACAAGGTAATCAATATTTTTCTACATAAAGCTCTTTCATAATCTTCCTGATTATTGACAAGAGTGTCGAAGGGTGCGTCGCCAGGATCCACCCTGGTGTATCGCACTTTTTGCAGGTTCGCGGCAGCAGCAAGAAACAAGTCAACACGTTGGTGAAGGATCGACAGGTTTGCTTATTTGTTTTCTCAAGAATCCACAGATTCATCTGTTTGCTCCCACACCAAAATCAGCAGCAACAGATTGGCGCCGTCTGTAGGAAGCGAAAAAGCAATCCAACCTTCATCAGAGGAAGTAGTTTCAAACTATGCATCCGCAAGAGAAGGAGAAGGCAGCGGTCTCTAGCCGAAAAGCCCCTCCTCTTCCTCCTTCAGCTCAAGATGTTCTTCCTCAACAGCCTCCTCCTCAACAGGCCCCTCCAAGGTCTCGGGGGGCTGCCCAGGGGGGCTCCTGTCGGAGTCGTCCAAAGCAACATCCTCTTCATAACCATGTCGCAGTCCCCAATCCTTCAGTTGACTCTATGGCTTCTCAAAGCCCTTCCGAGCGGGATCTCCGTCAAGTAATTGTCAACCGCCAAAAGGGGGTCGACCTCCGAACTCGCCTGAATGGATGGCGAGCTCTTGAGGGAGTCCATCAACCTGAGCACCCAGGGGTCTCAAGAGTTCGGACCCCCCGCAGACCGAGGACCAGAAGATCCTCTCCCGCAAGGAGGCGAAGAAAGTCCCCTCAACGTCATCGGCGGAGAAGTCATACTCCAGTAAGCCGAGCCACACATAGGGACCGCCAAGCTAGAGAGGCACCGGTCACAAGGACGAAGTTCCAGGATTTTCAAGAAGTCGTTCTGCGGGCCCTCAATGTAGCTCCCAACCACGAGCAGCGGGCACCTAGTCCTCAACCTGCCCCAAGCCATCACCACCGCACTCCTAGTCCCCTTTCGCATTGGAAAGAGTCTAGAGGCTTAGCAAGATATGACCGAAGGAAAGACTCGGTCTACCGCCGTTTCCACGAGATGGAGAGGCGCCTTGCCCGATTTGACAGAGAAGAGGAACAACGGACGAGAAATTTCCGCCCGAGCAGGCCTCCGTTCTCCCGGGTCATCATGGAAACACCACTCCTGGAAAACTTCAAGCCCCCTAACTTTGAGTCATACAACGGGAAGTTGGACCCCGCCGACCACATCGAGAGTTTTAAAACTCTCATGATGATCCGCCAGGCGTCGGATGCGCTCCTTTGCAAAACCTTCCCAGCCACGCTAAAGGGGCCTGCGAGAGAATGGTACTCTCGACTCGCCCCGGCCTCCATCTTCTCGTTCGATCAGTTCGAAGGGATCTTCCTTACTCATTTCGTGAGTAGCCGCCGGGCCGAGAAAACAAGTGTATCTGTGGTGACCCTCAACCAAAGAAAGGGTGAACGCCTAAGAGATTACGTTCGGCGCTTCACCGCCGAAGTCCGGTCTATTGCCTCCCTCAACCAATCAGTAGCCTCAGCGGCATTCGGGCACAACATCACTAACGCCGACCTCAAGGCGTCCCTTGCCAAGAAGCCTCCTTGGGACTTCTCAGAACTCCTGCTTAGGAGTGAGAAGTACATCCAAGTGGAAGAGGCTCTCAACCCCCCCCCCCCCCCACACACTCTCGAGGAATCATCTTCCGGGAACAAACGGAAGAATACAAGTGAAGACGGGTCACAGAAACTCCAGAGGGACGACAATGGCCAACGCCGCCCAGCTCCTCGTTTTGAGAAGTTCACCCCCCTCAATGCTAGTATATCAGCAGTTCTTATTGAGGTGGACAAGGAAGGACTACTCCGCGCTCCTCCTAGAATGAATACCCCTGGCAAGAAAAGAAACCGAGATAAGTGGTGTCGCTTTCATAGGGACCACGGCCACGATACGGATTATTGTCGGGCTCTCAAAGAGGAGATCGAAGAACTCATACAGCGGGGACACCTAGACAAGTTCGTCCGAAGAGACGGGGCCGACCTTTCACCCCGAGGAGCCTACAAGCAACAGAGAGATCCACCGAGTTCCAAGATTCCGAACCTGGGGCCATCCACCACCTCATCCAAGGAGGTCCAATAGGGGGAGAACCCAACTCCAGAGAGGCCTTCGCCCTATCATAGAAGTAGGATCTCGGTTTTCAATAAGGCCGATGCTTGTAACCCGGCCAAAAGCATGTAATAATGGTTCGTCCCATTGAAGCGGCCACTTAGTTTATTTCAATAAAACTTAGCTTCTTTCTATTGAAAATTATTGCACTTGCCTCACTTCTATCTCTCTGAGTCACATATACGACTTGTTAAATGGTAAGTTCGGAGTCCAACTTGTCCTACAGGGCTGCTCCCACAACTTACTAAGCTCAAAAGACGAGTTTGGAGTCCAACACTTGGTTCGATGTTGCTTTAGCTGCTTGCAAACAAGCAAGTGCGGGACAGCTCACCATTCGTAATTGCTCCTACAACTAGTTAACTCTCTTAACAACAAGTTCGAAGTCCAACACTTGGTTTGACGTTGCCTTAGCCGCTTGCAAACAAGCAAGTGCGGGGCAGCTCACCATTCGGAATTGCTCCCACAACTATTGAACCTCTTCTCAACAAGTTCAGAGCTAAAACTCTCCCCTAGAGTCGCTCCTCAAACTTGTCTCCCAAACGGCTCTCTCCTAGAGCCAAGCTCTTCGTTCCGCTCGCCTCCAGAACGGACCTCTTCACAACGAGTTCGGAGCACGACTCTCCCCTAGAGTTGCTCCTCAAACTTGTCTCCCAAACGGCTCTCTCCTAGAGACAAGCTCTTCGCTCCGCTCGCCTCCAGAACGGACCTCTCCATAACAAGTTCGGAGCACGACTTTCCCCTAGAGTTGCTCCTCCAACTTGTCTCCCAAACGACTTTCTCCTAGAGCCAAGCTCTTCGCTCTGCTCGCTCCCAGAGCAGACCTCTTCTCAACGAGTTCGGAGCACGACTCTTCTCCTAGAGTTGCTCCTCAAACTTGTCTTCCAAGAACGGACTTTCCCTAGAGCCATGCAAAGCTCTTCTCAACTTCGTGAAGACGAAGATGTTACGGAACTATCTTGACCTTGAAGAAGGATGATTCTCCAACTCATTTCTAAAGAGAACTTGCAGATATTCGAGATAGCTTCGAAACAAGGGGTCACACGCCCCAATCCGACCTCTGTAGCGCTGGGAATGTCAGTTACAATACAGCTGCGCCGAAGCTCTCCTGGACTTCAGCAACGTGTGCCGAGCACTCTTGCCACCGACGTCCAAATGCGAGAAAAAGCTCTCTTAGACTTCGGTAACATGTGTCGAGCACTCTTGCCACCGACATCCAAATGTGAGAAAAACTCTCCTAGACATCGGCAACGTGTGCCGAGCACTCTTGCCACCGACGTCCAAATGCGAGAAAAACTCTCCTAGACTTCGGCAACGTGTGCCGAGCACTCTTGCCACCGACGTCCAAATGCGAGAAAAAACTCTCCTGGACTTCGGCAACAAGTGCCGAGCACTCTTGCCACCGAAGCTCAAATTGGAGAAAAAATATGCCTTAAGATCCGCACTCAAATCAAGATCAACGGTGGTGATTAAAGCAAAAGGAGAGAGCCAACAGTCAAATGTTGACCAAGTCAACGGTCAACTATTGACCGCCACGTATCAAGCCGCCGAAGTCCTCTCCTGGTTCGGAAATGCAATCCGAGCACTCTTGCCACCGACCCTGAAACCCTGAAACAAGAGAAATTTATCGAAAAAGTCAACGATCAACATTGACCGAGTCAACGGTCAACCGTTGACCGCCACATGTCAAGCCGCCGAAATCTCTCCTGGTTCAGAAATGCAATCCGAGCACTTCTGCCACCGACCCTCAAATTGGAGAAATTTCGTCTCAAAATTCGTGCTCAATCACGATCTGCGGCTCAGATAAAACCAAAAAAAAGAAGAAAAAGAAGAGGGTTAACGGGTCGGGTTTGAACCTGTTATAGGCCCAAACCCGTCAACCCCCTTCTTCACCACTCTCCTGCCAAAAACCAAACAGAGGAAAAAAAAAACCCAACTTCTCCGAAGCTGTCGACCCCATCTCCTTCCCGAGCTCCTCTCTCCGTCGATGCCCAAGTGTCGAGCTCCGGCTCCACCATGGCTTCGACAAGCCTCCTCCAAACGTCGAACTCCACAGAGCTCCTCCAAACATCGAACTCCACAGAGCTCTTCCTCCAAACTCGAAGCAACTCTCGAGCTCCAACGCCGAACCCATAGTCAAGCTCCCTCACCCTCTCCGAGCACTGCAGCTCTCCTTTACCGAGCTCCAACTCTTCGCCGAGCTCGAGCTACCATCGAGCTCCCCCTTACTCACAGTCGTCACCACCGAGCTATCGAGCTCCTCTCCTCCTCCCCTCCATCGCCGATACCGCGAGGCTCGCCGCCTCAATCCGAGCATTCGTGGCACCGGAGTCCAAATGAGAGAAAAAAGCTCCCATCGTCTCCGAGCTCATCTCGACTGAGCTTCGAACCCAACAACACGACGAGCTCCCTCACTCCGTCGTCGAGCTCCCAAAAACCCCATGCCGAGCTCCAGCGGCCTCCTTTGCCAACTTCGCCGAAATCCAAACTCGCTGACATCGAGTTCGAGAACTCCTTTTCCGAGCTCGAGAACTCAGTCGCCGAGCTCCGACGTCGGCCTCCACCTTCGCCGAGCTCCACTGGCGACGGGAGCGTGAAGGTCGGCAGCATCGCCGAGCATTCGTGGCACCGGAGTCCAAATGAGAGAAAAAAGCTCCCATCGTCTCCGAGCTCATCTTGACTGAGCTTCGAACCCAACAACACGACGAGGTCCCCTTCACGAGCTCCTCGTCAAACCGCCTCCAATGTTGACTCTCCACTGTCGCCGCCCAACTCCGTCGAGCCCCCTTTGCCGAGCTCGTCTCCACGTCGAGGAAATCCCCTCGCCTGAGCTCTTCCCTTCGAAGCTCTACCGACGTTGTGTGAGACGAAGGAGGAAGGAGAGAGCAGACATAAAAAAAAAGAACAGAAGAGAAAGCAGAGGTCGGGAGAGAGCACCGGGAAAAGAAGAAAAAAAATTGGGTTCGGGCGTTGACCAAGTCAACGCGTGCCGACGACTCGTGCCACCGACCCTCAAATTGGAGAAAAAAATGGTCTCCTCCCGATGCGCGCTCGCTTGATCGTGATCGATGCACAGGATCGCGCCACGTCATCAGGTATTAATTAATTTAATTAATCGAATTAATTATTTAAAAAATCAGAAAAAATATTTAAAAATCGGGAAAAAATAATTAAAAAATTCTTAAAATAATTATTAATTCAGAAAATAATTTTAAAATTCTGAAAATATAATTATTAAATTAGAATAATTAATTAATATTTTCGAAATCAATTATTTAAATTAAGAAATTGAATAAATAATTCCAAAAAACTGGAAAAATCACAAAAAATCCAGAAAAATCTGAGAATAATTCTGGGCATTTTACAAGCTCAGAATAATACAGTTACACCTCGAGCAAGATCCAAACTCCCTTAAGAACTCCGATAAAATCCTGTACGCCATTAGGGCAACAAAACTACTCCTCAAAGACTGTAGAACTCAGTTTCCAGAAGTGGGGGGCTCGTGATATGGCTAAAAATAGGATTAATTCGGAACCGTTCAAATCGGACATGAATCTTAAAGCTCTCAGTGGTAAAATGGCAATTTCACCTACAAACGGGTCTGAAATGGAAACTGGGTCTTTCTTCAAAACCCAATAACCCATAAACGGATCTGTCCTACTGGGTACGGGTCCCAACCCGTTACAAACCAGTTCAGAAGGATAAAGAAGGATTCAGATTCGTAATTATCCCTAAGAGGTGGTTTTAACCACTTCTATCCATCCACACCGGGAAGCAGAGATTTGTTTTTATCTCGAAACGGATCCCTAAGGCGACTATAAATACCCCTTTCCCCCCACCGTAACAAGGTAATCAATATTTTTCTACATAAGGCTCTTTCATAATCTTCCTGATTACTGACAAGAGTGTCGGAGGGTGCGTTGCTGGGATCCACCCTGGTGTATTGCACTTTTTGCAGGTTCTCAGCAACAGCAAGAAACAAGTCAACACATTGGTGAAGATCAACAAGTTTGCCTTATTCGTTTTCTCAAGAATCCACAAATTCATCTGTTTGCTCCCACACCAAAATTAGCAGCAACACTTATCACTTCCAAACCACCCAATTAGGAACCCTAGACCTCCACAAACTGAGATGGACAACTCTGATATTTTCGCTACTCTAGCTACCATTCAAGCAACTCTTGCCAATTTCAATCAGAGGCTTGGAAAAGTGGAATTAAATCAAACTGTTGCCCTTGAGCTTCATACTAATCGTCAGATCCCCAAGGGAATGATCGTGACGACCGACATCACGATCATGACCATGACAAACAATACAAGAAGAACGTTAAGGCTGACGTTCCCCATTTTGAAGGCCACATAGAACCCCAAGCTTATTTTGATTGGATCCGTGCCATGAACCACTACTTCGTGTGGTTTGACATGAACGAACCCCTAAAAGTCAAATTTGTCACGATAAAATTGACAAGAAAAGCTCAACAACACTGGACCAATCTTGAACATGCCCGTAGAGGCCGAGGCCTAACACCCATATCCACTTGGGAAGCCATGAAAGAGAAACTCACTGAGAGATATGTACCGTTATCGTTCCACACCCGATTGCTAGATTCGTAGAACTAAATCTATCAAGGAAGCAAACCCACCCAAGAATATGTTGATAAGTTTGATAACTTCCTTATTCGGTGCAATGCCTTAGGTAAAAAGAGCGAAAAACACTCTAGGTTCATGGAACGAGCTAATTCATAGAAATGTGGACTCATTAGCGGCAGCTTATGCCCTTATCCTCGATGTTGCTGCTGATTTTGGTGTGGGAGCAAACAGATGAATTTGTGAATTCTTGGAAAAAACAATAAAGCAAACCTGTTGACCCGTTGACCTTCACCAACTTGTTGACTTGGTCTCTTGCCGCTGCCGTTGACCTGCAAAAAGTGCGAGACACCGGGATGAATCCCGGCAATGCACCCTCCGACGCTCTTGTCAGTAATCTGAATGATTATAAAAGAGCTTTAATTGGAAAAGTATTGATTACCTAGTAACAGTGGGGGAAGAGGGTTTTTATAGTCGCCTTAGAGATCCGTTTCAAGATAAGAACATATCTCTACTTCCCGGTGTGAATGGATAGAAGCGGTTAAGGTCACTTCTTAGGAATAATTATGAACCTGAATTCTTCTTTATCCTTCTGAACTGGTTTGTAATGGGTTGGGACCCGTACCCAGTAAGACAGATCTGTTTATAGATTATTGGGCTTTGAAGAAAGACTCAGTTACCATTTCAGACCCGTTTGTAGATAAAAAAAATTACCGTTTTACCCCTAAGCTTTAAGATTCGTGCCCGATTCGAACGGTCCCGATTTAATCCCATTTTTAGCCATATCACGGGCCCCCCACTCCTGGAGACTGAGTTCTACAGTCTTTTAGGAGTAGTTTTGTTGGTCTAATGGCGTACAGAATTTTATCGGAGTTCTTAAAGGAATTTGGATCTTGCTCGAGGTGTAACGGTGTTATTTTGAGCTTGTAAAATGCCCAAAAATATCCTCAAAATTTTCTGGATTTTTTGTGATTTTTCCAGATTTTTCTGAATTTCTTCTCATTTTCTGAATTTTTTATTCATTTTCCGAATTAAATAATTAATTATCGAAAATTTTAATTAATTATTCTAATTTAATAATTATTATTTTCATAATTTTAAAATAATTTTCCGAATTAATAATTATTTTTAGAATGATTTAATTAATTTTTTCGATTTTTAATTAATTTTTCGGATTTTTTTAAATAATTAATACAAATAAATAAATAAATTAAATTAAATATTACCTGGATACGTGGCACATTTCTGGACGTCGATCATGATCAGATTGCGCGCATCGCAAAGCAGATCATTCTCTGGACACGTAGCGCATTTCTGGACGTCGATCATGATCAGATGGCGCGCATCGCAAAGCAGATCATTTTCTGGACACGTGGCACATTTCTGGGAGTCGATCATGGTCAGATGGCGCACATCGCAAAGCAGATCATTTTCTGGAACGTGGCGCGTTTCTGAGCATCGATCGTGTCGTAGCGCGAATTTTGAGATGATCGGACGGCTTGTATAGTTCGGCAGCGTTTTTCTCCACATTACGAGCTCGGTAGGTCGGTAGCTCGGCAACCAGCGCCGACCCCCCAGAAGACGCCACGTGGCGCAGTCAACGCTGGCGTTGACCGCCACGTGGCACACTTTTTTTTTCTTTCTTTCTTTCATTCTTTCTCCCCGCCCTTTTCCTCTGCCTTTCTTCCTTCTCCTTCGTCTCCTTCCTTCGATTTCTTCAAGCATTGCTGGAGCTCGACGAATGGTGGCTCATCGAAGGCGTGGTTCGGCGAGGGGAGCTCGTCGAGAGGAGAGTTGGCGAGGAATGGAGGAGGAGAGGAGGGTCAGCGACGAGAGGAGCTGTGGCAGCGCTGGCGTGGAGCTCGGATGCACCAGAGAGAAGCTCGTCGGCAGCTGACAGTGGAGATCGGCCTTGGAGGTCGACGAGGCATTCATGGAGGTTGGAGCTCGACACCGTGATGGGTTCGGAGCTCTTCGAAGAAGAGCTCGACATTGTGGAGGAGGAGAGGAGCTTGAAGCTCGGTGATGGAGCTGTTCGGCTTTGGAGCTTCGAGAGTAGCGCTCGGTGGTAGCTCGAGCTCGGTGAAGTCGACGATAGTGGAGCTAGCCGATGAAGGAGGAGCTCGGTGTCGAAGCTCTGCCGACTCGACGTAGTGTTTGGAAGGGGAAGAGCTCGACGAAGCTTCGCGAGGAGGGAGGCGAAAGCTTCGAGCTCTTCATTGGAGTTGGGCAGAGCTCGGAGTGAGGAGCTCGGCGAGGTGGCGAATCAGTGGGATTCTCGACGAGGCGGCGAGCTCGGCCGCGAAATGGAGGTCGGAGATGAGCGAGCTCGTCGACGGAGGGAGAGCTCGGTGGCGTGAGGAGCTTGGCACAGTGAAGAAGAGGAGTTTGGGTTTTTCTTGTTTGGTTTTGGCGCCAATTCGAGGAAGAGGATGGAGAGGAGAGATGTGCAGTTTGTGGAACGGGATCGGGTTTATAACGGGTTCGGATCCGACCCGTTAACCCATCCGCTTCTATTTTTTGATTGATTGGATCTGAACCGCACATCGTGTTTGAGCACAAATTTCGAGGCAAATTTTTTGCCATTTTGCAGTTTGGTAGCTCAGTGGCTTGGATTTCAGATCTGAGCTACGTGGCTCCATCTGGACGGTTGATCATGATCATGGCGCGAATCACAAGGCAAGAGGCCCAGATCACGAGAAAACGTGATCTTGTCGTTTTGTGTAGATGTGGCAAAATCTGAGTCATCTATCAGCCATTGGCGCGAACATCTGGACGATCTGACGGTCCAAGGAGCTCGGGGGTATTTTTTCGCAATACGGAGGTCGGTGCCCCGGTAGCTCGGCATTGTAGCTCGGTAGCTCGACGCTGTAGCTCGGGGGCATTTTTCCCCGAAGGGGCACCTCGGTAGCTCGGCGTTGTAGCTCGGTAGCTCGACGCTGTGGCTCGGGGGTATCTTTCCCCAAAGGGGCACCTCGATAGCTCGGCGTAGCTATGTTGCGATCCACTTTTCCGGTGCTACAGAGGTCCGATCGGGGCGTGTGATCCCTCGTTTCGAAGCTAACTCGAAGATCCACAACTTCTCTTTAGGAGTGGGCTAAAGAATCACCCTTCTTTATGGTCAAAATAGCCCCGCAACATTCTTGTCTTCATGAAGTTGAGGAGTGTTTTGGTCTTCAAAATCTTCGAAGAGGAGCTCCACTCCTAGGAGCGAAGAAGATGGGCTAGGAAGATCCTCGTAAGAGCCATGGGAAGATCCATTCTTGGGGGTGAGTGCAAGGAGCAACTTCTGGGGAGAGTTCTAGCTCGGAGCCCATTGAGAGGAAGGGCACTCGTGAGGCGAACGGAGTGAAGAACATCACAAGGCTCTAGGAGAGAGCAATTCGTGAGACGAGTTTGAGCAGTAACTCTAGGGGAGAGTTTTGAGCTCCGAACTCGCCTAGAAGAGGTCCGCTTTGGAAGTGAGCGGAGCGAAGAGCTTGGCTCTAGGAGAGAGCCATTTGAGAGACGAGTTTAAGGAGTAACTCTAGGAGAATGTTGTGCTCCGAACTCGTTGAGAAAATATCCGCTTTGGAGGCGAGCGGAGCGAAGAGCTTGGCTCTAGGAGAGAGCCATTTGGGAGATAAGTTTGAGGAGCAACTCTAGGAGAGAGTTGTGAGCTCCGAACTCGTTGAGAAAAGGTCCGCTTTGGAGGTGAGCGGAGCGAAGAGCTTGGATCTAGGAGAGAGCCATTTGGGAGACAAGTTTGAGGAGCAACTCTAGGAGAGAGTTGTGAGCTCCGAACTTGTCATTTAAGAGAGATTCAACGGTTGTGGGAGCAGTTCCGAATGGCGAACCACTTCTTACCCGCTTATGAGAGAGTAATTTGAAGCGGAATCGAGCCAAGTGTTGGACTCCGAACTCGGCGTTTAAGATAGATTCTACGGTTGTGGGAGCAGTTCCGAATGGCGAACCACTTCTTACCCGTTTATGAGCGAGTAATTTAAAGCAGAATCAAGCCAAGTGTTGGACTCCGAACTCCTTGTTTAAGAGAGATTCAACGGTTGTGAGAGCAGTTCCGAATGGCGAACCACTTCTTACCCGCTTATGAGCGAGTAATTTGAAGCGGAATCGAGCCAAGTGTTGGACTCCAAACTCGTTGTTAAGGGGGTTAACGAGGTGTAGGAGCAATTCCGAATGGTGAGCTGCCCCGCCCTTGCTTGTTTGCAAGCGGCTAAAGCAACGTCGAATCAAGCGTTGGACTCCAAACTCGTTTTTTGAGCTTAGTAAGTTGCGGGGACAGCCATGTAGGAGAAGCTGGATTCTGAACTCACCATTTAACGAGTCGCAGATGTGACTCGGAGAGATAGAGATGAAGCAAGAGCAATAATTTTCAAGGAAAAAATGTAAAGTTTTATTGAGGTAAACTAAGTGGCCGCTTCAATAGGGCGAGTCATTATTACATGCTATTGGCCGGGTTACAAGCATCGGCCGTATTGAAAATCAAGATCCTACTTCTACGATAAGGTGAAGACCTCTTGGGAGGAGGTGGATTCTCCCTCCATTGGACCTTTTTGGATGAGGTGGAAGACGGCCCCAGGTTCTGAGTCTTGAGGCTCGGCGGGCCTCTCTGTTCGTTTGTAGGCTCCTCAGGGGGGAAGCTCGGCCCCATCATTTTGGACGAACTTGGTCAGGTGTCCCCGCTGTATGAGTTCTTCGATCTCTTCCTTGAAAGCCCGACAATCATCCGTGTCGTGGCCGTGGTCCCTGTGAAAGCGGCACCACTTATCCCTGTTCCTCTTCTTGCCAGGGGTATTCATTCTAAAGGGAGCGCGGAGTAATCCTTCCTTGTCCACCTCCATAAGAACTTCTGATATATTAGCAATGAGGGGGGTGAATTTCTCAAAACGAGGAGTCGAGCGGTGCTGGCCATTGCCGTCCCTCTGGAATTTCTGGGACCCTTCTTCGCTCGTATTCTTCCGTTTGTTCCCGGAAGATGTCTCCTCAAGCGTAGGGGGTTGAGAGCCTCTTCCGCTCGTATGTACTTCTCCACTCTAAGTAGGAGTTCTGAGAAGTTCCAATGAGGCTTCTTGGCAAGGGACGCCCTGAGGTTGGCATTAGTGACGTTGCGCTCGAATGCGGCAGAGGCTACTGATTGATTGAGGGAGGGAATGGACCAGGCTTCGACGGTGAAGCGTCGAACGTAATCTCTGAGGGTCACCAGGGATACACTCGTTTTCTCGGCCCGGCGGTTACTCACGAAATGAGTAAGGAAGAGCCCTTCGAACTGATCGAATGAGAAGATGGAGGCCGGGGCGAGTCGAGAGTACCATTCTCTAGCAGGCCCCTTCAGTGTGGCAGGAAATATCTTGCAGAAGAGGGCATCTGAAGCACGGTGGATCATCATGAGAGTTTTGAAACTCTCTATGTGATCCGCAGGGTCCGACTCCCCGGTATACGCCTCGAAGTGAGGCAGCTTGAAGTTCTCTGGGACGGGGGCCTCCATGATGGTGCGGGAGAATGGAGGTCTGCTCGGGCGGAAGTTTATCACCCGTTGCTCTTCTTCCCTGTCAATTCGGCTGAGGCGCCTCTCCATCTCGTGGAGACGGCAGTAGACTGAGTCTTCTCTTTGATCATATCTTGCCGAGCCTCGGGACTCATCTTCGTACGAGGGTGGACTGGGGCTGCAGCGATGATAGCTTGGAGATGGAGCAGGACAGGGATTGTGAAGGCGGTGGCTCCTAGCTGGCTCATAAGTGGCCTCTGGTCGTTATTTGGGGCGATATTGAGGGCCCGTAAGACTGCCGCTTGGAAGTCTTGAAGCTTTGCCCTTGTGACTGGTGCCTCTCCAGCTTGGCGGTCCCTATGTGTGGCTCGGCTTACTGGAGAATGAGTTCTCCGCCGATGACGCTGAGGGGACTCTCTCGCCTCCTTGGGGGAAGGGATCTTCTGGTCCTTGGTCGGCGGGGGGTCCGGACTCTTGAGACCCCTGGGTGCTCAAGTTGATAGACTCTCCCAAGGGCTCGCCATCCATTCAGGCGAGTTCGGAGGTCGAGCCCCTTTTGGCGATCGGCAATCACTTGACAAAGATCCCGCTCGGGAGGGTTTTGAGAAGCCATAGATTCAACTGAAGGATTGGGACCCGCGACATGGTCATGAGGAGAATGTTGCTTCGAACGACTCCGACGGGAGCCCCCCTGGGCAGCCCCCCGAGACCCTGGAGGGGCCTGTTGAGGAGGAGCACCTTGAGCTGGAGGAGGGGGAGGAGGAACAGAAGTGGTTCTTCGGCTGGAGACCGCTGCCTTCCCCTTCTGTTTTGGATGCATGGCTTGGAACTAGTCTCGCTGACGAAGTTAGGTCGGGTTGCTTTTTCGTTCCCACAGACGACGCCAATCTGCTGCTGCTGATTTTGGTGTAGGAGCAAACAGATGAATTTGTGGATTCTTAGAGAAAACAATAAAGCAAACCTGTTGACCCGTTGACCTTCACCAACTTGTTGACTTGGTCTCTTGCCGCTGCCGTTGACCTGCAAAAAGTGCGAGACACCGGGATGGATCCCGACAACGCACCCTCCGACACTCTTGTCAGTAATTTGAATGATTATAAAAGAGCTTTAATTGGAAAAGTATTGATTACCTGGTAACAGTGGGGGGAGAGGGGGGTTTTTATAGTCATCTTAGGGATCCGTTTCAAGATAAGAACATATCTCTACTTCCCGGTGTGAATGGATAGAAGCGGTTAAGGTCACTTCTTAGGGATAATTATGAACCTGAATTCTTCTTTATCCTTCTGAACTGGTTTGTACGGGTTAGGACCCGTACCCAGTAAGACAGATCCGTTTATGGGTTATTTGGCTTTGAAGAAAGACCCAGTTTCCATTTCAGATCCGTTTGTAGATGAAATTACCGTTTTACCCCTGAGCTTTAAGATTCGTGCCCGATTCGAACGGTCCCGATTTAATCTCATTTTTAGCCATATCACTCGATATGGATTCCCTTAAAGTAAGTTCCTATTACAAGTCCAGCGATTCGATGAATCATTCCTCTAGAATGACCCCTCCTAATCCCTCTAGGCCTGAACACTCCTCTCCTCAGTACCCCAACAAGTCGTACCCAAGCAAGCCTACTTCAAATCCCTATTCACTTAGAAATGACAACACAGATAAGCACACTGAAAAAAACTATTCTAAGATTGATTCTCTCACTATGTGCTATAAATGCCAGGGATACGACCATATTGCTGGCAACTGTCCAAGCCCAAGTAGGATCAATATAATAGAAGGTACCGCTATCATCGCTGATGAGCCCGACAATAAGTTTACCTATGAACCTCATGTAAGTGATGACTTTGATGAAGAAGAGGAAGACCAACCTCTCAACTGTATTCGGTCGATCCAATCACCTTCACTGAATGTACCTGAGTCAGCCATCCTTTCCCAAGTCACTTGGCAGCCCATAGATTTTACCCGTGTTAGAACATCACAGAGTTACAGAGTCTGCATCTACATTTGCATTCCGCAGTCATGATTTGCATAGAGAAATTTCCAAGGAAATTAATGAGAATAATTTTAACTACAAGTTAATAGAGGATACTAAAAGAAAATTTAAAACTCTTGATGTTGGTGACGAAGAGATGGTTCGGATTCGTCCTCAACGTTTTCCAGCTAGATCTGTTAAGAACTTGAACATAAGTGTTGCAAGCCACGTTGACCTTCTTGAAGGTTTTGGTAAGTAAGACTTTCATATTGAGGATCTAGTACTCTATGAAGGCTCAAAATTTAACCCTAGAAATTCTTTTATAGATGAGCCTACCTTGCAGCCTAATGGTAAGATTCCCATATTTATCCCTCTACCTGATACTATTTACCCACCGACAAAAGAATTGAATAATATTTTAGATGATCAGATAATTTCTACAAGAGATGGTAGTATTCATAGGTATTTGGTGAGGTGAAAGAACAAGCCGAAAAAGGATGACACTTGTAGTGATCATGAGGAGCTCCAGCGCTTGGATTCATATCTTTTGGAGCGCCATGATAGGATCACTGATTTTGACTCGACTGGGTCGTGCTCTCTCTCACCCGGAGAGAATGATGAGGACATCAATTCTGTTTAGTTTATTTTGAGATTTAGCTCTATATAATAGTTTTACAATTTGCACCTTTTTTATGCATTAGAATATTTTTGAGATTTTAAAATATTTTGAGATTTGTATCAAGATTTGTTTTGAGCTTATATATAAGCCTTGAGATTAATGAGAAGTCATGATATTCTTGATAAAAAAAATTTATTGTGTTGAGTTATTGCCCTTCATCCCTCTTTGTGTGATACAATTGTGAGAATTATTAGGGTTTGTGATAAATCCTAATAAAGTATTAGGGTTTGTGATAAACTCTAAAACTACACCCCCCAAATCCCCAAATCAACTAAACCCAAACCCTAATTCCCAAATCCAACTTAAACTCAACCCTAACCCATTCTCCAGCTGCTGCATCTTCCTTTTGAATCCTGAACCCAACACCCCAGTCCACCATCGCCAACCTGTTGATCCCTCGACCTCACCGCCGCAGGTCACCGCCCCCATCACGCGACCACCACGACCACTCTACGGCAACACCATCCCGACCCCTCGCCACCGTCGACGCCCCACACCACCACCGTCTTCCTCCTCCCACTTTCACCGACCATCGCCTACTACTCAGACCCCCCTTCACCATCCCCGTCGTCCTCCCCGCTCGCCCCTCCACCGCCCCTCCTTCGTCGCCCTCATCGCAACCCGACCTCCTCCTTCACCCCGCCGTCGCCTCGACTCCGACCACAGCAATCCTGACGCCCCTCCCCCCCCTCCCCGGCTCTTCCTCCTTGACATCTCGGCGCCGCCCCTTTCGGCCTCCATCGACGGCCGCACGCACCCCTAGTGCTACCTATTGTTCAGATCCAGCAATTTCACAACGTTTTCATCGCAACTCGGTAAACTCTTTCCTTTTCTCATTTATTTGTGATACCATTTATCATCTCTATAATATTATTTAATTTATCTGTCGTCCACAAATATTGAGAGTGAGCGTTTCCACTTGCCTATTAAAGTATAAATCATTATTGCATCTCTTACTTGCTAAGAACGCGTAGGTATACAGTTATTGAATGTTATAACTGGATCGTTAATTGGGCTTGTTAAACTTAATTCAATTCTTGAAAATCCATCGAACCGATTAACTATTTTAATTTCTAACTTGATCCGCATTACATGTTGGTAAAATTAATTGTTTAAAATTCTTGAAAATTCTCTATTTAGGATTACGTTTTACATCAGTCAACCTCCTTCCATTCTATCATTTCTGCTGATAAGTATCAAAACTTCCACAACATGCTGCTTCCTCCTTCTAGTAACTCTTTCCACTCGAGCAATGCTTATCATGTTTCCTCACATCAATGAATAATTGATGTAGGTGATTCTGAACATGACTCCTTTATCGCTTTCTTCATAATTTTGCTTTCAAATTATCATGTGTGTATTGCTGATGGCTCACCTGTCCCTGTTAACGAGGTGGGAGATCTCTCTCTTTCTCCGGACCTTCACCTTAAATCGGTTTTGAGTATTCCTAACTTTTCTAATAGATTATTATCAGTTCGTAAACTTTGCAAAGATTTAAACTGTTCAGTGATATTTTTTTCTTCTCATTGTGTATTTCAGGATAGTACGACGAGGAAGGTGATTGACACCGGTCGTGAACAACATAGATTATATATCTTGGATTCTCCAGTCTCGGCTTTTTATTTTTCTGCTGATTCTGAATTGTGGCACCGACGACGGGGACATCCTTCATCTTCGACACTCAAGTACTTAGTTTCAAGTTGTGAGCCTTTCTTTCAGATATCTTGTGAGTCATGTGAGTTAGGTAAATATCATAGAGTTTCCAACCCAGGACGCATCAATAAACGTGATGAACATTTGTTTGATTTAGTGCATTCTAATGTTTGGGGCCCTATTGGTTTTCCCACGTTTAATAACTATCGTTATTTTGTTACGTTTATTGATGATTTCTCTCAAATGACGTAGTTGTTTCTTTTGAAATATCGTTCTGAAGTATTTAAAGTTTTTCAAGAATTTTTTTCGAGATACAAATGCACTTTGGCACAACTCTGCAATATGTTTTCGTTTTGATAATGCTAAAGAATACATGAGTTTCTATTTTCAATATTTTTTTCCCAACATGGAATAATTCACCAAACTTCTTACGCCTATACTCCTCAATAAAATGGAGTGACAGAACACAAAAATCAACATTTACTTAGCACTGCTCGCTCCCTAATATTTGAAATGAAGGTCCCCATGTTTTATTGGAATTTTGCGGCTCTCACTACATGTTTTCTTATTAACCGAATTCTTACTCATATTCTTCAAAATCAATCCCCATTCAACATAGTATTTCATCAAAAAATCCATTTTCAATGTCACATCGTGTTTTTGGTTGCATTTGTTTTGTTCAGAATCTCCACCCAGACACTAATAAACTTGACCTGCGTACTACTAAATATGTATTTTTTTGGTATTCGTGTTTTTCAAAAGGTTATCTTAATATCTTTGCTATTGCCCTTTAGGAAAAAAATGTTTTCCTCGGCGGATGTTTCATTTTTTGAATATAAACCTTTTTTTGAACATATTTCTTTATACAATCATGATTTACCAAGGACTGTTGTAGAGAGTCTTGATTTTCCACCTTATCTGCCACCACCAACAACAACAACAATCACACCATCCCCACCACCACCACCACCGCCACTGCCAGCGCCACCATCACTTCAGGTTTATGTCAGAAGATGAAAGGCTCGTTCAAACTCGACCATCCAAGCGTACCCTATGTTGTTCAACCAAGCCAACCACTTCTATCGGTAATATTCCTAACACGGATAATTTACCTATTTGTCAACGTAAGGCTAAGCATTCTTGTGCTCATTATTCTATTGCAAAGTCTGTTTCTTCTTTTAAACTGACCATATCCTTCTGAACTTTTGCCTCTTCTTTGTATTCTATTTTTATTCCTAACAATGTTCAGGAAGTAATCAAGCACCTTGGTTGGACATCAGTCATGAAAGAGAAAATGCATGCTCTTCAAGCAGAATGATACTTGGCGTTGGTTCGCCTCCCTGTGGATGGTAAGATAGTTGGTTGTAAATGAATATTCACTGTCAAATACAGTCCTGATAGCATAGTTGACCAACTCAAATCACACATTGTCGCTAAAGATTATACACAGGAATTTGGGGTCGACTCTGTAGAGACTTTTTATCCGGTTGCGGAACTCACTTCTGTACGTGTTCTTATCTCTCTTGCATCAAATTGTTTTTGATCCCTTCATTAACTTGATGTCAAGAATGCATTTCTCAATGGAGACTTGAAAGAAGTGTATATGCAGCAGCCTCCTGGTTTTGAGTGACAGGGGGACAATCTTGTATGTTCGCTCAAAAAATCTCTTTATGGCCTCAAATAGTCTTCGTGAGCTTGGTTTAAAAAATTCGGCAAAGCTATGTGCTCTTATAGGTTCTCAAGATATAAGGCAGACCATTTTCTCTTTACAAAGAAAAGAAGCAAAGACATTGTTATTATGTTAGTTTATGTTAATGATATCATTAATCATTATCACAGTCAGTGATTCACGAGGTATTACACAGATCAAACAATGGTTAGCTCAAATCTTTCAAACAAAGGGTCTTGGTCCGCTTCGATATTTTCTTGACATTGTGGTTGCACGCACAAATGATGATATCTTTCTTTTTCAAAGAAAACATGTCCTTAATATTTTTACTGAGACATGAATGTTGGGATGTCGCTCTAGTGACACCTATATATCCCAATATTAAGCTGTTATCCTTCAATGATGCATTGTTCTCTGATCCAGGATGATATTGCAGGCTGGTTAGCAAACTCATCTCTCTCAGTGAATAGGCCGGACATTGCCTTTGTAGTTAGTCAAGTCAACCGGTTTATGCATGCACCGACCATCACTCATTGGGAAGCAATGGTTCACATTCTTCGTTACCTTAAGAAAGCCCCAGGGCAAGGGCTACTCTTTCAGCCTGGTGATTCTCTTTCTTTACGAGGATATTCTGATTCTGATTGGGCAGAATCGATTGATGATAGACGCTCAACTAGTGAGTATTTTGTATCCTTTGAAGAAAATCTTGTATCTTGAAAATGTAAGAAACATGTGATAGCCAAATCAAGTGCAGAGTCTAAATACCGAGCAATTGGGCATTTAGTTTCTGAAGTTTTATGGCTCAAATATCTTCTTCAAGACTTGACAATCCCAGTGTTATCTCCAGTTCCTCTCTACTGTGACAACAAGGTTGCTATGCATATTTCTGAAAATTCAATGTTTCATGAGCGCACAAAACATATCAAAGTTAATTGTCACTTCGTTCAAGATGAGTGAGAGAAGAAAGTTATTTCATTTTCATATGTCCGATCCGGTGAAAACTTGTTAATATCCTAACTAAAACATTACCTCCTAAGGTTTTTCAAACATTCTTGAGCAAGCTTGGCTTCAACAATAACTACGCACCAGCTTAAGGGGGGTGTTAAAGTAGTCTTGGTTTAGTCCCACATATGAAGTATATTTATATTACTTTCTGTACTAATCTATATATAGGAACCAGTGTATTCAGTTTTATGCATCCAATAAAGTATTCTTTTCTGTCTCTATACTATACTTCAACACACAAATTTTTTATTTACTAATAAGGTATACAACTGGAAGAGAGACCTACCTGAAAGCACTCATCCTTGCATTACCATTATATAGTACTATAAATGGTAATGTCGAAGATGATATGACAAACCGGAGAAAAAAGATAATTCATAATAAAATGAATCAGAAAGGAACCAATAATGAGCAATTTGGAGTATGAAAGGCATTTGCAATAGAAATCTACAAGAGCTGGTATCCTACCTTCTGACTGTCAAGGCCAAAGTAACCTCTATCTAACAAAAAATCCTCATATGACCGAATCTCATGAGCAGGGGAAACCACAATGAGAGGAATAGAGATATCCTGTCCTACCTGTATAGAAATACAATGCATTCCTTGAGAAGCATATTGTAGAAGGATAAAACAAATTTGAGATATTTCAAACCTTGACAAGATGCTTAGTGAATTGAAACTATTTGAGTACTGTGAAAACCATTATGCAATATGCAGAATAATACTCGTAATCATTTATTTGGAAGCGAATGTAACAAACAACAAATATAGATAGTGAACAACAGGATTACCGTTGTATTGCTAGGGAAGAATGCAAATAAACACAACAAAATGTATTACAATAAAAAATCGCAAAAAAGGTCTAATGTGACAGAGTAGTAGAAAGAGAGGTGGAGGTGGAGGAAGAAGGGAGAGTGCAGCAGGGGTTGGGGTGTGTGTGTGTGTGTGTGTGTGTGGGGGGGGGGGGGGGGGGGGGGGGGGGGGGGGGGGGGCGCCGGGAATGATGGGCGGCGGATGATGGATTGGTTACTAAAGACAGAGAAATACGAAGTGATAAATTTTGAAAAATGATATGCACGAACCAATAGTCCAGTTAAATTTCATTATAAACTAGGTTCAAGAAAAAGACAAGTAAAACAGGAAAAGATTCTCACCTCCAAAAGTTTCTTGTAATCAACAATTAGTTGTTGAATCCACACAAGCCAAGACTCGGATTTACTAGTTTGAACACCATCAATGTCAAAATCTTTGCTAGCATTCACATCATTATCCGTGACAACTAAGATTGCGACTTTTGATTTTGCAAGGAGTATAAGCCCCTCTTGGTGTAATTCATAGTTTGAGCAACTATTTTCTTTACTTGCACAAGAGCTGAGGCATCAGGCGATATTTTAAGGGTATTCTCTTGTAATAAAGCTGACTTAGCATAGATAGACAAATCGAACCTGCTGTATAAATTCAAGTAGAGAATTAGACACTGATTAGGTGCGCATTTGAGCATTTTGCTAAGACATAAATACATGAAAATACACAAAAAACAATTGAACACATTCTCTAACAGGGTGAAAAGATCTAGAAAACAGTGTAAAATAGCACTCCACTGAAGAAAGTAGGGAGACAGTGCAAAGGAGAGAGAACAGAGCTGACTCCACATATCAACTAATATTTGAATATTCTCATCTCTAGTCATGGATGGTGGTCCTCTAGATTCTGCATGAGCTGAAACCCCCTAGTTTTCAATCTCAGCATAGTGAATAACAAACCCTTCTATCACTATTCATGTAAACTAAACCATATCTACCTGTGCGAAGGTGTGTTGATACTCTGCACTGCATGTTGAAACAATTTATAATTGATCACCACTATTTGTTTTATTAGAAAATTCTTTTGGGCCTTCCCTCCAACTTTTAGATACTCCAGAACATGATTCTGCCCCATTTCAGAAAGCCTTTTTTTAGCAGCAGTGAAACGGTGTTGTAACTTTTTCCTTTCCTTCCATTCCTGAAACAAAAAAATGGCGAGTGGATATTAGAGAAAAAAGTGTACATAATTAGCGAAAAAATTGTCACTGTTAAAATTTAAATCTATGTCCATCAGTATTTTCTTATATCATCACTTGAGGAAACACCTATGATCGAAAATCAACGTAACATGGTTAAATTCCATTTTACTGTCAACGCCCGTGCATTCAAGCAACATGCACATGGATAACTTTATGCACACTGAGGTATAGCAGAAAAAATGAAGCCAATGATAACACAGCATGGAATAAGTGTTGAGAACATTGGTATCTAGCATGGTTTTAAATCTCGGATTTCGGACTCGTCTCGGCAAGGGATGTTTCGTCTCAGATCGAAGATATCGGAGAAGATCTCGGGAAAATGTGATCATATCGGATGTTCATTTCCTATACTCAATAAATATATTTTTTTTACTAAATAAGATATTATATGTCCTACATGTCATTTATCATATAAAATATTGTATAATGTAACTAATGACACGAATCAATTACGATAAATCTTCACATAATTTAACAATAATATAGAAAAGAATGTAATATACGTATATAACTAAATAAATTTGCATTGATCAGAAAAAATGTATTAGTTAATAAAGACTTTGCATATATATAAACAATAGCGATACAAAATTCTCACATTATTTTAGCTTAATATCCTATATTGAAAGACATATATGCAAAAAGTAAAACAAATTTTTTTAATATATTCACAATAACATTTGTGTCTATTTCGGTTGATATTCGCCAATTTTGGCAATATTTCGGCCGATATTTTGGTAATTTCGGCTGAAATCTACACATTTCAGTCCAAAACGATGTAGAGTATAAAATATGTGATTTCGTATCGGCAAGCAAGCAGAAACAAAATTTCGGCCGTACCGGAGGAAATTTTTTATAGTGGTATCTAGTACAAAGATGGTAAAATAGAGACATATATGAATCAGAACAGAAAGGGAGGGAGAAGGAAGAAGATGTAAGTTGAGGAAAACTGATGATGATAATTTACTTACAGCAACAACAAGAATCAATAACAGGAAATAATAATACACTAAGACAAGTCAACTAGACACTGAAAGATATGCCTTAGAAAGATTGAGAGGAGAGCAGTAGATAGATGATTAAATTGGGCACTAAAGGAAGAAGACTAACCAGCTGGCGTCTCTCAGTTTTAGTTTTCACGTGCTTCCGGAAATTGAGCTCTAGAAGCCCTTTTGGAGGTGTTATGTGCAGTTCTCTTCTATTGATGTCAACATCTGGAACAATTGCTTCCACAAATGGGACCCACACAGTTTGACCAGTAGCACCTACGACTGGATTTGATGGATTAGAGTGATCAAACTCTTCTTCTGTCGATTTAAGCAAGACCTGCAGAAGATCGCTAGCACCAAAGTTGAAAACATTGGTTACCTCTCCCACCAATCCACCTGTTTCCTGAAAAGATACAACCTTCTCTATTTTAATGAGCAGAATCATTCTCTGCCAAAAGAAATAGAACCAGAACAACAACAAAAATATACTGAAGAAATGTCTAGTGAATATTCTGTTCAGCCAGCCCTCCAACTGAAACCAAATGTACAGATCCTGAAATAGTAGGTGTCCAACATCATTAAATATTATGATGCTTAGGGTCGATACATGCACAAAGTGACCTGCAATGGAAGGTAAAAGAAATATATAATATTATAGGAAAAACTCTCAGATAACATCCGAAAGGGGACACCAAGCACGTAATACAGAAAAGACAAACGCACCATTTTAAAGGGGCTATAGGAGTCAAAATGGTGGAATCCATTGCACTTGCAGCATAATAGGATTAAATTTCCTGTAGCATCTTTCTTTTTGAATTTATTACATTTACAAAGAAAATGAAGAAAACAAGAGCAGTTTCTTTCTTCAACTCTGGGTAGGGCCTATAAATTCTAAAAGTTGATACTAGCATGATAACTATCAAGAAAAGCAATAGATTAGAGGCTAAACCTTAAGGACAACCCTCATTCCAACAAGGTCACGAATGTAAAATTCGCCTTCCTCCAAGTCTGGCCTGTCTACCTCCCTCACAAGCAAAGTGGAACCAACTATCTGCTTCGCCTGAAGAAAAGAAAGATCAAGACATGTCGTCAACCAACACAGATGCAAGTTGCAACACTTTATATTTCAGAATCTTATTGTAAGAAGGAGAAGAAAAAAAAGAAGGTAGAAGGATCATCGTGCATGAAAGTAGAATTAGTGGTCAGCATGCAATCTATCAAATCTTATTTAATGACAAAATTAAACAAGCTTCTCAATTTACTTATAATTCTCAGTTTTTAATAATATTAGATAAAATTCTCTGCACAATCAATCTCTTGTACGACAATACTGGAGTATGGGTAATATATTGAACTAAATCAAGTTTCTAATCATATACTATACTTCTGAAGTAGTGTACTTACAGGGATCGAAAACTATGTCGAGTTATTGTTTGGTAGAGCTGGTTTCTATTCAGTAGGGCTTCATCTTACTAATTCATGCATACACCTTAGGATTGTAATACTATGAAAGGCACATATCAATTATTTATCAATAACGTGTTCGACCACAAGAAAATTGATGTAAACTTAACCCTAAATATAGAATTTTCCAAGAATACTAAAAGATTAAGTTTACCAACACGTAATGCCGATTAAGTTGGAAATTAAAACTAATAATTGGTTTGATGGATTTTCAAGATATGAAATAGTTTAACAAGTCCAATTAAAATTCACGTCTACAATCAACAATTATACTTGATCGTTCTTAGCATGTAAGATATGTAATAAAGATTTGTACTCTAATTAGCAGGTAGAAGCACACAATCTCAATATTTGTGGACGACAGATAAATAAAATAATATTCTAGAGACGATATATAGTATCACAAATAAATGGAGGCAACGACGAGGAGGCAACGCTATGGGGCAGGAGGCGGCGGCGGCTGCAGATGGTGGCAGGGCAGCCAGCGAGGAGCCGTCAGGAAGTCGACGGGAAGAGGAGGTGACAGTAGCCTGAGGTGGTGCTGGGGTCAATTTAGGGTTAGAGTTTCGAACTTGAGGAAAGGGGTGGTCGGGGTGGAAGCGACGGAGGTGGTTGCGGGGTGAGGGAGGATGGTGGCGGTTCGGGAGGTAGAGGCGACGGCGGGGTGAGGTCGGGATGGAGGAGATAGAAGGCTTCGGGTGTGCTGTGGTCGATGGTGGTGGTTGAGGTTTTGGTGGAGTCAAGAAGAAGGGGAAGTGGGTTCAACGGAGATGAAGAAGAAGAAAGAGGAGAAGAGGGGCGATGTCGGCTGTGAAAATTGGGAGTTAGGGTTTGTGATTTGTATTGAATTTGGGTATAGTTTTTGAGTTTATCACACACCCTAAAATTTTATCTCAATGTCTCGGACAAAAAGATGAATGAAGAGCAAAACTCAATCAAAATAATTTTAGTCAATCAAAAGCATCGTTATTTCATTAATCTAGCGGCCTATATATAGGCTCAAAATAAATCTCAATACAAATATCCAAAATATTCTAATGCATAAAATAAAGGATGCAAATCGCAAAACTACTACATATGGCTATAATTGTCAAAAACAAATATAAAGATTGAAATAAAAATACAAGGCTAATAGAACTACCATCCTAGATGATGTCTGTGCTTATAGAAGCGCCAGAATCGTCTTGAACTGATGTCCTCATCATTCTCTCCGAGTGGAAAAGGGCTAGACTCAGTCGAGTGAAAACCAGTCCTCCTGTCATAGGCTCCAAAAGGTCTGGATCCAAGCATTGAAGCTTTTCACGATCAATCCAAGTATCCTCCGACTCCGGCTTGTTTGTTCATCTTACCAAATACCTATGAATACCACAATCTTTAGTAGAGATTATTTGATCATCTAAAATATTATCCAATTTTTCGGTCGGTGGGTAAGTAGTATCAGGTAGAGGGGAAAATGTGGAAGTCTCACCAGCTGTGAAGCACCGATACGGGTACGACGATACACATACGGGAACACGGGTACAGGTGATACGGCAATTTTAAAAAAAGTAGGATACGGGATATGACGGGAATATATATATATATATATATATATATATATATATATTGTTAATAAGGAAATGATAAATATCATTCATTAAGCATAAATAAGATAACTCATAAAGACTATAATAATTATTAATAAACATAAGCAATAAGCCAATAACATAAATAAACAAAGCAAATTCATAACCAATATAACATAAGCAGATAAATCAAAAAGTGGGACAAGTTTGAAAATATAGCAAAGGCTCCTCTATCACACCATGCCTATCCAAGTTGATCAATATCATCATCATCACCAATTTTCTCAAAAAGCACAGCCTCCATATTAGGTTCATCAAGCGAAAATTCTGCTATCTCAAGCTCCCCAGCACCATCAAAAGGATAAAAAATATCCCCTCCTACATCCCACATTCTGGTTTCTCCTTGCATATATTACTCATTCTTCCTTGAAAGTAGGCGAAGATTAGAGTGTACAAACACCAAATCTTCTCCACGTTGTGGCAAAATTTTGTTTCTTCTAAGCGAATGGATAAGTGAGTATATACTCTAGTTTCTCTTAGCACATGCAGATGAGCATGGTTGTGCAGGTAGCTTTAAAGCTAGGGTTTGTAAATTTGGAGTGGAAGTGCCATAAAATAACCACCGTTCTTTAGCATCCAGATGGGCTCTATTATTCAAACAATCAAACAAAGAACATACATATGAAGCTCCTGAAAATTTAGTGAACACATTGATCGCTACCCTTAGCTCAATAGGGTCTGGAAAATATCGCTTCAAACGCTTGTTTCTCTCTTCAGAAATTTCGTTATCTCTATGAGGTGTAAGCCGATTAGGAGCCTCCCTAAGACACTCTTCACTATAGTATCTGTATATCAAGAAGCCAATATTTATTTAAAGGCAATACTTACTAAAACTTATGAATAAAGCAATCTAAGGATCCTAACATATTATATTATGCATAAATGTGCTGACTAATTAGTAATTACTCTGGGTTCAACGAATGTGCAAAGCAGTGAAGTGGCCTACTGCTCTTGTTCCATCTATCAACAAGAATTTTATGCACGATGTCATAAAAGCTAGATTCTTCATGAACCGCTAAGCCTTCTTTGCGAAAATTACTTGTTTAACCTTCTCAATCATTGAATCCCACATATCATAGATCAAATGAAGAGCAGGTGATGTAAAACTAACCCTAAGATAGAGAATTTTCAAGATTCTTAATGGATTAATTTTACCAATACGTAGTGCGGATCAAAGTTAGAATTTTTAAACAGTTAATCGGTTTGATAGATTTTCGAGAACTGAATCGCGCCAACAATCCCAATTAATAATTCAATTCTACAATCAATAATTAAATCCCTAAGTGTTCTTAGCAAGTAAAGAATTCAATATTAATTTGTACTATAATCAAGCAAGTGGAACAGTCAATCTCAATTGTTTTTGTGGGCGACATGCAAATCAGATAATATAATAGAGATGATAATTGATAAAGCAGTATAACACAAATATTTGTAAATTGGAAAGAGTATACCGAGGATTCGAAGAACTCAATGTAGATCTCGGATTGAACAGCAACGCGGAATGCAGCAAATCAGCAACAACAGTCAGATAGAAACACAGCAACTACAGCAAGAGGAAGAGGGAAGGTGCGGGAGAGAGACTGGTGGTCGGCACCTACTCTGTAGCTGGCGTCGGGCTACTACAGTCGTCAGCGGCGAAGGAGCACAGGCGGGCGGTAGCTGTGCTGCGGAGCGGCTGCGACACAGGAGGCGGCGCAACTAAGGGGGTCGCGACACCTGGGATTACTGCCGAGGGGATGAAGAAGATCGGGAGGGGGACACAAGGTGCAGGGATGGGTGCTTGGAGGTCTAGAGCGACGGGAGGCTGCTGTGGGGCTATTTCGATGTGGATGAGGTGAAGGGGATGGTCGACGGAGGAGGGAGGGGTTTGTGTCGGCGAAGTCGCGACGTGGAGGTGGGCTAGGGTTTCGGTCGGGATCGAGAATAGGGGAAAGAAGAAGAAGGTGAAAGAGAGGGGAAGGTAGGTGGCGGCTGAGTAGGGTAGGTTTTGATTTTGTGATTTGGGAAATTAGGGTTAGGGGTTTTGGGGATTAGGGTTTGGGTTAGATTTTAATTTGGGGTAGATTTTAGAGTTAATCACTAACCCTAAAATTGTATTAGAATTTATCACAAACCCTAACAAGTTGGATCTCAATTGTATCACACAAAGGAGAAGATGAAGAGCAAAACTCAACACAATAATTTTAATCAAGAATAGCATGTCTTTCTCATTAATCTCTGGGCTTATAAATAGGCTCAAAAGAAATCTTGATACAAATCTCAAAAGATTTTTAAAATCTCAAAAACATTCTAATGCAAAAAGAAAGATTACATATGGCTATAATTGCCCAAAAACAAGTATGGTACTGAAATAAAATACTAAATTAAATAGAATTGATGTCCTCATCATTCTCTCCGGGTGGGAAAGAGCTCGACCCAGTCGAGTCAAAACAAGTGATCCTATCATGGTGCTCCAAAAGATCTGGATCCAGTTGCGAGAGCCCCTTACGATCACTGCAAGTGTCATCCGACTTCGGCTTGTTTTTCCACCTCACCAAATACTTGTGCATACCACCATCTCTTGTAGAGATTATCTATCATCTAAAATATAATTCAATTCTTCTGTCGGTGGGTGGATTGTATCAGGTAGAGGGGTAAATGTGGGAATCTCACCATTAGGCTGCAGAGTAGGCTCATCTATAAAAAAATTTCTAGGATTGAATTTTGAATCTTCATAAAGTACTAGATCCTCAATATTGAAAGTCTTACTTATGCCAAAACCTTCACGAAGGTCAACGACATAGGTATTATCATTGATTGTATGTAGAATCTTAAATGGGCCTGCAGCACGTATGTTCAAATTCTTAACAGGTCCAACTGAAAACCGTTTCGGACGAATTCGAACCATCAGTTCGTCACTAATATCAAAAGTTATAAATTTCATTCTAGTATCTGCTATTAACTTATAGTTAAAATTATTCTCATTAAGTTCCTTGAAAATTTCTCTATACAAATCATGAATGTGATATGCAAATGTGGGTGCAGACTCTGTGACTCTAGGATGTCTCAACACATGGATAAAATTATAGGCTGCCAAATGACTTGGGAAGGGATGAGTGACTCGGGTACACTCAATGGAGGTGACTGGACAGACTAAATACAATTAAGAGACTGGTCATCCTCTTTTTCCTCAAAGTCATCACTTACATTAGGTTCATAGGTAAACTCATTGTCGGGCTCATCAGCGATAACTGCAGTACCCTCTATTATATTGATCCTACTTAGACTGGGACAGTTGCCAGCAACATGCGCATATTCCTTACATTTATAGCATTTAGTGAGAGGATCAATCTTAGAATAGTCTCTTTCAGTGTTCTTACTCGTGTTGTCATTTCTAAGTGGATAGAAATTTGAAGTATGTTTGTTTGGGCAAGACTTGTTAGGGTACTGAGGAGAGAAGTGCTCAGGTCTAGAGGAATCAAGAGGATTCATTCTGGAGGAATGATTCATCGAATCGCTGGACTTGAAATGAGAACTGGCTTTAAGGGAATCCATATCGAGTACAACGGCATAGGCTACCGCTAGTGAGTCCACATTTCTATGAATTAGCTTGTTCCTAAGGTCGGCTCGTAGTCCAGCCCTGAACCTAGAGAGAGTATGTTCTTCACTCTCTTTACCTAATGTATTGCACCGAATAAGGAAGTCATCGAACTTATCAACATATTCTTGTGTTGATTTACTTCCTTGATAAAGTTGGTTTCACGAATCTAGCAATTGGGTGTGGAATTATAACGGTACATATCTCTCAGTGAGCTTCTTTTTCATGGCTTCCCAAGTGGCTATGGGTGTCAGGCCTCGGCTTCTGCGGGTGTGTTCAAGGTTAGTCCAGTGTTGTTGAGCTTTACCCGTTAATTTTATTGTGGCAAATTTAACCTTCAGGGCTTCGCTCATGTCAAACCACACAAAGTAGTGGTCCATGGTACGGATCCAATCGAGATAAGCTTGGGGTTCCATGTGGCATTCAAAATGGGGAACGTCAGCCTTAACGTTCTTCTTATATTGTTCGTCAGGGTCACGTTCTTGACGTCGATCGTCACGAACATTCCCTTGAGAGATCTGATGATTAGCATGAAGCTCAGAGGCAACAGTTTGATTTAATTCCACTTTCTCAAGCCTCTGATTGATATTGGCAAGAGTTGCTTGAATGGCAGCTAGGATAGCGAAAATATCAGAGTTGTCCATTTCAGGTCGGGAAGGTCTAGGGTTTCTAATTGGGTGATTTGGGAGAGATAAGAAAGGCTTGTCAGGATCTGTGATGGTGCTGCGAAGACGCATTCACCAAAAGGAGAAAACTAGGGGTCGTGTGTGTACTTTTTTTTTAAAGATGAATATCAGAATATGAAATGATCTAAAATAAAGAAAGAAAAATAAAAGACTACACGATCCTAAATGAAAGCAAAAATTGATGCCTAAATGATGCAAGAACTAGGGTTTTAAGAACCTTCGCTCTGATACCAAAATGATGTAAAACTAACCCTAAGATAGAGAATTTCCAAGATTCTTAATGGATTAATTTTACCAACACGTAGTGTGGATCAAAGTTAGAATTTTTAAACAGTTAATCGGTTTGATGGATTTTCAAGAACTGAATCACGCTAACAATCCCAATTAATAATTCAATTCTACAATCCATAATTAAATCCCTAAGTGTTCTTAGCAAGTAAAGGATTCAATATTGATTCGTACTCTAATCAAGCAAGTGGAACAGTCAATCTCAACTATTTTTGTGGGCGACATGCAAATCAGAGAATATAATAGAGATGATAATTGATAAAGCAGTATAACACAAATATTTGTAAATTGGAAAGAGTATACCAAGGGTTCGAAGAACTCAGTGTAGATCTCGGGTTGAACAGCAACGCGGAATGCAGCAAATCAGCAACAGTCAGATAGAAACACAGCAACTGCAGCAAGAGGGAGAAGGAAGGTGCGAAAGAGAGACTGGTGGTCGGCACCTACTCTGCAGCTGGCGTCGGGCTGCTGCAGTCGTCAGCGGCGGAGGAGCACAGGCGGGCGGTAGCTGTGTTGCGGAGCGGCTGCGACACAGGAGGCGGCGCAACCAAGGGGGTCACAACACCTGGGGTTACTGCCGAAGGGATGAAGAAGATCGGGAGGGGGGCACGAGGTGCAGGGATGGGTGCTTGGAGGTTGAGAGCGACGGGAGGCGACTGTGGGGCTATTTCGATGTGGATGACGGTGAAGGGGATGGTCGACGGAGGAGGGAGGGGGTTGTGTCGGCAAAGTCACGACGTGGGGGAGGGCTAGGGTTTCGATCGGGATCGAGAATAGGGGAAAGAAGAAGGGGAAAGAGAAGGGAAGGTAGGTGGCGGCTGAGTAGGGTAGGTTTTGATTTTGTGATTTGGGAAATTAGGGTTAGGGATTTTGGGGGTTAGGGTTTGGGTTTATTTTATTTGGGGATTTTAATTTGGGAGTAGATTTTAGAGTTAATCACTAACCCTAAAATTGTATTAGGATTTATCACAAACCCTAACAAGTTGGATCTCAATTGTATCACACAAAGGAGAAGATGAAGAGCAAAACTAAACACAATAATTTTAATCAAGAATATCATGTCTTTCTCATTAATCTGTGGGCCTATAAATAGGCTCAAAACAAATTTTGATACAAATCTCAAAAGATTCTAAAAATCTCAAAAATATTCTAATGCAAAAAGAAAGATTACATATGGCTATAATTACCCAAAAACAAATATGGTACTGAAATAAAATACTAAATTAAATAGAATTGATGTCCTCATCAGCAAGTTTATCAGTATCTGCAAATCGAAGCATATCATAATAGGAGCAGTGAAGGCGAGTATGTAGTCAATCTTATCCCACCATTGATCATTTAGAATCTTTTCCTTCACAAACAGAGCTTTAATTTGATCATCTTCACGGTAATTAGACCACTTATCACTAATCACCATTGTTTGCAGTCCTCATTTTACAAGCTTGAATCTTTTCAACATCACAACAACAAAAGCAAATCTGGTTTCAGCAACTCAGAGCAACTTCAGATTCACAAACTCATTAAACATTGCCAACCTCAGAATGATTGTTGATGAAATTCCTAATTTGAACAACTTCTGAAGCAACATCAGCAATCCAGCTCAATACCTTATGTGCCTCATGTGTCTCCTGATTTCTTTCTAAATCTGTTGGTGCACATATATTCTTCAGGGCAAGATTACGAGTGTGCACGATACATGGTGTCCAAAAGATTTGTTCAAATTGTGCCTCTACAAGCATCCCTGCCGACTTGCACACTGGGGCATTATTAGTTATGACTTAGACCACATTCTTAGATCCCACTTCTAAAATTACTTCTTTCAAAAGGTTGGCAATAAAATACTTATCTTTATACTCACCATCACAATTCACCACTCATAGAAACATAGGTTGATTGTCTGCTACAGCCATGAAGTTTAGAATTAGCCTCCTTTCAGCATCTGTCCATCCATCAGAAACAATGCTTATCTCTTTCTCCTTCCATGTTCCCTTAATAGGATCTAAGAGTCTTTCAAGGTTTTCTCTTTCCTTCTGAAGCAGTGTAGTTCTCAAGGCGTTGTAGATGGAAGAACAAAACCAGGTAGATTGGTGTTAGCCACATAACTAAAGGCACTTACATAGTATGGACTCCTAGCACGGTGAAATGGCAGCTCCGAAGCGTAAAACATCCTTGCTATTTCACTACTCAATTGCATTCTAACTTCATTGTTGAATGCCTTCTCTAGTAGAGAAGACTTTGTCTTCTTTGTTGTATCTAACCCGCCAACCCTCAAAGAAGCAAATATTGTTCAACTCCCTTGGCTTGAAGAAGAATTGGGAGGAAGCGGGATGGTCGTATAGTTAGACCTCTTCTCAATTTCTTCAACCTCTCTTTGCAATCTGGCTTTCAAAGATGCATCGACTTTCGTACATAGGGATACACCAATCCCTGGAATTCTGAGCAAGTGAGCTTTGACCCGAGAATATAACCCTGAGAATTGTTTGTTGCAAAAGCCACACTGCCATCTTTGATTTCCACCATTGTCTCCCAATTTTTCTATCTTGGTAACATAATTCTAGAGCGGAGTAGTATCAGATTCGGAAATTCGTTGGGTTGCACCGGTGGTGTCACGGCCCACTTCCCAAAAAAGAAATACAAAATGCGGATACGTGACAAAGTCCAGCGAATAATTTTCATTATCCATAAGCTGTCAGGATCTTTACAACATTTCACAGGAATAATCAAAGTAGGAAGCAAGAAAAGTCAACCACGCATGCATAGATGAATCAATATACCAACAGGAATTTACTTGAAACAAAATTTAATAATCTCAAATAAACCAGATCTGAACAAGTCAATAATTCCAGGTCACATTGCCCACAACAAAATAATCCAAGTAACCGAGTACAATTATTCAAGATAAGCAACAAGAAATAAATAGATATAGCAAGAACTCCAGCCAACTAAAATCTTAGATCACCTACCCCATCGGGCAGCTGGACACCAAAGTCTGCAATTTAACAAATTGCACGAAGAGGAAAAGAAACAAAACGTCCATCAATGCAAGTTACGGGCCGCTTGTAATGCAGGCACAAGCACGGGGAAAGATAAACAGAATAGAGTAACAGAGGAGCAGACATAGCATGGAATAGACATGACAACAAATAGTATGACTAACATAAATCAGGAAACAAAAATCAACATAATGTGCTAACAGGGTACAGGTAACATGTAACAGATGTCAAGTATCATGCAAGCAGGTAAACAAATAATCAGGTAAACAGGTAGCATGTACAGGTAAGCATGTAACAGGTGTCATGTTATGACAAGTCTTGTATTTATTACTATTTAGGTAGCACTTCATGCGTCCCATCCATTTTCCACATGGTTGCTACATTCAAACAAGTTACGTTTAAATTCGTAGGGAATTCTATAGGTCATGTACTCGGGTATTCACAGGATTACAAAACTTGGTTGGTAAACTTGAACGGTAAAAGAAAATTAACTTGGTCGGTAAATCCATTTCCCACCTGGTTGCTACATTCAAACAAGTTACGTTTAGATTTCGTAGGGGATTCTGTAGGTCATGTACTCGGGTATTCACAGGATCACAAAACTTGGTCGGTAAACTTGAACAGTAACAGAAAATTAACTTGGTCAGTAAACTTGATCGGTAACAGAAATTTAACTTGGTCGGTAAACTTGATCGGTAACTTGTCATACGGGAAACACGAGTTCCCTTCCGAGTACAGGCTCTTATATTGTCCACTACTAGATCTTTTCCTTAACTCCAACTTGGTTATTTGTTATTATTATCAAACAGGCATATACGAGCACAAAACAGTGCAAGAATAATATAGTATAAACAAGTAACAGGTTCAGGTTGGAAGACAAACATGCACAGGTGAACAACTCATAAAAGGATAGGACAACGAAAATTCTAATTCAGGACAGCAAGACAGTACCGCACTAAATCTGAGATTTTCGTTGCCACAAACATGCAAATCTGGATCCGTCAAAAAATCTGGAAAATAGACTCTCGGCCGAATCCAGCAAATATATATAAGTCATATGGTATTTCACAAAAAAAAGACTCAAAACAGAATTGTATCCAGAAAACATGTTTAGCCAGAAATCATGAGTTTGTATTCATAAACAGAAAAACGGCATTAAAACTTACTGATTAAATCCACGAAAAATCTGGGGTATTCCCTAATATGTTTAGTAACAGAAAATAAAGTTTCATAATTTTCTAACATAGATAGAATAGTCAAGTAAAATCAGAAAGCAGCAAGATACAAAAAATTTGTAAATCTGAAATCAGAAACACAGCAGTGCTAAAACAGCAATATCTTACAAAATATAAATCGAAATACAGATTCGTCAGAAGGATGATAAAATAGATACAGTAAGCTACAATTCATATTCAAAAAGTTTTTACAGACAACAAATAGAATCAGGTCGAAATTAAGATTTTTTACTGAACAGCATGAAAATTCTGCATGTATAGTAGTTGTTTGTAAGCATAGAATAGTTTATAAAAGTTATCAATTAAATCCACAAAAATTAGGGATTAATCCCAATAAAGTCTAGTAGTACTCAGCAAAATATTGGATCAAAATATTATCTTTAACATCAGTAGAAAAATAATTAACCATACAGAATTCATATAAAACTGGATCTAGAATTTTCTACATATCTGTAGTAAAATAGTCATAACTTGCAACTCATAAATCGAAACTGAGATTTGTCAGAAATTCTAGAAAGTAAACAGAATTCTCTATAATATATATTCCAGATAATTTTCATATACTGACTTTAATAGGGATTAAAATATTGAACAAAAACGAGGTAACAAAAAGACAGAAATAATCCTCATGCATAAAATCCACATAGATCATATGAAACACATCCAAATCATAACAAACGTGAAATACGGTGTACTAGATGTCTAAGCAACATGATATAGGGTATTTAACACATCTACTACGAGTTAACTACGACTAACACAAGCAAGCATACGACATCATACGAACAACATGCATGTATACAACAAGAAGTGATTATCCCTAAGTTATTTCATGTCGTGTAATGAGACAACTACGGGCAGGTCAACACAATAGAGACAAGATATAACAGGAATTTTGCACAAGAATTGTCTCTAGAACACAACTATACTACAGGCAATATTTAATACTTGTATTACACAGAATAGAATACAAGTTACTTGCCTGGAGGTTGACGACGGAAACGAAGCAAAGAGCGAGAATAACGGGAACGGATTCCCGGGCAACGAACTCAACGAACTAATGATTCACGAATCACACGAACAACGAACAACAAACCTGCGAACTCCAACACATGCACACAAAATCACACGCACACCGAGAGAAAGAGAGACGGATGAGAAGATGAGGCAGCCAAGGGGTCGCGACTTGCTGTCGACGGAGGAGCACAGCGCACTGCGGTGCTGTCGCTGCTGATCGCGAGGCCGGAAGGAAGCAGCACAGGGAGGGCTGCTAGCTGCGCTGTGGTCGATGCAGGGAGGCAGGGAGAGGGAATATGTAGGGGCTGTGCTGGCTGCTCGCTGTTGCTGTCAACGGAGAAAAGAACACAGCACAGGGGATCGACAGATATTTGGGCCTGAGATTGTACAGCAGACCTCTGAAAAGATTGTTTTGATCAAGAAGAGGTTGGTGGATGCTCAGAGTAGGCAGAAGAGCTATGCAGACAACCGGAGAAAGGACCTTGAGTTTGAAGTTGGTGACTGTCTTTCTGAAGGTATCACCTAGTAAAGGTGTGATTCATTTTGGCAGAGGTGGAAAGTTAGCCACAAGGTTCATAGGCCCATATAAGATATTGAAAGGGATCGGGAAAACTGCTTATCGGGTGGAGTTACCGGAAGAGTTATCTCAGATGCACAATGTCTTCCATGTGTCTTTGCTAAGAGGTTACGTTCCAAATCCAAGTCACCATTTGCTCGAAGTGCCGGAGGGTTTGCAGCTGGATCTGAGTTACATTGAGCTACCGGTTGAGATTGTGGATCGTCGGGAGAAAGTCTTGAGAAACAAGACGATACCAATGGTCAAAGTAGTCTGGAGAAACCAGTTGGTTGAAGAGGCTATTTGTGAATCTGAGGATAGGATGTTGAAGGATCATCCTGAGCTCTTTGTTTGATTTGTATCTTCTTTTCTTTTCTTTTCTTTTCTTTTCTTCTTGTTGTGTTCTGTTTTTTCACCCTTTAAGCGTAGTTTCAGGGACAAAACTATTCTAAGGAGGGAGTGTTGTAACATCCTGAATTTTTAATTATAATTAAATAAGAGTTTGTTGATTTTTACGTGTTTTTCACGTACAAATTCATGTGCATTTTTCCTAAGAAATTATTTATTTTTATACCATGAACAAATATTTTTAATCCTTCTCTTTTTATTTTAAAAAATCTATTTAAATCCTAGGCCTAATTGTTTATTCTTAGCCCACACTAATTAATTAATTATTTTAATTAAAAGCCCATGGATTCTAAAGCCCACTAATTTGAGCCCATTAGTTTAATTCTCTTTTAATTGTCATATCTTGTAGTGTAGACTAGTTTTGTAAACAATTAATTAAATAAATATGTACAACTAGTAAGTAGGGGTGAATTGTGTGACACGTGCATTGCACTAGCAAGTGTCTTGAGCTATGCATGGGGTAGGCCGGAAATGGTACAAGAGAGTGGAGAGTTGGTGTAGTGGAGAGGTGGTTTTGAGTTCATGGGTAGTTGCTTTAACTCCCTAGTTCATCCTAGCCCCTAATCCACAACCATCTAGTTCATCTTGGCCCTCCATTTCACTTAAAAAAATGTATAAATACCCCCTCCATCTCTTCATGCAACACACTTGAAAATTTTGATAAAAAGAAAGAAACAAACAAACAAAAAATGAGAAAAAGATTGAGAGTTTGTAAGTGAAAGATTGAGTTGTGTTTTAGTGTGTATCCCTCATTGGAGGCCAGCCATTCACCATAGGAGCAAGAAGTGCATCGGGTTCCATCAAGTACAAGGAGGAGAAGGCAACTTGTGGCACAATCTAGGAGGAGAAGGATCGTTCGTTGTTCAAGGAGATTTCTAGGAGTTCTTTTCATTTGTGTTTCTTCAAGTAGGTGGGTGATTTCTCAAGCTTCTAGTTAGATATCATGCTAGGAATTGACATTGTGATCATGTTAAAAATGAATAGAAAATATTGCCATGCTTTTGTTTAAGGAGATTAAGAGGAAAAGATTACCAAAGCAATTTACATGAAAAAGTAGTAGAATAAATAGAAAGTGTATGTGAATATTTGTATGATGATTTGGTAGTTTATTTGCATGCTAAAATGGGTGAATTATGATTTTGTGAAACTTTGTCTATGCATGAAATGAAAGATACAATATGTGGAAATTGTGATTATGGATAGATTATGGAATTTAAATTGATTGGCATGAAATGTTAAATAGATGAAACTGTGATAAAAGTAAGTTTGTGCCTTATACAAGTAATGTTGTGATGACTTGATTTATTTAGCCCTATTTGTCTCTTAAAATATGTAGTTGGGAAATATGACTAAATTGATGAATTAAATCTTTAGTAAGGAATGAAAGAAAGAAAATTTGTATTTGAATTCAATGAGAATGAGGAAAATTGTGATAAAAAGATTCTTATAGAAATAGATGTTTTTATGTCAAAATGAGTTTATTTTGATCTATGTATTAAACTAACTAAGGGAGAAAGAGTTTTTATGTTTAAAAAAAATGAGTTCCATGAAAATTATGAAAATGCAAGCTACTGTTTTCCTTAGAAATTATACTCAGGAAAAATCTAACTTTTATAAGAACTATTCGAATAAGGAAAAATCGAGTTTTATAAAATAATCTAGAAACAGTACAGTCACAAACAAAAGTGTTTTAACCAAACTTCTTTACGGGTGAGTCACTTGGACCTATTGGTTATCGGGTGCATTTTAAGAGTGTTACTACAGCGAGCGGAGCCAGAGGTCTTGGGTTCGAGTCTCGGCAGAAACACTGTTTTTTTCCAAAATCTGATTTTTATTCAAACCCGATCACTGAAATTTAAGTATAATTTGAGTCACTTTAAACAGCAAGTTGTTGTGGACTTTTTGGTCTTCGATGGCGCCTTAAGAGCATTACTGTTGCTCAAGCGGGCCTCTTGTGCTCGGTTCGAATCCTGGATTCGGCCAAACTTTTTATTTTTTTGATTTTTTTGGATAAAATATTATATTTTTGAGATTTTAAGTGTTTTAAAAATAGAGAAAAATTATTAGAAATATTAGAAAAATATGTAGACTTTATGGAAAAATTTCTATAACATTTTGACTTATTATACTGAGGTTTAGAAGAAATTTTTGGGAAAAGTGATTAATAAAATTTATTTAAAAAATATTTCTTTTGTAATTAAAGATGAGAATATTTTTGTTGAACATAGAAAGTTGTGAAGAGCTCAAAATGAAATTTTTACTCATAAATTATTTGGTAGAATTTAATGTGAGACTGTTTAAGAATATGCAAGTTGTGCATGGAAAATTGATTGAAAAGAAACATGTGAATTGTGAAATTTGTGAACAAGTATACTCTTATTTTAATGAACATGAAAAGAGAATTTAGACTAGAATTTTAGCATAAGTCCTCACATCGGTAAGAATGAAAGTTTTGAAAAGAGAAATGTGATAAATTGTGACCAAATTTGGGTCATGGATAATGATTTATATTTTAAGACCGATGTAGGGGTAACACTAAATTCTAGAGTGTTGATTTTTATTCATGATTCAATTACTTAGGGATTTAGATACATAGTGAAGATGTGATGAAAGTAAGAGAAAAACACAAGTATGAGGGCCATCGGATTGGCGGTGTGAGAGTGTTTCACAGGCTATCTACATGATGCGTCATGTCATAACGTGAACACGTCTCCGGAATTATCGTCCCGGTGGCGACGCTTGTGCGATGTTTGGTGACTACGGGTGGTGTCATTGTCCCATGACGGAGGCTGAATTGTCCATAGGTTGTCTACATTATGAGTCATGTCATGACGTGGAATTCCCCTCCAAGCTGTCTGAATATGGGCTCATAAATCATAGAACATCTAGGATACTTACCTTAATGACTGTAGTAGTTTAAGTCATAGCGAGGGATTGAATCCTACAAGATGAAAAACGATTAAGGACTTGCCATCGGACCTATGTACTATGGGATGCATAGAATCCGAACAAGTGCGCATTAGTGTCATGTAAATATTAATAACTGCATTAAGGACTAAATGCACTCTCACACACGACATCAATAGGGTAGTCCTCTTTAGTTTGTTTTGTGACAAGTATGTGTTTTCCAAGTAAGAGAAATTGATGTATTATATCCTAACGTCAACTGACGTATCCACAGTTTCTATGCAGGATAAAGTGAATGACAAGACTGAAGATTGATTGCTGCTTAAAGAAATGTTCAAGTTAATATTCAATTCATGTATAAATATTGTAATTTATAATCCACTGCATTGATGTAAACTCTGTTGTAATAAAAAAATTTAATTCCTTGTAAAATTGTACGAAGAGAAGTGTAAAGATCCTGTGGAACTTTGAATTCGGTCTTATTTGGAATTCGGGATGTTACAGGGTGGTCGGCAGAGCGGCGGGATAGGGATCGCAACTGGCTACAGAAGGAAAGCATCGGGGAGCGGCTGCTTGCTGTGGCTCGCTGGCGTCACTGCAAAAGGAGGCAGGGTAGCACAGGGTGTTGTGCTGCCACGGGGGTGCGTCGGGAGCGAGGGGCTGGCGTCGACGTCGAGGCAAGGTGGGGTCGCGACAGGGAAAGGCGCTCAGCAAGAGGGAGGGGTTGCTGCTGCGGTGCAGGGCGGAGCAGGGAGAGGTCCTGGCATCGAGATGGGGGGTCGCGAGGCAGCACCAGGAGAAAGGTCGGGAGAGCTAGGAGGGTGATCGGGATGGTTTAGGAGGACGGGGCTGGAGGTAGGGGAAGGTGAAAGATAGGGTTAGCAGCTAGGTTAAATGAACAGGGGAAAATATATGGGTATATATATAGGGTAGAGTAGTTAGGGTTTAGGATGCAGATGGGTACTTGGGTAAACGAGTTAGGTGTAAGGGTGTTAATGGGTTAGGGTATTGGGTTTCAATGGGTATTGGATTTCAATGGGTTATTGGGTATTAAAGATCCAATAGGGGAAAATAGGATTTTTGGAATAATTGAGTTATATTAAAAGATCCAATAGAATTTATAAAATAACCAATAAAAATATGGTTTATAATAAAAGGTAATTTGCATTACAATATAATTTATTTGAAATAACTACAAATACAATTAGTACATAGAAATGAATTTTTAATAACCAGTCAAAATTAATAATAATAATAACAATAATAATAATAACAGTAATAGAAATAATAATAGAAATCAAGATAATAATAACAATAATAAGATTTGTATTAAAATATAAAAATCATAGAAAATAGTTACAAATAAAATTATTGATAAAAAATAGATTTTAATAGAAAATCCAACAATCAAGGTTGTAAACGGCGTTAGGCGGTGGCGGTTCGGTCAAGGGGTGCCTAGCGCGGCGCCTGGGCAGTTGAATTTTGTTTGTCGATTTAGTTAATTTCAGCCCATATTCTTCAATCGTAAGTATAATTATGCAATGCAATTGCAAAATATTCATCATGTTCTTGTGTAATATGTGTACTTAAAGGGTGTTTACACAAAAAAAATTCTCGTGCAATTAATGTGTAAATATGTGCAATTAATAAAAAAATTATTGTCCAATTGTAATATGTGTAATATACCAATATGTGTAATATATGTAATATGTGCTATTTTAATATGTGTAATAGGTGTAATATGTGCAATCCATCACCAATAATATTAAAAAATGTGAAAACAATTTCACTAATATTAAAGATCCATACATAGTACATAATAGATTAATAGTAGTTCTCTTTTTTTGTGTTATTTTATAGTATTTAAAATTAAAATAAAAAATAAAAAACGTCTGGGCGTTAGACATCCGCCTGATCAGCGTCACAGACGCCTATTCAACAAGATGACCGCCTAATTGCCTCCAACTGCCTGGACCACCGCCTATGGCAAAGGCAGTTCATTCTCCTCCACTTAAGCGCCCAGGCGCCGCCTAGGCGTCCGAGGCGGCCTGCCATTTAGAACACTGGGTAAAACAATGATAGAATTAGAAACAAGCATATACGAGACATGCTAAAGGTAGCTCGAATCCAAGATAAATTAAGAGAGAATCGCCTCAGGTGATTTGGATATATCACACGTAGACCTAGTAGTGCCCCGTTAAAAAGAGGAATTTGATAAGTATTGAGGGTAGAGTTAGGAGTAGAGGAAGACCTAAACTAACTTGGGTGGAAACAGTGAGAAAAATATGATAGCTTGTAACCTTACAGAAGATATTGCACTGAACCGAGCAGAATGGAAAACCATGATTCATGTAGTCGACCCCAACTAGTAGGGAAAAAAGCTTTGTTGTTGTTGTTGTTGTAGGCTGGTAAGTTGTAAGTGCCTAGGTGATAAAGGACAATGCCCATTATGATTTTTTTTTAAAATAAGGACCTAGGGTAGTTACAATGTCAATTAAGTTATAATGGGAAGCACATCTTGAGCACAACATTATGATCAAACAAACATTAGGTGGTTTCTGAACTAATACGAGCTAAGGGTAACTCACAACCATCTATGACTACAAAGTTCCATCCTTCTTAGTATTATCAAGATTGGAAATTAAATAAGTGTAACAAAAAAAACCTGGTCAAGAGTGTCGATCCCACGTAGAGTGATAATCCAGCTCTTTTGGCCAGGATGGTCTCTTCCTCCTGTCAGCTCCACTTGCGATATCACTTCTTTCTCCAAAATACATGCACGCAGCCATCTTCTTCCTGGCTAAAATTCAACGCCATAATTTGTGTGTGAAATGGATAGACAATAGAGTAGAAAACAAAAGTCATGGAATAAACGTTGGAAGTATTGGTGTATATTTGCAACATCACTTTTAGGCCCTATTTGGGAACAAAGTTTAGATAACAAAAATTATCTTAACGTTGGAGGTACAAGGTAAGCTAACTTTGGTAGTCATACCCTTACCTCCATTTTCAAAATTAAGAAAAACTAGGTAAGGGTGGAGTTTACATAATTATGGTTTTCTCACCTTTTTTGGTAAGACAATTGCAGTTATCTTAACTCCAAAATGAATCTCAAACATGCCAAGCTTAGGATCGCTAGAGTTTTTTAAAGTTGAGAAAGATAACTCCAGTTATCCTAGTTTAACTTTAAAGTCTTAATATATTCGATGAAATGCCAATACAGAAATGAAGACAAACTGAAACCAACGCACCTTGGATAATCTAGGGGTGGCAACTGGGCCGGGTCAACCGGTGACCCGACCCGCGACCCGGCCCACGAACCCGGCCCGCTTAAGAACTTCACGGGTTCAGGTCGAACCCGGTGAACAGTACCGGATCGACCCGGATCGCAATTTACGCGAATCGAATTTGCGAAACCCGGCCCACGAACCCGTTTAATTCGCGAATTGAACCCGTTAACCCGCGGTTCGACCCACGGGTTTCGACCCGTTCGACCCGTACGGGTCGAACGTTCGACCCGTGACGGGCCGACCGTTCGACCCGCGGGCCGACCGGTCGAACGGGTCGAAACCCGCAGTTCGAACCCGGGCTGACGCTGGCGTTGGCAGCAAACGGCTCTTAGAGCCGTTGCTGTGCAAACGGCTATTTTTTTTTTTCCCCACTTCTAAGCCTATAAATATCCCCTAAAAATCTCAAAAAAAATTACACCTCACTCTCTTACTCTCTCTACTATTATACATCATTTTAAAGAAATTTTTGAACAATTGTAGTATTCATCAAATAATTGTACAAGAAGGCATATACACGATCAAATTTCGGTCGTATCGGAAACAAAATTCAACGTCTTCAACGTCTTCAACTCTCTTCAACCTCTTCTCAACTCTTCAATTGTGGAATCGGCAAAGCGCTCCTCCATCTTTTCTATTATATTCTTATTTTCCCGGTTTTTTTTACATACGCGTATTCTACGGTGAACGGTATCAAAATTTCTCTACCTCTCTTGTTAAATTTTTTTTGCGTTGTAGTTAAAATTATTGTTTGTTTTTGAACTTCTCTATCTCAACCCTCTTGTTTTTTAGATTTTTTTGTATAATTCACCGCTCGGTCCGCTCCTACATTGTAGTTTTTTTTACATATTTGAGCACATTACCACATTATGTCTAGATCACGTGGTAGCGGTCGTAACAGACAAGATTCCTCCTCCTCTTCACGTAGGCCACCAATTGTCCCAATTAGTGAGCCCACCCAAGATTACATTGATCCTACTATGGAACAATGGGGTACACACGACATGGATGTTGTAGGTGACATTCAATTAGAAGAAGAACAACAACAACAACCCAAAACCACACAACCCCGTAGTAGTAGGAAAAGTAAAGGAGAAACTAGCGATTGGCACAAGTTTTATGAGTATATTCCGGACGAACATATTCCGGGTGTAGGTTTGAAAGTGTGTAAAACATGTAGTAAAACATACAAATTCAAGAGGGGTGACGGCACCGGTACAATTAGTAGACACATACAACATAATCATAAAGAACTTCTTGACCAAATACAAGGCCAACAAAAAATTAACCCTAGGACCGGTCAAGTAGATAGCCACCCTTATGATCCCGAACTTGTTCGTCGGGAAATGGCCCGATTAGTCATTAAGGAAGAGTTGCCATTTTTCTATCCCGAGAGTAGGAACTTGGAAAATTTTAATCAAACGGCCTTAAACCCTCATTTTAAAAGAATTCCGAGAAATACTTGCAAATCAGATTGTTTTAAAGTGTACATGGAAATGAAGGATGCTTTGATTGCAATTTTATGAAGTTTAACTTGTAGGGTTAGTTTAACTTCGGATTGTTGGACGGGTGTCAACAATATTCCAACGATGGGAATAACCTGTCATTGGATCGACAATGATTGGATTCTTCATAAAAGAATCATATCACTTGTGTCGTTGCCGTATCCCCATAGTGGCGCAGAAATAGCAAACCGTATTATAGAAATATGTGATGTTTTTCATATTCGCGATAATATTATGGCTATTAGTTTTGATAATGCATCTAACAACAATGTAGCAATTACTACTTTAAAATCTGTATTAAACCCTCCATCTGACAATATTTTTCATGTTAGATGTGCATGTCATATTATAAATTTATGTGTTCAAGATGCATTAAAAATAGATGATCCATATATACATAAAATTAGAAATTGTGTACATTTCATTGCATTAAGTCCAAGCATTTTACAAGAATGGAAAGTCTAGTGTAGGGTTAGAAATGTTCCTTTTAGAAAATTTTCAAAGGATGTTAGACACCGATGGAATTCTACTTTTGATTTACTGAATGTTGTCACCGATTATAAAGCAGTTGTAAATGATTTTTGTATCGCAAAAAATATGCACAATTTTGAAATGACTCCCAACGATTGGTATTTTGCCGAAGCTTTGTTGAAATTTTTAGAACCTTTTAAAACCGCAACTTTAAAATTTTCAAAAACATATGAATCTACTTCTAGTAGCATTTTTATTGAATTAGTTAGCATGATGCAAATATTTAACGAAATGTTAAATGATCCCTATATTAGTGACATTGTAATACCTGCATTTCAAAAAATTTTGAAATATTATTTTTCCTCCTCCTATGTTGATTTGTGTTGCTACTGTTATGGATCCTCGTATCAAATTAGAAGGTACGAAGAATTTGATAGAAATGTTTTTTGGATATTTAGATAACAATGTAGAATTAACAATTGATTGCGCTACTTTTTTAGTTCAGTTTGAATCTACATTAAATAACTTGTATGATTATTATGATAGACGTTTTGCTTCTAGTAGTACAACTTCTGTAGTTAGTTCTTCTTCTGGTAGTTCTAAAGGTAAGGGTAAAAGTAGAATTGGTGATAGAACATTTAGTCTACTTGAACAAATTCAATCTAAAAAACCTAGGACTAATCAACCAAATGAATTAAATTGGTATAACCAACAGGATACTGAGCCTACTCTTTCCCCACTAGATATTTTACAATGGTGGAAAGAACATGAACACACTTTTAGTATTCTGTCTATTATGGCTAAAGATTTGCTAACTCCTCCTGTCTCTACAGTTGCTTCTGAGAGTGCATTTTCTACAAGTGGCAGGGTTCTATCTGATTACAGAAATCGGTTGAAGCCCAAGGCGTTGGAGATGCTCGTTTGCACAGAAGACTGGCTGAAGGCTGAAGATAGGATGCAAGGGAAAGCATTATCAAGTTCTACAAGTGGGAGCAACTCGCCCGAAGAACAACAACAACAACAACAACAACAATAGCTTTTCTTCTTATATTAAATTAGAAAAATTGTAGTCAATTAAAATTGTACATAAGAAATATTGTATAAAACTTATTTGTGAATTGAATTCTTCATTTCGTTATAAATTGTTCAAATTGTATCACTTAAATTCATATGAATAAAATTTCAAAATTTGTTGTCAATTTCACTCTTTCAATCTTATTATTATTATTATTATGATTTTTTTTGTTTATTAGTATTATTACTTACTTAGTATTATAATTAAACATCATTTGGGGATATTTGATTCAATTTGAAGAATTGTAGTATTATTACTTATTAGTATTATTACTGAATTACATACTTAGTATTATAATTAAACATCATTTGGGGATATTTGAAGAATTGTAGTATTATTACTTATTAGTAGTATTACTTAATTAGTATTATAATTTTTTAAGAAATGTAATATTCATCAAACAAAAATATGGTAGTTCACTTGTTTGTATAATTGTATACATCATTTGTAAAATTATTATTATTATTAGTTCAATTTAAGCTACCAAAAAAAAAATAAAAAAAATTATATATATATTTTATTAAGCGGGCCAACCCGCGGGTCGACCCGGCCCAACCCGGGTTGAGCTAAAGGGTTCACGGGTTGGGCGGGCCACCCAAATAAGGAATTGACCCGGCCCGGCCCGGCCCGGCCCGGCCCGCATAAGACGCCAACCCGGCCCGGCCCGCCTACTCGAGCGTGCCAACCCGCACGGGTTGGGCCCGGACCGGCCCGTTAGACCCGTTCGCCACCCCTAGGATAATCTAAGTTCCGGGGAAATCGGTGCTTGGAAACACTCGGAGCTCTCCTTTAAGCCCGTGAACTTTGCTTCTCTATCTTCTTCTTGTCTGCAGCAATCTCACAAATGACAAATACTCTCTATGTTTATCAAAGAAGCTCCCAGGTTTCAGGATGACAAATACTCTCTATGTTTATCAAAGAAGCTCGCAGGTTTCAGGATATATTGCCAAATAAAGATAAAATCCAACTAAGAGTAGAATAATCAGTAATCATATCCGAGAAAGAAAAAAGGATAATACCGTGCCTGCTAGCAAAGGGCAGAGTTATATCCTGATACTCCGCGTTCTGCACACCTTTCTATCAGAATCAAGAAACCCATTGATTTAAAACAAACAAACAAACAAACAAACAATTCCTATTTATAAATACCTCATGAATAGCTCTTTTTTGGGGGTCGTGAAGAACGGTGACCCGATGGGTGGATGAATTGGGGAATCTGGGTTGTTGAGTCAAAGCTCCTCTATGTCTGAATCTTCTTCTGGTTTGTTGGGTTTTTGAGAGGTGGAAGAGAGAAGGTTTGTGAGCGGAAGTGATGCAGATATGATTCATGGCTTTGTAGGGAGAAGGGGAAGAAGAAATTGTGAGAAATTGAATTTTATGGTCTCTTGTTTCATATTGAGAACGGAAGCGATCCAGCTTTTGGGATAAAATTTGAGATTTTTTTGCCAGGCTAGGCAACTTTTTGAAACTATTAAAAGTCTCTAGAGAGACTAGAATCCAAACACACCGCCACCGTCGTGCTACAGTAACATTTTTAAAATGCATTCACTGACCAGTAGGTCTGAGTGACTAACCTGATGTGAGATGAGTTGAGTTATTTTTAACTCGACTCTCTGTTTGTTATTAATATTTTGTATTTCAAAAATTCTTAAA